>CM072813.1:11830668-13030668 GCA_036937905.1 Salvia rosmarinus | reverse complement strand
GCTTTTCCGATTCGGATGGGCATCGATGTAGATGATAGAAGATCTACCGTATGTGCATCTATCTTGGGGAAATTTGATTTCTTGGTTCTCAAAGAAGCGACATGTTGTGTCTCGCTCAAGTACGAAGGCGAGTATCGGAGTTTAGCTAATTCTTCTTTGAAATTACTTGGATTACCTCTTTCTTGCAAGAACTTTCTCTTGGTTCTCTAAAGTTCTTATTGTGTGCGTTGATAACACTAGTGCCATTTACCTTGCATCGAATCCTATCCTTCATGCACGAACTATCACATGAACTTGATGTGCATTTTGTTCGTGAACGTATTTCTTCAAGGAAGTTGGTGGTTCAACATGTTCCGTCATCGATCAAGTTGCGACATTTTCACTAAACCCTTAAGTCTCCAATTCTTCACTAAGTTTCGAAACCAACTGCAAGTTGTCCCACTTCGCGCGCTTGAATTGAGGGAGAGTGTTAGCTCAGTTGATACGAAGTGATACGGAGTGGTGATACGAGTGATACGGTGAGTCGATGCAACGGGCGTCTGAAGTGCGAAGTGAGCTTATATGAAGTGATACGGCGTCAAGTGATACGGCTGAGCTGATACGGTGCCACGCTGGCATGCCATCCGAGCTTGAAGTTAGTAAAAGCATTGTCTTAGCTGACACCTCGGCGACGTGAAGATCACAATCAAGATGCTAGTGTATATTCCATGTATACGGAGATTATTACATGTAAGGTTAAGATGAAAACCGTACATGATGCTTTAGGGTTTATAGTGTAATGTTGCTATTTATAGTGATGAAATTAAAGCCTCATTATGGCATCTGTAATGAATACGTAAAATCAATGAAACGATGATCACTTCTCGTTTGTTCTTGATATGTTTACATTTTCTTCTTTTGTCTTATCTCTTTAGACATTCTGTTGCCTCGCCGATTTGGAGAGGGCGATGGCACTATCGCATTGCATGGCAGACTTTCTTCTTCTTCGCGCAGGAGGAGAAGGGAGGAAGGCGGGCGAATGGCGGCCACTTTCACGAACGAAGAAGACGAGAAGAAGGAAATGGTGCGTCACAAGAAGGTAGCCGGATTCCGTCAACTACAATGGCGTCGGAGAAAAGAGAGATGGCTTGATTTTGTGGAGAAATGGAAAAGGCGGGGATCCGAGAGAGAGTAGAAAAGCAATATGGGCTGACCATTCCGCGATGGCGGCGTGACAGCGTAGAGGAAGAGGAAGATGGGGAAGAGATTTACGAAGTGGGTATGTAGCGAGAGAAAATTGAATATGGGGTAGAAGATGAGAGGAGAGTGAGAAAGAGTTTATGAGAGAGATTTCTATATTATTATTTCATCTTTTATTTATTTTGTTCAATAATTTGTACTATTATTATTATTTATTTATAGATAATTTATGTATATAATATTATTTATATTTTAAAAATATTTTTAGTTTCTATAATAAATTGATGGAAGAGTTATTATATTTCGTATAATTTCAATATATTTTCTAATATTTATTTTCTAATATCACTTTTTAATTTATACTTATCATATGGATATTTTAGTGTACTATATATACAAGAAATTCTAGAAGATATTTATATTTTGTAGCGATGGGTATAAAGACGTATTTTTAACAATGAGGTTATACAAGTTTAGCTATTATTATATATAGTTAATTATATTTAATTTTATTTTTCCTATATTTATTATATTTAGTGTAGTCAATGTTATGGGTTTAATAATATCGAATTAGTAGTTATAATACAAAACTTCATATAGATTTTAGTCACTTAAAATTTTATATTTATAATATATCATATATTTATTTTAGTTTAATTTTTTATACAGGACTAATTTTTTTTATTTCTTATTCAAGTATAATACTGTTCTCAAAATATAATTAAAAAAATTATATAGATTTATTTAGATATTTATCACACAATAGAGTTTCAATTAGTGAATTTAGTAGAATGATATTTGTACACTACAAAACAAATTGTATAAACAACAAAATACATGCCTTATATTTTTTGAAAATGCATAGATCTACTTTAGACACAAGAATTTTACAAGTTTCTTTTAGTACTACAATAAATAATAAAATTGTTGAAAGGTCATGGTTTATAATCAACTTCATATATTAGTATTTATGTTGGTCACATTATCCCTTTTTATCTATAATGATTATGGTTGATGAAATATAATATTCATCTTAGTCGACTGTTCAATAGAATGATTGAATTAAATTGCACAATTGTTTGTGTACTAAACTAAATCATTTTTTTAGTTGAGGGATAAGGATTTGAATTTGTAACATAGCCACCCACCCTTATAAGGAGAGGAATATCGAATCTATAATGCTTGGATCGATCAAATTATAGTTGATTAATCAACTTACGATGTAATAAATTTTAATATAGTATTTGGTAAAATTTGTTTTAATTTGTCTCTCGATATTATTCTTTGTATTGGTAATTAGCTTACGGATTAACTCTATAAATATATAAAATTTATATTGTGCATCGCACATGTACAATACTAGTCTTTGTAAAGAACCTAATGGACCAATGTTCCCAAATCTTAAAGACTTTAGAAGCTACAATCTGAACAAGAACTATGAAATACCAATTCAAGAACTCTCAAGATTTGAATTCTATTCACATGCGTAGTATTGTTGGTTATGTAATTAAATATATTGGTTACTCACAATGAATATAAGCTACCACTCAAAAATATTTATTCTGTTGGTGACCATTATAAATTATTAGTACTTCTAGTAATGACAACGTGCGAGTAAATATAAATAACAGCAGCGTCATGATTAATAGCAGTTGACACCGTATAAGAGAACGGGACCTAATTGATAGACGGACTGAGTTAATAATCAAAATTCGAATGAAACAAGAACTAGTTTGTGATAATGAAACTTCTCATAATACATTTTCCCTGACCATTCAAGTCTTTTGATTTGTCATAAACCAAAATTCACCATAGCCCTAACTTGGAATCTACTCCTTGCGAACAAAGTATAGTTTGCCCATGACATGAAGGACAGCCACAAAAGCTATAAAACCGATGCTCATTACAAGCACAACATTTGGGGAAATCTTGAGTCCAGGAGCATCATCTGTGTAGAATTGGAGCATAGTTCCACTTGCACCACCAGTGGCCCCACCCCCGGCTGTTCTCCTCCGACGGAGGTTAGCTGCAGCAGCTGCTGCAGTTCCCCTTTGAGGAGCGGCTCCACCGATTGCCATTTCTGCACCAACAACTTCAAGTTTAAGTAAAGTGCAAACTCTAAACAAGAGCAAATTAAGAAATTAACTATGCCAGTTTAAGTTGATACAGCTAATGTGTGGAAACAGCAATTTCAAGAGACAGGGTCTGAGAATAAGCTCTACATATTATATTACACGCGCTGTAAGCACAAAACTACTTGAGACATCTAACTATGTACAAAATTACAAACTAATATCTAAGAAAGTTGTTGATGCAGTAAGACCCTCAATATTAAGCAAGTAAAAGAGAAGCAATAACGTGATTGAGAAACAAGCACAGATGAAATCCCAGGCTGATATATATCATTTGGTTATGTCACTCTATAATCAAATTGGGGCGGTCAAGCATTATCTATTTCCATCACCCTTGATTGAGAAATTGTTATCCTAGCCTTATCAACATATTTACTTTATCTCAAGGTGCATTTCATTTTACAAAATGTAAGACAAACCTCGATGTCCTGAAATCCTCCACACAACTCGAAGCAAAACTTAGACAAGTAGTGTGCGATTTCACAATTGATCAATCTGGGTAACAATTGGGATACAGACGTTTCGCAATGCGCATGCATAAACCCTAGCTCAAACTGCTGCTTAATTTAGCTAACTTAATTCACCACAAAATCAAAAAAAAAAAGCGAACGAATTTAGAGCAGAGATCAGAGATCAAACCATATCAGAACAGAGAAGTTGAACTTAACAAAACGTTATAACTGATAATCAGGTCAAAATTCTGAAAAGCAAACGGATAAAACAAATCATCGAAGAGATGAATTGCCGGATCTCATGAGTCCGATCAGAACAAGATCGTTTCCAGATCAAATGCCAAAGAAACAATTAAACAAAATAACGCAATAATAAAAAAACACTAGAGCCATAAGCATCCATGCGTTCGCCGGAGTACTGATTGAGATCTCAACCCGCTTAGAAATATAGATCTATAAATCGAGATTATCAGAAAAAATGAATGAACCATGAGAAAAGATTATGAGAGATTTAGGGCTGACCTTATCGATGGATGATTAAACTTGATTTTGTATCTCTAAAGTCTTCAGAAATTCAGATCGATCGGAAGTGAGGAGATACAAATTTGCCGTTTTAAGGCAGAAACATGTATATATTGTGTAATGGGTCGAACACATGGCAAAGCCAATTATATCCTGCCACGTATACCAAGTCGACAGATATTAGGCCGAGTCATACAAGGCTTAGGTCCGGCAATTTGGACCTAGATTCAGATGCCCAGGAAAATAATCTGAATGTAATTAAATATTTTTTGGGTGGTACATCAGTATTTCATTTAAAGTTTTTGAGTAATCATGTATTGATAATTAAACTCAAGAATCTCTTTCAGAAATCATTTTGGCTCGGTGCAATAAATGGTTATGTTGATTCTATTTTTCATTTCATTTTTTAGGCGGAAATGTAGTTTCTATATGACATAATTTTATTAAAAGAGTTCCTTTTTTTTCCTTCAAAATAAGACCTCACTTTAACAAACTATTATAGACGGTTTTAACATAATAGTTTAACATCTTAAGAAGCCAATGTTGATCTTCCTATCCAAGCTCCGTTAGAGCATGTAATATTAGGATTGATATTGAAAAACAGTTCTTATTTCTGATCTCACATGATATGATTTGATATCTACAACCAAAATACTTTCTCCAGTTTTAGAACAATCACTAATTTTCGCTATCATACAATTGCTTAACTCTTAAATTCCAAGCTCTCGAGCAAAAACCCACTAAAAAAAAATATGATTAAACTCACTACAGCTTTTCAACTCTATATGCATGATGTGAAAATTCTGATAGAACTCTCAGCTTTCATATTCACATAATTGCATGTTCTCAGCTGCCACAACAATATCCATCAATATGTAGCTGATAAATAATTTGCAGAATCTTTTATATGTTTACAATGGAATAATAACGATACCAAGCTCTAGCTTATGAGGTCACAGCAGTAGAAAGAATCGTGACAACTGTTTTGTTCTTCTCCGTGACTTCAGAGTTAAACAAGCTCTTCTTTTGGAACGTATGCAAAATTAGTTACCTGAATCTTGAGCAACCACTCCTCGTAAGCTCCCTTTTATATGTCGTAGGTCGTTCCAGTAAGATTATGGCTGGATACATCCATCATCTATGTCCCGTGCTGCATTCTTTGCCCTATCGTAACACAACTTGAAAACCTGCAAAAAGCCAATTTCGACTATTCTTGCTAAACATTTACCAAAACTCTGTTACTAGCAATAGCCAACTAATTCTGGCCACTGGAGGTTGAGATAAAGATAGCAACACTAGCTTAGCATGTAAAAATAAGTAGTGCAAGACCTGATGTATAAATAAACTTTTTATTCCATAAAAATCCTAAAAAGAATAAAAAAAATAATCCACTTCTCATGCATTATCAATCCTAAACAGTCAAGGTAAACAACTGGACCACTAAAGTACAGCAGCCAAGCCAACTCCACTAAAATGGCTAGTTACACATTTATAGAGAATGAATGGATAGCCTAAAATTATTCCTGTGGGCATTTCCGAGCAAGATTAGTACCTTTTTACTCTCTGACAACAATAGCTACAAGAATGACATTCTCGGACTGCTTCATAAAATATCCATTCTGTAATATTCCCACCTCACTTGGTCCTCAAATATTTACCACCTTTATCTCCAATTCCTGTCCCTGTGAGGCTAGCTGATAGCAGCGACCGAATCGGGCCTCCACTTTAATTCTTTGAGATCAGAAAATAAGGTCGCTAATTCTGGAGTTATTTCACTGTCCTTCACGTTGCTACATGAAATTACTTTAAGCCTATCAATTTCTGTCCAAGAAAGAACTACTGATTC
The DNA here is from genome assembly GCA_036937905.1 of Salvia rosmarinus. Lineage (NCBI taxonomy): Eukaryota > Viridiplantae > Streptophyta > Magnoliopsida > Lamiales > Lamiaceae > Salvia > Salvia rosmarinus. Next base: position 13,024,537 of record CM072813.1, on the reverse strand, counting down.
TAATCCTTCAGTTGTCAGTAATGAACAGCCTTCCAGTGAGAGAGATCTTATGGACCTACAAAGAAATAAGCAACAAGATAAGTCTTTTCTTCAACAATAGAGACCGTGCAGAAACCACAGAGATTTTGTTTTGCTAGTATAATAGACTTCATAAAACTGACTGCAACGTTATAGGTGGGAAACCAACTTCTCAGTGACAAACAATCTTCGACAATAATCATCAATTCATCATAACAACAAATACATGATATCTTGAACTGTCTAAGAACAGAAGTATTAATATAAGACCAGAGGACTCTCATAACAAAAGATTCATCAATTGTATCAGTTATAAGTCTTAATATGTGCAAAAGCAAATTGCCCAAAATTTGCCTAATAAGGTATACTTCAGGCACATTCAGCAAATAATATGGCTTGATTAGAGATATTGACTGCAAAAGTTCAATGATGAGAAACAGTTTACAACTAAACTATGCACACAGATTGCCTTCTATGAACAGTATGAATATACACATAAGCTCAACACTCGTTAAAGACTCCAACTTGCAAATGAAGCAATACTATATATTTCTCTAGGTCCTACAAGATTGCATAACCTTATTAGAATGAAACGAATAAACGAACTAGAGTTCGTACCTAAAAATTGTTGCGGCAGCAAATATGCTATCATCCAATCCCCAACAGTCCTCTATTTCTAGGATCCTTACATTCCGACACACCACAAGCAATGCCCTAACACCATGTTTGTCCTGCATATGACAGCGCCTCAAATGCAAATCCTCAAGCATCAGGCACGACCCTAAATGCTCATCCGTCCCGGATTCCCATCAATATACTTACACGACTGGATACTCAATGTTTTCAAGTTCCCGCAATAAGACAAGGCAGCTAACCACCTCCTTCCATCCTGTGGTTGCAGAGTGTCAACTCTTCTAACATCAGACAACACATCCCAATAGCTTTGATCCCATCATAACTTCCTCACACCCTACTAATTCGAGCCTCACCAATCGCGACACCCTGTGCCAAGATTGTCATCCCAATATCTGAAACCACTGAATCATAAACCCCACCAACTCTCCCAATCAATTTCAATATCTGCAAATTTCTGAACTTACAAACACCCTTCAGTGATAAATCACCACAATAATGCAACTCCATCTCTTGAAGCAATTCACACTCGTTGGCCAAGCAGCCTAACCCCTCCTCACTAACATTGATCATAGCTACTCTTCTCAAGTTTCTACACCCATTGGCTAACATTTTCACACCTTTATCAATCCCCTCACTATCCAAAATGTCATCTTTCCTAACAAATAGACCATCATTTCCCAACACATCTGAATTCAAGTAAACCTCCAACAATCTACTACTGAACAGAATCCCCGAATTCGTCTCGAAATTAATACTAGCAGGCACAATATTAACATCGACCAAATTCGGAAACCTAATACTCAACCTCCCTGACTCCATAAACTCCCAGTCCAATACCTTAATCGAATGAATCAACCTCCCAGAAATCGCGCACCACGTCTTGCACACCAGCGAATTCGAGAAGTGCTGTTTCCTATCCGGAATTCTACTCAGAATATTAAGCAACAACTCATCAGACAATGCTCGAGAGTAACCCGGCGCGGCGGAGAGCGGGCTCGAATTCAGTGATTCGGAGTCGGCCTCCGACTCGGATTGAGGAGTGGTGGAACCGGAGTGGGAGATAGACCGGAGGTGCAGTTTGAGGATCACATGCTTCAATACCTCGTTCTGGTCGAACTTTTCGCCGGAGAATTGCTCCGGCCAGCTGAAATGCCGCTTCCTACTCGGATCGTTCGGGTCGAAAACCGCGTTCCGGTCGGGCGGAGACGACATTTACGAGAGTTAGGTTAGAATATGGAAGAATCCAAATGCTTAGGCGCATCGCAGGCTGCTATTTTTCCTCCGCGAGAATTAGATGAAATCAAGCATTTCCGATGGCGTTGTTTCCTCTCTGTCTAGAAATATAGGCAATATCGAGGAACACAAACATGCCTTCACATTGGATACTGCTGCACGTGTGTGTGTGTGTGAGAGAGAGAGAGTACGTGAATTCTGCGGAGAAAAACGGAGGGGAGGAACGATTACTGTTTCTCTGTAAAAATTTGGGATTTTTTTGTTTATTTGCAAAAAGTGGAATACGAAGGAGCAGATTGGATTTGGTGGGGTTTGTACTGTTAATGTTATTATATTATCAGAAGCAACCGCTAGCTGTTCTCCGGCATTGGAGATCCTATGTACAATTGTTTCGTTCGTATACCGTTTATTAATTTTTTCACTTTCATTATTTTAGTTTTAAATTTTTAATATATTATTTTGTTAATTTTCAGTTAGTCGTCGTTAAAGCTTAAATTCTTTATGATTTAGTTTTATAATGTTTTTAACCGATTGAGTTGTTATAGTTTATGGGGTATTTATCATTGATAGACAAAAATAGTTCAAATTAATTTGCTATTTATTTTGATGGATTAATGATAGATCGATCAATTTTAAACTTATTTGATTATCTTATTTTTTTTAATATTTAATTTTATGTTTTATCAATCTATCATATCCTATAATGTACTATAAATTTACTTAAAATCACATGTCTCTTATATTGCTCGCAAGAGGTGAGTATAAAGTATAGTAATTTATTTCAAAGCAACCTGTTAATAGAGGTACCGAAAAAGTACATTAGTCCAGTTATATACATTTGAATGTGATTTAGTAAAAAAAATAAAATACATCTGAATGTGATCCGTACCTCTACGTAAGTAGTATGTACCAAATAAATACTTTGTTGTAGCGCTTCCCTCACCTACATAACCGCCACGCAGCGTGACACAGGTTGGATGACGTGGTGGGTATTCATTGGTCAGTGAGGCGAGATTTCTTGATGAAAACGAACTTTTATTTAAGTCATTAGTAATGAACAAGTAGTTGGAAGGCAGTATAATACTAACAATCGCGAAAGACAGCTAACTGGATTTGTAGTAAAATACAAAAGAGGTTTCTTCCCTGTTAAAAGAAAAAGAAAGAGGATTTGGGCGACTTTTTAAACTTTGCAAAAGTTTGGTATATATATTAATTTAGTTCATTATTTTATTTACAGTATGATATCATGCTGTGATGAAATGTCATCATATCACTGAAAGAATGTTGTACATTGATAATATACGTTGTTGCAACTTAAATAAGAGATAATTTTTTTAACGATTTCTTTTAATTTCATGGGCAAAGTGAGAATATAGGAAACAGTGATTTATATGTGCATCTGTTATGTGCACATACCTTTTTTTGGGAATAGTAGACTTTTTGGGGACGAAGAGACGTAGTCTCTGACTATTTGTTTAGAGTTCTGAAGATTTATTAAATTGAGAAACACTATTTAGAAAACTTGTTATGAAAAATTAAGAAAACTTCTGACTATAAATGTGAGATCAAATATGGAAACTTGTTATGGACAGGATGAAATACGACACAGAATTATAATTATTTATTTTACAATGAGATACCAATTTGAAAATATAATGTGAAACCAACAAATCACAAAATCAAAAGTTCAGAAAGTTGGGCTTTCGTGCACTTTTAATATTATGGCTCAAGGCCCGGATGTAGGTATATGGACTGGACTTGAGAAGTAAATCAATGTATAGCCCTATCTGGGTAACTTTTTCTCATATATCCGGAAATAAAGCAAAACGGTTGCTGTCCAACAACAAACACTTGGATCTGTTTAGTTTTAATATTTAGTAATTAAAACACAAACGATTAGTTTATTTGGATGATTCTATTTCTAGCCTAGTGTTTAGGGCCGGGGAACTATCCGAGTTCAGTTAACCGAATCAAAATTTTCATAAATTCTAAAATTGAAACCGAACCGTTTATTAAATTCGATTAACCGAAAATTGGATCGATTAGTACGGTTCGGTTTTTGTTAATCGAAAAAATTGAAAAAGAACCTATAATTTTTTTTCTTACTCAACTACATTAAACAGTTTAAATATTAGATGATTACGATTAAATTAAATTTATGATAAATTAATTATTGCTTTATATTTAATTTTATACTGTTGGCTTCAAATAATTTATTTAATTACTTCCATATACTAAATAATTACTCAATCCATCATACACGTGATTTAAAGTTTTGATACTGCTACTACGACTAATTACAAGATTTATAGTCACTAAAAAAACCAAATGCTCATTATGCACAAACATATTATTTTATTTTCTGATAATTTTATTGAATTTTACCTACAAATAAAGACTCGACTTTTATTTAATAATTTTTTATGATGAGAACATAATTGTAAAATGAAAAAGAGAAAAAAAATTATTCGTTTTTCAGTTATTGGTTAAACGCAAACCAGAAAAGTTAAATTATTTTACCATAAATCGAACCGTAAATCGAATATGTAGTATTAAATTAACCGAATATGATACGATCTCGATTCGATTCGGTTTTAACCCAAAATCGAAAATCATTTCCGGAAGCCTACTAATGTTCTCAAATGGGTGCTTTCGGTAGTATACATATCATGTTCGGATGCCCACGCTGTATAAATCTTTGTAGGTGTCATTGTGGGAGTCGCGAAGTTTTTTAGGGTAATTTTACACATAGCTCTCATTTATTCAACAGAATCCTCTAATTTAAAAATATTATTTGATATACTACTTTGCCCTTATAACTCATAAATTAAATTTATAATATATAATAACTTCATAATTATAGCCTCCAACTCAAAAGGAAGAACACGCAGGAGAGAGTTTGCAGGAAAAGATTAAAGAGAATGAAATTCCAAGGAATTTGCTTCTTCTGTTAAATAATCCTACAAAAATTGAAATATCCACAAAAATGATGCTGACTCGGAAAACTTGAGCACCAATTCAGGTCTTGAATTTGTGGGATTTTTTGCTGATTTCATCACTTGTTTCATTTTTAATTAGTCGATATCTAGATTTTTTGTTATATTAGTAATTTGTTTGTTTGCTTTAAGTTCATTGACACAGAATTCTCAAGACTGGCAAATCAAAAAACGAGGAGGCGTCGTCGGAAGAGCTTGAGAACTATAGAGATTCTAAAGGGATTATGCAACAAAAACAAAGTTGGAAGAATTAAGAAACAAATTTATGAATTCGTAGATAGCAACAAAATGGCACAAGTGTTGGAAAAGGTGTACATAACAGTACAGAACTTGTCGGGCGTGTTACAACTCGAAACAGAAAGTAGAAGAAGATCAAACTAACAATGAAATTAAAAAACAAGAAAAAACAATAGAAACATAAAGCCGTATTCTAATGCCGAGTCGAGAAGGCCTCTTTTCGCAAGACGAGATACGCCCCGGTAGTGCTCTCGGTTCTGGCATATCGTCTCCAAAGATAAAACGACAGCGTCTCGTGGGTGGCAGCACCGCAGACCAACGAGCTCTGGCGAACAGGAACGAGGCGATGACAGAGCTTCGACACGAGCTATGTATGCAGAGAGTGCTTTGGAATGCTGGAATGCAGATTGACAGTAGGTGGCTTATGCTGGGGAGACATGTCCTATTTATAGGCGTCGCCCTCGTGGGAGCATCTTTGGAGTCAACACCCGCATTGATGTCGGATGTTATGAAGTTATGTCCCCTATTGAGTGGAGAGGGGTTACGCGATGGTTTCTGGAGACAACGTGCCAACGTTTTCCGCAGAGCCATCATGTCGGAACGTTACCGACAGCACGACGAATACGGACAACGCGTGCGTCTGTGTTCATTGGACGATCCGGACGTCTCTTCAAGTGCACAGCAGCCCAACGGATTGGGCCACACGAGTTGGGCTCGACCAACTCCATCTTTGGGTTCGATCAAACATTGATTCAAAATATACGGCGATGGGCCACGGAACCGAGCCCACAAAGCAAGCCCACGAACAAGCCCAAAGACCACCCAGACCAATTGCCAGGACCAAGGACCACGGACCACGAACGGAACGGGCGGGCGCGGGCTGGCATGGCGGCGGCGGCGTGCGTGCTGGCGTTGGTTTTCAAACCCATCACTTGTGCACATAATTATACTAAGTGTTCAATTAACCCCTTATATAGACAATTAATGAACGTACATTAATCAATGTGGGATAAGGATTAATTAATCCATGCTTATCCACATAAGCACATAACTCCATGTTTAAGTGACCAACTTTGATCCACTATTTCTCACTCATCGGAAATCGGATTTGAGAATGTGAATACACCACGACCATCTACTCAAAACGTAGATCGATCCTATGTCATTTAATTTCAAAAAATTAAACGTTACGTCACTCAAAATCTTGGTCAAAGTAGCTTTCGGAAAACTTGACCATATATAATATATATATATATACACGATTTCCAACAATCCCCCACATGAGTGAAAATAGTCATATGCATGTATGCAGACACAGCTCAGTCCTCAAGAGATGTTAAAATATTTGGACAGGTGGTTTATGGCATTGAACCTTCCATAGTTAGTACCATCGAGTACACATGCGGATTAATGGACATGATGCCTTGAACTATTCCCCCACAACGTGCACTAAGACAATGATATTAACACTTTAACACCTCAACCTCATCCGCTCTCACATTTGATTCCATTTGACCATGGACATCCACTTTGGATTCATAAGTGTTTTGTTTGAAGCGCCCCACTTCGCACTTACATAGGTGATTCTTTACCGAGTATCTTGCCATACTCAACCTCCTCGGTATTTTAGGAATCATTAAGAGTCAACGACTCAACCTCACCACTAGACAAGTTTTTCAACACTCGTTTGCTTTCTAGGAACAGACTAACTTGAGTGTTTGCACGAACTCCTATAGCTTAGTTCTCCCATTGAACCAAGTTCTTGGGATCTCCAATCATCATGGTTGGGTTACCACTATATTGTTCTTAAGATGTGGATTTTAATCTCATTCCTCTAAGAACTTGATCATTTGATCCCGGTTCAACCCGTTGGTTAATCGGATGCGCCAGATTATCTATCGACTTGACATAGTCAATTGATATAACCCCACTGAGATCAAATACCTCACGGTATTATGTCGTCGACGATATGTCGAGACTTACCATTATACAAACCATTTTTCACCCTTCCAATAGCCGCTTGGATATCACGGTGAATCATCACCGGTGGCGCGGTTTAGACCAACATGGAATATCTTCCAAAAATTACGAGTCACTCGGCTTCCTCACCGACTTTATCCAAAGCTATGAATTACGATTCCATGATGGATCGAGTTATACACGCCTTTCGTGGATCTCCAAGAAACAACACCTCCCCAATCGTGAACACGCACCCACTGTAGAAAGTGAATCTTTCGTGTCGGATATCCGATTGGCATCACAAGCACTCTTCAAGCACGGGGATATCTCGTGAAATGCAGCCATGATTTTGAGTATACTTTAAGTACCTCAAAACTCTCACTAGAGCCTTCCAATGCTCCTTGCTTGGATTGCTCGTGTAACGACTCAATTTATTCACGGCGCAAGCTATGTCGGTCGGTGCAATTTGTAAGATACATCAAACACCGATGACCTTAGCATAGTGTTCTTACCCAATGTGTTCACTCATGTTCTTACTCAAGTGAACATTGAGCTCCAATGGGGTCTTAGCAGACAAACTATCAAACGCGTTGAATTTCTTAAGCACTTTCTCGACGTAGTGAGATTGTGTCAAGATAATTCCGTCTGATCTTCTTAAAATCTCGATTCCAAGAATCACATCGCTAATCCCATGTCCTTCATGTCAAAATTTACATTTAACATGCGCTTTGTGTCATTAATGACTTGAGTATTGCTACCCATGATCAACATGTCATCTACATACGACACACTATAACATAACCATTATCGGTGTTCTTAACGTAGACACATTTGTCACACTCGTTGATTTTGAAACCATTTGCCAACATTACATTGTCAAATTTCAAGTGCCATTGCAACTGCGCTTGTTTCAAACCATATAGAGACTTCACGAGTTTGCATACCTTGCCTCTCGATCAGTACTACAAACCCTTGATTACGCTCTATATATACCTCATCCTCGAGGTCACCATTCAAAATGCGTCTTAACGTCCATTTGATGAATCTCAAGATTGTGCAAAGCAAAGAATTGCGAGAAGCACCCTAATAGACGTAATCCTCGTCACGGTGAATAGGTATCGAAGAAATCGTGCCCTCTCTTTGTTTAAATCATTCGACAACCAAACGGCCTTATACTTTTCAATTGATCCATCATCATGTACTTTCTTTTAAGGATCCATTTGCATCCTAAGGGCTTACAACCTTCGCAAATCAACCAAGACTCAAGTGTGGTTTTACGAATGGAATCAATCTCGCTTTGAGCGACCTCTCGCCGTAACATCCCGTCCGGCCGAGCATAAGCTACTTTGATCAAGTTGGTTCTTCGTCAACATGAACGCAATATAGTCGGGACCAAAATCTTTTGGCGCTCGACTCATCGCCACGCCCTCGGTTCCGACCCTCTAGATCGAGACCTCGATTGCTTATGCGATATCGGTTCTTCCTCCAAAGGTTTAGAACTCGAAGCTTCACCATCGCTCTATTGCTAGGCGGCTTCATTTTTATCTTTGTCTTTACATGGATAAACACTTTCAAAGAATATGGCATTCCTTGACTCAATCGTCGTCCCCACGGTCATATCATGTACCTCGACCGTGGATCGAGAAACGATAGACGCTCTTTGCTCAATGCATACCCAATAAAGATACAATCGATTGCTTTAGATCCAATTGTAACTTGTTTAGAAGATGCACCTCAACCTTCGCCAAACACCCCACACTTTGAGATATTTGACGATGGCTTTCTTCCTTTCCACAACTCGTAGTGGAGTGACATCCTTACTCTTCATGGAATCTTGTTCAAGATGTAGTTGGTCGTCAAAAGACTTCCCCCACAAGTTCTGGGCAACCTCAACTAATCAACAAAGCATTCATCATCTCCTTAAGTGTTCGATTTTACGCTCAAGAACGCCATTAGACCGAGGTGAATAAGGAGTGTCGTTTGATGTATTATACCACTTCGTTGCATAATGCCTCAAACGAGCTACATATTCTTCCCTCTATCACTCGAATGATCTTAATTCGATGACTTAGTTGATTCTCGGCTTCGTTCTTGAAGTTTTAAAAGCTTCAATAGTCTCGTCTTTACTTCTTAGAAGGTAAAGATAACAATATCTTGTATGGTCATCAATAAGCGTGATGAACTACTTTTACCACCTCTAGTTTGTACAAACTTTAAATCACACACATCGGTGTGAATAAGTTCTAGAGGCTTAGTGTCTGTTCTACCGAATGAAACGGTAACTTAGTCATTTGGCTTCCACACAAACCTCACATTTCGTTTGTGTATTAACTTCATTTAACTTTAGTAAATCTAAGTTTACTAATCTTTTTATTGCATTTAGATTAACATGTCCTAATCTACAATGCCATAAATCGAGCACTCGGTCAAGTAAGAGGAAGTAGATGCATTTTCATTCATAGCAATCTTGGGTACACACAAGACACCATTACATTCAATTTGAAAAGACCCCGGTGAGATAACCCCTACCAAGGAACTTCCCAAACTTAGTCAAGACAAACTTGTCTGACTCAAAAACTAGTCTAAACCCCTTGTTAACTAGAATCGAGCCCGACACTAAATTCTTGCAAATGTTCGGGACATGCAGCACATCCTTCAACGTGATCTCAATACCAGACGACATCTTGAGCACTACATCACCAACTCTGGCAACCTCGGACGAAGCTTGGTTCCCCATGTTGAGCTTCCTCCCCTCAACAGCTTGTAGGTGGAGAAAGCGCCTCTTTTCGGCGCAGCGCGCGCAGATTGCTTGAGATCGATGAACCATCCACCTTGATTCTCGGCGTGATGGACTTCTTGATCACCACAGCAGCCAAGTCATCTTTGTCCCATTTGTCAAGTCCTTCTCGACAACATTGGCAACTTGTTTAACCTTCTTCTTTGGTCGACGACGGTCCTTACTCGTGTGGCCATGCTTGCCACAATTGTAACAATCCCCGTCAAACTTATGGGCAACCATATTCCCTTTGCCTTTGTCATTGGCATTGGGACGAACACGTTTATTGGAGGAACCGTCCCTCTCCAACAGGTTGGCTCTAGCATCGATCAAGCCTTTCGCATTTAACTCTTGCTTCTTCACGTTAGACTCGATGTGCGGTTTGACGATCAAGTCTTCAAGTGTCATATCCTTTCGCTTGTGCTTAAGGTAGACCTTGAAGTCTCTCCACCGGGGTAGCTTCTCAATCAACGTAGCGACGACAAAGCCGTCCAAAGCAAGTGTGCCTTCTTGACTTGAACCTCGTGTACAATGAGTTGAAACTCTTTCACTTGGTCCATGATCGATCGAGAATCGACCATCTTGTAGTCCAAATATTGGCTACAAAGAACTTTTGTACTGCATCATCACTACGGTGCTTTTTCTAGCTCACCCCACATACATTTGGATGTCGTTACAACAACATATACACTATACAAACTATCTTCTAAACTACCAAGTATAAAGTTTTACAAAGATAGTCGTCGGTCGCCATTGTCATATGTCGCCGGACGTGAAAGTCCGTCACTTGACCTAACGACGGGCTCATCTTCAACCAAGAAGTTGGCGAAGCCCAACGTCGTGAGGTAGAAAAAAGCATCTTTGCTGCCATCTCTTGAAGTCGGATCCTCCAAACTTTGGCGGCTTCTCGGCGGGTGGCATCATCCTCGCGGTATGAACAGGCGCCGAGATCGATCCAAAATCGGATCCACCAACACCACTTGAAGTCTGTTGGAACATGGAACTCGAATGAGAACCACTAGTGTTGGATCCCATGGATCCAACAGTCAACTCACTGAAAGGTGCAGTCGTCGAACCAATGAAACCACTAAAAGTGGAACCAATTGTTGAACCACTAAAAGTGAAACCAACAATGACCAAAGGGTCCAATGGTTGACCAAGGCATCAAACCAAACATGACCAAGTCGTTGTGCGTAATTGGCAGCAGCAGAGGCAATGGCGCTCTGCGAGGCGAGTCGGTGGTGTACGGTCGACATCTCCAAGCAAATGTATTAAGTTTCGAAAGTTTTTAAGTTAATTAACAGTCTGAACTCCTTGGCAAGTGCTATCTCGTCTTGCGATTGTTGGAAAAGGTGTACAGAACAATACAGAACTTGTCGGGCATGTTACAACTCGAAACAGAAAGTAGAAGAAGATCAAACTAACAATGAACTTAAAAAACAAGAAAAAACAATAGAAACAGAAAACCGTATTCTAATGCCGAGTCGAGGAGGCCTCTTTCCGCAAGACGAGATACGCCCCAATAGTGCTCTCGGTTCTGGCGTATCGTCTCCAAAGATAAAACGACAGCATCTCGTGGGTGGCAGCACCGCAGACCAACGAGCTCCGGTGAACAGGAACGAGGCGAGGACAGAGCTTCGACACGAGTTATATATGCAGAGAGTGCTTTGGAATGCTGGAATGCAGATTGGCGAGAGGTGACTTATCTTTGGGGAGACATGTCCTATTTATAGGCGTCGCCCCTCACGAAACATCTTTGAGTCGGCACCGCATTGATGTCGGATGTTACGGGTTATGTCCCCATTGAGTGCGAGAGGGTTACGCGGCAGTTTCTGGAGACAACGTGCCCACGTTTCCCGCAGAGCCATCATGTCGGAACGTTACCGGCGATTCACGACGAATATGGACAACGCGGCGTCGTGTTCATCGGACGTATCCGGACGTCTCTTCAAGTGCACAGCAGGCCCAACGGATTGGAACACACGAGTTGGGCCTTGGACCAACTCTATCTTTGGGCTCGATCAAACATTGATCCAATATATACGGACAATGGGCCACGGAACCGGGCCCACAAAGCAAGCCCACCGAGCAGGCCCAAAGAACACCCAAAGACCAAGATCCACGGACCACGGACCACGGAACCGGAACGGGCGGGCCGGGCCGAGCCGGCACGGCACGCGGCGGCGGGCGGCGGCGTCGGGCACCGGGCACCGCCCGGCAAGGCGGCGACGGCGGCGGCAAGACGTGTGGCGTGGGCTTGGCTTTCCAACCCATCACTTGTGCACGTAATTATACTAAGTGTTCAATGAACCACTTATATAGACAATTAATAAAGGTACATTAATCAATGTGGGATAAGGATTAATTAATCCATGCTTATCCCATAAGCACATAACTCCATGTTTAAGTGACCAACTTTGATCCACTATTTCTCACTCACCGAAATCGGATTTGAGAATGTGAATACACCACGATCATCTACTCAAACGTAGATCGATCCTATGCCGCTTAATTTCACAAAATTAAACGTTACGTCACTCAAAATCTTGGTCAAAGTAGCTCCGAGAAACATGCTATATATATATATATATATATATATATATATATATATATATATATATATATATCCAACAACAAGATTGAAGAAGAAACACAACTTAGAAAACACCAATTAAACAAATCGTAGATGCACTATCTCGCAGGAGCGATCGACCGTCGATGCGGCCAATTTCACCGGAAAACAAGCCTCCCCGCCTTCTTCGAGATATTGTTTGGTTTAATACTGTTCAACTCTAGTGGTTCATATTATTTTTTCCTTTCAAATTTCTAGGTGAACTCCGGCGTGTTCTTCCTTCAGATTTAGGGGCAATAATGATCAAGTCATAATATACTGAAAATGTAGTTTAGGGCCTATATGGGCAAAATAGTAAATTCATAGTAATATTTTTATTTTATTTTTTAATTAGGGGTACAATTAGTAAAATGGGGGCTATGTGTAGAACCATCCTTTTTATAGGGAGGTTAAACTATTTGACGGTGCAAATTACTTTTTTTGTTGACGAGAACTAATAGAGAATAATGTGACCGTCCATTTTTATCACATAAAACAAACGACGTGATTTTGTCTTATAAAACAAAGCAAAAAAAAAAATCCACCTACTTTCAAAAGTAAAATAATTTAATTTACACAAATATTAATTAAACAAACAATCTATTTATATGTGTTGGCTTAGTGATAGAATATTTAATATTTAAGAGCAAATATATCACGATTAAGTCCATCGTTGGGGCTTTTTATTTACAATAAAGCTATGCGGCCACATTATGGCTGGCCACACACCTTTATCCCACTTATTCTGAAAAATATTAAATTATTTATCCAATAAAAAAACAAAAACCAATAACAGCTAAAAATTAAAATAATTCAATATGATAAGTAAATTGAAGTTTTGAAATAGACAAAATGAGATTTTAAATTTCTTATAACCATCACAAATATTTAATTTAAATTTAATCATATGACGAGAAAGAAATATATAAAGGAGCAAAATAAAATATATTTAAAATTTAGAACTTTTAAATTATAACTATTATGAGAAAAAGAATAATAAAATGTTTAATCTTTTTACAATTTGAAATAGTGGCGTGGACTTTACAAAATAATTTGCACAAAATAACGATAACTTAACTATTCCTCAATTTCACCCAAGACGTCTCATTTCTTTTCTATTACCGATTATTTAGGAAAAGTGTATAAAGTGATAAAAAATAGGTAGATCCACAACTTTTGAAAAATAATTATTTTTAAAAAATGAAATATGTTATCTTAGATGTGATAGCTCAAAAAGAAATATAGATCATCCTGAATGGACGGAGGGACATCCTTGATGGAACAGAGAGAATATTTTATAAGAATATCTTTTGTATATTAGCGGGGGCTTCTTCCTTCCTGACTACGCCACAGAGCATGTAGTTATCGCAAATTCTGAAAAATAATAGCCTGTCCTATATGTTCCATATTTAATCCATGGAAATCCGAGACAGATGAAATGTAAAAATGATGGTTTAATCATTGCAATATAAACAAGTATAATCATGTCCCTCACAGAAGATATTATTATTTGACTCTAACGTTTCATAAAATTTATTTAATGTCCGTCGATCGATTTTCGATGTACAAACGCTTATGTATCGTCAAAATTGCCGAACTCACGTTATTGTAAAATGAAATAGAAACATGAAAAAAACTCATCAAAATGACGCCGTTCTATTTCTTCCTTTATATTGACGTGTAAAAGAAATGGAACGACATCGTTTAGAAGTTTTTCATATTTTATTTAATTTTATATTGAGTGAAGTCCAAAGATGGAATTTCGATAACCACGTAAGCGTTTATACCGAAAATTGATCATGAGACATTAAATGAATTTTTTGAAATATTAGGGACCAAAATAACATTATACTTATATTAGGACATTAAGTGAAAAATCACAAAACGTTAGGATATTTAATGATATTTTTCCTTCATTTTATAATTTACAAATTATTACATAACAAAAACGTATATACATGACCAAAATTAACATGCGTGAGTATCTATGCTATAAAGAAGAATCTTTGCTATATATAGTAGTATAGATACTTGATATGATATAGACAAACATTGTATTTATACTTATGTGTACATATAGGTCATCATGTCTTAATGATAATGAATGTTAGTGAAATTCAATATTAATAAAGGAAAATATTATTTATACATATATATCTTAAGACATAGAGGGATATTCATATAAAAATACATTATTTAAAAAATTAATTATTTAATGTATTAATTAAAAATTGTTAATAGACTCATATACCTTTACATCTATTTTTTTGTTAATAGTTCACTTTTTCAATTCAAATATCTTTTCCATATCTTATCAAACTAATTAAAAATTAATTATCTTTTCCATATCAAACTAATCAATAGACTCATATACCCGTCTGCATAGGTTTTATAGGACATTTCAAAACCTTTATATTTTCTTTATTTCTTTCATATCTATAATTTTATTTTAGGAGTTCATATGCATTATATACAGAAAGGATAAGTTGAAAGGATAACTTGAGAATAAATGAAATTGTATTGGATATTAGTTAATGTAGCAAACCATTGTATGTAGTCCAATAATAAATCAAATGTTAATGGATAAAACTGGGAGATGGAAGAATGATGAAGATAACCTATAGGGATGAGAAAATGGGGTTTTGCCGAGGAAAAGAGCGAGGATGATTGAATGAAAAGAGGTAGCAGTGGTTGAGGACCAAACATTAAGTAGTTAATTTCTTTATACAGACTTTACATATAATTTCTATGAATAATATCTAAAGGGTTACTTAGTCCAAACATTAAAATCAATAAATTAAGAAAAAACGATTTAATTAAAATCGGTTTAGTTAAATTATAAGGGTATTATGTTTAGATATACATCTCAAAATAACATTACCCATTAATAACATAACAAGATGCCATGATAAAAAAAATACTCCATCCGTCCCACCCAAGACGGTTCATTTCTTTTCGGCACGGTTATTTAGGAGAATGATATAAAGTGAATAAAGTGATAAAAAGTAGGTATGTTCCATAATTTTTGAAAAGATAATTATTTTCTAAAAGGAAACAGACCATCTTGGATGGGACAACTCAAAAAGGAAAGCGAATCATCTTGGATGGGACGGATGGAATAGTAAAATAAGAAAATGCCAAAACGGTTGTGCTATTCGGAGCACATTAATCGTATCAACCTCGATAAGATAAGTTCAAGATTCCTAATCAAAGTGTAAGAATTCGGATTCCAAATGTAATTAATTTATTGAGATAAGACGGAACACTTATGCCATCATAGCATGCGTCTATATTAGTAAATATTAATATCGAAGAAAATGCTCCACAAAATCCTGAGCGTGACTTGGCAGCTTCTGCGGAGTGCGTGGAGGTAGAATGTGGATCTCCCAGCATCTTCGTGTCTAAAGCGGCTTGAAAATACGAGGGCATTTCGACGCGTGTTGCCGTGGTGCATCACTTGCTCCTGTCCAAAGTTTGGTTTCCCGACGCGCAATCCGATTTACCCTCTGACACGCGCTTCCCAAATCTCCCGTTCACGTGTCTCCTCTCCCAATCATTTTGCAAGTTGTAACAACACCCACGATTCTTGTTGTTCAGGGTAATTATAGTTTATTATCTTAATTTTAAAGATATTCAATTTATGATCTCAAATTTTAAATTTTTCTAAACTATCTTGAATTTTGAAAAATAAATTAATTTATAGTCTGAAAATATTTTACGACGTCGAATGTTGATTAGGATGACAACTAATTTGAAATGGTTTTATTTTTCATGTATACGTGAAACGTCGATGTTTTGGCATTTCGGTTAATTATAGTTTATGACTTCCACTTTCGAGTTTTTCATTTTATGACCCCAACTTTCAAGTTTTGGTTTATTGTGCTTAACTTTCAAGTTTTTCTATAATATCGTGAACTTTGAAAAACGTCTTAACTTATTACCGATTTTCTTTTTGAATTGCTTTGCTTGTAGGATTTTGGTATTGGATCTAGAGACGAAGACGATGGATATTGTCATGAAGTTGACCAAAATCCTATAGCAAAGCAATTCAAAAAAATCTCTCTCCGTCTTGATTCAATATCAATCCATCGCTTTTTAGCTCGTGAGGCAACGCCGTCTTTTCTTACTAAAGACATTGAAGCGGACCGGCTCCTACAAGTCGTAGGCCAAAACGACGTCGTTTCGAATGTATAAGTGGAAAAAATCCACCTCAATTTATATTGCCGTCTTATAGTCAACGTTCCTAAGATTTAAAAAATTGGCCATAAGTTAGACATTTCAAAGTCAAGACATTATAGAAAAACTTAAAATTTGGGTCATAAACTGAAAACTTGAAAGTTTAGGCCATAAACCTAAAAAGCCGAAAGTTAGGCTATAAACTATAATTAACCTGTAAGGCCAAAACATTGTCGTTTCATGTACATGTGGAAAATAAAATCCCTTCAAATTAGTTATCGCCCTAGTCAAGATTCCAACACCAAAAATATTTCCGCCATAAGTTATTACATTTCTCAAAGTTCGCGATATTTTAGAAAAACTTGAAAGTTGAGCCTATCAACTGAAAAGAGCTGAAAGTACATAAACTATAATTAACCATTTTTTTAAATAATATTTATTTACTTTTTATCTCATGTATCTATTACTCCTTAAATAAGGTGGAACCCAACTGAAAATGCCAAATGCCAAGTTGACCAGCCTTGACGATCAGAAGATTGAAGAAGTCAATAAGGTTGAAACATCAGACAAGTTGATACGTCCAGATTAGGTTATTGGAAGCATCATTCGACTGAAGAGCAAGCCAGGAGATCAGGCATGGAGATATGTCTAAGACATCAAGCCAGAGATAAAAAAGCCTTAAGAAGAAAAAGCAACAAAGTCTATGTAACACAAATTTTCGTATTTAATTTTATAAATACAAAATTATATACAAATCAATGTAATTTGGATTTGATATGTTTGAGATGAGTTCGATCTCTATCTATCCTCTGATTCTACTTCTTCGATTTGATTTCTTGAACGATCTTTAATGTTCTTCAAGTTGTTTGGAGGGAATGTGGTTCCTTGATCTCCTTAAACTTGAAGGTTGAACATGATGATGTTGATCTAAAGGACTTAAGTCTTGTTTTCAGATCAACTATCGGATTTGGTTTGATATGTAGAAGAACGTTTGAAGATCTTCAAATTTAAGCGCCAATGCGGAAGGTTTTCACCATATTTCGAATTGAATGTCATATTTGGAATGAATTGGAGGATGATTTTGGCGAAGAATGTGGTGATTTGCACGTTAACGCCTGAGTGTTAAGAAGACTTGAAGTTTCTTGAAGACTTCGTCGGGATTATTCAGTATCTTGTTTCTTGAATCTTCACTTCACTTCACTTCAATTTATGAGGATCTTCAATCCCTATTTATAGATTAAGCAAGTGGGCTTAGTGGCCTTTTGGGCTTATGGGTCTTTAGGCCACCAAACCATGGGCTGAACTTGGGCTTGGGATATGGACCACCAAACCACGGCTTGATCTTGGGCTTATGGGCCATTTACGCTTATTTGACGAATTTGAGTGATTATTCATCTCGGTGTCGTTGCCACACACGTCGTTCTCCTATTTGCCGATAAAATTAAATATTAACCATATACCTATTTATTTTGGAATAAATTCCATTAATAAAATAGGAATATAATTAGTTATTTAATTTATAATTTACACATGGCGTGATATAATTTGCTAATAATTTTTAATTGTCTAAGGTCTAAAAGTCAAATGCATTCAAATGCATGTGGACCAATGAAAAGTCGACAAACACTACCTGCTTCATGTACTTTGGCCATCTCCAATACTCAACATTAAACTCAACTTCATTTTCAGAATTGTCACATCAAACAATAATTCATCTCCAACACATAAACTCAAATTCTAACTCAAAAGAATATTCTCTATATATTTATTCTCATACCATTTTTTATACTTTTGCAAAATAAACCTTTATACTTTTCAATATTACACATTAAATCTATTATTTTGTAATATGTATGAGTTAATGTTATTGTTTTTAGTGTACACCTATCATTTAGTTATTATATACACATTTCAAAACTTATAAATTGTAATAAATCAATAATTAATAATATTATTTATTATCTATGAGGTAATAATTACTATATGAATATTTTAAAACTACAAATTAGAATAAGTTAAATAATTAAAGTTTAATCTTTTTTAGAATAAAAATGAAACAAGATTATAAGAATATAAAAAAAATAAACAACACTATTAACATTTTAATGCAACATAATTAAAAAAAAAAGAAACAGCACAATCCAACGTGAATGACCATTTTATGGGTTAATCCATTTAATGGGCTTTACTTAAACAAAAATTAAATATATGTCATATCTATGAAGCCCAAGAAAAGCCCAACCTAATTAATATAAAATTACCCTAATTATCATTAATTGTCTTCTCCTTCTTCTTCATTTTGTTTACTGCGTGCAACTGCTGCTTTTGTTATTCTTTACAAAAAAAATTTATACACAAAATAAATTATCAATATGTAGAAGGATTATTTTGCAATATCATCAACATAAAAAAGTTATTTGAGTTTAGCTACAGTGTAAACACAAAAATGAGTTTGGAGGAGAGAGAAACTTCATCAAAACTCATTTTTAGTTGAGTTATGGTATGTTGGAGATGAATATTATCCGCAAAATAAGTTTTGCAGTTGGGTTGGAATCTTGGAGATGACTTTACTCTGCAAGAAAATACGGATTGTGCATAAAAGCATTATCCTCATGACTAAAAGGACGACAATCACAACAGAACTATCAAGATGGAGTTTGAATTTAAACACTAGTAGGCCATGTTTGGTAGATAAGATAAGCTATAGATAGGAGAGATATATGTCCTTATATGCTTGTTTGATACACTGGATTCTTATTTCGGAGGCCCGTCTTAACTGAAAGGCCCGTTTTATTTTTACTGTTTCTCTTATGTAGAAGTAACTGCTCTAATGGATGAGTTATGTAATCAAAGTTGAAGAGTCATATAGATATGAGGATGAAAAGACAATGCTACCCTCAAACAAGTTTGGTCATCGTTGACAGAGAATGCTGCACCATTCTTTTCCAATTTCACAGAGAGAAATCGGCCCTCCCAATTTCAGATCTCCAGATGAACCCTACCCAATTCGAAGGTATATCGAACCAGTGCGTCGTCGAGAAGGGTTACCATCTTGGGCTTTCCGATTCGCCGCTTGTAATCTTCGTTTTGCAGCTGCCCTGACCACCCACTGCATTTGGATAAAGCTCCACAACCTTGTCGTCACAGTAAGCAGCAGCAGCTTCAGTTGGTTCGAAATTTTTCAAAATCAAAACGAAAATAAACGATTGTTTCCGCTCAAAGTCGGTAGCTTCTGAGCCTCCCAATCTTGGTCGATGCCAAAGAGGTAAAAATGTCACTAGTTCTGGTCCTTTTATTATTTCTTCCTAGTTTTGATGCGGAATTTCTGTTGTTGCCCGACGTTTTTCTGCTCCGATTTGTTCGGTTTATGAGAGTGATGCTTGATCTCAGTTTGAATTTGAGACTTATTTGTTGAATTGGAGTTTTTTCCCCTTATTGGGGCTGTTAAAATTCTTTAGTAGCTGTGTGAACTACTAGGTGAAACTATAGATTCTGGTGTGGTAGAAGATTAATGAATCTTTTGCATTTTGTTCTCTGATTCATTTTACTATGATGGTTGAAGTTTACGAAGATTACACATTTGTCAATGTTTTTGCAAGTTTAAAGATAGATTATTTAGCTGTATCTCGAAACCATAGATGGATGGTAAATAATCAGATCAAGAACATAATCCTCAGATGCCCCGATCAAGTCACGTCTATCGATCACATTCAGAAGAAGTTCAAGAGCCTCAATCTTCAGGGAAAGGCGCCCAATTGGCTCAAGGAGTATCCTTGTTGCTTCGAAGTGTATTCTGAGAACAACGAGTACTTTGCCGGGAGGCGGAGTTCGATGGATATCGAGCTTATATCATGGAATCCAGGTTGCCAACTACATGGGTGAAGTCATGGGAGAGATTTGGAGAGTTCAACTCGACTCCCTATGTTTCACCTTATGCAGACTCGAGCATTATGGCGGAGGGATCGATTGATGCTATGTGTGGTTCCAAATATGAGCTTCAGCTTGAAGAGTTCATCTGTGGACAACACGCCATTTTTTAATCACTATACTACAAGTTAATTTCTGTATCATATTTGTTGTATAGATAGGCCTGATTAATAGAACAATTTTTGTTGGCATCTTAATTGATTGACTTCAAAACTAATGAATAATTGTATTCTTAACTCTGATTTTTCTGGTTGTAGCCCATCAAAAGGTTAAAATTGTAATTTGATGTTTAATCTAGATTTTAAACTAGTGTATCAAACAAGTAATTTATGCTATCTATGTTTTATATCTTATTTATCAAACAACAAGATATGATACCAATCTCACATAATCTATAATACATATCTTGTTTCTTATCTATCTTGACATATCCTATTCAAGCTACCAAACGGGCCCGTAGAATTCAATCTCTATGAATAGCTCACAACCTACAACACAGTGGATTACGAAAAATCAAGCAAGCAAACTCAAGCAATCTCTGCAACACAAAGCCTACTAGAAACACGCAAACTCAGATAATTTCCCAAGTGTTTCTATCTTAAATATTATACCTCAAACTAAATTTCCTTTTATGTTTCTAAGTTGTTCTTCTTGTAAATCCAAAAGTTTAAAACGAGTGAATTTAGCTTAGCTATAGTTCTTAATTGTAAAAAGTTCACTCATAGTTAGCAATCCAGCAAACACCCTTCATTCCCGACTTAGTTAAGATGTAGTTTGTAATCTATAACTATATTAAAATAGAATAGTTTGCTTTTGTATATTACCGCCTAAATTCCATGCAAAGATAGATTTTGGATCCCAAGTTCTATGTAGCCTTAGAAAATGTGCATACAACATGCACAAATACCCATGCTGATCATTAATATGCTTCACCATGTAATAATTATTTTTGCAGCTTTTTATTTGCTTTATTGTTCCTAAAAACTTTGTCTTTTAGCGATTCATTGTAGGAGGTCCATTTGCCAAATGTATGTACAATCAGTTTAATGAAAAATAAAAATTGTATGCAAAAAATTACAAAAATTGTATTCATTAATATTAATAAAAAATATAATATTAAATTTTGTTTATTAGAGATAGAAACTGGTAACTATCTTATTATATTTTCTATATACTACAAATAGAAGAGTGAATGTTATATTTATTTATTGTTTGCTTATGATATTTATGTAATTTTTCAAGCACTCGTGATTAATAAGCACTATGATAAATCTGGTATGCGAGATTTATGAAAACAGTAAAGAACACGAGAAACTTTTACGTGGTTCGATCAAGAATAAGATCTACGTCCACGGAGGAGATGTTCCTCAAGATGTTTACTATAATTTTATTACGAAAGTATCTCCAAGAGCTCTAGTATTCGATAATTTGCTAACCCTTTACCTTCAACCTAACTCTTATTTATACATAAACGTAAACCTTATCATGAATCCTTGATGGCGGGACCATGATCTCCACCATAATCGCCCATGATTTCCACCGTTATTACCCATGATTTCTACCGTTACCTCATTATCGTGCCCTCGATTCCGCCTTTAATTGTGGTTGTGGGGCATCACTCGCGCGTGTAGAATAGGGAACACTAGGTTGAGCTCACCGCTTGGGCACGATAGTGGGCTCGAGAGGTTGGGCCATATCCTATCATAGCCCCAGAAAAGTCAAGGAATAGCCTTGCCGGAGCGGTTTGAGAATGTGCTTTGCCGAGTGGGATGTTGTGGTCAAGGTTTCACCGAAAGTTCTTGCTCTTCGTTGTATGGCTTTGAAGGACGCCGAGGTCCGACCAAACACTCGCTGGTCCGAGGTGGACACGGGCGTAACCCGATGTCCGAGCTCAAGATTATCATGTGATCGATCGCGACGCCGAGGTCCGATGTCCGGGGACGCCGAGGTCGGATCTGAAATACTTCATTGGTAAAGGGATTCACGGGGCGAGTCCGATGTCCGAGCTCGATGTAATCATTATGTATCGATTGGCGGTCTGCTTTCCATAGAGTACGCCATACGCCAGCGGTAGTTGGGCATTAAAAGTGCAAGACGCTCGGCCACACATCCAATCGTAGATAGCACGTGTGATAAACGAAGCAGATTTTAGGCGCCATTTATCCTATAAATAGGTCCAAAAGAGGCAGCTGTTCACTTTCTCCTTCGACGTTTGAATCCGAGAGCATAACCTTAGAAATCCCCACCTCTTTCACACTTTGTTGAAGAAATCGGAAATTCCGCCCGTAAAAGTAAGTATGTATTCTTCACCTTCTCATTCCTCTTCTCGCTCGATAACTCGGTTCGCCGGGTTACGCCATCCATTCCAACGTAAGGGATTACATATGCCATAACCGCCTAGGTAAATCTATAGGACTTAGTTCTGTGGTTTCACCGGTGTCTTCGGTTTGGGATGGCATCGGGATTGGTGCGGCAAGATCGACTTTGACGACATAGGAGCTCTTGGTGGTCATGAGAAATACCACATCAGGAGGATGCATGGTGGTGCCTTCCAAACCCAATGATAGGGCGATGGCCTCCGGAGGGTTTATTACCATCTATGTAGATAGTTTAATAATTGGGCTTAGATTTCCTTTTGCCCTATTTTCCTTAGTTTACAAGAATACTTTGAATCCCCATACGCCGGTGACCTCCAATTCTATTAGAGTGCGGTTGGCTAGGGCTGGCTTATACAGATAGGCGAGGAGTTTTTTTCAAGTCTTGATCGTTTTTAGCATCAAGTCTATGGGAGGAGTGTATTATCTTTCACCGCCTAAAGTTTAAAATAGCTTCCCATCGGGCCGTATCCCACCGCGAATAGATACTTCTTTCTGGGCCGAGGGTATCCGAGGTACGAGCGGGCCTCGGAGCAATAAAGGATGTGAAAATTAATCCCTCGGGCCCCATGGAGGTCGTTGAACGATATGGGCGAGATCCCATCGATCAATTATACCGAAGACGACCGAACGATCTTTCGGTCGAGTGTCTATAGGTCGACGCCCAAGACTGTGGTCCGATTTGGGTGAGGCAACCTTCTTATTTTTATTTACTCCGTCTCGACTTCGTTGTTAACGAGATTCTCATTACATTTGCGGTGAAGATCGACCCCACCGAGAGAAGTCATGTATCGAGCTCGCCGCGCCCGCACCATCCGAGCGGGCGGGGCTGCGAGAAGAAGCGAGGCGAGCGAGTCCACCCTGACCCATGGTGGTGGACGCCTGAGGACTTAATGATCGGTCCTCGTGCAACCTCGGGTCCGACCTGAAATCGAGGTCCATGGCCGCCCTGAGGTGCCGGCTTCCAACACTGCTATCCTTCCCAAAGGTATAAGTTGCTACTTTTCTCCTCGTGAGTTTGTTGTTACGTGTTGCTAATTGTTCCATATTCGTGACGGCCTCAATGGCGTGAGATGCACCGCATGGCGGGCTTGTTGTTGAGGCGCCCGCGATACGAGGCCATGGAGAAGATCGCGGCGTGGACAAGTCGAGGGTCACTTGAATCCGCTATCTGACGCCGCGTACGGACGAACTTGCAAAGGCGAAAGCGAAGGAGCCAGTGGCAAAGATGGCGGCCGAGCGCCCTCAAGAAGAAGGACCGGATCTTGCGAGTGGCCCGTGCAAGCGGAGCGCCAAGAGGTGGTCGCCGAGGTGAGAGGAAGTCGTCAGCAGACAGTCACCAGCGGGCAAGGACCTATGCCGAGGGCCTTCGCCAACAGCTTATCGAGTCTGAGAGTTTTTCTCCTTCATCTCCGACCTGCACCGTGATGAGGCCGCGGTGATATGTGCCCACCTCGAGAAGTTGGCGGCCGAGACCCGATTTTGACAAGGCCCAACACGGTTGGGTTGAGGTCGAACCGGGAGGTATGCATGAATTATGCTCGCATAATCGCCGGGCGACCTCTTTTCCGTGGTGGATGCCTTGGCATCTTCTCGCCTCACTCCTCGACGGCGGAGGTCAACTCAAGTCTGAGGAAGATGAAGACGGAGCTTCAAGCCTTCCTTGTCGAGTTGAGGTCGAATCGGGCGGCAGTCCGAGCTCTGACGTCCTTCCGAGATCGGCAATGGAGGAGAAGAAGGCCCGAGCGCATGTTGGAGGTTGGAGAGGCCAAGAATGAGCCCGAGGTCGATGGACCCAATGTAATAGATGATTTGCCGTGGTCGATAGGACCTCGTGTTTGTATAAACTTCCATTTCAATAATAGACATATCTTGTTAAAATGCGCTGTGTGTTGTCTTATTTCTAAGATTCCTCATCTCAATACTTGGGCTCGATCACGAAGTTATTAACAAAGTCGAAAGAAGTCCGAGGTGCTCTAGCCGAGAAGGATGAGGAAGTGACACACCGGAGAAGTCGGTCCGCCGAGTTGACTCAAGTTCGCTAGATGGATGTCATTTCGGCATCTTCAAACCGAAACGAAACAAAGTTGCACGAGGTCGATCATGAAGTGGTCCGCCTCCATCGAGAACGAGGCTTTAAAGTTAAAGATTACACAACTCGAAGTCCGCGGGCCGATCTATCTGCAGATGTGATCCAAGGACGATCGATGCAATGCTAGGAGCAGCCTGAGTTGACTATGCAGGTTGGCTCGGATCTCGGAAGAGCATGCGCAGTATGAGAAGGTAATCCACGGATGGTGGGACTACTATATCCGCCGACGATCGAGTTCAGAGCTTGTTGTGGAGGCATGGTATCGAGGATGAGGAGGTCCAAATAGCAAGAAGTTTAAAGATCGCCGACTCTGTCTCCGAAATACATGCGATGTATGAGATCGTCACAAACGACGATGCCCCAACCCCGCTAAGCGTCTTCACGGACGCCGATCCCATAATTGAAGAGCTCAAGAGGAGGCTATGCCGATCACGCCAAGTGCTCGTCTAATGGGTCCACCCGACGGAGGAGCTTTTAGAGGACAGCGGCGGTTCGGAGGAGCGCGTGCGGGCGGCAAGTCGACGTGGAAGGGCAAGAGTTCGGGACGAGGGCATTATCTTGGTCCGACGCCGCTCGCTGGGTCGAGGTGTGGCCCCGTGCAGGATCGCATTCCCGTGCGGAATCCTCCCGTCGGGTCGATCGCTCTTGAGCGAGGCCGAGGTAAGGTTGCCCTCATAGATTGGGTGGAAGGCATCGAGTTCATTCCGGTATTCATCACGACCGGAGATTTCGCTCAAAACTATCTCGCCTTTGGTGAATCTCATGAGGCTGAGCCCTAAGTCCGAATGATCAGATATAGTGCGGAGTTTGTATGTAGGTATAAATGTATTTAGACTTGTTTGAAGTAATGCTTCCTCTCGAGAGGTATAAACATAGCTTAGGACTTCGCTTGGTCGTAAATGTATTTATACCGATATCTGCATAATTTGGTGAGATCCAACTGGATGTCTTTTTATATAGACTTTTCAATGTAATGGGTGTCTGCATGTGTGCATGTAGACTTTCAAATTAATGAGTTGTCGTATGCGTTGCCAGACCGAGACGCTCAATTTCATGAGTAATCTACGCAAAAGCAAGCGGCGCTTTAGTGAGTACCCTACTTGGTGGGTTATTCATCTTCGTGAGGCGTCCCCGTGAAGGTTTAAATCGGTATATCCGGATAGATGTTCGTGATATCAATAAAATGGAATGCTCATATACAAAAATAAACATTTTATTCAACAAGTATATAACATCGCGACTTCTAAAACAAGTAAGGAGACTAACATAAGGTTGATCAGAATCGAAGCTATGTAAAGTACCTCCTTAAATGAGAAATATGCTGTGTTCGGGAATATGCGACCTGATAGGCGAGATAGTTTGTAGGCCCCTGCCGAGGTCTTCGTGAACGCTGTATGGGCCTTCCCATGTCGGATCCAATTTGTTAAGACGCTCGCTCTGGCTTCATTATTTCAGAGACGAGGTCGCCACTTGCAAGCGGAGGCTCTAACCCTTTGTTGTAATACCGCGACCGCCCTCAGACTTAGCTTCATTTATGAAGGCGAGTTCGCTTCTCCTCGAGGGCATCAAGGTTGCCCGCAGGTCTTCCTCGCTCCCGGCCCGGTCGAAGTGAAGAGCGCGGTCATGGCACCGATCTCACGGTATGACGGCCTCGCACCGCAGACCAAAGCTAAAGGGTTTCCGGCATGACGTCCGAGGCGTGGTCCCTGAGGACCGAGAGGACTTGAGGAGATTTTCAGCCCATCGCCTTTAGCTCGGTCAAGCCTCTTCTTCAATCCTTGTACGATCGTGCGATTCGTCACTTGGTCCGACCATTCGCCTTGCGGGATGTGCGACGGTGAAGCTGATCGATCTGAAGCTCTTCGCACCACCTTGAAGTTTTGTCAACGAATGGGTGCCGCTCGAGACCAGATGTGTGGTATGCCGGCGGCGGACTATATTCTTCCACACGAAGGTCTCAATCCTTTGCTCGTGAGGTTCGACGCTGGCTCGCCTTGACCCATTTTGCAAGTAGTCTACGGCAACGACTAAACATCAAGGCGACCGGTGCTCGATCGAACGGACCAACGATGTCGATCCCCATTGCATGAAAGGCCATGGGCTCGCAGACCGCCGATCGGTCTGTAGCTGACCGTGGTACGAAGTCGGCACGGACACTTTTAACGAGTTCTACCGAATCTCGAAAAGGGTGGGCCAATAATATCCCGACCTCAACGCTTCTTTGAAAGAACCCGGAGCCGATGTGGCTTCCGCGAAGATCCTCCGTGAATCTCATTAAGCACGAGTCGGCTTCTTCCGCCCGGCACCTCGTGAGGGTTGAAGGTAAGACTTAGCAGAGAGCCCTCATACACAAGATACTCGGGATTTCACCATCATCTTTTGGCCTCTAGCCGATCCCGAGGTAGTGTGCCAACTTCCGTGTATGCTTTTAAGGCGCCATCCGCTTTGGTTCACCGAGATAACGCCGATGTGGGCGCCAATGCTTCCGGAATGAACTTCTCTCATCGCGCTTTATCGACGACGAAGCTAATTTACTAAGGATGTCACCGCTGTTTTCCTCCGTGGGATTTGATTAATATCAAGTATTTGAACGAGGCCAAGATCTCTTTCGCTTTCTCGCGTATCGCTTCATTCGATCCTCTTTAGCCTCAGATGTGCCTAAGACCGGTTTACCACGACACGAATTCTCAAATATCCGACTTTGTCCACTTTCAATTCCTTTGCTAGCGAAGTCCGGAGATCGCTTCAGATTCCACTTCGTTGTTGGTGGTGAAGGTAAACCGAAGGCGATGTCACTTGCTTATCCGGGCCGAGGAGGAGGATGCCCGGCCCGCTACCCGCCTGCATGAAGCTCGCCCACATACATCCGCCAACATTCAACGGGTGATGCAAGGATGATTCCTCCGCCGTGAGGGCGGGAGTGACCTCGGTGGTAGAGGCGACTCGGTGAATTGACCTCCACCAGAAATGCAAGTGGTCGCTTTTTACGGCCGGGCCCGTAGTATTGTCGATTTGTATATCGAAAGCGCTTTGGTTGAGCTTGTATACAATGTTTCCTTACCACTATTACAATCTCCTATCCGATTTAATACTTGATTGCATATATCCGTGTCCCCTTATCTCATATATGTTAGATCATACATTGTGTAGAAGATCACGTAAGTCTCGTATGATTGGTCAAGCTTAATGAGATATAAAAGTTTCACAACCGAGACGACTTAAGGACGAGTTGTCGGTTTAGGCCGCAGATAGATAAGAAGTGGCTCGACTTAGTTGCTTGTCTACGCCGGCACGCCTCGACGTATCAAGGATCACAAGGAGATGAGTTCTTCTTTCCGACCGTCAGGAAGAACCAAGATCTCGGTGACTTACGATGATCTAAACCTCGATAAGGTATTAGGTGAGTATGAGTTCTTGACCATCACTTTGACTTGTTATGAGTGAGGGTTATATGTTCTAACCCAAGATTCTCCGTGATTGGGTGGTGGCAAGGTTTCAGATGTCACGCTAGTTATCTCAGTCGAGTCACCGTATCCGCTAGGACGATGACGCCCTTAAGGAGCTCAAAGGTTTATTGTACTAAACCCCGCAGTTGAGTTAGCTCAAGTACAATAATAAGGTTGAGTGGTACTACTTAAGGAAATGAAGTTATTAATCGCTTTAAGCAATGATTGCTATAAATGATTAATGGACGCTCGATATCTTAAATACGGGATTCGTAATGTCTAAGTGCAAGCCCGACTCAACTTCGTAATAAAGGGTAAGTCAAGATTCTTTCTCTAGTGGCATGATCGAATGTTTATAAATTAATTTATGTTCGGGCCGAACATAAGATAATTAATTTATTTGAGGCCCATCTTTATTCCTTGATTTGATCCTGGCCGGCCCATCCAGTCCGTAATCGAGGAAAATCGGCGCCCCAATGTTGCTCTCTATGGCAAGATTTTATTCTCTTTATCCCACAAGGATATTATTATATTTATGGTATATGATAGATCCTTTCCATATAAGATTATGGTAATAATCCCGAGAGTATGGAAATAATCCCGAAAGTATGGAAATAATCCTAAGATTATGGTAATATTCCATATAGATTATGGTAATTTCCATATAGGATTATGGTAATTTCCATATAGGATTAAGGTAGGCATTATAAATATAAGGTATGAGATAAAGTCAGGTTAATGCTCACATTATCGAGATCATTATTTTCGAGCATCACAAGAGCTTTTGTGAGGATTTTCGAGATTTTGAGATAGAAAGTATTGGGTGATTTTCCGGTGCATTCTCCATAGATCGTCCTCACCGGGCGCTGGAGATTGGGCAACCGGATACAGCCCGAGAAGGTCAAAGCACGAGTCTCGACCGCTCGATCCGCTCATCCCGCTCGATCCACCTCGATGCATCCAAAGGTAAACACGAGAAAACCCTACGTGTTGCGAATTAATTATATAGACGCATGCTAGAATATAATCAATGTATGGTGAATTAAACACCCAAGATGGATCCTCGCGCGGTTAACATACGCTTTTCCTACACTGGTATCGAGCCCCGATCGTAATCTTCGCTCTGCTGGATTAATTCACGCTGATTATTACGCATGCTTTAATAATTGTGGATCCGCTGCTCATCGTGGCTCGCTTATTGTTTTTGTTGGTTTTTGTTTTTACACCACGAGAAAATCCGTGGTTAGATTAGATTTTATTATGTAAATCTTATCTGTAAAAGAAGAACGAAGACGAAAGAACGAAAGACGAGACGATGGGAAAAACAGGGCTCGCGGGTGTGTCCTGGATGGTTTCTCGCGAACAAGGGTCGCGGTCGCAACCACGATCGCGAGGGGCGCGGGCGGGGAGGCGGCGGCGAGGCAGTTCGCCGGACGCTGGCAAGAGCGGCTTCGGCGGCGCCCGTGACGCGTCGCGCGGCGGTAGCGCCGCGCGCCGAGCGGCGCGCAGGCGCGTTTAGCTGCTGAAACATCAAAGTGGCCGAGACCACCGGCGCATCATGCGCCGACAACAGCCGCGAAGCGCCAAGCGAGCGCGCCAGTATGGGCGCGAGGGTAGGCGACGCGGCGGCACGGCTCGGCAGCCGGGCGCGGGCAGCGCTCGCGCGGATACCTCGGCACCACCGGCGCTGGCCGTTTCGCCGCGGTGCTTCGGCAAAGAACCACGGGTGGTGCGCGAGCAAACGCGCTGGGAACCTCAAACCACGCGGGTTGGGCGGCGGCGCGCGGCGACGCGGGCGCGTTTGCGCAGACGCCGGCGGCGCCGGCAACGTGGCTCGACAAAGACTCGCATGCGAAGCTCGACGGGTCGTGATCGCGCGCCGCGATCGCGGGAGCCCGCGAGGCACGCAGCGGGCGACGCATGGTCGGGCGCGATCGGGCCGTGCCCAGCACGCTGCCCAAGATCGCTTTTGGGCCAACCCGCCCAAACCCGCCCGCACCAACTTTTCGTGCCCAAACCCGCTTTTCCACCCGATTCCGATTTTAGGCCCGATCCGCCCGCTCCACCGATTCGCCCAAACTCGCTTTTGACGAATCCGTCCGTGCCCGCACGCGAGGCCTGTCAAGTTTAATTGCACTTTGTAAATCTATGTAATAGATTAGATTTAAATGTGCAGTTTCACGATTGGAGCGCGATGAACGCTTTATTTTATTTTTATCGCTCATATGCATGTCGTGGATGTTTAAATTATGCAGTTGCATGCTATGTATGTTTATATTACGTTGACAAACCTTAAGTGTTTTACGAATTGGATGCGCATAGTAAGCATGCTAGGTTTATCGCTTATCAAAGCATATTTTAGAATTTCTGCGAGCATGTTTTACATGTCGAGTTCTATAGAAAAGCATGCTAGATTACGTGATCTCGCATGGACAAACCTTTGAATAAAAAGACTAAGCAAGCAACCCGACAAATTAATTTTTCAAATTAAAATGTCAAGACCTCCACTTTTTGATCTCTAAACAAAGCGAGACGACCGTGAGTAAACGCCCACACGCGTGGCTTGCTTGCACTGCTTATCATAAGTTTGTTAGATGAGATTTCTAAATAAAACATTTTAAATCTATTGAGAAGTGGGAGTTTCATGTGTAAACGCCCACACGCGGGCTTGTATGTGCGATTTTCATAAGTTCTCTAGAGATAGATATAAATGAGATAACAAAAGAATTTGAATTGGAAGCGTATGGTCCGAGAGAGTATACCAATTCTAAGAATTCATCTTCTCACGTTAAAATTGTGGTCATTGCTTAGACATCACCTCAAGTACAACTTCCCGCCAAGTCCCTTCTTGCGATAGTGATGTGGTCTAGTAAGGTCCAATCGTTAATTCATTCATTACAAGGATAAGTTGACATGGATTGAAATTAAACGACTAAAAGGTATATTTTAGTCCGGTCGGGGTTCATGTGTAAACGCCCACACGCGTGGCTTGCATGTGGGATTCCTGGGCGATTGGAGGTTTCAATTAATATTGTTTTATCAAAAGGTTACAATATTATTGTTACTGAATTATATGCGATCGTATGCTTATGTGTTTACATTATCGTTTCGATATGTCTCTTACGCCGATTATCAATATGCTCGCACAAAACCGTTATCCGGTCCAAATTTTATCGAGTGGAAACGAAACATGGAATATGTTCTTATCATTGAAGAACATGTTTGTTCTCACTACTCCTAAACCCGATGCCTCATCGACGATTTATCGACTAATGAGCAATGAGAGTCAATGACTTTGAATAAGTCAAACAATATGGCTAAATGCTATATGATGACTACGATGTCCAAAGGCTTGCACCGCAAAGATCGATCGATGGTAGACGCGACGATATTTGGTCAAGTCTCGAGTAAGTTTGGGCGATCGGATCGGACGATCCTTCCACACAATGAGAGAAATCTTGGCGTGTAAGATGGAAGAAGGAAGTTCGTCCATGAACATGTCTCCACATGACTCATCTCATGGATAGTCTTGATCGGTTGGGAGGAGGTATTGACGACGGCCAAGGTCGATATCATCCTCAATACACCGCCCAAGTCTTTTGAGAACTCATGCGTGAATGCGATCATGAGCAAGACCGAGTTTACACTTAGTCGCTGTTTAATGATCTCGTAACTGCGGAAGGAGTTATGGGAAAAGGAGCACATGCTCTTGCTAGCACATCTAAGGCCCAAAATTTTCATCACAAAATGGAAATAGAAAAAGGGTACCAAAGGTGGTAGAGGCGAGGAAAGAGGGAGTAATGGGGCAAGAACATGGTTGCACCGGAGGCTTCAAGAAGCCAAAGGAGAAGGGCAAGTGCTTCAAGTGCGGTAAGATCGGGCATTGAAGGCCAAGTGCCCTATGCTCAAGGCTCAAGGTACGCTGTTTGCTTTAGTAACGGAAACATGTTTAGCGACTTGTTCTACCCATTCTTGGGTAGTAGATACGGCAAGAATCGATCATGTTTGTTACACCTGCGTGGGTTCCCGCGGACAAGGGAGTCGTTGATGGCGAGATAACGATTCCATGGGCAACGCGCGAAAGTCGAAGTCGTTGCAGTTGGAGATGTTTCTTTATGTTTTGGGACAACAGCTTTAGTTTTGAAAGACGTTTATATGTGCCGGATTTTCTACGGAACCTTGTTTCTGCTTCAAATTATTTACTCATGGATATTCTCGTTATTTTTGATAGTGGTGTTTCTATCATAAGAAATGACGGTTATCTCGTAGGCACCTTATATAATTCGCTTTATACTATTTCTCGCAAAACATAATACCTATAACTATGTCAGCATCTTCATCAAACCCTAAAAGAGAAAGTTTTCTTCAAGAAGATGACTCTACTTTTCTCTCGGCATCTTAGATTAGGTCACATCAATCTAAATAGGATCCAAAGACCGCTAAGAATGGGCGTTGGGTGATCTCACGGTTACTCCGCTCCCACCGCGAATCCTCAGATGAAGGTAAGATGTCGACCTGACCTTCAAAGCGAAGGGTTATAGAGCCAAAGAAATGTTGGAGTTAGTCCATTTCGACTGTGGACCAATGTCCACACAAGCTCGTGGAGGGTACGAGTATTTTGTCACTTTCATCGACGATTACTAAGGTACGGATACATATACCGCTTCACCGAAGTCCGAATGCTTTGAGAAATTCAAAGAGTTTAAGGCGGAAGTGGAGACGAAGCTAGGTAAGAGTATCAAGTCATGCGGTCCGATCGCGGTGGCGAATACCTCAAGAACGAGTTTATGGACTATCTAGTGAAGTGTGGGATTACATCTCAACAAGATTTCACGGGCACACCACAACAAAATGGTGTGTCGAGCCAAGAAATAGGACTCTTTGGAAATGGTTAGATCTATGATGAGTTATGCTACATTGCCTATTTCGCTCGGGATATGCCTTAGAGACGGCGGCATACTTGCTAAATCTAGTACCGCCCAAGTCACCGAAAAGACCCTTCGAGTTGTGGTTTGGGCGAAGCCCGCTTTAAGCCACATATATGATATGGGCGATCCAAACACATGTGCCGAACAAGAAGGTCGATGTTGGAGGCTAGATCCGACGCAGGTCATTTATTGGCTATCCTAGAGGAACGAAGGTGGTTTATTCTATAGTCCCAAGGATCAAGGTCATTATTAAGACTAATGCCCGATTCTTAGAAGAGGATTATATGAAAATCATAAGTCCAAAGTTGAAATCATTCTTCAAGAATTAGAAGATGATCGATTCCACCACCGACAGGCCAAAGGTACGAAAAGTCGAGTCTAGTGGGAGGATCGACACCGATACTTCAAGAAATTGAAGTGGGTCGAGTTCCACCGAGATACCGACCGCATGTTGGTATCAACCCAACAAGTTGTGCAAGATGAGAACCAAGTTAATGCACCCACCGCTGTCATTGTGTCTATAGCACCTCGTCAGTGGGAGGTTGTTCGTCAACCCGAGCGATTTATGTTCGTGGGAGAATCTTCTGATTTAGTCCCGTAAAACGAACATACGATAATCCACCCATGGACTATGCAGAGAGGCGTTATAAGACAATGATGCAAGATCATGGAACTTACGTTTGACGAGGTGGTAAAGTCCTATGGATTTACCCGGTTGCCTCAGCGAAAGTTGTGTGTATCATTTAGATGTCAACGGTGATGTGGTATTTCTCGCACTTTATGTAGATGACATTCTTCTATTCGCAACAATGTGAAGTTGTTATCGACATAAAGAGTTAGTTATCCGATCGAGTTTCAAATGAAAGACTAAGGAGATCAACAGACATTCTTGGGATCAAGGTTTACCGAGATCGCAAGAGGAAAATGTTGAGCTTATCTCGTGCATCTTGCATTGACACCGTGACTACTGCTTTAGTACGCAGACCGCCTAGAAAGGATTGCCACTTTTCGGACATGGCGTTCCTTTTATCTAAGGAAGCGATCACTTTTGATCGCAGCGAGATAGAGGAAATGAGACAAGTTCCCAAGTTTCCGCCTTAGAAGTCTCATGTATGCAATGCTATGCACGAGGCTCGATATCTGCAGTGCAAGAGCATAATAGCGACATCGCCTAACTCGACAAGAACATTGATCGCAGAAGCATATACTCAAGCACCGAAAAGGACTCGAGATTACGGGCTAGTTTACCATGCAGATAGTCTAATGCCTTTGGGTTATACAGATCGGATTTCCAAGTCGACCGTGATAAGAATAAGTCTACCTCGGACTATGTGTTTACCTTGTGAGGTGGAGCCAGATCCCAAGTGAGTGCAAAGCAGCGATGCATCATGGACTCTACCATGGAAGTTTTAACATGTAGCCGCTCAAGGCTACTAAGGGCGGTATGGTTCAAGAACTACCTCAAGGATCTAGACGTGGTACTGGTTTGCCCAAGAGTATCATAGTTTCATCGTGATAACTGTGCAATGGCAAACTCGGGAAGGAACCATGCACCCACAAGGCAACCTAACACATAGAGAGAAAGTACCATGTCATACGAGAAATCGTTAGGCGAGGGACGGTCTTGATTGCAAAGATTGATACGACGGATAACCCAGCGGATCCATTCACTAAAGCCCGCAATAAGTCTACGCCGGGGACGTTAGAGGGCTCAATTATGATAGATGGCACCCACTTAGAAAGGAAACTTTTGTATAAGTGGGAGAAGCAAAAGTGATGGTTGTTTGTAATAGCTAGTAGAAAGACACATTGTATACTAAAAGTTTGCTTTAGTATAAGTGGGAGATTGTTGGATTTGTATCTTGAAAGCAGTTTGGTTGAGCTTGTATACAATGTTTCTCGTTACCACTATTACAATCTCCTATCCGATTGAATACTTGATTGCATATATCTCGTGTCCCTTATCTCATATAAGTTAGATCATACAAGGTGTAGAAGATCACAAGTCCGTATGATTGGTCAAGCTTAATGAGATATAAAAGTTTCACAACCGAGACGACTTAAGGACGAGTTGTCGGTTTAGCCGCAGATAGATAAGAAGTGACTTGACTTAGTTGCTTGTCTACGCCGGTACGCCTCGACGTATCAAGGATCACAATGAGATGAGTTCTTCTTTCCGACCGTCGTGAAGAACCAAGATCTCGTGACTTACGATGATCTAAACCTCGATAAGGTATTAGGTGAGTATGAGTTGTCGACCATCACTTTGACTTGTTATGAGTGAGGTTATATGTTCTAACCCAAGATTCTCCGCGATCTGGGTGGTGGCGATCTTGATGTCACGCTAGTTATCTCAGACGAGTCACCGATCCGCTTAGGATGATGACGCCCCTTAAGGAGCTCAAAGGTTTATTGTACTAAACCCCGCAGTTGAGTTAGCTCAAGCACAATAATAAGGTTGAGTGGTACTACTTAAGGAAATGAAGTTATTAATCGCTTTAAGCAATGATTGCTATAAATGATTAATGGACGCTCGATATCTTAAATACGGGATTCAGAATGTCTAAGTGCAAGCCCGACTCAACTTCGTAATAAAGGGGTAAGTCAAGATTCTTTCTCTAGTGGCATGATCGAATGTTTATAAATTAATTTATGTTCGGTGAACATAAGATAATTAATTTATTTGAGGCCCATCTTTATTCCTCGCATTTGATCCTGGCCGCCCATCCAGCCCGTAGTAATCGAGGAAAATCGGCGCCCCTAATGTTGCTCTCTATGGCAAGATTTTATTCTCTTTATCCCACAAGGATATTATTATATTTATGGTATATGACAGATCCTTTCCATATAAGATTATGGTAATAATCCGAGAGTATGGAAATAATCCGAAAGTATGGAAATAATCCTAAGATTATGGTAATATTCCATATAGATTATGGTAATTTCCATATAGGATTATGGTAATTTCCATATAGGATTAAGGTAGTGCATTATAAATATAAGGTATGAGATAAAGTCAGGTTAATGCTCACATTATCGAGATCATTATTTTCGAGCATCACAAGAGCTTTTGTGAGGATTTTCGAGATTTTGAGATAGAGAGTATTGGGTGATTTTCCGTTGCATTCTCCATAGATCGCCCTCACCGGCGTTGGAGATTGGGTAACCGGATACATCCCGTAGGTCAAAGCACGAGTCTCGACCGCTCGATCCGCTCATCCCGCTCGATCCACCTCGACAGATCCAAAGGTAAACACGAGAAAACCCCTACGTGTTGCTAATTAATTATATAGACGCATGCTAGGAATATAATCAATGTATGGTGAATTAAACACCCAAGATGGATCCTCGGGGCAAGGGTTAACATACGTTTTCCCTACAAGTATGAGATATCGTGTTCGCCGAGCTCCAAAGTGCCCACTTAGCTATACGTCCCGATGACTCCGGCTTTGATAAGACTTGTCTTAGAGGTAAGTCCGTTAGTACCGGACCGAATGAGCTTGAAAGTAAGGCCGAGGCGCTTGCATGCTCACCAAGGCCGAGCTACCTTCGAGGTTGGTGTACCTCGTCTCCGGTCCTTTGAGAGCCCGGCTAACGAAGTAGA
The DNA here is from genome assembly GCA_036937905.1 of Salvia rosmarinus. NCBI lineage: Eukaryota > Viridiplantae > Streptophyta > Magnoliopsida > Lamiales > Lamiaceae > Salvia > Salvia rosmarinus. The sequence goes on along the minus strand of CM072813.1, from coordinate 12,987,523 downwards.
TGGGGAGTTGCCGTCCATCTCATCTCGCACCAAGATAAAGACTAATTGCCTCGTCCGAGGTAGCGGACATAACGATAGAGTTTCACCTTGCTTTGGGGCGGATAGTGTCGGCGGTCGGTGAGATATTCCTTCACCGCGGCTGGCGACTGGTGTTCTTCCCCGCGGGTGAAACTGGAGCTCTCCTCGATTTTGAAGAAAGGTTCGCTTCGGCAGCTCGAGATAGGAATCGCCGAGAGGCGCCGTGCATCCGGTGAGTTGTGTATTTCACTGATGGTTTTGGGATCCGCATGTCGAGCAACCGCCACCTTGGTAGGATTCGCTTCAGTGCCTTCGAGAAACCCAAAGATCCCGTAAATTTACCCGCCTTCACCACGAATGTGCACTCGGGATTGAGCTTGAGGTTGGCCGACCGAGGAGTCGAAGAATAGTTTCGAGGTCAATGGCGTAGTTCTCGCCTTTTTGCTTTTGACTACTATATCGCCGACATGACCTCAACAATTTCTCCTATGTGATCCTCAAGATCACGCCCACCATTCTTTGGTAGGTAGCTCAGCGTTTTCAGACCGAAAGGCATCTTCGGTAGGCAAAGACACCAAGTCGAGAATGAACGCTTTTTGGGCGCCTTCCGGCTCATCAAGACTTGGTGGTATCCCTTGTATAAATCCAAGAAACTCAAGATCTCATGCCCCACCAATGCTTCCACCTTCTTGTCAATGTCGGGCGGGTAGTGAGTCCTTTGGGCAAAGTGTTTATCGAGGTCGGTATAGTCGACACACGCGCCATCCCCTCCCGGCTTTCGAACTACAACGGATTAGCCATCCAAGTTGGGTATTTAACCTCGCACAAGATTTTAGCCTCCAGAGTTGGGTTACCTCGTCTCAGATGACTGGCCGCTCCGCGCAAAACTTCTTCTTCGCCGAATTGGTTTAGTAGCCGGATCGATGTTGAGGCGATGAGTTATGAGCTCGGCGAGACCCTACCATATCCAATGGAGACCATGCAATACATCTCTATATTCCTTAGAAGTGCATGACACATTGGCATAATATCGATCGAACCTGGGTACCAACCTTGACAACTTTGGAAGGGTCGTCGTCAGATAGTCAAGATTCTCACGGATCATCCCGAGGTGGCAACTTCGAGGGTTCTCAGAATTGCTAGCCCGAGGTAAGGCCGTGATCGCTCCTTTTCACACGCAAAGGGTGTAAGTATAGGGTGTTAAGCATCGTATCCACGAGATTGTATCACGAAAACATAGAAGCTAGCTCAACGACAATTCATCATTATCCAAGCACAGAATTTGGGTGAGAGGTTTAAGGGCTTCGGAAATTAATCCAAAGCAAAGGTAACCAAGCAGAAATATAAATAAAGCAATAAAATCACGAAAGATAACTATGAAGAAAGACTAACCCTAGGGATGCACCAATCCTATCCACAACGATGTTTATCCTGCTTATTATTAACCGTTTTAATCCAGAGAAGACGGAAGATCACATATATAACCAACAACTTCGCCACGACAATTGCGGTTGATTACTAATTTTCCTATCACGATTACGCCTCTAGAGGAAAATAAGCAACCCAAAAGGATCACTAAGAATATGCTTCCTACGAATGTCCTATCTCGCCACGACTCGAGGCTCATTCAGATCATGCATTCGATAACGATTGACAATTAATACAATTACGTAATTAACCGACAACTAGATATGCATCAAGATTGATCAGAAATCAACACATATAAATAAGCACAATCGAATCATGAATCAATGCCTGGAAGGTAAATAACAATAGCAGGAATTACAACATATAGGATCGAATCATGCAAACCCTAGGATTAGAACGGAAAACTAGCCAGACATAATAAACGGAATGAAATACGATTTAACCATAAAAACGGAAATTAAATATATAAAACCCGTAGGGAAGCGTTGGATGAACAATGGTTGGTCTTGAATCCAATCCCAAGCGAACGAACGGAAAACAACGGAAAACGATCGGACAAAACGTTCCGATCGAAAACGAAACGATAAACTAAACTAGAACAACGTAAAAACAATACTAGAATTAAACTAAAGGAAGATTAAAGACTAAAAGCTATAAAACCGAGGAAAACCGAATAAAACGCAGTGGGGCGTGTAGGGTGTGTTGGGCGCAAGGGCTCGCGCCTATTTATAGAAAAGGTGGAAACCCCAATTTCGCCGCCTGCCGCCGCGATCATCGCCGCGATCGCTAGCTCGACCGCGAGCCATCTCCCGCGCGCGCTATTCTTCGCTCGCGGTCCCTCCTTGCGCTCGCATTGTACCTCGCGACCGGGCTAGCGGTCGCTAGCCATTCCGCACCGGTCGCGAGAAATCGTCCAGTGAGTTCTAGGCGCTAGGGCTTGCTCGCGTGCACGAGGTCGCGGTCGCTACTCCTCTGGATGCTCGCTGGTTTGCCTCGCGACCAGCCTAGCGACCGCTAGGCTGGTCGCTAGAAATAGGTCAGTTTGCTCATTTTGGCTCGTGCTTCGTTCCTTGCTTCGAATGTCAACATATAAACCTACACAACACCAAAAGAACACCCAAGAGCAATATCTTCTAGAAATAGATGAAACATTGAGAATCGATGCATAAACGCACATTAAACGAGCTAAACTCATCTTCAAATATCAACTATAAACGTGTAAAATGCGCGTTTATCAAACCCCCCAAACTTAAAGCATTGTTTGTCCTCAAACAAAACCAAAACAGAAAGACAAACGAAAGATCAACGAGCGTAGTAAAGAGGACAACCATTCTAGGCCTCAGAAACATATTAACGCTCAAAAACATTAGCGCACATGACGACGTTAGCCAACTCAACACAAACAACCATCGAGGGCAAAAACTCATTTATTTCAACCCTCACAAAGGCATGTGCGTAAAATATATAGGATACACTCAAACTCATGAAGAAATTAAGGACGTGTATACACTCAACGATCAATGCAATGCAACATCTTACCATAGGCTTGCTGCTTTCTAACATCTCCACGCGTCAAATGTGTTCAAATAAGGATCAAAGAGGTCTTTTGATAGGTTATAATGTAGGCACATTGGTTAAGGTAGGATAATATATGGCTAAGTGACTCAAGTAAACTCCAAGCACCACCATTTATATATTTCGACACATATGGACTTTGTCCATTTTCCTCTTCTTTCCCAACGTGCTAAATTGACGTTTTATGCGTCATAAGGTACCTATACTTCGATTAAAGACCCTTTATGCTCAACGCTCATAGTGAACTTAACATTTTTCTCTTTTTTTTTTCTTTTCTTTTCTAGAGCTTATAGGGTTTAACTTTCACAACAAAGGTACTATTCTTCACCAGAGATGTATTTTTCTAAAAGAAACTTTTCTCGTCATAGCTACATCAAAATTTCAACCCCTTTTGATTCCCATATCCATCCTCACCTCCTATCATCCGGTTAATCGAAAGAAAAAGTCTAATAAAGGCTTAAAGAAGGCGACAAATGGTATATAACATCGGGTTAGTGTTTGGGTGAATATGTGGTTAACAAAGATGGCCTTTATCCTTTCCAAATTCAAACACATATTGCGCCTCAAATGTAAGAACGGCAAGTTCTAGAAGATAATCACATGCATGATATCACACAATTAAAAGAAATCAGATCAAGATGTTTATACAATTGAAGCTCAAGTCTCACGGGTTAAGCAAATGGTGAAAAAACAATGTTCTAAGCCATCTCACGTCATTCATGCGTCATTTTCTAACATATCATGTGCACTATCATTAAATTTCACAAAATTTTCTATCGTCATGGCCACATGGATTAACACACTTCACTTAACTCGTTGATCGATGCATACTAAAACGAAAAGAAAAAAGTAAACAAGACAAAAAGCAATGTAAACGAAAGACACGACAAAACACGAAAACAAAAACAAAGAAAACGCTGGGTTACCTCCCAACAAGTACTCAATTTAACGCCTTTAGCTAGACCATTGCTAACCTTTTTCAATCCGGCGTTTTTGTGGCAATGTAAATCCTTCTCAACTCGTGGATCCTCCTAAACTTAGCATTTACGGATCTCCACCACCGACTATGGAAGTGGCCCCCAAACTTGAACGATACACTCGAGTTCCATGCCGAGTCCACTTCTTCCTTCTCACGGCTTCCTCGATCGGTCGAGTACCCTCTAAACGCTAAACGTGCGGCAAAGCAGCAGCCATGATCGAAAGCAAAGAATCTTCCGGCTTTCCAACGCCGTGTTGCTTGATGGCGTCAGATATGGAAATCTTGAGCTCCTCATCGTTAACACGAAACGTGAGATTGCCTTCCCGCACATCAATCAACGCACGCACCGGTTGCTAGAAAAGGTCTACCAAGGATTAGTGGTTGTTGTTTCAATTCGGAATATCTAGAATAACAAAGTCGGCAGGAAAACAAAATCTCAATTTACCAACACGCCTTCGACGATACCTTTTGGATATGTGACCGACCGTCAGCCATCATCGATGAAATCTTCGCCGGCTTCATCTTTCCTAGGTGTAGCCGGTTGAAAACGTTCAATGGCATCGATTGATGCTCGCCCCAAGTCGCACAAAACATTTGGAAAAGTCCGCTCGGCGATCTCGCACTCTAACGTGAAACTGGGATCCTTCGCTTGAGAGGAGCTTCCTTTGCAAGACGGCATCAAGATTCTTCTGGATAGGGAAATTTTCTCAAATTTCCCAAGTTTCTTCTTGCTTGCCGGTAGCCTTTTAAGAATTTCATGTCCTAAGATGTTTTGCGCAGCTTCAAAGAGAGGCAAATTTATCTCAACTTTTGAAAACCTCTTTGAAGCGAGCAAACTCCTCGTCATATTTCGACTTAACAAGTCGACTCGGAAACGGGACCGGAGAAGTGTACGTGCGACGATTAGCTTCTGGGGGCGCCTCGCGGTTGAGCTCGCGACCGCTGGGAAGGTCGCGAGGAATCTGTTGCGCGCTGATCTCCGTCTTCGCGTGCGAGCTTGCGGTGTGGCTCGCGAGCGCTGGGTCGCTCGCGAACTGCTCTGGCGCGCGCATACTCGGATGGCTCGCGGTCGGGTGCGCGGACGCGTGCTCGGTCGCGGGCTTCTGTGGAAAAATTTCTGGATGGTTCGCGATCGGGCTCGCGGTCGCGAGCTCGGTCGCGAGTTTCTGCTCCAGTGTGCTTTCATGCTCTTCTTCCTCGATCGGGCTCGGGTAGGCTCGCCCACCTCGTCGTCGGATGGCGAAGCATCGATTCTTCGGGTTCACCTCCGATTACTCGGAAATTGGCCCATCTTTTGTAGCGCATTCACTGTACGGCTATTTGGCCAATTTGATTTTCCAACATCTTCATATGCTTCCCATAGCCGTGACGGTGGACTCCAAATGATTTATCTTTTGCGGTGTTGCTTGATGAACGACTCGATTCGTTGCCAATTGTTGGTTGCTCACAACCAACCGCCGCATCATGTCTTCGAGACTTGGCTTCCTCGGCTCTTGAATCGAATTACGAACATTGAAGCGGTGAAGGTTGTTGGAAATTCAATGATTTCTCCGATTGATGTGGTCGACGTTCTCGTCTCAATCGACTCTTCAAAAGAGTGAACTCTTCATGAGATCGTCATATTTTGAATCACTCTCAACAGCACCGCTTTGAACGATGGCGTTCTCTCCGTTGGCCATTGATAGCATTGGCGACCATCTCTTCTACAATACGGCTTGCCTCGCCTCATCGGGTCGGTTCAATAAGCAGCCTCACGACGATCCACCATACTCCTCGCCCGCCATGTCACCACCGTAGAACTGTGTGATTTGTTGCTCCTCGAGAACCCATGTTGTGGACATCGCCTCAATAGACCTCTGAATCTCTCCCATGCCTCGAATAAAGATTCGTCGTGGTTTTGGCAAAATGAGATTTCGCGATGATCTTCGTGCTTTGGCGGTGGAAAGTATTTCGAAGAAACTTCGCAAAGTTTCCCCAAGTGTCGATGCCACTCGGTCCAAACTTGAACCAATCTTTCACCGGTCACAGATGAGAAACCGAACATGCGATCCGGATCGTGTCTTGTGGCACCCCATTCTGCTTGATGGTGTCACAAATATCGAGGAAGGTCTCGAGATGCGCATTCGGTCTTCGTGACTCCTCCCCAAACCGCCTCCTCGACCATACCGATCGGGCGGCTTGAGCTCGAAATTGTTCAGATCTACGTGGGCCCCAACCGCCTCCTTGAACTGCTCGTGGGATGTCGGTACATGTGATTCGAGGTCTTTTCTCCGGAGCAGGACAACGATTCCCATATTCGCCATCCGACGCTACATTTCGCAAAGTCGGCTAGCATGCAACTTGCGGGAGGAATGCCCTGCTTCATGGATTTGCTGCCATTGCAGCCCGTCTCTTCTCTCGTCCTCTTCTCCTTTGAGAGCTTTCGATCTCGGGATCTAAAAATACTTCAGGAGGTCCCTGAGATCTTGTACGCATAAACCACCTGAGAAAAGAGAGAATTTAGCACCGACTAAAATAAATAAATATAATATAATAAATATAACTTGAATTAATAAATCCAAATCGTCAAATTATTCCTATGTGATCTTAACAATCCCCGGCAACGGCGCCAAAATTTGATCGCTCCTTTTTCACACGCAAAGGGTGTAAGTATAGGGTAAGTTTAAGCATCGTATCCACGAGATTGTATCACGAAAACATAGAAGCTAGCTCAACGACAATTCATCATTATCCAAGCACAGAATTTGGGTGAGAGGTTTAAGGGCTTCGGAAATTAATCCAAAGCAAAGGTAACCAAGCAGAAATATAAATAAAGCAATAAAATCACGAAAGATAACTATGAAGAAAGACTAACCTGGGATGCACCAATCCTATCCACAACGATGTTTATCCCGCTTATTATTAACCGCTTTAATCCGGAGAAGACTAAGATCACATATATAACCAACAACTTCGCCATTCGACAATTGCGGTAGATTGATTACTAATTTTCCCTATCACGATTACGCTCTAGAGGAAAATAAGCAACCCAAAAGGATCACTAAGAATATGCTTCCACGAATGTCCTATCTCGCCACGACTCAAGGCTCATTCAGATCATGCATTCGATAACGATCGACAATTAATACAATTACGTAATTAACCGACAACTAGATATGCATCAAGATTGATCGAAATCAACACATATAAATAAGCACAATCGAATCATGAATCAATGCCCGGAAGGTAAATAACAATAGCGAGTGAATTACAACATATAGGATCGAATCATGCAAACCCTGGATTAGAACGGAAAACTAGCGCACATAATAAACGGAATGAAATACGATTTAACCATAAAACGGAAATTAAATATATAAAACCCGTAGGGAAGCGTTGGATGAACAATGGTTGGTCTTGAATCCAATCCCAAGCGAACGAACGGAAAACAACGGAAAACGATCGGACAAAACGTTCCGATCGAAAACGAAACGATAAACTAAACTAGAACAACGTAAAAACAATACTAGAATTAAACTAAAGGAAGATTAAAGACTAAAAGCTATAAAAACTGAGGAAAACTGAATAAAAACGAGTCTGGGGCGTGTAGGGTGTGTTGGGGGCGCAAGGGCTCTTGCCCTATTTATAGAAAAGGGTGGAAACCCTAATTTTCGCCGCCGCTACCGCATCGCGATCGCTTTCGCGATTGCTAGCTCGACCGCGAGCCATCTCTCCGCTATTCTTCGCCGCGGTCCCTCCTTGCATGTCGCATTGTACTCATGACCGGGCTAGCGGTCGCTAGCCATTCCGCACCGGTCGCGAAATCGCCCGGTGAGTTCTAGGCGCTAGGCTTGCTCGCAGGCACGAGGTCGCGGTCGCTACTCCTGGATGCTCATTTGGTTTGCTCGCGACCAGCCTAGCGACCGCTAGGCTGGTCGCTAGAAATAGGTCGCTTGCTCATTTTGGCTCGTGCTTCGTTCCTTGCTTCAATGTCAACATATAAACCTACACAACACCAAAAGAACACCCAAGAGCAATATCTTCTAGAAATAGATGAAACATTGAGAATCGATGCATAAACGCACATTAAACGAAAGCTAAACTCATCTTCAAATATCAACTATAAACGTAAAATGCTGCTTATCAAACCCCAAACTTAAAGCATTGTTTGTCCTCAAACAAAACCAAAACAGAAAGACAAACGAAAGATCAACGAGCGTAGTAAAGAGGACAACCATTCTAGCCTCGTAAACATATTAACGCCAAAAACATTAGCGCACATGACGACGTTAGCCAACTCAACACAAACAACCATCGAGGGCAAAACTCATTTATTTCAACCTCACAAAGGCATGTGCGTAAAATATATAGGATACACTCAAACTCATGAAGAAATTAAGGACGTGTATACACTCAACGATCAATGCAATGCAACATCTTACCATAGGCTTGCTGCTTTCTAACATCTCCACCGCGTCAAATGTGTTCAAATAAGGATCAAAGAGGTCTTTTGATAGGTTATAATGTAGGCACATTGGTTAAGGTAGGATAATATATGGCTAAGTGACTCAAGTAAACCCAAGCACCACCATTTATATATTTGACACATATGGACTTTGTCCATTTTCCTCTTCTTTCCCAACGTGCTAAATTGACGCTTTATGCGTCATAAGGTACCTATACTTGATTAAAGACCCTTTATGCTCAACGCTCATAGTGAACTTAACATTTTTCTTTTTTTTCTTTTCTTTTCTAGAGCTTATAGGTTTAACTTTCACAACAAAGGTACTATTCTTCACCGTAGATGTATTTTCTAAAAGAAACTTTTCTCGTCATAGCTACATCAAAATTTCAACCCTTTTGATTCTATATCCATCCTCACCTCCTATCATCCGGTTAATCGAAAGAAAAGTCTAATAAAGGCTTAAAGAAGGCGACAAATGGTATATAACATCGGGTTAGTGTTTGGGTGAATATGTGGTTAACAAAGATGGCCTTTATCCTTTCCAAATTGAAACACATATTGCGGTCTCGAAACGGAAGAACGGCAAGTTCTAGAAGATAATCACATGCATGATATCACACAATTAAAAGAAATCAGATCAAGATGTTTATACAAAGGAAGCTCAAGTCTCACGGGTTAAGCAAATGGTGAAAAAAACAATGCTCTAAGCCATCTCACGTCATTCATGCGTCATTTTCTAACATATCATGTGCACTATCATTAAATTTCACAAAATTTTCTATCGTCATCGTCACATGGATTAACACACTTCACTTAACTCGTTGATCGATGACACTAAAACGAAAAGAAAAATGCGAAACAAGACAAAAACAATGTAAACGAAAGACACGACAAAACACGAAAAAAAAAAAAAGAAAACGTTGGGTTACCTCCCAACAAGTGCTCAATTTAACGCCTTTAGCTAGACCATTGCTAACCTTTTTCAATCCGGCGTTTTGTGGCAAATAAATCCTTCTCAACTCGTGGATCCTCCTAAACTTAGCATTTACGGATCTCCACCACCGACTATGGAAGTGGCCCCCAAACTTGAACGATACACTCGGAGTTCCATGCCGAGTCCACTTCTTCTTCTTCACTTCCTCGATCGGTCGAGTACCCTCTAAACGCGAAACGTGCGCGGCAAAGCAGCAGCCATGATCGAAAGCAATCTTCCGGCTTTCCAACGCCGTGTTGCTTGATGGCGTCAGATATGGAAATCTTGAGCTCCTCATCGTTAACACGAAACGTGAGATTGCCTTCCGCACATCAATCAACGCACGACCGGTTGCTAGAAAAGGTCTACCAAGGATTAGTGGTTGTTGTTTCAATTCGGAATATCTAGAATAACAAAGTCGGCAGGAAAACAAAATCTCAATTTTACCAACACGCCTTCGACGATACCTTTTGATATGTGACCGACCGGTCACCATCATCGATGAAATCTTCGCCGGCTTCATCTTTCCTAGGTGTAGCCGGTTGAAAACGCTCAATGGCATCGATTGATGCTCGCCTCAAGTCGCACAAAACATTTGGAAAAGTCCGCTCGGCGATCTCGCACTCTAACGTGAAACCGCCGGGATCCTTCGCTTCGGAGGGAGCTTCCTTTGCAAGACGGCACCTGATTCTTCGGATAGGAAATTTTCTCAAATTTCCCAAGTTTCTTCTTGCTTGCCGGTAGCGTCTTTTAAGAATTTCATGTAGTTCAAGATGTTTTGCGTGACTCAAAGAGAGGCAAATTTATCTCAACTTTTGAAAACCTCTTTGAACGAGCAAACCTCGTCATATTTCGACTTAACAAGTAGACTCGGAAACGGGACCGAGAAGTGTACGCGGCGACGATTAGCTTCGGGCGCCTCGCGGTTGAGCTCGCGACCACCGGAAGGTCGCGAGGAACTGCTATGCGCTGATCTCCGTCTTCGCGGCGAAGCTTGGTGTGTGGCTCGCGAGCCTGGGTCGCCGCGAATCGCTCGGGCGCGCAGATACCGGATGGCTCGCGGTCGGTGTGCGGACGCGTGCTCGATCGCGGCTTCGTGGAAAAATTTACGGATGGTTCGCGATCGGGCTCGCGGTCGCGAGCTCGGTCGCGAAGTTTCTCGCTCGAGGTGCTTTCATGCTCTTCGCCGATCGGGCTCGGGTAGGCTCGCCCACTCGTCACGGATGGCGAAGCATTGATTCTTCGGGTTCACTCCAGACATTACTCGGAAATTGGCCCATCTTTTGTAGCGCATTCACTTGCACGGCTATTTGGCCAATTTGATTTTCCAACATCTTCATATGCTTCCCATAGCCGTGACGGTGGACTCCAAATGATTTATCTTTCGCGGTGTTGCCGATGAACGAATTCGATTCGTTGCCAATTGTTGGTTGCTCACAACCAATGCACGCATCATGTCTTGAGACTTGGCTTCCTCGGCTCTTGAATCGAATTCGAACATTGAAGCCGGTGAAGGTTGTTGGAAATTCAATGATTTCTCCGATTGATGTGGTCGACGTTTCGTCTCTATCGACTCTTCAAAAGAGTGAACTTCTTCATGAGATCGTCATATTTTGAATCACTCTCAACATTTTGCTTGAACGATGGCGTTCTCTCCGTTGGCCATTGATAGCTGTTGGCAGCCATCTCTTCTACAATGACGGCTTGCCTCGTCATCGGTCGGTTCAATAAGCAGCCCCACCGACGCATCCACCATACTCCTCGCCCCGCCATGTCACCCACCGAGAACTGTGTGATTTGTTGCTCCTTCGAGAACCCATGTTGTGGACATCGTCTCAATAGACCTCTGAATCTCTCCCATGCCTCGAATAAAGATTAATCGTGGTTTTGGCAAAATGAGAGATTTCGCGATGATCTTACGGCTTTGGCCGGAAAGTATTTGAAAGAAACTTCTAAAGTTTCCCCAAGTGTCGATGCCACCGGTCCAAACTTTGAACCAATCTTTCGCCGTGCACAATGAGAAACCGAACATCGCGATCCGGATCGTGTCTTGTGGCACCCCATTCTGCTTGATGGTGTCACAAATATCGGAAGGTCTCGAGATGCGATTCGGTCTTTGATGACTCCTCCCCAAACCGCTCTCCTGGACCATCTTGATCGGGTACGGCTTGAGCTCGAAATTGTTTGCATCTACGTCGGGCCCCAACCGCCTCCTTGAACCTGCTCGGTGGGATGTCGGTACATGTGATTCAGAGGTCTTTCCTCCGAGCGGGGACAACGATTCCATATTCGCCATCCGACGCTGCATTTCGCAAAGTCGGCTAGCATGCTGCAACTTGCGGGAGGAATGCCCTGCTTATGGATTTGCCGCCATTGCAGCCCGCCTCTTCTCTCGCCCTCTTCTCCTTTGAGAGCTTTCGATCTCGGGATCTAAAAATACTTGTGAGGTCCCCGAGATCTTGTACGATAAACCACCCGAGAAAAGAGAATTTAGCACCGACTAAAATAAATAAATATAATATAATAAATATAACTTGAATTAATAAATCCAAATCGTCAAATTATTCCTATGTGATCTTAACAATCCCCGGCAACGGCGCCAAAATTTGATCGCTCCTTTTTCACACGCAAAAGGGTGTAAGTATAGGGTAAGCGAAGTATCGTATCCACAGAGATTGTATCACGAAAACATAGAAGCTAGCTCAACGACAATTCATCATTATCCAAGCACAGAATTTGGGTGAGAGGTTTAAGGGCTTCGGAAATTAATCCAAAGCAAAGGTAACCAAGCAGAAATATAAATAAAGCAATAAAATCACGAAAGATAACTATGAAGAAAGACTAACCCTAGGGATGCACCAATCCTATCCACAACGATGTTTATCCTGCTTATTATTAACCGTTTTAATCCAGACAAGACGGAAGATCACATATATAACCAACAACTTCAGTTACGACAATTGCGGCAGTTGATTACTAATTTTCCCTATCACAGTTACGTCTCTAGAGGAAAATAAGCAACTCCAAAAGGATCACTAAGAATATGCTTCCTACGAATGTCCTATCTCAGTTACGACTCAAGGCTCATTCATATCATGCATTCGATAACGATTGACAATTAATACAATTACGTAATTAACCGACAACTAGATATGCATCAAGATTGATCGAAATCAACACATATAAATAAGCACAATCGAATCATGAATCAATGCCCGGAAGGTAAATAACAATAGCAGAATTACAACATATAGGATCGAATCATGCAAACCCTAGATTAGAACGGAAAACTAGCGAGACATAATAAACGGAATGAAATACGATTTAACCATAAAACGAAAATTAAATATATAAAACCCGAGGGAAGCGTTGGATGAACAATGGTTGGTCTTGAATCCAATCCCAAGCGAACGAACGGAAAACAACGAAAACGATCGGACAAAACGTCCGATCAAAACGAAACGATAAACTAAACTAGAACAACGTAAAACAATACTAGAATTAAACTAAAGGAAGATTAAAGACTAAAAGCTATAAAACCGAGGCGAATAAAACGAGTCCGGGCGTGTAGGGTGTGTTGGGGGCGCAAGGGCTCTTGCCTATTTATAGAAAAGGGTGGAAACCTAATTTTCGCCTCTGCCGCACACTCGCGATCGCCGTCGCGATCGCTAGCTCGACCATGAGCCATCTCCATGCTGCTATTCTTCGTCATGGTCCTCCTGCGCTCCGATTATACCTCGCGACGGGCTAGCGGTCGCTAGCCATTCCGCACCGGCCGCGAAATCGTCCGGTGTGTTCTAGGCGCTAGGGCTTGCTCGCGTGCACGAGGTCGCGGTCGCTACTCCTCTGGATGCTCATTTGGTTTGCCTCATGACCAGCCTAGCGACCGCTAGGTTGGTCGCTAGAAATAGGTCAGTTTGCTCATTTTGGCTCGTGCTTCGTTCCTTGCTTCGAATGTCAACATATAAACCTACACAACACCAAAAGAACACCCAAGAGCAATATCTTCTAGAAATAGATGAAACATTGAGAATCGATGCATAAACGCACATTAAACGAGCTAAACTCATCTTCAAATATCAACTATAAACGTGTAAAATGCGCGTTTATCAGCCGCATCTTGGGTTGAGACTCGTAGGCATTCTTTAGGCGCCGTTTGGTCACCCCGAATGCTTAACACTCCCGAGGGTGGGTATCTTAATGGTGAGGTGGTACACGGAGCAGACGGCTCGTTGCATCTGACCAATCTCTTCCCGTGATAATGTTGTATGGAGAGGAGCTCGGACCAGAAAATTGAATGGCCTTGTAACCGACACGGGGCGCGCCTACAGAACCGAAAGGGTAATGACACCTTCGGTTGGACCGCTCTTGAGTAAAGCTCGAATCGAAGGCGCGTGCACTCAATTCCTCCGACATCAAGTTTATCCAGCTACGGAATATGATGCTAACGGAGGCTCCGGTGTCAATGTAGACCCGGTGTACATTCTTGTTACCCACCACTTGTATAGTGATGGTGTCTGGTGAGGCATGATCTTGGGTACTGGGTCGTCTTTGGAGAACACGATGTTCTCTCCATCTCGAGTCGCTTGTTTTTCGGCCCTGGGTCGGACCTTGAGCTTCATTTCTTAGTGACGACCTCGTGCACTAACCAGTGGCAGTCCGGTTATAGCGTAGACCTGCTCCATTGCATTGGGACCTTCGTCCTCGTCATCTTCAGGTCGGGTTGCCGTTGAGGTCGGTCCGCAATTGTTTCCACCTCCATTTTTCCCTCTGCGCTTTTTATTACCCGCCCAGTCGGCGGTGTACTTCTTCCTTCCCTCGACGAGCTCGTCAACTGCAGTGAGCTCAAGGACTTGCAATCTTACGTATCGTGACCGCACTCACGGTGGTAGTCACAATACTTTCCGTTGACTTTTTTCGATCCTCCTTTCATAGGAGGAGGTTTTGAAATAGCTCGTGTGAAGCTCAAATATTTCATACTGGATTTGAATAGAGGCGTTCGTTATTACCAAGGTTTGGCCGAGGTCCCACCGATTCTCATCGCCCTTTTTATTCTTTCGAACGCACTTCTGCTCAAAGACTCGCCCCGATCTTCCGGCTTCCTCTCTCAATCCACCGCTCATCCCGGATCTCTCTTCCGGTCCGACTCGTCCCTTTGACAAAGTTGTCAACCAAGGTCCAAAGACGACTAGCTGTCTTCGGCTGTTCGCGGGTGATCTCTTTATTCAGAGCTCCAGGTCGGATCCCGTTCTTGAATGCGTTGATGATGTAGAGATCGTTACTCTCATCTATTTTAAGGGATTCCATGATGAATCTGGAGACGAAGTTCGACATTGTTTCGTCCCGCCCTTGGCGGATTGTAAGCAGATCGGACGAAGGTTGTTGAGGCGGCATCTTTTGGTAAAAGCGCCATTTGAACTGATCCATGAGGTCTTTGAAGCAATGGATGCTGTTCTGGCGAAGCGAGGTGAACCAACGTCGAGCGTTGGAGATCAGCACCTCGGGAAAGACCTTACACATGTGGAAATCTTCCATCCCTTGATTCGCCATGTTGGTGGTATAGGCAAATAGGAAGTCAGAGGGATCTCCAAGGCCATCGTATGCAGCAATATTCGGAGCCCGGTATCGCCGTGGCGAGGTGTATCCGAATCTCCTTGAAAAGGAGATATAATTCGTCCGTGTCGGTCGAATCCGGGAGCTCGTTACCATCCCTCCGGGAGTGGGAGATCGATAACGGCGTCGTCGTCTCTTCGAGGGAGTTCGACTTCGTCTTTCCTCCTTCTTCCCGTCCACTCACATGGGTATCACGTCGAGGTGGAGAACGGCCCGCGGAGGTACGAGGCGAATGAACCACCGTATCGGGCGGTCATTATCTTTGCGGTGAACGTTGATTACCGAGAGGTAAGCGACCTCGATTACTGTAATCACCACCGGGCACTCTTGAGGGCCCGCTCCGCTTGTCCTCGGTTGAGGAAACTCGAATTGATTAAGGTTGGCGTTGAGGAATTCGGACCATCGCTCGACCGAGGACCTCGTGGGAGCGGTGAACCTCCTGCTCACCCAGATCGAGGTCGGTGTCTTCTCTTCGTTGGGACGGCGATCCCGAGGTGTATGGAAGCATTCTCCATGTAACCCTCGGTGTGTGACCACTGGTGGCGTCCGCAATCTCCTTTCCCGGTGTTGTGTGACCACCGATCGTTCTCTGACGGTTGTTACGGCATCGCCGACCGCACTAGCATTTGCACGTGTCCTTGCCATTAGATTGGAGAAAACACGACTTTTGTTCAAGATGTAATTCCACAGACGCGCCAATGATAAACGGTATAGATTTATGAAAACGAAGAAGAACACGAGAGACTTTTACGTGGTTCGATCAAGAATAAGATCTACGCCCACGGAGAGATGTTCTCAAGATGTTTACTATAATTTTATTACAACAAGTATCTCCAAGAGCTCTAGTATTCAAGAATTTGCTAACCCTTTACCTTCAACCTAACTCCTATTTATACATAAACGTAAACCTTATCATGAATCCTTGATTGGTGGGACCATGATCTCCACCATAATCGCCCATGATTTCCACCGTTATTACCCATGATTTCTACCGTTACCTCATTATTGTGCCTTGATTCCGCCTTTAATTGTGGTTGGGGCTGTCACTCGGGCGAATCGAATAGGGGAACACTAGGTTAGGCCCAGCTCGCTTGGGCCTGATAGTGGGCTTGAGAGGTTGGGCCATATCCTATCACACTACATATTCATATATGTAACTAGAGCCTAGCTAGAAATTATAAGTTTCATTTATACCAGCAATTTCATAGTATTTTCGCCTAATTTTGTATATATATAGTAGAAATTTATTGTTTCTTTTATAGCAAACCTATATATTATCTTTGTATTTATTTACCATCTTCACGAAAATTAGCAGTAATAATAATCTTCTACTATATATTTGTGAATGGATACAAGAATTTCATAAAAAAGGAGGCATAGAATTGATTAATTTTTATGGAAATATTTGCTAGGCATTTTTAAGAGTCGGACAAAATTAATTGATTTAATAATTATGTTTATCTAACGACACCCGAATATTATAGCTCAGTGATATTCAAAGATTAATGATCAGGATACAAAACTCAATATCCTTATCTCTAAATAAATAAATATAATGTCATCTTTAAAATATTTTTAGCGACCATATATGTAAACAATAATTTTTTTAGTTCAATTTTCCGTAATCTATAACTATATTAAAACACAATAGTTATGCCATGCACTTTCCCGCCCAAACCACATGCAGCCCGCCGAAAATTCATGCAGCCAAAAACTAATGCAAAAATCATGCAATCGCAGATAAAAAATCCAAGCAAATTTTGATACAACTTCCAATTTCAGCAGACATCCGCCCAAATCCGTTTCAAGATTGATGATTCAAATATATTACATTAAATTCTATAAAATACAACTTTTAAACTTTGGAGGTGTTTTCCAATTGAAATCATTGCATTGCACCCTGCAGTTAATTTTGGATGTTGCTTTTTTAGTTGTAATCATTGCATTTTGTAGTTAATTTTAAATTTAAAAATTAATTTTACCGTCAATATTTTTAGTAAATTCCAAAAAATTAATTTGAAGTCTGTCCTGTTGAAACATAATTTGAAATCAATCTAAATACCACCCCACACATCTTTTCGCTTCTTCCTATTCCAAGAATCATTGCCTCCTAATTCTCTCTCTATAATAACTCAAATATAGAATTTAAAATCAAAATTTGATGCAATTTTGAAATAACTCATTATAACAAAGAGATAAACTCAAAATTTCGCACCACGTAATAATAACTCATTATAATCTACAATAATTAAAAATAAAAATCTTAAAATGAGTACGTAAGAAAAGCGTCGATCAAAATTACAAAGTCAAAACTATAATGTAAATAAAAGATAACAAGTTGAACGATTAAAAAAATCTACTATCAAGACCAACACCTTAAACAATCGTGAACTAACAAAGAGAAACTAACACCGAGGAAATAGAAACTAGGAGGAGGAAGAACTTGTGTTTCAATTATGATGAGATCTATGCAGACATCTATTCAATGCGGGTCGATAATGCACCATATTTACCCTTAAAACACCGCCAATCACAACCTAAGATACCAAGAAATGTAAACTATATATGTACATAGGGGTGGGTATTTGGTATTGGATATCTATAATAACTATATTAAAACAAAATAGTTGCATAGTAAAAAATTATACATTTTCCTGCCCAGAACCCATGCAAAAGAAGACATTTGTCCGGCTGGCAGCCCACCATTGGAAAGTGATGTATAATCTTGCCTTTACCTGCTGAAGAATGTTTTTTTTTTTCCATTTTTCCTTTTCTTTTTTATCTCTTTCTTCATTCTTTTTCTCTTCCTTCTTCTTTTCCCTTTCTTTATTTCTTTATTTTCAAAATTTGTACAATTTGATTCATAATATATAGGTAATATACATCTTAATTAAAAATCTCCACAAGAGATTTAATTTGATATATGACATATAAAAAACGGATTTAAAATTTAAGATTATGTAAAAAGAGATGTTAAAATAATTGCTTTTCTATTTTAAATGTTTTTGCTTTTGGCCGTATATATTCATTTGATATTTTTAATTTTATTCACATTTTCTCTTGGATTATTTAGTTTATTTTTTTTCTCCTTTTCGCTTAGATTTTTCAATTTATTTCATTTTTATAATTTTCTTTTTCATTTTATTTTTAAAATCAATAATTTTTGAGTTTCTTTTTGTTATGGAAATTGTTATAACCTATTTACTTATTAGTTATATATTATTAAAATAAAATCAATTAATTTTTAAAATTTTCAAACGAGATTATATTTTTTAAGCATAAAATCATGTTTTCTTTATGATTATATTTTCTACCTAAAAATTATGATTTTCTATAATTATGATTTTGACATACAATAATTTTTTATATTTTGTTCACGGATAATAAAAATAATTAGTTTGTATCAAAACAACCCTATATAGTAGTATTATGTATATTAGTGTATCCATTTTAAAATTGCTGCTTTGGTACACCATTACGGATATAGAAACAAAAATAATGAATTTTAACTTTGATGTGGGACAAAGTGTATAAGAAATTGGCATTATATTTTGTAATAAATAATCCAAGAATATAAATCATCCAAGTGGCCTACCTAATTCACAGATGCTAATTAGAGTTAAGTTTAGGTAAAGAGGATCACAATATAAATGGATATTGGTCGAAATAAATAATGTCAAGTGCATGATAGAATTTTGAATGTAGAAAATCAAACTCGGTGGTATGCTTTTTGTATATGGTTATGGAGCAACATGAAAATTTTTGTTGGAAAAGGTTGTCAACGGGTTTACGATCAAAAGGAGAAATAGTTATAAATGTTGCTTCGATAGTACATCTACTATAAATGTCATGTATAAAGAAGTGTTCCAAAATTTATAGTAATTTTTCCTTTTAATGTCTTTCTATCATATTTATTTATTTTAAAATATTTTTACTCTTATGGGTTGTAATGATTATATAATGAATATTCAATTTAATTATAAAAAATTGTGGATATAAAGTTTCTAATTTAAATTAAGTATATATATATACATATATATATTCTTCAATCACTCATAATTTAATATATGATGTAGTTGTACTAATAATATTAATGAACAAAATAAACAAACACACACACACACACACACACACATATATATATATATATATATATATATATATATATATATATATATATATATATATATATATATATATATTCTTCAATCACTCACAATTATATATAATTCGATACTATTTTTTATAGTATATAATGGAATCTCAATTTTGACATTGCATCACAGATAGCTGGTGTAATACTAGTGATAGATTACAATTAAATAGCACCTATTAGCTCTCTGAAATCAAGAAGGAAGAAGGAATAAGTCTTGACATGAAACACAAGGACTATTTGTATCTAGGTTATGATAGAAGTGGTAAGTGTACTTACATTATCACACAAGTAATTTTAAAATGAAAGGAATTCACCTAATTGTATCATGTTAGTGGATGTAGGAAGGTTTATCCGAACCACTTTAAAAGAATGTTTTTTTACCGCTTTATTGGACTAAGTTGAATCAATCGACTAGTCTTGCACTAAACTGACTAACTTGCATGATCTGAACTAAACAACTTCAAAGAAAATTTTCTGAGGTACAACGAGTAAAGTCTAAGACACCAACGTCCGTACACACTTTATTAAGTTAGATGTATGTCCAACTGATAGGCTATCGAGCTGTCAGAAGGTTAGCTATTTGATTCTCACTCACTCTGAATCAGTTAAGTCTTATCTTATCTTAACTTGCCTTTACTCCCCTATTGGTAATAACTAAGGTTATTCGAGGATCAAGATCCTATTAGCTGATCTCTCGAGATTTAACACAAGCAAGAAATGCAAAAGTTTTAGTTAGATGTATTCTTCCTCTCTCCCTCAATACACCTGAAATATACTTGTTTGAGACCAACGCAAATTACACGCAATCTTTGAATATATATTATTGGGAATTAGAGACAAAGTTTAGAAATAATTTAAAATTAAACACAATTGGATTAATGCATTCAACGAACATAAAAATAAACTAATGTCAAATCATTTTTAAAAATTAATGTCCTAACTTGTATTATCCAGTACATTTTTATTGAATTAATATCAAATTAAATGTATTTAATTTGTAATTATTTCATCGATTGATTAGATTTTGCAATAATTCTCAAATATTATGCTCAATTATGATTTTTTTACCCCATGAAATCTTAGTCCAAAACGATTCGTTTTGTTAGTCGAAGTTTATGTCCACTTATAAAAACTCTTAACGATCGGCCATGTTAGCATCTGTTCACCTTATAAAATTTTGGATGTTTTAAATAACACACAAATTTAAAGTTTATATTAATATTAAATTTAAAGCTGGTGTTCAGTTTACAACTTGACTCATAAATTGTGATTTTTATGAAATTACTCCTTTAAAAAAAACATACAAATGCAACTATAGGGATAGGTTTAAATTAAAAATCTTCTTATCACGAGAATTGTGAAGAAACTTTTGTTGAACGTATAAAGTAATTGCACTATGATAATATTAACTTAATTAATACATTCAATATAATATATTATCACAGTATAATAACTTTATATATACACTAGTGCAGTTATACGATAAGAAGGTTTTTTATTTCAATCATTTCTTGTTAGTACAGATATCACTAATTTCTTATCAATAGAATTTCGCAATTTAATTATTTCTTCCAAAAAAATAAAATATATCTACACATTTTCAATAAAAAAGAAATATGATGTTGTTGGTATTGACTATCTAAAATGGTCGTGAATAACATGCTAGAAACATTACTTTTACGTTATATATTTTACAAGATCGTGATTTTTGGAAACAACTCAGACTAGCGAGTCATGTTTCCTCAATTCAAATGACAACTCGGTCTAAATTAACATCACAAATAATAATAGAAAAAAATTTGGGTGAGCTCCGGTAAAATAATTATATATTAATTATGATAAGTAATGATAATTAGATTTTGTTAATTTATAATTAAAATTATTAATTTTTAACTATAATTTTTAATTCAAAATTAGAATTTATTAATTCATAATTAGGGTTTATTAATTCACAATTAGGGTTTATTATTCAAAATTAGGGTTTATGATTTCTAATTAGGGTTTATTAATTCAAAATTAGGGTTTATTAATTCATGATTAGGGTTTATTAATTCAAAATTAAGATATATTAATTCAAAATTATTATTTATTAATTTACAATTTAAATTTATTAAACTAATTAATTTTAATTAGAATTAATTTAATTTAAATAATTAATTAGAATTAATTAACTAATTAATTAGGGTGGGTCTCACTGCGCGGGTGTGCACAGGAGACCACCCCATAATTATAATAATAATATATTATTGTTATTATTATTATTTATTAATTTATTCTTGAAATCTTATAAAAAGCTCAATCAAACAAATGTTCGTATTCTGACAATACACGTTATGAATATAACAGAAATTATATATACGATGTATATTTTGTACACCTAAATAAAATAATAAGATAATACAAACAAAGTTGAAAAAATAGAAAAATGAAACTGCTTTTTATTTTCTGTGGGCAGCAGCCAAAACTATTATTTATTTTTACTAGTTTCAAAATTTTAGGTGCATATGATATGTAGTTAATCCGGAGATATCTATCTCCCTCCCTCTTTCCATGTGCATTGTACAAAGTAAATGATTGCTTATTTATTCAACTCACCCTAGCTTATTTTTTCTCTCGTCATTCACACAGTCCACAGGCAGTTGAAGTTCCCTTTTTGCCCACAAAAAGATCTCTTTCACAATTCAAATGATACCATAATTTTCTCCCAATGGATCATGGACCATTCACTCTCTCTCTCAAATTATGCTTTGTTCTTATCTTTATGAATAGCAATTAGATCCCTTCTTAAAGAGCCACACCCACATATATTGAACCCCAAAAAGAAAAGCGCTGCCTTTTTCTATAGTATCACTCGCCTTCTTGCCCTTATATTTCCCTCTACCTACTCATCTCACCAAATGCTCTAACACTATTCAAATTTTTATTTTCCAACTCATAGAAATGAATCAATGCGTACCGAGTTGGGATCTCGACGACACTTCCAAGTCCAAGTATCAATCCAATTCGCCTCAAGACGTCCCCTCGTAAGCGTTGTCTCTATTTAAATCATTCCAATTATAATACTATTATTATTTTGGAATAGAGGATCCATCATATCTATAACTATGTATATATGATCATACTTGTTCACTCAACTATTGCAGGTTGGACTATGAAGTGGCAGAACTAACATGGGAAAACGGTCAACTAGCCATGCATGGCCTCGGCGTCCCGCGCGTAGCCCACAAACCCGCCGCCTCGACCTCTCCCGCCACATGGGACAAGCCACGCGCCGGCGGCACGCTCGAGTCTATAGTCAACCAAGCCACCAACCACCGCTGCCGGCGGCCGGCGGAGATAACACGAAGGAGCTGGTGCCATGGTTCGAGCACCACCGCGCGAGGGCGAACCCGGCGGAACAGCGCCTCTGTAACCGTGACGATGGACGCCCTCGTGCCGTGCGCCAACAACCGCGGGAGCGGCCGGCGCACGTGCGCGACGCGAGCAGGGCCGGTGCTCCACACGGGTGGGGTCGTGCAGCGGGGCCGCAGCCCCGGGCATCGGCCACCACGTGGTGCGCGTGGGTGTCAACCGCTGCCGGACTGATGGGAGCGTGAGCATGAGCGAGAGCGCCGCTTGCGGCGGGAGGGGCAGCCGCCAGACGATGTCGATTGATACGTGGGAGAGGGAATTCGGTGGCCCCGGGTTCACCTCGACGTCGCTGATCTCGCCGGAAAACACTCTCTCCGGCCAAGAGTATACGAAGACTTCCGCCGACGACCGCGACTCCGTTTCTCTTCACAGCATGTCTCGGGCTTCTGATGTACGTCTTACTAATTGCATAGTCGAATTCTTTTTTCTTGGAAATTTAATTTGAATGTTCTTTTTCATTCATGATCGTATCTGCATACCAAAGTCCAGTTGTCGCACGATTTGAATTATTGTTTGTCGATCATCTTGATCGCTTGGAGCAAAGATATCATAACAGACAATCTACGAGTCAAATTATAAATATTTAGGGTTTTAACATTGAAACAATGGTAATTTTGTTTTTCCCAATGAACAAAATGGAAATATATGCGACAATATCTTGTTGCATGACATTATAAAACTATTGTTTTTTATCTTGGTGGGAATGTATCCACCGATGTTCGTGACTTCAAAAACACATGATATTCATGTTATGTTATTTTGTGCGTATATCAACTATATCAGTGAGAAAGTATTATATTATATATAGTTTGTTTGTAATGTTTAAGAATTGGCCTTAAATGAGAAGTAAATGCATTTATGTATTTTTGTAGAGAAAGGGCGGTGATGAGGAGGAGGACAGAAGAAGAGACAACGGAAAATCCTCAGTTTGTACAAAAAGGAGTAGGGCGGCCGCAATTCATAACCAGTCCGAACGTGTAGGTTTCCTTTCTCATTCCAGATCATTTTGGTACATATTTTATTAGTGTTGAAGCCTTTAATTTGTTGGAAAAAAAAAGGACTTATGTTTACAGGTGAATTTTTTTAAAGAAAAAGGCATTTATGCTTTTGTACTATGTATTAAACTACAATTATTCGAAACATGTGATTATACAAAATTTAAAATGGAAAGTGAAAATTAAAAGGTAATATATTGAATCAACACAATTATGCTTGTAGTCAATAGTCATAGATTATACAAGACGAGACGTTTTAATACATAACTATTTATTTACCTATCTCTTTTTTTGTACCTCAGAAACGAAGAGACAAAATCAACCAAAGAATGAAGACATTGCAGAAATTGGTCCCAAACTCCAGCAAGGTATGTTGATAAAGACTTCCAAATTTAATTAACGTTGTTCGTGGAGTAAGACTATTCACTTCACAAAATGGACACCGATCATTTTGCATCAAAGAAATTAGCAGCACTTGCAATTATTAGCTTGATTTCCCAAAATTCATATTGAAAACTTGTGCAATATAATAAAAATTAAATTTTATTTTTGATTGCGTGTACTGTAGTCAGAGAACAATTTAAGGTCATTACATTATTATTATTATTATTATTAGGGAAATCCGAAAATGAGATATACATGTTTTAGAACAGTGTACACTTAATTGAATATGGTCGTATAAAGCGGCTTTAAAACCAAAAGCCCCCCCATTATTATAGGAGGATAAGAATTTATTAAATTGGACCAAACTACATTAAATGCTTTTGACCACATGTATTCCCCATCAGCCCTTGCACCGCTTATTTATTGCAGACACAAGTAAGTACATACATATTATATAATATAGGTAAATTATATTCCTATATTATTGCATTTTTATATTTTTCTGTTTTACAATTCTCATCTTTGTGAATTTGTGTTTTTATCTTTCGTATAGAGAATATACTGACATTTTACTTTTACTATATATATATATATATATATATATATATATATATGTGTGTGTGTGTGTGTGTGTTGTGTATTTTATCCGTAACTTTAATTTTAACATATTTTATTCGACTTAGTATAGGGGATTTAACACATATATATTGTATCCGGACATGCTCATATAACCTATCATGTGATTTTTTGGATATTCATAGCCACACATTTGGCACACACCAATGTATATATGCAAAATCAATAATAAATAACATACTCAGAGAAATTAACCAGAAATAATATTTCATTGACCATATAAATAAATGTGTGTGTCTATATATAATATGTTCTCACTCACAATCTCAATCTCTAACAAACTAAAAGGAAATGTTAGAAAGATAAGTGTATGAAGAAATCAATTAATGATTAGATGAGACTAAATATTGTACAGCAGACAACAGTGTCCTGTAAAAGTGGTCCAATAATTTGACATGAAAGTGCCTTGCCACAATTATGGGAAGAATATAGTCCACACACAAATCTTCATCCTCTGACAACTAGGCACAGAGTAGCTTCCTGTCAAGACAATATTACTTCTATTCAGCTCATGTAGGGACTTGAAAAATACTTCCTACACATATCTACTTCCACACATATATACTTGTCTGCTGCAGTGTTGCTGTCAATCATTCATGTGCATGTTTATCCCTATACCAATAATAGAAAATTGCCCCTGTCACCCCCTCTCAACATGTCCACAATTAATATTTCTGGTCACAAAAAAATATATTTTCCTATTTATTTAGACATATTTATTGAATTATGGAGCCTAAATTACCGAGCATCTAACCATGATAATGGTGATTTTTTTGGTTGTTTTCTCAATATAACAGTTGCATCTTCTCATGTAATTATACCACAAAATATTAGCGAAAAATCTCTGACTTGACAAAGCCTCTGGAATTAGTCACGTAGTGATGAACTCATAACCACTTTTGTTTATTTTTCATACTTTTGTATTTATTTTGCTATTTTGTAACAAGATAGATCTTGGCCCATTAGACGATCGATGAAACTTTTTCACATAGCCCTTTTTAATTTTGTTTTCAGAGTGACAAAGCATCAATGCTGGATGAGGTGATAGAATACTTGAAACAATTGCAAGCTCAAGTGCACATGATGAGTAGGATGAACATGCCATCCATGATGTTGCCATTAGCCATGCAGCAGCAGCTTCAGATGTCGATGATGGGATGCATGGGCATGGGAATGGGGATGGGGATGGGAGTCATGGACATGAACACCATCGCCCGCCCGGCTGCCGTGCCGACACCGGCCGCCTTCATGCCGGTGCCGCCCGCCACGTGGGACAACAAAGGAGACTGTTTGCCGGCGCCGGCGCCCGCGGCTTCGGTTATGCCGGACCCTTTAGCAGCACTTCTTGCATGCCAATCTCAAGTGAGTGTGTTTTAGATCATAGTAAATATCAGTACATTTCTTCAAATTAATTTACAACTTAGGTATGTAATTTAGGCAGAAATTTGTGTGTATTCAGTTATATGCATTTATCCTTTTAGAGCTCATTAATCCATCATTAGAGTTCATTAATATTTGGTAATTAGGAGATGTGACGAAGTGTGCCTCTATCATTATATTATTGTATATCTAATTGAATTTTTATTTGGTGCAGCTGATGACGATGGATGCTTATAGCAGGGTGGCAGCTATGTACCAGCAACTGCAACAGCAACCTGGGTCAAAAAATTAAAATTTTGAAATCCAGGTTTTATGCAAGATATATATAGAGAGAGTATGAAAAATGCAAATATTATATATGCACTTGGGGCTTTATCCTTTGATTTCTGCATGTGAATTTATTTTATCCAATTAATTGGAGCGGTGTGCGAGTACATGCACGTAAGAGTTTCGTGTTATTAGTATATTTTTTCAATTCTACAAAGTGCAGAATATGATTTAGTTCTTCTTATTCAGTCCTTAAATCCAGTGACGGGACATTCATCTTTCTGTTTCAATGTCCATTTAATATAATTTTATGATTTATTTATAGATGTCCTGATAAACGATATCAATTAAACTGAATCCCAACAAAATTCTCGATAGGACGGATTAACCATAAAAGTTAATTAACTGAAGTAAACAGTAAAATATTTAGTCTAAGTGGAATTACAATACAACTTTCTTTTAATGTTGTAAATATAATATCCCATTTTTATCTTTTCATAATTTTTCTGTGAAGTTTACTCGGCAACAAAAAATGAAACAATGTAGTTTTACCATTGATTTTCTTTTTTTCTTTTTGAAAATGTTGTAATTATAAAAAAGAAAAAGGAAAAAAAGATTCTTAACGTGGAATTAAATTAATATCCAAGGCCATTGAATTGTTTCTGCGTCTACTCTAATAAAAAAGAAAAAAGAAATTCATAACACCATTGACTTCCGCCTGTTCTCGGCATGCAGCATCGCCGCCGCACATGCGTCCATTCCACCTCCCATGGATGGATCCTTCTTCAGCTGCTTCTCTCCACTTTCGTCGCGCCGCCATTGGTTCCGCCAATCGCAACGACCTCGACCTCGACCTCGCCGCCACGGGCATCGGCGACGCGGGGATCAGCGCCGTCTTCGCCGAAATCGCGGCGAGAACAGTTAAAAAGGGAAATCAAAGTTAAAAGTTTTAAGATACCCTTTTTCTTTTTTCTTAATATAAAAGTTCTGGATTTCTATCTTCTCTTAGAAGAACACGATAACTTGTTATATTGGGAGTTGTAGTTTGTGTAAGTGCGTCAGCCGGCGTTGAATTGAATCACTTTTTTCACGGTGGTGGTGCTGAATTTGTTTGGTAATTTCGACGACAGACCGACGATAAGGTGTTAATTATTTACTACAAGAGTCTAAAACAATGTTTCTTTGAACAAATTTGTACAACAATTTAAATATGAGACGGTCTCCTTTACATGCATCTGTATATTCGAATTTTGGCATTTTTCTTTAGTATAAATGATACATTTCTTCAAGCAAATGATACTTTTTAGTTACAAGATAAAAAATGAATGATATTTTTCTTTAATATAAATGATCTTTTCTTAACAACAAATAATACTTGTGTCCATCCAGACACGGAGTTTTGTGTTTAAATATTAATCTCTAACTGTTGGTGCTGGTTGATCTTGCGGCAGAGGTGTTAATTAATTTCGAATGTTGAATTTGATGAATACCTTTTAATTGAATATAGATATGTTTATTAACAATGTTGCTGTATTTAATTAGTTATAATAGTTATGATGTAACGGAAAAGCTAACGGAATGATTAAATCCGTTAAATAAGAATTGGATGAAATTATGATCTATTAAAACAAAAAATTGCACAAGAACTTAAGGAAACATAAAATAATAATACAAGGATTTATAGTTGATGTGATATACTCAAAACTAATTTGAGAAACGGGGGTTTTGCTTCAATAGGTCTTTATACAATTTTTGTTTTAATAAATCTTTTTATTTTTATATTTAATTTCATTCAATCCTTATTTAACGAATTTAATTATTATGTTAACTTTTCTGTTACATCATAACTATTTGAATTTAATTAAATACAAAAAAATTGTTAATAAGCATATTTATATTAGTGTTAATGTATGTAAGTAACCAAAAACAATAGGAATGAGAGTTTTATAGCCTATATGATAAAACATTAGTTTTATACCATTTGGGCTTAAAAAGACAAAATTGTCCTTGGGAAAAGAAAAAAACAGTGAATGAATATTCTCTCTCTCTCTCTCTCTCTCTCTCGTGCCCGCCTCTCTCTCTATCACACAACAAACCCACTCTCTCTCTCACTCACTCACTCCCCCGCATCAGTGGTGCCTAACCCACGGTGCCGGTACCGAGAACAAATGACTCACTCTCTCTCTCACCTCACGACTCACCACCGTAATGTAAAGCCACAACCCACGGAAAACCCACGACTCACGACACACTCTCACGACTCACGCAAAACCCACAACACGAGTGATACGGATACGGATCCACCAGACTCCCGGATGCGGCCGAGCAAGCGGCGGCGAAGAGAGAGAGCTCCTCCACGGCGGAAGAAGCTTCTCACGGGCGATCAAGCCACCGCACACACAAGCACTGTCGACCTTCCGCTTGGCCCATTTAACTTCCGCACCGATTTAGAGCACCACACCTCCGGTGAGTAATCGTGCATTTAAAATTGGTTTTACTATGTACACGATAGTTTTCATGTTTGACACGATAATTTTCATGTATGACACGATAATTTTCATGTATGACACGATAGTGATGAAATTTCGATAGTTTGTGTGTTTAGAAACTTATAAATTAAAATCGATTGCTATGTTGTTGAAATTCGTTAAAATTAGATTGGTTCGAAGACACGGTTCTACTCATGTCTTGAAGATCAGACACGGTAGCACCGTGTCCCGACCAACCATGCACGGTTGTTACGTACCGGCGCTAACCGTGTATGATCTTCAAGACGGTTAGCACCGCAATCAAGAAAAAGGCATCGGTTGGTCGAACACTGCTAACTGCGTGACGGTTCTTCAAGACACGGTGCTAATCAGTATCGATTCAAGACACGGTTAGCACCGTAATCGAAGAACCGCTGCACGGTTGAGGCTAGCACCAGCACCGCATGATTTGAATCGTGTATTACCGTTAGAACTTCGCTTAGTGTATACCGATTAATCTTGTGCATTTGACCTCGTTATAGGTGGTTACGACCGCGATATGCAAGGCTACGCCGGACGATCAACCAATACATCCGAATTGATGTATTAGCCGAGGTGAGGACATGTCTAGAAGCGGCAGCGGATGTATCGACGTATTTAGACAGCAGTCGCTTTGGGTATCTTCTTCATCTCGTGAGAGGGAAAGCGCTAATAATGCGCCGCATAACTCGATGGCCCGGCTGCATTGTGGATCCTAGTTTTATGGAGTTCGAGATTTGGTTTCACGATGTGGAACCGATATCTGATTGGGATGATTGAGTTTGCCACGGTCTCCGGATTGCGCTTTGGGCCGTCTTCCTTGATCCGAACTTGAGGCACGAGATTCCCCGACCAAAGATGTTCCATAGGTTGTTTGGTCGGAGGACTACTATTTGAGCTCATGACCGATTCATCAAACAACGGTGGGTGATGATGCCGCACCACTTGAAGGCGGCTTTCATATTAGTAGCTTACCTCATCGCCCTTTGCGCGATAGGAAGCCATCGAGCCATGGGTTTGGGCGTTCACGAGGATTTTGATATGTGGCGAGTTTTCCTTGGGGCTCCTATTCATTCCGTGTCCTATGTCACGGATTGATGTGTCAAGAGGCACCCGAGCGAGGTGGCGCTTTCGAGGAAGACGTACCATTTCTATGGTCTGTTTGGGCCTTACAGATTTGGTCGTATGAGGCCATCCCGACTTAGGACGCATGTGGATGCCGAGACAGTGAGATACGGATTCGAGATGCTTGATGTGGACTACATGGAAGTCCCCACCCAAAGATAATCGGATTTTTGACGAAGGTGTAATT
This sequence comes from Salvia rosmarinus, assembly GCA_036937905.1. Taxonomy (NCBI): domain Eukaryota; kingdom Viridiplantae; phylum Streptophyta; class Magnoliopsida; order Lamiales; family Lamiaceae; genus Salvia; species Salvia rosmarinus. The sequence goes on along the minus strand of CM072813.1, from coordinate 12,957,445 downwards.
TTAATCTCATGTTTAGTATTTGCTATATATTTATTAAATACATTATAATCAATAATGTATATGTGTTTTTGTAGCGTTTATGTCATCGTGTCTTGGAGCCGCCGAGACCGAGTTGTCGAGGCATACTACTTGAGCCTATACGAGGCGATCCGATGGCTATTCGGTTTGTGCCTACGGGCGGCATGCCGAGGCGACACGACGAGCCCCTGCTGTACCCACAAGAGTGCCCGTGCGTGAGAGAGTTCCCGCAGGTGGCGCAGAGCATGTCCCGATCATGCGGCCGAGTGGCGGCGGTGGGAAGATGAAGTGCGGAGATACATCTCGGTTTTGAGCCGAGTCGACCGGCGATCTCGATCGCAATCGGCGTCGAGATACATGAGGGCGCGAGCGGACCACGTGTCGCGAACACGCCAGAGTGTTCGACTGAGCGAGGCCTCCATTGCCGCCGTGATCGAGACCGTCCGTCGTGCCATTGTGGACGACGATTCGGAGAGGGCCTCAGAGCTCGAGTGGCTCGACGTGTGTTCGAGCGGTTGACGGAGTTCTTCGCCGCAGATCTTCGAGACGAGATCTCGCACTACCTATATCTCGCACATGGGAGCTACGCCGGCTATTCGAGCATATCGATCGAGGCGCGGCCTCCCAAAGATGAGGAGGGGCCGACTAGCCACCGACGATCCGCTACACGGCAGTCGATCCGGAGGAGGTGCCCGCATTAGTCACCGACGATCCGCTTCACGGCGGTCGATCCGAGGAGGTGCCTCACATTAGCCACCGACGACCGCTTCACGGCAGTCGATCCGGAGGAGGTGCCTCACATTAGCCACCGACGATCCGCTTCACGGCGGTCGATCAGAGGAGGGCCAAGATTAGCCACCGACGATCGGGTCGTCGAGAGTCTAGTCACGCCACCGGCGGAGATCGGCGGCTCGAGAGCCACCGTGCTCGAGGGTGATGGATCGTCGATGGTGGGGATGATGCGCATCGGAGACCCCACATGCAGCTCCGTAGAGTATGGTACCCTCGAGGTGCGGCGAGGGCCTTCGAGGTCTTTAGCGGGCGGCCCGGATGTTTTTGTCGTGGCTAATTTGAATCGATGTCACGACTTAAACACTGCTCGATCATATCACCGACCCGCATTACGAGTTCACGGCGAGGTACTTTTTACAACATTTATTCAAATTTTGTTTATATATTTATAATTCAATTAATGGTGTTCTTTTTTATGTGTGTTAGATTATGGAGTTGTTCACTTTGTACATACATTGGAAAATAATCAACCCACATCATCCCGGCAATGTATTATTGCCCACGATCAATGAAGCTCGATGCGTTGTAGCACCGATGGATTTTATGTAAGTTTGAAATGTCCTTAAATTATTCCAACATAGATAGCTTTAGCTTTATATGGGTATAAATTATTCCTGACTAAATTTATTCATTTATGCAGCAAGCGCTTTTGCGTGAGTTCACCCGCTTCATCCGATGATCCTATGGGCTATAGGGTGGTATCAAACACCACATATCCACGATGGCAAGTACCGATGACTTGTTAGCGATGGTACGAGGGAGCGATGCAGAGCATAGCAGACCGTGGTTGTGCGCCGATACGGTAAATTTATTACCTCATTTCTATTTTTTTCTATCCAATTGAATGTAAACTTTAAAATTATCAATGTTGCGATACTAGCCATCCAGAACGCCGGGGCAATCACGGGTCACAGTCAGCATATCTCGTTGAGTGGACTCTTGAGGTGTACGACTCATTGTCGACAACCCCGACTCTCGGCGTTGAGACGTTACGATGTTGCCCATTATTCGCTTTTCCTCGATCGACGAGGGTAGCTGGATTTTGGAACAACAATCCATTGAGGACGCCACACAATGAGCATCATCGACATGGCGGAGGTGCCCCATGATCAGCAGTTCAGGCAGAAAGACTCAGTGAGTTGCGGTGTCTTTGCATGCCTCTATATGTATCGCCTCATCACAGGTATACCTCGGAGGTTACATCATAGTCGGCGTTACATACAGATTCAGCGTACAGCGATAGCTCGTACACGCCTGCACGACCGTGTACCGTGCACGATCGTGCACTCCCGTGTACCCCCGTGCACGCCCGTGTACCCTCGTGCACGCCCGTGTACCCTCGTGAATCCAATTGAACCAACATAATCCAACAAAAACCAACATAATCCAACAAAAACCAACAACAATCCAACTGAATCCCTAATTAAACAAAACCAACATAATCCAACAAAACCAACAACAATCCAATCAATCCCCTAATTCAACAAAACCAACATAATCCAACAAAACCAACAACAATCCAATGAATCCAACATAATTCAACAAAATCCAAAACAACGAATATCATCGCATATAACAAATATCCTTACTCACGAGGCCGTTGAGGACACAAATTCAGATGCTCTTCACTTCGACAAATACTACATTTTTCCTACGCCGTGTCCTTTCCACACATGTTTCATCACTAATGGCAATAAATGCCGTGCATGAGCGCTTGTTGTGGCCTCGACCCGCAACGTGTGCATATTCGACGACGTGATCTCGACGAACCCTCAACAACCGATTGCATCATACTCAATCTAGACGCCCACCGACGTGTGATGATTGGAGGTCGAATAATGTAAGCCGACATGTAGTCCGGTACAATCCATGCACCGGATGTGATATGATCCAATTCGATAAGAATAAGTCGCCGCAAAAACAGATCGATAATATCGAGCCACAAAGTCGGTGACTTGTAAACCAAAGACGCCTAAAAAAAGAAATTAATCACAAAATAAATTAACCACAACATATGAGTTGGACTTGACGTTTAGATAAATACCGTACCTAATAGCAGCACAAGCGTGACAACAAGGGATCTCGTCCAAATCGAACTCACGACATTCACATGTCCCATTCTGCAAATCAACCACGTATGATGTGTTTTCCTCTTCGACTTTAAACATGTGTGTCGTCGTTGAACGAACAACCAAGCGACGCCCCTTTTCGACAGAGGCATGTAGCTTCGACGCGGCTACTTCAGTCAACTCATCGGACCTTGCTGCTGCACTAGCTCGTCGTACGTCAAACCATTTCTCCGTAATAGATCGAAAAGTCTCAAGCAACGAGCAAACAGGTAGACGTCGAGCCCACAACAACCGACTATTGAAACTCTCGCGCGATTCAAGTCATGAAACTATATCGTCAGACAGACACTTCAACCTAGACCACCTATGCTCGCCAATGGAAAGTAGATGATGGTGGGTGTCGGTTTTAGAACATCCACAGCAGAAAAAAATCTCTCGAAATCCTCGATCGATGGCATATGCAATGACTTGATAATCAGACAAACATGCGATCCAAATCTCGCCATATTCTTCTCGCAAATGGTAAAAGCACAACACATGTGCGACGCTCGATACACGGACTCCACACTTTTTCGATGCCCTTATGTTGATCGACACAACTAAGAGATCATCGGGATGACCAATGCACTAACGCAATGAGATAAAACCAAGTCCATGACTCTTCATCCTCAATCGGACCTAACCCAATAGCAATCGGAAGATTCCTTCATTTCCATCCTTCGTAATAAATGACAAAACAAATTCCTTTGTTCTTTCCCTTAAGACGAGTCCCATCTACAACGACGACCGGCCGAGGTAATGCTTGAAAGCATACAAACACCGTCCAAGAGCAAGAAACAAATATCGAAATTCGCCATCATGAGCCATCTCAATATCATATAGTGTCCCGGTTTGATTCTCTCAACAGATGCAAATATGATGGAAGCAATTGATAGGACCGCTCAAATCGCCATACGTCATCTCTATAGCGACGTTTCTTGCTCGGAGAGCAAAGTCGTAATCCATCTCAATGCCAAATTGTCGATGCATCTCTCCAATCATCTCTTTCGCTTCAAGACCACACCTTCATCGACCAATTTCCGTGCAAAATACTTGCCAACAATCTTAGCAGCACACGTCAGGAGGCGGCGATTCAAATCCAAGTGACAAGTATGAATGTTGTTCAACTTAATTACTCTCCATATCGCCGCCTCCGGACGGCTCGTAGCTTAAAAGGACAACCGTTGCCATGCTTGCAAACATACCCCAAACGTGTTTTACTTGACCGATCGACCACGTACTCTACATGATTCTCCAAGTGGTACAACTCATCGCTATCGCCAAGTCATCTTCGCCTTAAATATCGAATCAACGATAATTGGTCGGTATGGGGTCCACAAGGTTCGACCCAATCTAATGGCAATGCATCGTCACAATCAAGTAATGGAATAACCCAGTTGCGTAACTCATGCTACCGTATCATCATCTCGGTTCGTGAAGTTGTAGCATGAGCCTCACCATCATGTCTTTGTTCGAAGTGAAATCATACCGTCCGATAACCTTATCAAGATGTCCCGGTTGTCGAATCCAAGCACCAAATTCAAGAGCCAATGAATCAAATATATCTCTACGATCGGTTCGTGTCTTCCTCTTCATCCGAATACACCAGCTCGTCTTCCTCCTCATTCAAGACAACGGCTCATCTTCGTGTATAGTGAACCAAGACATCTTGCATTAGACTCGGCAAGACCGTAGATCGTTAGAACCATATAATACGGTGTCTCTGTGTGTACCGTGGTTGCGCATCGCTTGCCTTTTCAATCACATACACAATCGGATCATCCTTTGTTCCACAATCAATCGGAACAAATCGTCGGGCCAACGATACTTTTATTCTTCTTCCATCACTAGCGCCGTCGATAGAAAAGCATATAATCCGATCCACCATTGTTGCCTACTTGCTCATGAATCTCTTAGCAAATTAGCACGTGAAACTGCTCTGACCATGTATACGAGAACCTCGTCGCCTATATACTCGCCTCGTCCCAACTACCACCACGACGTATAATAAGACGTTGCAAGACATCTGTTGCAAAATAAGATATAAAAGATAATGATCATATACATAGGATGTACGGGATACATAGGATGCACGGCCATGCACGATCGTGCACGGATGCACGGTCGTGCACGTGCATGATCGCCGCACTGGCCGCACCGCACACGATCGCGCACCGTGCACGGTCGTGCACGCATCTCTTGATGACTTTTGTGCACGGTTTGAAATTCATCTCGCACGATAGAGCCGCAGATCGTATGCTGTTCAGTTGTTAGCATCTCATATTTTTAAATTTAACTTATTAAATGATCCTAAATATTAAATTAATCACTTTATTAACATAAAATCAACACAAATAACATATGTGACGATAATACTTCTACCGTGTACAACCGTGTACTCAAGAACACATTTTTTCTTCAAAACATGAAATTTATCATTCCAAAGAATATAAAAGTATTAAAACGATTTAGGGTGTAAATTATCAACCGTGTACTCAAGAACGTAAAAAATTTATACGGATTTAATTTACCTTAATCCACCTAACAATGCTCGATTTCCGGTGTTCGATTGAAAAACGCCAGTAACAACTTGTTGTATTAATTATTTTTTCGCTCTCTTCCTCACTTTGAAATCAGTAATGTTACAAATGAATTGTTTGTGATTTGAATTCAATATCTACCGATTTTCAAATTAAATGTTTACCAAACTCTTTTACAATTAATGTTGAGGAACTTTAATTTAATTTTTGTAAGAGCATTTATTTTCTAGAGAGAGAGAGAGAGAAGAACATTCATTTATGTTCTGCTTTTTAGCGAGAGAGAGAGTCGAGAGAGAGAGAGAGAGAGAGAGAGAGAGATGAGAGTTATTATTTTAAATGGTGGGCTAACGATATTTATGTCTTTTGCCCAAAAAATTTATAAACTCATGTTTTATTAAAGTGTGGATATAAAACTTATCCCACTATATCTTTTGGTTATATATAAAGTTCTCCCTTTATATTATATATATCATGACATCCAAAAATAAAATGAATGCTAGAAATATAGAGGAAGAAATATATCTAAGATAGATGTCGTGTCTCATTCTTCTTCTTTTCTTTTTCTTGGATGCACCACACTTTGTCCCAACACATAAAAATTTCGTTTTTCAAACTTGATGCTTTAAAAATTACGAAAATGTATGTAATTTATATTCATATGCATCTATTATTGTACGTTATCACGAAGAACGCATAACTTTTATTGTACTATCTTCCACCAACTCACTCATATGTTCTTCAATTTCAATAATTTCACTATCATCTTTGTGCAACCAAGCAGGAAAGCAATATAATTATTCTCGCACGTACCAATCTCAAAAAGCACCCAAAAATACATATTCATTCTGGCCATATGACAAAAATCCCAAGAACAAAAAAAAAAGAATAATTCCCAAAAATGCTAAATCAGACAGATGCCTCCTGCATTTTAAATTCTTTGGTTGACACAATCTAAATGTAATTATTAAAATTCAAAACTTATTGTTTAACTTAAAGAGTTTATGATCAGAAATAACATACCATTTGCCCCATTAAAAAATTTAACAAACATTTCAGTTACAATACTAAAATGATGTCGTTTTATTCCTGAAAATTTGGTATTTATAATTATAATAAAAAAATTAAAAGATAGTAGTGTTGTAGTTAGAATTATAACAGTTTAAAAATAACGCAAAATTACAAATTAGGATATTCATTATATTTTTTTAACAGTGCTATCTGTACACACCAAAAACAATTTTTTTAATATCGATTTTGCTTTTTTTTTGGTGGGGTCGATACCATAATTATTATTTGTATACCAAAGTAAAGGAGGATATCGATTTTGATGGAACAACTTGCAAGAGCAGCCAACTAAATGCTTGAAAATAAAGGAAACGCTTGGTTTGTTAGATAACCACACATTTTCTGTTGGAAATCTAAGCTCTCTACTGCCCATTTTCAGATTTATTTTATTTTCCCACTGAGAATCTTTCTTTTTCATGTAATATTTAATTTTTATTACAATTTGAAAATAAATTAAATCAAATCAAATTAGTCAGTGCTTGATTTAAGACGAGTTGTGTTAAGTAATTAATAGACTTGCTATAAGCGGAAGTACAATTGTATGTTTTTTTTGAAGAACTAATTAATGTTTTCCTCAAAACTCGACGCCAACAATTTAATAAATTATATTTCTTGGAATCAAACTAAATTTATGAGAGGCGAATTAAAATGAAAATGAAAAGATGAGAGAGGGCATGTGCATGAAGATTGAAGAGTAACTGATTCAATCCTCTGCCGATATTTCTGTTGGTAATTTGTCAGTAAATAGCTTTATTTTTATGCCAACATTTAAACATATGATTTCCCATCATATATGCTTTCGAATAAGTAATAATAATAAGACACAAAATAAATAATCAAAACTGTTAGGATGCTTCTGCCACCACTCCGTCCAATTAAGATGATATTGTCCGCTTACCGAGCCCACACGGATTTGTTTTGACCCTTCCCAAAAGCGCCACGCTAATTGGAGTGAATTTTAATATATGTAAGAAAATTCTTCTTTCTTCGATGTGAGATTGAGTTTGCACCATACCCAACAAAAACTGAAACACCAATCACTATAAAATATAATAAAGAGATATTTTGAGAACAAAAATAGACAAACAGATAAATAGATGAAACTCCATCAAAATAAAGTATAATATCGTTCACCAAGCTCGTCTACCCAGTTAATATATAGATTTATTTTCATTTTCATCCTGGAGTCTTTCAAAAGTACCGAATTATAATCATTCATTTCATCTGAAACCCTAAGAAAGTTGTAATCTTCATATGATAACTTGAAAGTTGTTAAAATTGTTTTTCATTTATTTGTGAAATATTCATATAAAGGTCACCGGAATTTGTGGCATTATCGTTGAAAACCCACAATTTCCTAGGTTGCACTTTTGGAGTGAGTTGCGCCACACCTCTTAATTTCCACTTCAATCATGTGTCCCTTTTTATTTTTATTTTTAATTTTGTGTCCGATTCATATTTCATTGTTAATTTTTTTATAATTAGTCATTTTATCTTCAAGCTTATTTTCTTATATTTTAATATAAATTTATAATTTTTATTTAGACTTCGTTATATCAAATATTGGTTATAACCATTTTAACATTTAATTTGTGATTTTAAGTGATTATCAAATAAATAGGGTATAATTTTCTTAATCTTCAGCTTTAGAAAAAATATCAATTATAATTAATATTATTTTATAATAAAATTATTCAAATTGTAAATATTTATTTGGGATCCGATCCGCTTAATTATGGGACTAATCATTGCGTTTTACCATATTGAATAGGTAAAATATCTCTAGTCACAAATATTATTTGTAATGCTTAAGGCCTGTTTAGTACATATAGCTTCGCGTGACGAATCCCTGTTCTTTATGCTCATATTTTATTATAATTCGAATTTTTTATTTTTTTTAAAATCGTATTATAGTTAATCCATATATCTAATCAAAATCAATACCAATGCAAATAAAACTGGTTACCACACCCAACCCATAATACAACCAAAGTCCACAAGCACAAAAGGTAATATGTCCTAGAAAGTAAGTTTTTATTTAAAATTTCAATATATTTATGGATTACAACATAACAGCTACTTTAGGTTTGTCAGATTTTTTGACATTTATTCAATTTGTTAGACCTATATTATGTGCATGTTTCAAGAAATTTGACTCTACAATGTATATGGGTATTTCAAGTTTTTGTGATTCCAAAAATAGTTTAGTATTTTGAGTAGAGCTCCATTTTCTGTTTTGGGAAGCCCAGCCAGCTTGATCGAACCGGATCAAAATCGATCCATCACATCCGGATCTCAAAGTTCATTCTGACCCGTCCTAAAAACCGGGCAGCTTGATTTGACTAGAGCCAAAGTGGGCCAAACCTGATTCATGGTCTCATCATTTATTTCCGGCCCAATATGTTACGCCCAAATTGATGACACAGCAACTATTTGGCCCTTAAGGTTTCCCAGTACTCATTACAGTTTTTCACATCATATTTGATTTTTCTAAGACTTATAATATACTTGAATTTTACATAGCTATCACATTGATAATATGCGAACCATAAACTTTTAGTATATATATATATATATATATATATATATATATATATATATATGGGTTGGTTATTGTAAAACCCGTCGTTGCAGTAAAATTACGAACTGTAAAAGTTGATGTATTTTTCGTGAAAGTTAATGCATTCGAAAATAATAGAATTATATCCTCAAGGATTAGAATTTTAAATAAGTTTCTCAGTTGAACATTCTCCTATATGTACATATGTATTATCTTGTGCTAGTACAATATTGTAATGGGAAAAATCCGAATAGCCCATGTAAACAAATGTTCTAGGCCTAATTGGTCTACCCAATTAGAAAGACTAACCATTTCAACGTCAACATGTCCAAACTCTAGGTTAATAGGATCAATCGAGTCAATCCCTGGAAAAGGCGGCGACTTGGGAAAGGGAAGACATGATAAGGTCGTCGGATATCAATTTCATGAAAAATAAGAACGATAAGGGTAGATGGTACGTCTAAATAAAATCCCAATTGTCGTTAAAATAAATATGATCTGACTAGGTCGAAGAACCTAGGCAACTGTAGACAATTAAAATTGTTAGCAAATGAGATCATGCCACGTGTAAATAACGAATTAAATAATTAATTATATTTCTATTTTATTAATGGAATTTATTCCAAAATAAATAGATATATGGTTAATATTTAATTTTATTATCAAATAGGAGCATGACATGTGGCAACGACACCTCGGAGAGGAATAATCGCTCAAATTGTGCCAAATGAGCCATAAAAGGCCCATAAGCTCAAACTCAAGCCCATAAAGCTCAAGCCCACAAACTCAAGCCCAAGCTCAATACCATGGTTTGATGGCCCAAAAGGCCCAAAGCTCAAGACCATGGTTTGATGGCCCAAAAGGCCCAAAGCCCAAGCTAAAGCCCAAGCTCAAGACCATGGTTTGATGGCCCAAAAGGCCCAAAGCCCAAGCTCATGGCATGATGGGCCCAAAAGGCCCACAAGCCCATAAGTCCATTAGCCTATATCTATAAATAGGCCTTGAAGGCTCTCATAAATGGGAGAAGAACTGAAGTGAAGAAATCGAAGATTTGAAGAGCCCAAGACACTCGAAGAATCCTCTGCGAAGCATTCTCCGACATTCAAAGTCTTCTTCAAGCATTGAGCGTTCTTCGTGCAAATCATCGCTCATCCTCCAATCATTCCAAAGTTGAAGATCTTTGAGGCGTTCTTCAACTTCAATCAAACCGACGTCCGATCCGAAAACAAGATCAAGTCCTTCGATCAACGTCGTCAAGTTCAACCTTCAAGTTTAAAGAGATCAAGGAACTACATCCCTCCAAACAACTTGAAGAAAATTCAAGATCGCTCAAGAAATCCACATCAAGAGAAGAATCGGAGGATAGATAGAGATCGAATCCATCTCAAATTCATCAAATCAAAATTCAAATTATTTTTGTATACAATTTTGTATTTATAAATTTAAATACAAAATTTGTGTTACAAATTTTGCACGCCGGTGGGACATCTCTACCTCTCATCTCTACTCTTCACCAAAATCTTGAACGATGTTCACCCAAAAACATGCAACCAAGGTCACTTCAAAAGCTTCTTCAGAAAGCATGGCGTTATCACACGAAGCAAAGCCAAACAACTTCAAGAAGCTTCAAGTCACCTTTGCTGTAAGAAAGAGCAACGATCGCCACCTCGAATGAAGAAGGTGTTGGCTCTGAAGGAAGCTTCACTTCCCCTATTGCAAGATCCATCACAAGTTACCCATTTGAGGCGCCTGTGATGATGACGAACACCTCCACCATGGAAGAACAGTTGTCAAATCTTACAAGGCTGGTTGAATCTCTAAACAAACACATCCAAGAGCAAGATGCTCAGATTGCAAAACTCAGAGGGGAAAAGGTGGAATCAAGCCGCATCCATGACGAGGAGAATGAACACAACGATGATGATGAAGAAGAAAACGATGAGCAAGAAACTCATGGTGAGAGAAAATCGTCTGGCAAACACATTCAAATCTCTTCTGACGGTTTCATCAAAGCAGACCAACTCAAGGAGTTCATTGAAATAACAATGAAGAACAGGTTTGACGGAAATTCTAAATCATCCTTGATTTACTCCAAGCCTTATACTCAAAGAATTGACAACTTGAGAATGCCACATGGTTATCAACCACCCAAATTCCAACAATTTGACGGCAAAGGTAATCCAAGACAACATGTAGCTCACTTCGTCGAAACATGCAACAATGCCGGAACATTTGGAGATCGTTTGGTCAAGCAGTTCGTTCGCTCGCTCAAAGGAAATGCCTTCGATTGGTATACGGACTTGGAATCGAACTCACTTGACAGTTGGGAACAGCTGGAGCATGAGTTCCTCAACCGCTTTTACAGCACCAGAAGAACAGTGAGCATGGTGGAACTCACGAGTTCTCGCCAATTCAAAGAAGAACCGTGATCGACTATATCAATAGGTGGAGAAACTTGTGTCTAAATTGCAAGGATCGATTGTTCAATCATCGCCATCGAGATGTGCATTCAAGGATGCATTGGGGTTTGCAATATATCCTGCGAGGAATCCAGCCTAGAACGTTCGAAGAGTTGGCAACAAGAGCTCATGATATGGAGCTAAGTATGGAAGCAAGTGGAATTGATGGACCTCCGATCCAAGAACCTCGCAGGTTCAAAGAAAAACAAGAATTTAGAAAGGGAACAAAACCATTTGAGAAAACACCAAAGAAAGAATCAATGGCGGTAAAGGCAACATCCGTCAAGTTTATAAAGAAGGATGTTGATAAAGAGAACAATCAAAGTACGCCTCGTGAAATGGGCGTAGGAAGGTCGACCTCAAAGAGATGCAACAAAAGCAATACCCTTTTCGGATTCTCGATGTCTCGGAATCTTCGACGACCGCTCGGAGAAAGACTCATCGAATCGCTCGAGATGAAGCGCCCAACGAGGTGGCGAATCGATGATCCAGTACCGCAAGTACCATAGATTGGTTGGACACCCATACATGATCGCTTCATATTCAAGGATAGAATCATGCGCTGGCTCGAGAAGGAAAAATATCTCTTGAAGAAGACAGTGCCGACGTAAATGTTCTCACTGCTGATATCAGTGACATAATAGAAGGTGTAGCAGCTCTATACGACATAGATGATCATGCGAGGACACAAGTTGAGTCGAATGTTATTGAAGATGAAGACGTCTGGGCAATTACATTTTCCAACGAAGACCTGCAACTTGGATCTGCGTGTCATAATAGACCATTGTTCGTAAGTTGCTTCACTCATGAACAAAAAATCAATAGGGTTCTCATCGATGGAGGATCAGCAGTCAACATCTTGTCTTTAAGAACGTTGAAGCAACTAGGAATCCAGGAAGATGAGCTAGCTAGCAGCCGGTTGATGATTCAAGGATTCAACCATGAAGGACAAAGAGCCCTTGGCACTGTAAGGCTGAATTTATTGATGGGTGACATGAGATCATCTGTACTGCTTCATGTAATCGACGCCAAGACATCTTACAATATGCTTCTTGGTCGTCCATGGCTACATGAAAATGGCGTCATCCTTCTACATTGCATCAATGCTTCAAGTATCGCAAGATGGTGTTGTGAGGATGAATGGCGATCGAAACCATTCACGAAGTTTAGTCATACTTTGTCGACGCCAAGTATTAAATGGTAAAACAAGCCCTACAAAAATGAAGGTGAGAAACGACATGAAGAACCCGAGTCCATCAAAAGGAAAGAAAGAAGCATATTCCCAAGATAGAAGGATTCACCATGCCTTTAACAAAATTGACGCCAAGAGGCCGCCTCAACCACTGGAGGATTTGTTCGACCAAAGCAGCAGCCCACGTAACATGGAGAATTCTCGAGTAATGAAATTACTAAACACTTTGGGCCCAATGCATACAAGCTTCTCGTCACTGGATACAATCCTCATGAAAACACCATGTCAAAGCTTCATTTGAAAAGAATGATCACATGGCCCAAAACCTAAAAAGGGATTGGGATTCACCACTCAAACCCCATTCGCATCGCCATCAAGAGGGCTACCACCAATTATGCATGTGAAGAGGGAACTGAAGAATCCTCCATCAGAGAGAAGACTCAAAGGGTATCCGTCTTTAAAAGAATAAGTAAGAAGGAAGTCCAGCGAGTATCTGCTTTCAAAAGACTTGGCAAACGTCATGGGTTGAGGCAAAATGTAAGGAAAATCGGTAATACACCACTGATGACTCAAAAACTGAGAAGTTTGATTCCTTCTCGCATGAAGAGGTGCACCACATTGCTTGTGACCTGTGGGAAAGAATTGAAGGCTAAGAAAAGGACTGTCGTCTTTACACATGTAGCTGAAGATGAAGAAGATAGAGAAAGTGTAGGTTCATCTCACTACGCTACTAATAATGAAAACAGAAATGAGCAAGTCGCCACATCAAATCACATCACTTTATGTGAGGAAGTGGCCATTGAAGAAGAAGACGCTGAAATAGCTCCCCAACAATTCGAGGAAGGAGTCAAATCTACTGTTGATGAACTGAAAGAAATCAACTTGGGCTCTGTTGATGATCCGCGACCGACTTATATCAGTGCATTGTTGACCGTTAATGAAGAACGCTTATACATCGAACTACTCAAAGAGTTCAAAGATATATTCGCGTGGTCGTACAAGGAAATGCCAGGATTGAGCCCACAAATAGCTATGCATCGTCTAGCTGCAAAAGAGAGGCGACGACCGCCAAGGTGCTCAACGTCGATTTCGACCGAGTTGGTCCTTTGATCGGTGAAGTGAACAAGCTCATTAACGTTGATTCATTCGAGAAGTCACATACCCAACATGGATTTCAAGCATTGTCCGGTGAGAAAGAAAATGGACAAATTCGTGTATGTGTTGACTTTGAGACTTGAATGAAGCATGCCCCAAAGATGACTTCCCACTTCCTATCACGAACTAATGATCGACGCTACAACAGGCATGAAGCATTATCCTTCATGGATGGATCATCGCTATAACCAAACCGCATGTCACCGAATGATGAAGAACTAACGGCATTCCGTGACGCCTAAGGGTATATATTGCTACAAGGTGATGCCGTTCGGATTGAAAAATGCCGCGCTACTTACCGAGAGCAATGCGAGAAGATATTCGATGACATGCTTCATAGAAACATTGAGTGTTATGTGGATGACCGGTGGTGAAAACCAAAAGCGAAAGGATCATCTCGCAAGATTTAAGGATGATCTTTGAACGGTTGAGAGCACCAATTGAAAATGAATCCACTAAAATGTGCATTCGGGTCAAGTCCGAAAATTTCTTGGGTTCATCGTCCGCCATCGTGAATAGAAATCGAGCAGCAAAGATCGACGCCATATTGAAGATGCCCGAGCCCGGAACATCCACGACTTCAAGAGTTTGCAAGGAAAGTTAGCCTACCGCGAAGGTTCATTTCAAACCTAGCCGGAAGATGTCAACCGCTCAACAGGATCATGAAGAAAGGTGTACCATTTGAATGGGACGAATCGCAAACAATGCTTTCGAAAGCATCAAGTCTTATTTGATGAGATCTCCGCCTTAGCAAAGACACGTGGCAGCCGCCTTGATCTTGTATATTGCAGCTCAAGAACGTTCCATGGGGCATTACTTGCAGGAAAATAAAATGGGAAAGAGAATGCGTTATATTATTTAAGCGTAACAATGACGCCAAATGAATTCAAGTATTCCCCAACCGAGAAGTTGTGCTTGGCTTTGATATTTTCCATCCAAAAGTTGACGCACTACTTTCAAGCTCATACAGTACGACTAATCTCAAAAGCAAACCCTTTGAAATTCGTGATGTCAAGGCCCGTCCTGTAAGATAGACTCGCGCGTTGGTATCTCCAATTACAACAGTTTGAGATTACTTATGTTCCTCAAAAGCCGTCGAGGGTGATCGGTCGATTTTCCGCGCACCATCCGATCCCGCCGAGTGGGGCGAGTGATGATCTTCCGATGAAGACGCACTTCAAATAGAGATATCGTCTCCTTGGGTAATGTTCTTTGATGGGGCATCTCATAGAGAAGGAGCAGGCGCTGGCGTTGTGTTCGTATCGCCTGAAAGGGAAGTCTTGCCATACTCTTTTACTTTAACTGAGAATTGCTCAAACAATGTAGCAGAATATCAAGCGCTTATCCTCGGTTTAGAGATGGCAATGGATACAAAAAGGCTACACCTAAAAGTTTACGGAGATTCCAAGCTGGTGGTAAACCAAATACTTGGATCATATGAGGTCAAGAAACCTGAATTGCTTCCATACGTCAAGTATGCCCAAAGGATCATCGGATGGCTGGGGGACGTCGAGCTTGAACATGTCCCAAGAAGTGAAAACAAGCAAGCGGATGCACTGGCGAAACTTGCATCTACGATAGCCATGTCTGAAGGAGAAATACATATACCGATATGTCAAAGTTGGGTAGTGCCGCCGATTTTTGAAAATGAAGATGGCAGAGGTAATGAAAGCAATGTCGTCGAAGTCTTCGAAATTGAAGAAGAAGATTGGCGCCAATTGATGGTTGACTATCTGAAACATGATAAGTTGCCAAACGACCCACGTCGAAGAATCGACATCCGTCGGCGTGCTACTCGCTTCGTACTCTTCAAAGATGTACTTTATAGACGATCTTTTGAAGGAGTCTTCTTAAGATGTTTGGGCAATGAAGAAGCTGCTAAGGCCATGGAAGAAGCACACTCTGGTGTGTGTGGCGCCCATCAATCAGGACCGAAGCTACACTTTCGAATCAAAAGGATGGGTTATTACTGGCCAACGATGGTGAAAGATTGTATGGATTATGCACAGAGATGCCAAGCTTGTCAATTCCATGCAAACATCATTCATCAACCTCCTGAGCCACTTCACCCCACGATCGCTTCATGGCCATTCGATGCTTGGGGCATGGATGTCGTGGGACCTTTGACGAAATCATCGGAGGCATCTATATATCTTGTCAAGAACGGATTACTTTCTAAATGGGTCAAGCTCGCCCTAAGAGAAGTAAAAGAAGCTATTGTCGATTTCATCAAAGCCCACATCATCTATCGTCATGGGATCCTCACATCATCACCGACAACGAACGCCTTTCAAGAATACATTGATAAATAAACTTTATGAAAGTTCGGATTCAAACAAAGGAAATCATCAATGTATAATGCACCGCCAATGGTTTAGTCAAGCTTTCAACAAAACCTTGTGCAACTTGTCAAGAAGGTAGTGTCCAAATCAAACGTGATCGCACGAGCGGATTGGAGAAGCACTATGGGCATACCAACCACTCACGTAACCCCTACACAAGCAACTCCTTACTCTAGTGTATGGTGTAGAAGTCGTTATTCCTCTCGAACAACAAATTCCATCGGCGAGAATCGCTATCCAAGAAGGATTAATCGAAGAAGAGAACGCGTCTGCTACTCAAGAACTAGAAGCTCTAGACAAGAAGAGACTAGAAGCCCAACAAAGACTTGAATGCTACCAAGCTCGTCTCTCAAGGGCTTACAACAAAAAAGTACGCGTTCGTTCTTTTCAAGTTGGAGATCTCGTGCTTGCTGTGAGAAGGCCAATTGTTACTACACATCGTGTTGGTAACAAGTTCATATCAAGATGGGACGACCCATACGTCATCAAGGAAGTCTACACCAATGGGGCATACAAGCTGATTTCAGAAGACAATGTAAGGATCGGGCCTATCAATGGAAAGTTTTTGAAGCGCTACTATCCCTGAAATGTAGCAAGGAAGACATGTATATATGTACATAGATCAAAAGGAAAACACAAAAAAAATGAAGAAAACCAAAAGTCAAAAAATTGAGAAAGCAAGAAAACCAACAAAAAGAAGCAACGATGCTCCATGACGCACGAGCCTAAACTGCACGTCACTCAAAAAATCAACAAACAAAAATCAAGACAGCTCCGTGACGCACGAGCCTAAACTGCATGTTACTCCTGGCCCGCATGAGTATAAACTGTGCACGGCACTCCCCTAAAACACAAGTTGATCTTTTGAACTACGTTTTGACTTGATCCAATTCAAAATGGTACGTAGGCAGCTTAGATATCTTCTAAGTTCAGTCATGATATGTGTTTTTCTCCTTCAAGTTGCGTGGTCAAAGTTCGTCATTAATTTGTATTTCAAGTTGGGTGATCAAAAAATCAAGCTCAAAATATTAAAGAAAAGTGATACGAACTCTTGGAAGAGACAGTATGGTGAAAATTGTAAAGAAGCAAAAGCGATCATGGGCAATGACCGAGAGATGATAGTCTGGGTCTACACTTTGAAGATAACTCATGCTTGTTAACTCCAGCTCAGTGTTGTCAATTTTGCTTTGAATATTGGCCAGCTTCTTAAGTCTAGCTCGATGTTGCTAGTTCTGCTTTGAAGATGGTTCTACCTTGTCGAGTTCAACTCCACGTCACCAGTCTTGCTTTGAGGATGGCTTCAGCTTGATAATCCCAACAACATATCGCTGACTTCGATTCGGAGATGGCGTCAGCTTAATGAATCCAGCTTGCTTTCAGTTGAGAACATTGCTTCTAGCTCGCTGAGGTCGTGATACCGATCTCCACTGACGCTTAGGCTTCAATTCTCTTTGCGGATGACGCACAACTTCAAGCTTCTCATCCATAGCCGCTTCTAGCTCGTCAAGGTCATGATGTCGATCTCCACCGACGCCAGTTTCAATTCTCTTCGAGGATGAACGCACCTTATCGCCGAGGTTGAATACGACCTTATCGTCGAGGATGAACGCAGCCTTATCGCCGAGGTTGAACGCAGCCTTATCGCCGAGGTTGAACGCAACCTTATCGCCGAGGTTGAACGCAGCCTTATCGCCGAGGTCAATCCGGCCTTATCGCCGGAGGATGAACGCAGCCTTATCGCCGAGGTTGAACGCAGCCTTATCGCCGAGGTTGAACGCAGCCTTATCGCCGAGGTTGAACGCAGCCTTATCGCCGAGGTTGAACGCTTATCGCCGAGGTTGAACGCAGCCTTATCGTCTAGGATGAACGCAGCCTTATCGTCGAGGTTGAACGCAGTCTTATCGTCGAGGATGAACGCAGCCTTATCGTCGAGGTTGAACGCATGCCTTCTCGTCGAGGTTGAACATAGCCCGTGCCTTATTGTCGAGGATTAACGCAGCCTTATCGTCGAAGTTGAACGCAGCCCGCGCCTTATCGTTGAGGATGAACGTAGCCCGTCGTCGAGGTTGAACATAGCCCATGCCTCCAGCAGCCCAAGGTCCGTTGTGACAGCCGCCTTCACCGCACGCCCGCCCACGATCAAGTCGCCGCCGCCTCGTAAAACCGTCTACCCGTTGTGTGATATCATTATCATCTCTCCACTTCGCGCTGCCGCACTATGGTCGCGTCTCCTCCGCCGAGCGCCAAACATACACAAAGAAGAAAAAAAATGCGAAACAACAAGGCAAAGAAAATCGATAATGCATCATTGTGTGAATTTTATCATGACAAGGATTGTACTGTTCTATCAAAAAATGGCAAATGAGAACTAAGGTAGAGCTGAATCCCTGCCACCGACGCCGACGATATGGCACAGCCCAAGACACCACCTCCGACTTGCTGCACAGTCATGAGAAAAGTTAAAATAGTTCTCTAAAACTGAAACAATAGTGAAAGGAAGTAAGGTTTGATCACCTTGAAGCTTTGGAAAGGAATGTCGTCAAGTTTTTTGAAACGACAAAGAAGCTAAAAAACCATGTTCCGTCAGTTCGCAGCCGTAACGAAGAACAGTCACTCGTCTCTGCCATCGAACCATGCTGCACGCGTTCATCTGCTCCGCTGGCGTCATCTGGAATCTGGCAGAGCATCGCCGCGTCGTCTCCAGATCCGGCGAACAATACCGCTGCCCCACTCTATCTTTCTTCGACTTCTCGCCGCAACTCCGGCAAACGTAGCCTTTCAGTCGACGCCTTCCTTCATCAGCAGGTCCAGCGCCGTCTCCACATTCGCCTGCCGATAAAGTCACCGCCATCGAAACCCCGTCGTCCGAGACACCACCGCCGCGCCGTCTGCAAGCCCGCTCCGTCGTGCTTGTCGTCTGCATGTCGGGACTTCTCAGCTCACTCCAGTCGCATGGTGGCCGCACTTCCATCGTCTCCAGTCGCCATCACTCCAGTCGCATGGTGGCCGTCATCTGCTCCGTCGTGCTTTGTTGCTCCAGACCACCACCACTCCGCCACTGCAGCGCCGTCGTGGCGTGTCTCAACCAACAGCCTCCATCTAGGCCTCAGTTCCCCTTCACAGATAATGTCGATGCTACCGTCCCCATCAAACGGAGCAGCCAGAGCCGCTTCTATCAAGCTCAGATTCCAGCAAAGCCACAACGCCGTGAAGTCTGGTGTTGCGTCGTGAAATAGCCCTCACCGCTCCACCGCATGTAGGAGTGCCGCCGTGCCTCCGTTTCTGTCGCGTTCACACTCCTCCACAGCTGCTAGCTCACGCCATCTCCCCATCTGCAGCAACGTTGCTACGCCGAGACAACATCACCATCGTCGTCGTCTCGGTCCTTAAGCTCACGCCATCTTCTCGACCAAGAGCAGCCGTGCCAGCCGTCGATGCCCCTTGTTAAAGGCTTTGGAATCTGTCCCATATTTGAAGGTTTGTTTGGG
Source organism: Salvia rosmarinus (assembly GCA_036937905.1). Lineage (NCBI taxonomy): Eukaryota > Viridiplantae > Streptophyta > Magnoliopsida > Lamiales > Lamiaceae > Salvia > Salvia rosmarinus. Next base: position 12,937,726 of record CM072813.1, on the reverse strand, counting down.
CACAAAGTTCTCTTTGAAGGCCATGACAAAAGAATAAAAGAGTGCGGCGAGCTTTAAAAAAAACTACTGCAGATAAGTGAAGGGGCTGCTAATAAGTGAAGAGGCTGCAGATATGAAAGTAGGAAAATATGGCTGTGAGTTTAAGGTTTGCGAGTGAAAATAGCTGCAAGGGTGTGTCCCTATTTATAGAAGGCAGCTCTTTAAAACCCTAAACTTAGTTACTTAGCCACTTGAATCTGCAGCCTCCTAAAACCTAGCTGCTGCCACCCTGCAAATGTGAAACTAACTCTACCAAAATGGGCTGATAGCTGCAACACCAGACAAATTATGTTAAATAAAGTAAAGGACGTCTTTGTTGCAGGGGTGCTGATCGACCCAGCCTTTTCATGCAGCTTTAACAAACTTGGAGACTCTCAAACAAAAGATAGTTAATGTGCTTTGTTTTCATGCTACAGACCTTGTACTTGTTTGTTAAGATTGTTGCTTTTAAAAAGAAGAATGAAAGAAATCGAGCAATGGGCTGCTGCTGAAAATTGCTAAATGGGTTGCTGAAAATTGCTAGGTGGGCTGTCGATTTTTTTTAAAAAAAATGGGCCATGTTTTTGATATAGGAGAATGAGATGGAGATGTGGGCTTCCAACAATAGCCCAATTGAAGTTTGATTAAAAATGTGGGCTTTCAAACAATAGCCCGATTGAAGTTTAATTAAAGAAGTATGGGCTTTCAAGTTCAAGTAGCCCAATTGAAGTTTAATTGAAGAAATGTGGGCTTCCAATTCCAAGTTTGGCCCAATGAAACTTAGTTGAAGAAGTGTGGGCCTTCAAATTAAAATAAATACATGGGCCTAATTTTGGAGCAAAATAATAAAAGTCAAATGCAAAGTCAATTCAATTCAAATTCAAGTTCAAGAACTCCTTGAAACGAGTATAAACTTTCTAAATTCTAACAAATTCAAGAACTCCTAAATACGAGTATAAACTGTTTACAAATTCAAGATCAAATTTAAAGTCAAGAACTCCTCGACAAGAGTTTAAACTATCTAAGTGGATTTCGAGACTCGTCCATTTCCAAGACAACTCGTCCATGAACAAGTCTCGATGGGGCAATTTGTAGACAATTAAAATTGTTAGCAAATGAGATCATGCCACGTGTAAATAACGAATTAAATAATTAATTATATTTCTATTTTATTAATGGAATTTATTCCAAAATAAATAGATATATGGTTAATATTTAATTTTATTAGCAAATAGGAGCATGACATGTGGCAACGACACCCTGAGAGGAATAATCGCTCAAATTGTGCCAAATGAGCCATAAAAGGCCCATAAGCTCAAACTCGAGCCCATAAAGCTCAAGCCCACAAACTCTGCCCAAGCTCAAGACCACGGTTTGATGGCCCAAAGGCCCAAAGCTCAAGACCATGGTTTGATGGCCCAAAAGGCCCAAAGCCCAAGCTAAAGCCCAAGCTCAAGACCATGGTTTGATGGCCCAAAAGGCCCAAAGCCCAAGCTCATGGCATGATGGGCCCAAAAGGCCCACAAGCCCATAAGTCCATTAGCCTATATCTATAAATAGGCCTTCAAGGCTCTCATAAATGGGAGAAGAACTGAAGTGAAGAAATCAAGATTTGAAGAGTTTCAAGACACTCGAAGAATCCTCTGCAAGCATTCTCCGACATTCAAAGTCTTCTTCAAGCATTCAAGCGTTCTTCGTGCAAATCATCGCTCATCCTCCAAATCATTCCAAAGTTGAAGATCTTCGGTATGCTCTTCAACATTTCAATCAAACCGACGTCCGATCGAAAACAAGATCAAGTCCTTCGGATCAACGTCGTCAAGTTCAACCTTCAAGTTTAAAGAGATCAAGGAACTACATCCTCCAAACAACTTGAAGAAAATTCAAGATCGCTCAAGAAATCCACATCAAGAGAAGAATCGAGGATAGATAGAGATCGAATCCATCTCAAATTCATCAAATCAAAATTCAAATTATTTTTGTATACAATTTTGTATTTATAAAATTTAAATACAAAATTTGTGTTACAAAGAACTATTCACATACTCAAACGTACTTTCTACATTCCCTGCTCATTCACCTCTTTACCTCCGCACCCCAATTTCTCTAGGGTTTCCATAGTCCATTAATCAGACGACATGATCGCCTTATCGAGTGATCATTTGCTCACGGCTTATATCAACCGATTCACTATTTATTATTATTATTATTATTATTATTATTATTATTATTATTATTATTATTATTATTATTATTATTATTATTATTATTATTATTATTATTATTATCCACATATTGGAGTAGACCAACAATATTATGATTAAAGAGGTAGACTGATTAAGGAATAGAGCAATATTGCTCGACATAGAAAATAGTATCACCATCGCTTAGAATATCCGGATCAAAACATCACGCACCAAAAGCGCCCCAAGGATAGCCTTTCAACATGGCTTTGAAATGGGCAAAAGTGCAGATCAACAGATCTTACGATACCCTAAACATGCCCGATACATATTTTCAACCAACCTCCATAGCTACGACTTTAATCATCATATTGTTAATCTTACTTCATATGATTTCAAGTTCCATACAGAGATAATTATATAGCTTAGATATAATTTATCACATAAGGATTTAGCCTATAAGGCTATCCATAACATAGAATAAAATATAAAATTTAAATACAAAAGAAGAGTAAAGAAAACTTACAATAATTTTCCAAGCTTTATTTATTCTTGTAAATATTTTTACAATACCACTCTTTCTCACTCTTATATTTCTACACTCTAATATTGTAGACACTCTTCGCACACACTCTTCCTCAATTTCGCCACAACAAACTACGAACCCTATTTATATACAAATGGGAACAAAATGACAAATTATAAAAGACTATCTAAAGGCAAAATTATTGCCGTTACATAAACTTAGTGGAGCAAATAGTAAGTCATATATAAATAGTACTACCAAATATCATTGGGACATTGTCCCCACTTTATCAAGATTGATAAAGTTGAAAATATTATCGTCATTTATTGTTGTGTTGTTTAATCGATTAGTCCAAAGAATTTTCTCCACTTTATTTCGTCCTTGCTTAAGTCATCTTCCATTTAGGCTATATCAAAGCCAAATCTTCTATAGATTATCTCTAGCTGTCTTCCTCTAAATCGAGCTCTCCATCCGTCCGCTCTTGTTGTGGCTTTTTTCGCCACTTCATATTCGTATCATTCGTCTCATATTTCGTAGGTCCTCTATTGATCCTTCTTTTATCATTCCACGGGATGATTTGCACAAATATTTCTATTGGCATCATATCCCGCACAAAATCTTCTACAATTTTCAATGGATATTCCATCCATTTTTCTTCACCTTCATAAAGATGTTCTTCAGTAGTAACATTTAACATAAATAAATCTGATGTTTGCTGATGAAGCCTGCTTTGGAGTCTTTTATTTTCCCCAAAATGATTACATATATAACAATTTTCTCCTGGCTTTGATCGGCATTCCTTCAAAGCTAAAAATCCATATTGGAAATTATGCATCTTTAAACTCCACAGATGAAGATGAAGATACTTCTTTCTTTTTGATGATATTATCCACTAATGTATCTTTAATCGCATTAAAATTTCATCCATAGATACTTCATTAGATCTTGAGACTCCATGAATTCCATTGATGAATCGTAATAATGAGACATTGTCTCTTCTCCTAATTTAGACATTAAATCTTTCTTAACTTCATCCATATATTGAGATATTATCTCTTCTTTGGATAAAATCCCAGACTTCATTTTCATCTTCCTAGTGATATAATCAAAAGGAGATGGTGATAATTTTGACCCGAGCATGACTCCTTTCTTCATAAATCTTAATTTTTCTTCTATGAGAAGCAATGTATCAATACCAAAATCTTTTTGTTTCGGGTTTCTTTTATCATTTTATCCTGAATTTTGAGTAAAATGCTCTTTTTATACATGGAGTCAAATCTTCCGTATAACCAAAGATTGGAGACCACTTCCATATCCAAGGAATTGAAAATTTATAAAAATAACATAGAAGATATGCCTTCTATACATTTATTTTTCTCCGATATTCCGTAATTCTAGGTGAAATGTTCACCCATTTTTCAAATTTTTCTTTCCATTCTTCTCGTAAAATTTTATTGATGTCCCAAATTTTGCCACCATTTAGCAAACCATATGGAATTTCATGGTTATAAACCTCTGCACAAATTTTTATGAACCAAGAGTGTTTTCTCTTGTCATTCTCATATAAGAGAACCTTATTGAAAGAATCCATATAATCCCAATAATTATACTTCATCAAGTTTTGTATTAGGATATATGTATTCTTTTGCCTTAATGGAGATATTCCCATTCTTCAATAGATATAATCTTCGACTATGATTTTCTTGAAGTTATAAACTTCTTCATTTTTCCACTATGGAAATGAACTATTTCACATCCATTATTTATGAGAATATTCTCATAATAGAGTCGAGACTTATATGCTCTTCCTGCATATGAAGCATTCTCCATATACCTTTCCATTAATATCCATGGATTATTCTGCCATCTCAAATCATTTTCTTCCAAAAGTATTATAACCTTTTGGGTTTTATTCATAATATATGTATTATTTTCTTCATCATTCTCATTTCCAACTATATTTGAAAATGATGGTTGTGTATTTTTCTGTGATGAAGAACTTTCTTTTTCTTTTTGTTTCTTGTATTCAAGAAACTCTTGATATTCCTTATCTTCTGATAAATTTGAAGCTATAAGCTTCCTATTTCCATGTTGAACCAGAATATCTGGTTGTTTTCCTCTGCCACCTCTTCCTCTATAAGAGGAAGTTCCTCTACCTCGAGAATACATATCTGAAAAATTCATTGGATATATTCTCGAGTTAAAAAATCAGGAAGACTATTTTCTTGTCCTTTTTTATACATAATTTCAAAATCAAATGGAGCTAAATGAGCTTGCCATCTTGCAAACATTTGTTTAGAAACATCATGTTTAAAATCTTTATTAAACATAAATTTAGCGGATCTACAACTGCTTTTAATAATAAATTTTGATTATATAAATCATCTTGAAATTTTAACACACATTTAACAATAGCAAGAATTTCTTTAGCTACAGTTGCATAATTCTTTTGTGCATTATTCCATTTTCCTGAATGAAATCTAACAAGATATTCTTGTTTATTTTCGTGATTTACACTGCTTAAGAATTCCTCCGTACCTATATCCAAGCATCTGTTTGATTATTTTTCCCAATTTGGGTTGCTTAACATTAAACAAGGAAGAGTTTTAATTTTTTCTTTTATTTTCTTAACAGCATTTGTATGTTTTTCTGTCCATGGGACTGGTAATTTTTTAAGTCTATCATATAAAATAGCTGTATCTATAGCAAGATCTTTATAATATGGAGAAATATAATTTAAACTTCCAAGAAATCTTTGTAATTGAGTTTTATCAATTATTTCATCGAAATTTATTTCAAATTCAATACTTCTATTAATAGGAATTATATTTCCTTTTCAATATTATGTCCTAAAATCTAATATTAGTTTGGAATAAAGACATTTTAGATTTAGATATAACTAAACCATTTTTATAACAATATCTTTAAATATTCTTAAATGTTTAAAATGCATTTCTATATCTTTAGAATAAACTAAAATATCATCTATATAAACAATAATAAACTCACTATAAGGAGTAAATATATCATTCATTATTTTCAAATTCGAAGGTGAATTTTTAAGACCAAAAGGCATAACATTCCATTCATAATGTCCTATAGGAACATTAAAAGCAGTTTTATATCTATCAGATTTATTTATTTGTATTTGCCAATATCCAGATTTCAAATCAAACTTAGAAAATATAACAGAATCATATAATCTATCCAATAAATCTTTTTTATTTGGAATAGGATGTCTAATCCATTTTAATACTTTATTAAGTGGTTTATAATTAATTACCAATCTTGGCACTCCTCTTTCCTGTTCACTATGTTTATTAACATAAAAAGCAGTGCATGACCAAGGAGACTGTGAAGGACTTATTAATCCCTTTTGAATTAATGATTCAATTTCTTTTTTACATAATTCTAAATATTCAGAATTCATTTGACAAGGTCTAGCTTTTGTCGGAATTTTCTTTTCATCAAAATCTTCTTCATAAGGAAGAGAAACAATATGTTTCTTTCTATCCCAAAATGCATTAGGATGATCATTACAAATTTCAATAGAAAATTGGTTTATTAATAATTTTATCTTATCCTGTAATTTAGGATTTTGAAGTTTTTCTTCTATTGTAATTATATTCAATTCTTGTTTTAAAAAACTTAATTGTTTTTCTTTTGAACTAATATTATCATATACTTCATGCAAAACTTTTGTAATAGGTTCAGTGATAAATTTTAAAATTATATTATTTCCTTTAAAGTTCCTATAATCCTTCTTTATCAACTTTTATTAAAGGATAAATTTTTGTTAAAAAGGTGTTCCAAGTATAACACGGTTAGTAATATCTTTAGCAAGTAAAAACTTGTTTGTATACAATTTTATTTATACGAGACATATGCCTTAGGTAATTTATAATTAATTTGCAATTTATTTCCTATGAGATGTGATAAAGTATGAGTAGTTTTATGAAAATACCTAGTAGGTATTAATCCTTCTTGTATAACATTCAAATCAGCTCCACTATCTACTAAAGCTGTGAATTCTTTTGAATAATAATTATCAATTAAAAGTGTTATTTTTATATACCATTTTTGTGATATAATCATTTCTAAAGTAGATAGAAAATTTTCATCTTCAGGAAATTTTTCTTTATCAATTTCATAATTAAGTTCTATTTGAGTTTTTGTTTCTTCATTATTTTCTATTCTAGAAATTCTATAATCAAGACTTAAATTTTCTTGTTTTAAATTACTAATTTCTTCCTTAAGATTTTTAATCTCATTTATAATATCTTTAAGAGAAGTAGGATTCTCTTCTATTTTCTTTGTTTTAATAATTTATAAACTTGAGACATCATGTAAGGTTCTTTAGTATTATTAATTTTGTTATTATCAATATTATTATTATTCCTATTATTATTATTAGAAGTACTAGGAATATTTTCTATTTGATCTATTATTTTAGACCTTAATTCGGATCTTTTATTAATTGTAGTAATTCTAAAAATTATTATTTGTTAAAACATTTAATTCTAAGTCTTGAAATTGTGAAAGAATTTTATAAAATTCTTTTCCTTCATTATCTTCGATATTTTCTTTGGACAAGATTGTCCAAGAATACAAGGTTCACATTTAGATTGATTCGGATATTAAAGAATCATTTTCTATATTATCAATTTCTTGTTCGATTCTCAGACATTAGAATAAGAATATTCTTGATTCGAACTTTCATCGAATTTAATAATATTTTGAAAGAGTTTCTTTCATATCTTTATCTATATCAAGATTATTAATCTTTTCTTAGTCCAACAATTATTTGCATAATGACCATATTTTCCACATTTTCGCATATTATGATTTTCTTTTATTCCAATTCTTTTCCCATTTTTATTATTTCTTTCATCTTTTCTTATTTTTCTTTGTTCAATTTTTTCTTAGAAAATCTTTTCTTTTCTTAGGATATTCTTTATAATTCTTCATTTTATTTTTACTAGATAATGTCCTATTTGGCATAGGGATTTTATTCATAGCAAATTGATCACAAACTGTCCTAATTGTTTCTTTTCTACCAAATTTTGGCGATTCATTTGTTGATTTAATTTTATTTCATTGCATAAGGCTAATCCTTCTTGGATACAAATTCCTATTAATTTTCCATAAGTATAATTTTGGTAAGGAATTTCATTTAAATCTTTTCTCAAGATTCTTCTTATTCTTTCAAAGAAATAAGCTAGGAAGACCATCTATAAATTTTGACTTCCAATGAGAACTATTACACTCGTGTAATTCTAAGACCGCTTAAGAAAGTATCTTTGTACCACCTAAAATGTAAGTGTTTTACACCTAAGATTTTGTAATAGGTTCTAATATTTTCACTATTATCTCAGATACCTTCCCGTAAAATGTTCTACAATGTTCACTATTAGTGTATAAACGCATTTTCTTTTATTTCATTTCCTTCCTGCTTTACAAGATTTAGAATATCATCTTTTTCATTTTGTGAGAGATAATGATCCCACCATCCTTTTAATTGTCCCAGTAAACTCGCTATTATCATTTTAGCAATTTCTCTATCTCTATTTCCATTATTTTTACATATAGTAGAATACATTAATATTCTATGCATTGTATTATGTATTTGTTGATGCACAACCATCTATATTCCATTCATAAATATGATGTCCACTATAACTGCTTGATATTATATCATTTGATTCTTCTATAAGAACATCTACAGTGTTGGTCTTGAATAATAATATTTTCCTGTAGTGGGTTTATCACCCATTTTGACAATTTATTAATTTGATTATCATAGACTTTTTATAGTCGTAATTTCTATTAATTCTTCTCTTATCTTTTATCTAATGTCTTGATTTTTAGCCCTTTAAATTTTTCTTCAAGAAATACTTCTAATTCTTTCATTGATTTTAATTTAAAATTTTTTATTTCAGGTGGAGGCTGAATAGTTGGAGTAGCAATTTCTACATTCTTTTCTTCAATAATTTCACTTTTTACTAACTTATTATCATTTATAATCTTTATTATTTGTTCTACTCTATCATATAATGATGTAATTTGTTCACCCAAGATATTTAAGTATAAATTTGTATAATTATTTTGTTCTAGTATTGTATTTATTTGTTGACAAGTTACATGAAGAGTATTATCTTCTAATAATTTTGCAAAGGCTAAAAAATTATGAATTTTTTCATTCTTTTCAATTTGAAATGATTGTTGTGGTGGATAAACCTGATTTAAAATTTTTCCATTATTAAGTCCGTAATTTCTTTCTAAAATGTAAATATATTGTTCTACATAAGTTGAAATAAACCAAGGACAAATGGTATTAACTTATTTTTTCTTTACGTAATTTATAAAATTCTTCTTGAATATAATATTTTTCTTTAGGATTAAAGTTTTCAAAAAACCATTTTTTAAACGGTTCCCATTTGGGTGTATTAAATTCTAATTGTATAATTTTTCTTGCCTGTGAACCAGGACTAAAATCCCATATTGTATCTAAAACCATTAAATATTAAATTCCATTTCGATTCGGTTATATCCGCTTCTTTAATATTATTATTATGCATATTAATTCTTTTACAATATTATTTTTCTTTATATATAATTTATCAATTTTATCTTCTTCGAAATATCGATTCATATTTATCTCTTATTTGAGATGTAGATGCCTAGATGGCGTAAAGGTTGTTCTACCTTATAATCTAAAGGTGAAATATGAGAATACATATTTAAAGATTTTTCCAATTTGGATGATAACGATGGTCTACTATCTTCAAACTGTAATATAATGGATCCTTCGGTGTTTGTATTACTTTACTAGATTATTTTGTACTACGATTGAGGTGTAATCGCTTTTCTATAGTCCAATTTTCGGAAAAGTTATTTCTTCCCATTTTATTTTTCTTCTCGTAGTAATATTAGACTTACTAAAATTAGTTTCTATTAGAATTGTTTCATTTAAAGGTTTATCAACCCTTTTACATTGTGTATTTAATGTAAATAATGGTTTATAATAAATTCTATAACATATAGCTATTACTTCAGTTCCTGATTTATAATTATAACCATGGGTTTTAACATTTAATGTTAAAGAATCTAAGATATTAACATCAGATAATGAAAGTTGTAAATTTGGATAAACATCAAAATAGACTGGACCATGTGCCAAACTGGTTTGTATTATTCCCATTAAAGATTGTTTCCAATTTAAATTCCTTCCATCTCTTAAAGCTGCTATAAAGCTTTCTGGTAATCCTTCTAATGTTAAAGGCTTAAAGGCAATTTGTACTAATCCTATATGAATAAATTTATGAGAATGTCTATAAGGCATTAAATCACTGTCTTGAAGCAATTTTAAAGTCAATTCTTCACCATGTAAAGCAATTGTTTCTTCCGTAGTCTTAACAATTTGTTTTAATCTAATTTTTTCAAAAGCACCAAGTTTATATATCATGCTTGGTTCAACTTTAGGAATTGTCCATTTATTTAATAATTCTAGATTTTCATGTATATCATATTCTTCTTTCATATTGCTTTTAACAAGATTTTTTCTTCTTGCTAAATTCATGTGAATTCAAAGTTATGTAATAAATTATATCCTCACTACACAACTATCCCCACCATGGCTCTGATACCATACAGGGAGCAGGACCAACAATATTATGATTAAAGAGGTAGACTGAATTGAGGAATAGATATTACAGAAAATGTGAAAAATATGGTCATTATGCAAATAATTGTTGGACTAAGAAAAAGATTATTAATCTTGATATAGATAAAGATATGAAAGAAACTCTTTCAAAAATATTATTAAATTCATGAAAGTTCGTAATCAAGAATATTCTTATTCTAGTAATACGTAATCGAACAAGAAATTGATAATATAGAAAATGATTCTTTAATATCCGAATCAATCAATGTGAACCTTGTATTCTTGGACAATCTTGTCCAAAGAAAATATCGAAGATAATGAAGGAAAAGAATTTTATAAAATTCTTTCACAATTTCAAGACTTAGAATTAAATGTTTTAACAAATAATAATTTTTAGAATTACTACAATTAATAAAAGATCCGAATTAAGGTCTAAAATAACAGATCAAATAGAAAATATTCCTAGTACTTCTAATAATAATAATAGGAATAATAATAATATTGATAATAACAAAATTAATAATACTAAAGAACCTTACATGATGTCTCAAGTTTATAAATTATTAAAACAAAGAAAATAGAAGAGAATCCTACTTCTCTTAAAGATATTATAAATGAGATTAAAAATCTTAAGGAAGAAATTAGTAATTTAAAACAAGAAAATTTAAGTCTTGATTATAGAATTTCTAGAATAGAAAATAATGAAGAAACAAAACTCAAATAGAACATAATTATGAAATTGATAAAGAAAAATTTCCGAAGATGAAAATTTTCTATCTACTTTAGAAATGATTATATCACAAAATGGTATATAAAATAACACTTTTAATTGATAATTATTATTCAAAAGAATTCACGACTTTAGTAGATAGTGGAGTGATTTGAATGTTATACAAGAAGGATTAATACCTACTAGGTATTTTCATAAAACTACTCATACTTTATCACACGTCATAGAAATAAATTGCAAATTAATTATAAATTACCTAAGGCATATGTCTGTATAAATAAAAATTGTATACAAACAAGTTTTTTACTTGCTAAAGATATTACTAACCATGTTATACTTGGAACACCTTTTTTAACAAAAATTTATCCTTTAATAAAAGTTGATAAAGAATGGATTATAGGAACTTTTAAAAGGAAATAATATAATTTTAAAATTTATCACTGAACCTATTACAAAAGTTTTGCATGAAGTATATGATAATATTAGTTCAAAAGAAAACAATTAAGTTTTTTAAAACAAGAATTGAATATAATTACAATAGAAGAAAAACTTCAAAATCCTAAATTACAGGATAAGATAAAATTATTAATAAACCAATTTTCTATTGAAATTTGTAATGATCATCCTAATGCATTTTGGGATAGAAAGAAACATATTGTTTCTCTTCCTTATGAAGAAGATTTTGATGAAAAGAAAATTCCAACAAAAGCTAGACCTTGTCAAATGAATTCGAATATTTAGAATTATGTAAAAAAGAAATTGAATCATTAATTCAAAAGGATTAATAAGTCCTTCACAGTCTCCTTGGTCATGCACTGCTTTTTATGTTAATAAACATAGTGAATAGGAAAGAGGAGTGCCAAGATTGGTAATTAATTATAAACCACTTAATAAAGTATTAAAATGGATTAGACATCCTATTCCAAATAAAAAAGATTTATTGGATAGATTATATGATTCTGTTATATTTTCTAAGTTTGATTTGAAATCTGGATATTGGCAAATACAAATAAATAAATCTGATAGATATAAAACTGCTTTTAATGTTCCTATAGGACATTATGAATGGAATGTTATGCCTTTTGGTCTTAAAAATTCACCTTCTGAATTTCAGAAAATAATGAATGATATATTTACTCCTTATAGTGAGTTTATTATTGTTTATATAGATGATATTTTAGTTTATTCTAAAGATATAGAAATGCATTTTAAACATTTAAGAATATTTAAAGATATTGTTATAAAAAATGGTTTAGTTATATCTAAATCTAAAATGTCTTTATTCCAAACTAATATTAGATTTTAGGACATAATATTGAAAAGGAAATATAATTCCTATTAATAGAAGTATTGAATTTGGAAATAAATTTCGATGAAATAATTGATAAAACTCAATTACAAAGATTTCTTGGAAGTTTAAATTATATTTCTCCATATTATAAAGATCTTGCTATAGATACGACTATTTTATATGATAGACTTAAAATTACCATCCATGGACGTAAAAACATACAAATGTTGTTAAGAAAATAAAAGAAAAATTAAAACTCTTCCTTGTTTAATGTTAAGCAACCCAAATTGGGAAAAATAATCAAACAGATGCTTCGAGATATAGGGTACGGAGGAATTCTTAAGCATGTAAATCTCGAAAATAAACAAGAATATCTTGTTAGATTTCATTCAGAAAATGGAATAATGCACAAAAGAATTATGCAATCAGAAGCTAAAGAAATTCTTGCTATTGTTAAATGTGTGTTAAAATTTCAAGATGATTTATATAATCAAAATTTATTATTAAAACAGATTGTAGATCGCTAAATTTATGTTTAATAAAGATTTTAAACATGATGTTTCTAAACAAATGTTTGCAAGATGGCAAGCTCATTTAGCTCCATTTGATTTTGAAATTATGTATAAAAAGGACAAGAAAATAGTCTTCCGATTTTTAACTCGAGAATATATCCAATGAATTTTTCGATATGTATTCTCGAGAGGAACTTCCTCTTATAGAGGAAGAGGTGGAGAGGAAAACAACCGATATTCGGTTCAACATGGAAACAGAAGCTTATAGCTTCAAATTTATCGAAGATAAGGAATATCAAGAGTTTCTTGAATACAAGAAACAAAAAGAAAAGAAAGTTCTTCATCACGTAAAATACACAACCATCATTTTCAAATATAGTTGGAAATGAGAATGATGAAGAAAATAATACATATATTATGAATAAAACCAAAAGGTTATAATACTTTTGGAAGAAAATGATTTGAGATGGCGAGAATAATCCATGGATATTAATGGAAAGGTATATGGAGAATGCTTCATATGCGGGAAGAGCATATAAGTCTCGACTCTATTATGAGAATATTCTCATAAATAATGGATGTGAAATAGTTCATTTCCATAGTGGAAAAATGAAGAAGTTTATAACTTCAAGAAAATCATAGTCAAGAAGATTATATCTATGAAGAATGGGAATATCTCCATTAAGGCAAAAAGAATACATATATCCTAATACAAAAACTTCAGTGAAGTATAATTATTGGGATTATATGGATTCTTTCAATAAGGTTCTCTTATATGAGAATGACAAGAGAAAACACTCTTGGTTCATAAAAATTTGTGCAGAGGTTTATAACCATGAAATTCACATATGGTTTGCTAAATGGTGGCAAAAATTTGGGACATCAATAAGAATTTTACCAGAAGAATGGAAAGAAAAATTTGAAAAATGGGTGAACATTTCACCTAGAATTCTGGAATATCAGGAGAAAAATAAATGTATAGAAGGCATATCTTCTATGTTATTTTTTATAGAATTTTCAATTCCTTGGATATGGAAGTGGTCTCCAATCTTTGGTTATACGGAAGATTTGACTCCATGTATAAAAAGAGCATTTTACTCAAAATTCTGGGATAAAATGATAAAAGAAAACCCAGAAACCAAAAAGATTTTTGGTATTGATACATTGCTTCTCATAGAAGAAAAAATTAAGATTTATGAAGAAAGGAGTCATGCTCAGAGTCAAAATTATCACCATCTCCTTTGATTATATCACTAGGAAGATGAAATGAAGTCCGGATTTTATCCAAAGAAGAGATAATATCTCAATATATGGATGAAGTTAAGAAAGATTTAATGTCTAAATTAGGAGAAGAGACAATGTCTCATTATTCTGATTCATCAATGGAATTCATGGAGTCTCAAGATCCTAATGAAGTATCTATGGATGAAATTTTAATGCGATTAAAGATACATTAGTGGATAATATCATCAAAAGAAAGAAGTATCTTCATCTTCATCTCGTGGAGTTTAAAGATGCATAATTTCAATATGGATTTTTAGCTTTGAAGGAATGCCGATCAAAGCCAGGAGAAAATTGTTATATATGTAATCATTTTGGCGAAAATAAAAGACTCCAAAGCAGGCTTCATCAGCAAACATCAGATTTATTTCTATTAAATGTTACTACTGAAGAACATCTTTACGAAGGTGAAGTCAAATGGATGGAATATCCAATTGAAAATTGTAGAAGATTTTGTGCAGGATATGATGCCAATAGAAATATTTGTGCAAATCATCCCGGTGGAATGATAAAAAGAAGGATCAATAGAGGACCCTACAAAAATATGAGACGAATGATACAGAATATGAAGCTGGCAGAAAAAGAAGCCACAACAAGAGCGGACAGATGGAGAGCTCGGTTTAGAGGAAGACAGCTAGAGATAATCTCTAGAAGATTTGGCTTTGATATAGCCTAAATGGAAGATGACTTAAGCAAGGACGAAATAAAGTGGAGAAAATTGCTGGACTAATCAGATTGCAGCAACACAACAATAAATGACGATAATATTTTCAACTTTATCAATCTTGATAAAGTGGGGGACAATGTCCCAATGATATTTGGTAGTACTATTTATATATGACTTACTATTTGCTCCACTAAGTTTGTGTAACGGCAATAATTTTGCCTTTAGATAGTCTTTTATAATTTGTCATTTTGTTCCCCATTTGTATATAAATAGGGGTTCGTAGTTTGTTGTAGGGAGAATTCAGAAGAGTGTGTGAGAAGAGTGTCTACAATATTAGAGTGTAGAAATATAAGAGTGAGAAAGAGTGGTATTGTAAAAATATTTCTGAAGAATAAATAAAGCTTGGAAAATTATTGTAAGTTTTCTTTACTCTTCTTTTGTATTTAAATTTTATATTTTATTTACTGTTATGGATAGCCTTATAGGCTAAATCCTTATGTGATAAATTATATCTAAGCTATATAATTATCTCTGTTATGGAACTTGAAATCATATGAAGTAAGATTAACAATATGATGATTAAAGTCGTAGCTATGGAGGTTGGTTGAAAATATGTATCGGGCATGTTTAGGGTATCGTGAAGATCCGTTGATCTCGCACTTTTGCCCATTTCAAAGCCATGTTGAAAGGCTATCCTTGGGGCGATTTTGGTGCGTGATGTTTTGATCTGGATATTCTAAAGCGATGACCGATACTATTTTATCGTAATCGAGCAATATTGCTCTATTCCTCAAGAAGAACATCTTTACGAAGGTGAAGAAAATGGATGGAATATCCAATTGAAAATTGTAGAAGATTTTGTGCAGGATATGATGCCAATAGAAATATTTGTGCAAATCATCCGGTGGAATGATAAAAGAATGATCAATAGAGGACCTATGTAAATATGAGACGAATGATCTGAGAATATGGTGGCGAAAAAGAAGCCACAACAAGAGCGGATAGATGGAGCTCGGTTTAGAGGAAGACAATAGAGATAATCTCTAGAAGATTTGGCTTTGATATAGCCTAAATGGAAGATGACTTAAGCAAAGAGGCGAAATAAAGTGGAGAAAATTCTTTGGACTAATCAGATTGCAGCAACACAACAATAAATGACGATAATATTTTCAACTTTATCAATCTTGATAAAGTGGGGGACAATGTCCCAATGATATTTGGTAGTACTATTTATATATGACTTACTATTTGCTCCACTAAGTTTGTGTAACGGCAATAATTTTGCCTTTAGATAGTCTTTTATAATTTGTCATTTTGTTCCCCATTTGTATATAAATAGGGGTTCGTAGTTTGTTGTAGGGAGAATTCAGAAGAGTGTGTGCGAAGAGTGTCTACAATATTAGAGTGTAGAAATATAAGAGTGATAAAGAGTGGTATTGTAAAAATATTTCTGAAGAATAAATAAAGCTTGGAAAATTATTGTAAGTTTTCTTTACTCTTCTTTTGTATTTAAATTTTATATTTTATTTACTGTTATGGATAGCCTTATAGGCTAAATCCTTATGTGATAAATTATATCTAAGCTATATAATTATCTCTGTTATGGAACTTGAAATCATATGAAGTAAGATTAACAATATGATGATTAAAGTCGTAGCTATGGAGGTTGGTTGAAAATATGTATCAGGCATGTTTAGGGCATCGTAAGATCTGTTGATCTGCACTTTTTGCCCATTTCAAAGCCATGTTGAAAGGCTATCATTGGGGCAGTTTTGGTGCGTGATGTTTTGATCTGGATATTCTAAACTGATGAGTGATACTATTTTCCGTAATCGAGCAATATTGCTCTATTCCTCAATTCGTCTACCTCTTTAATCATAATATTGTTCGTCCCGCCTCCTGTATGGTATCAGAGCCATGGTGGGGATAGTTGTGTAGTGAGGATATAATTTATCACATAACCTGAATTCACATGAATTTAGCAAGAAGAAAAAATACTGTTAAAAACAGTATGAAAGAAGAATATGATATACCTGAAAATCTAGAATTATTAAATAAATGGACAATTCCTAAAGTTGAACCAAGCATGATAT
The DNA here is from genome assembly GCA_036937905.1 of Salvia rosmarinus. Taxonomy (NCBI): domain Eukaryota; kingdom Viridiplantae; phylum Streptophyta; class Magnoliopsida; order Lamiales; family Lamiaceae; genus Salvia; species Salvia rosmarinus. Next base: position 12,920,762 of record CM072813.1, on the reverse strand, counting down.
ATAAACTTGGTACTTTTGAAAAAATTGGATTAAAACAAATTGTTAAGACTACGGAAGAAACAATTGCTTTACATGGTGAAGAATTGACTTTAAAATTGCTTCAAGACAGTGATTTAATGCCTTATAGACATTCTCATAAATTTATTCATATAGGATTAGTACAAATTGCCTTTAAGCCTTTAACATTAGAAGGATTACCGAAAGCTTTATAGCGACTTTAAGAGATGGAAGGAATTTAAATTGAAACAATCTTTAATGGGAATAATACAAAGCAGTTTGGCACATGGTCCAATCTATTTTGATGTTTATCCAAATTTACAACTTTCATTATCTGATGTTAATATCTTAGATTCTTTAACATTAAATGTTAAAACCCATGGTTATAATTATAAATCGAGAATCAAGTAATAGCTATATGTTATAGAATTTATTATAAACCATTATTTACATTAAATCCACAATGTAAAAGGGTTGATAAACCTTTAAATGAAACAATTCTAATAGAAACTAAATTTAGTAAGTCTAATATTACTACGAGAAGAAAAATAAAATGGGAAGAAATAACTTTTCCAGAAAATTGGACTATAGAAAAAGCAGTTACACCTCAATCTGTAGTACAAAATAATCTAGTAGAAGTAATACAAACACCAAGGATCTGTTATATTACAGTTTGAAGATAGTAGACCATCGTTATCATCCAAATTGGAAAAATCTTTAAATATGTATTCTCATATTTCACCTTTAGATTATAAGGTAGAACAACCTTTACGCCATCTAGGCATCTACATCTCAAATAAGAGATAAATATGAATCAGATATTTCAAAAGAAGATAAAATTGATAAATTATATATAAAGAAAAATAATATTGTAAAAGGAATTAATATGCATAATAATAATATTAAAGAAGCGGATATAACCGAATCAGAAATGGAATTTAATATTTAATGGTTTTAGATACAATATGGGATTTTAGTCCTGGTTCACAGGCAAGAAAAATTATACATTTAGAATTTAATACACCCAAATGGGAACCGTTTAAAAAATGGTTTTTTGAAAACTTTAATCCTAAAGAAAAATATTATATTCAAGAAGAATTTTATAAATTCTGTAAAGAAAAAAATAAGTTAATACCATTTGTCCCTTGGTTTATTTCAACTTATGTAGAACAATATATTTCTGTTTTAGAAAGAAATTACAGACTTAATAATGGAAAAATTTTAAATCAGGTTTATCCACCACAACAATCATTTCAAATTGAAAAGAATGAAAAAATTCATAATTTTTTAGCCTTTGCAAAATTATTAGAAGATAATACTCTTCATGTAACTTGTCAACAAATAAATACAATACTAGAACAAAATAATTATACAAATTTATACTTAAATATTTTGGGTGAACAAATTACATCATTATATGATAGAGTAGAACAAATAATAAAGATTATAAATGATAATAAGTTAGTAAAAAGTGAAATTATTGAAGAAAAGAATGTAGAAATTGCTACTCCAACTATTCAGCCTCCACCTGAAATAAAAAAATTTAAATTAAAATCAATGAAAGAATTAGAAGTATTTCTTGAAGAAAAATTTAAATTATTATTATTATTGTTATTATTATTATTATTGTTAGTATTATTGTTATTATTATTTGACTTGTTTATGGCTGACTAATCAGGTCGGGTCAGCTAAAAGTGACACCCGACCTCGGACTTTTAAGGAAATTGGGTATCCAAATACGCGACCTTTTTCGAATAAGCTAATTCATACGGGACCTGCAGATCCGCCTCGAGCACCGAGTCGGATATATGGGTATTTTAGTATACCTAACAAACACTCATATTTCTATGTTTATAAGGTCAATATGATGCCATTTTTGTAGAGATTTGTGAGTTTGTTAGCTAATTTGAGCTATTTGATATTATTGTGTAGAGTTTGTTATTTTCTTGTTCTTTGTGTGAATTTGTAAAAAATTAAGAGTAAATATTAAGGAGGCTGGGCGTGATAGGAGTAAATTTTATCTCGATACGAGTTCGTGGACACAAACAAATCAAAAATCGGACTCCGATCGAATGAGAAATTAACCTGAACAAAATCAACACGAAGCTCAAAGGACATGCGGTCACGAGCACGTGGCTGCGTACTATGACCGCAAGTCATGACCGCATGTGGAGCTTAGTCTCCCACGTGTAAAATGTGAATTTTTGAGTTTTTACCCTATTTTGAGTTCATTTAGGAGATTCAATGTTATATTTTACTCTTATCCATATAAATACCCTACAAAAGCTCTTCAAAAGGGAATCAAATCACATATTCTATAATTTTTATATTTTTGTGGAGCTTTTGAAGACGAGAAGAGATAAGAGAATATCAAGGACTTGAGATAGCGACATTCTTATGAATCTCTCTACGATTTTTATTGTTTATAATTTTATTTTTATTTTATTTTAGTTTTCTAGTCAACATGTATATGTGTGACTAGTTTTCTATCATTCTAAGGTTAGGAAATAAACAGATGATGATTGTTGAACACTGTTTGAATTAATTAATTTATTTCTTTTATTCCTTTATATATTCATGGATTTATTGTCTGCTTAGTTGTCTGACCACCAATTTTGCATGATTTATTGTGTTGGTTTGATATCGAGAGATAAAGACTTATACATGATTGATAACATTAAACATACTTTTCAATAAGAGATCTTGAGATATGTGTGAGGAAATATAGTCTTGTCGATCTGTTAGGAGTTGCATGTTTAACTAACGATCTGGACACAATAATCTTATACGTAATCCATGGTTTACTCATTACGAGATAATGTTTAAGCTATTTTTGTGATTGTCTTAGGAAGAATTGAATATGTAATTGACTAATTCATTTGAACTAGTTTAATTGTTTGAATATGTTAAAACCAAAGTTCTATCTGTTTTAATCCTCAATTTCTCCATCTTTGTTATTTAATTTAATTATATATTTTAGGTGTTCAACCACAACTCCTGAGTCTTTAGTCTAGACAGAGAATTATAGTTAGGAATAATAGTCAGTTATAGTATTGTAGTCTTTGTGGAATACAAACTTGTTTGTCACTATACACAATTCCATCCGCACACTTACGGTGTGAAAATAAAATAGCGAACAAGTTTTTGACGCGTTGCAAGGATATTAACACTACTTGTGATACTATTTAAAGCTGTTTGATACTAGTCTAGACACAATTTTATTTATATTTTAATTTTATTTCTTTTAGGTAGTGCACGAACACAAGATCCGAAAGCAACTCTTAGGTGATCTTAATTCCGAGATTTAAGCTTTCTATAGGTAGAACCAAGGACGAAGCCACTTTAGTCTGGGGCCCATGGGCCCTAACTTTTGAAAAATAGTAGTAGTATATATTTAATTTCGGTTAATTATAATTTTCATTGTAGTTGAGTTGGGTAGGTTACTTGTCTCTCACTTGAGAGACCTAAGCTATTGGCAACAAATTAACTTTATATATTCAATTCTTTCTTCCCTTTATTTTCTCGTGCTCTTTTTCCTTTTTTGTGATATATAGATATATATGTACATTATAGTTCGAACTAAGTATCAATGTCTACTAAAGTTTTTCCAATACTTATATCTGAAAAATACCAAATGAAGTCTAAAATATTAAATATATGGATAGTCTTATGGTGATGATTATGGCATTAAGTGAACCAAACACCAACTTAAAAAAATAGAGGGACAATCTTAACAGATCTAACACTCGAAATTTAGAAAGATTTTGCTAGATCCTCTGTATTTAAAGGCCCCCTTCCATTATCTATATCGATTCACTAAAATCTTTGAATATCATATTAAATTTTTGCTAATTATGTTGAAAAAAGTTAATATGCTATTGAATTGAATCATAGTGCGTCATGTTCAAGATTTTATTGGGATCATTTTAAATTGGCAACAATATATACGACTCGAAAAAATTATAAATGAGAAAAGAAAAGAGAAATACCAGCTCCGAGAGTTTTATATAATTTTATTGAGGAGGATCAAATCGTTGTGAAAACCACATGGCAACGAAACATTGACTAATTAATCTGTGTTAAAACTTAAGATCAATAATAGAGGTATAAACTCATATTAATTAATAAATAACCAATTGATTAGATCCGATTTGGGATTCATTTATTACCAGGATTTTCGATGGCAATGTTGGGTTGAAAGTAAGTATATTTATATATATATAGTTATATTAATATAAAAAACCGTAAAATGGAATAAATACAAATTTATCTGCCACATGTTAAGAAGCAATGCACCTGGTAAAACCAAAATGTGGCGAAAATGCATCATTTCGATACAAAATTCATATAAAAATGACGCTATACATTGGATTTGCTCAGGTGATCCACGTTATGAGATGATAACATTTTCTAATTTTTTTAACACTGTCATATAATTAAAATAATATTAAATTGTTATTGAACTTGTTATAATTAGTTTATAATTTAATCCTTAAATTTACACTTATAATTTCTTAAAATTATGACTATTTGGGCCCCCAAATTTTTTTTCCTGGCTTCGTCACGGGACAGAACCACAACCGATCGGTAAAAAGAAGATTTGACTTCATGGCTCAACAACACGAAGATTGTGCATACATTTTATAGCAAACATAATATACATGCGCGAGACATACTCTTTTATCGACAAAAAGATATACTTCTTCCATCCCTTTATCGTTGGCTTATTACCTTTCGGTATGTAGATAAAATAAAATTACTTTTCAGTATGAATATTAAAGACACTAAATTTGATACACTTTTTAAGGTAAAATTACTTCATTTTTCAGAATGAGCCAACAATAATGAAACATAAAAAATATTATTTACTTCTCATACTCTATAAATATGACTTGTTATATTCACTTTTTAAGCTGTACTTTGTAGCACTTTCACCGAGGGATCAAGGGGGTTAGGATAGGCTAAAGCCTCCCTGAACTAATAATTTCTTTTATCTGATTTTATACTTGATTATTTAAAAAAAAATTATATATGAAAATTCGAACTATATCAAAATGTATGGAATAAATTGAGCTAAGGACTTTTTTATTTGATCATCCACTATACATGTGTTAACATGAGTATATATCAAACGCCATAATTTATCATTTTGGAAAGAATAGTCCATTACCGACACTTGCGTACGTGCAATGAATTTTGAAGCAAGATAAAGGAAATATATATCTCAATTATTGATCTTGGGTTCCCAATGCATGATTAATTCATATGAAACAAAATGTGTTGACAGATATAAAATAAAATGTAGAGGCCAAACTTTAAGTATTATTGTGGCCATACAGACACAAACACAGGCTGTATGGGAAAGATTATATGGGACCTATACTTTTTCCGTCTACATTGTGTTGGTACTCATGATATTGTACAAAATCGTACTTGATTGGATACCATATCTTCACTTATTCATTTTTTAAAATCCGACTCTATTAAATTGTCGTTTCTCATGTACTATCACCATCTGTGATTTGATTTAAATATTAATAATTTATTTTTAAATGTTTCAGTGATAAAACCATCCATAATAATATATAGGGATATCAATGAGTGAGTTTTACCCATACCAGAACTAATAAATAAATAATGATTATGGTTCTAGAACCGACCCATTAGATACTGAATCCGGATCGAACCAGGACCATCAACTATGGGTCTTAAGCGGTCCGAATCGGAGCAGGTCTGGAACCAGAACCGAACCAGAACCAAAATTGAAACTGAAATTGTTGCTTTATAATTTAATGAGCTACGAGTGATTTCAGATCGATATGGATAAAACTGACTTATTGATAAGCCTACTTAAACTTAGGTTTGTCAATAGACGGATTTTACTCGGACCATAACCAATAAATAAGTATTGTTCTGGTTCTGGAATTGGAACCAGACCCGGATCGGACCAGACCATCAAACTATAGATTTATAGATCTAAGCGGTCTGGGTTTAAAACAGGTCTGAAATCGGAACCAGAACCATTGCATTAAAATTTAATGGGTTTTGAAAGATTTCGGATCGGTCCGGGTAAAACCCATCCATTGACATCCCTAATAATATCCATGTTAGAATTTAGATCTGATTCAAATTACATAAGTTGTTTATTAGAGTATCTCCAAGAGAGACGGTAGAACAACGGCCACAGCTTGAATAGCGGCAAATTCTTCTACAACGGAGCGCTTCACGCTATGCTTGAAGCCCGAAAGCGAGTAGTGCCCTGCTCCAAGAAGCAGGTACTGTTCATTGCCATTTTACGTGTTTTTTTCCCTTTCTTTCACTTTTTGCTTTAATTTTCTGTTTTTCTATTTTCTTTTCTTTTCTTTTCATAGAGAGGAGAGTGATGAGAAGAAGAAACATAGAAGTGAAGAAGAAGAAACAAAGAAGTGAAGAAGAAGATATGCAGAGCAATGAAAGAAGAAGAAGAAGAAGCGGCGACGCGCAGAGAGAAAGATTAGGGCTTCCTTTTCATTTTAATTGTGTTTTCATAAATAAAAATACAATATATAGATATAGTTGTATGTTTATTATAGTGAGATCCATATAAAAGTTGATTTCGTAGTTATATGGTTGGAAAGAGAGTTAGAAACAAGTTGATGTATTTTAAAAGCTGATGTGATACTTATGTGACAACATAAAAGTTGGTATAGTCTGAAGCATTATATCTGGTTTTCAAGTGTGATTTATCCGTCTTGTGTGGTTTGTAAGCTATTTCACATGAACGTAGTGTTTAACCAATGCACACTGAAGATAGAGACTGAGAGTTGCTCATGATATAAAAAAAGAAAAAAGAAAAAAAAAGATTGGCCTTTTTATTTTACTATTAAAGTCACCCTTAGGATATGAATGAAATTGTTATTCCTATCTTTACTCTCATTCTTATCATGATTTGTATGACGATTTAGGTTTGTGAATTACCATTCCCTTAGGAATATTTGTTTCCAACGCATATTTATTTTTATATTTTTGTAATTGTAGCATATTTAATTTATGTAATAATATATTATGTTAATTAAACTATTAAAAATAAAAATTATTTAAGAAAAATATTAAAACATGTGTCATTTATTTTTATTTTTATTTTTGGGTCAATTTAATACAGAAACTTAAAGGTCGCGTCTTAGTGAATTCGAATTCGAGATCTTTTGCCTCAAACATTGACAACTCTACCATTAGGCTAACACACGAAGACTAGAAAATATAATTTATATTGAAGAAATATATCATTTGAACCAAATAAAATATCAATGTCCACAATGTGAATGTCCCCACGATAGTTCACCTCGTGCATTAATAGTTTTTGAGAAAGTGTCATTATAAAGAAAATTTAAATTTAAAAAGTAATTGACGTCAATGTGAGATAACAATAACGATACATACATATTCTTAAAATTGGAGAAGCACCACTCTGGTCTGGATTCCTCTCTGTGTAATTTTAATTTTTTTTTCTCAATTTGGAATCCAAAAAGCCCAAGCTCGAGAAGGCAAGAGTTGATAGGAAACTTCTCATTCATATAAATGAACAATCCAGTTTGTGATAAGTTTAATATTCTTCTCTAAGTTACTAACAAGTTAAAAAGAAATTATATTTTATGTTATTCTAGAAATATGTCTTCACTGGTAATACTCAAAATAAAGGTTGAATCCCATAAAATTTCGAACTCCATCATACTTTATTCTTTAATTAATTAAGCAAAGCTCCTTTTGATCTCTTAAGCTCCCGTATTATATTTTGATAAAAGTCATTTTTTACGCATTCAATAACACTTAATAGATGAATATAAAGTACAAATATTTACCACAAAATTCTCAGTGTAATGATACCTCCACCTCGTTTCAAACATTTGAACTAATTATTATTCGCGTACTTATATCAAACTAATAATAATGTCAATATTCAGGTGAAAAATTGCAAGTTGCAAACCAACCAGTAATATATTTGTTATTTATTAAAAAATTGATGGATTTAAATTTGGGCAAGCCATTGCACGTGTGATATTGTAATGCATCTGTTGAAATTAAATTCGACACTAACCTCAAGACACAAGTCTACTCTTTTAATGTCTCCTCTTCTGGTGGACCCAATCTCTGACCTAACATATTTCAATACTCTTTCTCTATCATTTTCCCCTAATTCTCGCCTTCGGCCCACTGTCGGCGGGCTGTAAGAACGCTATTTATTACTCCCTCCGTCCCGTTTAAAGTGTCTCATTTTTTTTGGATACGAACATTTAAAAAAAGGTATAAAGTAGTTAAAGTGTTAAAAAGTATTTAGGATCCACACTTTTTGAAGGGATAATTATTTTCTAAATTGAAATGAGACATTTGTAATGGGACAACCCAAAAATGAAAATGGAATATTTTAAAGGGGAAATATATACAAGTACACACTTTTACAAAAGTGTGTACAACCTATATCCATATTTCAAATTTGATACCGTGTATACCCAAATGCCATTTTAATATATATCTATTGAGTCTTTATGCGGTCTTGATGTGAAATTGACATAACATCGACTCAAACATAACAAACACGTGAATCAATAAATGATTGCGAAATTATTTTCGATGTATTCGATATTATTATGTTAAATTACTTTATATATTCGAATCATGTTTTTATATATCACTTAATCATGTTAAAGTGTGAGAAAAAATAATTAAATCATAGAATCATGTTTTTTAAATAAAAAACATAAATGAATCAAAAATTAATTAACAAAAAAATCCAAAATTCGATCGACAATTCCTTGTTTCCTATCGACCGGAATCAAGGAATCATCGACCGAATTTTGGATTTCATCGACCGAAATTTGAATTTTAAAATGAAAATAACAATTTTAATTAATTCCTATCTCGTCGATAGGAAACATAAAAATGGTCGTGGAGAGAGGAATTATCGACAAAACTTCAATTTTGCGATGAAATTAATACAAATTATTAATTCATGTATCCGGTCGATCGGAAACATAAAAGGTCGTCAAGGAATCACCATTTTTCAATCGGAAACAAGATATATCAAATTAATTTAATACTAATTAATTTAAATTGAATGTATGATATTTAAATTAATATTTATATTCAATCTAATTTAACCCAATCTTTTAATAAAATATTAATTTCTTTTTCATCCACTTACACAACTCACAACTTATTAATTTTGAAATATTTAATATTTGAAATTATCCTCAATATTTACAAGATTAATTAATACTGCACAAAATAGTACTACGAAAAGTAAAAGCTACAACTAAAATTGCGTAAAAATTCAAGAAGACAAATAAATCTTTGAAAATTGCGTAAAAATTCTTTGAACAAAGATTTGACCACCAATAATTGAACCAATTCTCTCCTATTTATACAATCGATCGTAATAAATACAAATCCAACCAATTGTTCTTACTCTTGCTCCTCTAATTTTCGTTCGTTCATTTCGATTTTATATTCAAAATTTCAAATTTATTTCTTCAATCCGAACCGTGACTATGTCTCAACAAGTAAGTTATTCAATTTTATTTATTTTCTACACATGTTTTGAATTTATTGTTGTTTATGATATTAATTTGTGTTTAGATTTATTATTGTTAATTTAGTTTAGATTTATTATTGCTTATTGGTATGGATAAATTATTGCGTTTAGATAATTAAATTAATTGGATAATTCGTTTAGTGTTTTGAATTTATTGCATAATTTATATAATTCATCTACATAATTAAATTAATTGGATAATTAAATTAATTGGATAATTAGTTTAGTGTTTTGAATTTATTGCATAATTCAGTATACATAATTGGATATAATTCGTTTAGATAATTATTGCATAATTAGTATATATAATTGGATATAATTCGTTTAGGTGAAATTAGATGTTTTATAATAACATAATTAAATTAATTGCATAATTCGTATATATAATAGTTAAATCATTTAATCATGGTTTTTTTTTTTAAAAATAATTTAAACGTAAAATCCATCTCCCATTCGACGATTCCATGATTCCGGATTGATTCGGTCGAGGAAAGAAGAATTATAATAAAACAACTTATTTAATCATGATTCGGTCGACGGAATCTTGAATGTCAATTGAATTTAATACTAATTATTAATTAGTTATTAATTGATGTCTCGGTCGATTGAAAACAAGGAAATATCGTAGGAGACATCAATGTGTTCGACAGGAGATATATTTTAGTTTTAGAAATTAATATTAAATGAACTTATCATATAAGTCTTTTCAATTATGATAATTTTAGTGTACTTATCTTAAGTTTTCAATTAGGATGAATATAGTAATTAATTATAATGTAAATAACTAATTAATTCATACTTTAATTAAATTAAGTTAAAATCCTCTCTCCGGTTACGACCAATTCCTTAATTTTAATTTTAAATGAAATCAATTAGGATAATCCTGAAATTAATTTTAAATGAAATCAATTAGGATAATTTTGAATTATTGTTGTTGTTTTAATTTTAAATGAAATCAATTAGGATAATCCACGAAATTAATTTTAAATGAAATCAATTAGGATAATCTTTAATTATTGTTGTTTATGATATTAGATTTCTTATTGTTAGTTTTATTAAGATTTATTATTGCTAAATTTGTTTAGATTAATTATTGTTAATTTTTTTTACATTAATTATTGTTAATTTTGTTTACATTTGTTTTGCTTATTTGTTTAGATAATTCGATTGTTTCTGCTATTTATAATTATTGCATAATTCGTTTAGATAATTGGATATAATTATTGGATAATTCGTTTAGATAAGTGCCGACATAATTCGTTTATTAGATAAGTCCCCTTTAATGAATTTATTGTAAGAGACTTTAATTATTTAATTAGATTGCTATTTTTTCTTATTTGTATATTTGATTAGAATGTATATTTGTTTCGTACATTAGAAAAATCATATTAAGGCGTATATTTCGTTAATGTAATCTTGTATTTGTTATAGATGTCGGGATGGAAGAACATTATTGTTCGATATGGAGGCGATGAGATCCTTCTTTATGTTACATTGGCGGTATCGATCAAATGCCTTTGTTCGAATGGACAATGTAATTATCCGGGAGTTCATAGAGATGATTAATCAAATTATGTTGGGAAATTGTTGAGTACAACCTACCAACCGCATTATCTATCGAGATCTCGAGTGGTAGAATTATCAAATTACTTTTGAGCATCGATGATCAACTTTTCGATTGGCTTATGATGCCCAAGCAGGTCTATGTGACTCACGATGCCGACACATCCCAATCGGAGCAAGAACTATATAGACCTTCGTTTGAGATACCATCCTCGTCAACATATGACTACACTTCCCAAAACATATCGTTCGATGCGTCGTTGACACAAAATTTATATCATCGATTGGTTTGATCGATACATCTCAATATATGCCGCAACACATGGATCCATCCATGAATTGCATTTCCAACATATGCCGCAACCACAACCGTGGGTGATACACTTGTTGAGGACGGCGATGGCGGCGACTACGTTGAAGAAGAAGAAGATGAAAAGAGTCGGATGAAGAGGAAGAAGATCGCGAGTTCGCTTTGGTGAGCTATGGCTCATTTGTAGAGTTTGACGCATGGATCCGTCCGGAGGGTGGATTCGGAAGCTTCTATCTACGATTATGCGAGTAACACGCAAGAACACGTAGGAGGCTAGAGCCGGAAGAAGTTGAGGAGATGAGCAACGGCTAGTCCTCGTTATTCCTCATGATGCTTGATTAATCTCTTTGCTCGTCCTCGGACTCGGTTCCGCAACCGATGAGTGAGCGAAGGTTCCATCTTGACGGAAGGGTGAATCAAGATATCCGTGGGGCTATGGCATTTGGAACGTCGAGTAGAATTTGTTATTCCTCGATCCGATAATTCGAGGATTACATTCAAATGTCGATATCATAATCGTGTCATTTTCTACTACGTGCATCGCAAAGAAGGTGGATTTTGGTTTGTCCGCAAGTTTGATGCTATACGTGCTTGCTACGTAACTTAGTGAATATCGGAGTAAGGAAGGTTAATGCCGTGTAATTGCAGCATACATATCACGAAAAATACGCCAAGACGGTGAAGTGCTAAAGCCGAGGTCCTTATGACTTATTTGCGCGAGAGTACGGTGTACACGTTACATACATGTAGCAATGCGAGCCCGTAATAGGCGATCGAGATGATATACGGTGGACATGAAGAATCATTTCATCTACTACCGAAGTTATCTACATATGTTACGGATGAGCAATCCGGTTCGATGGTGACTTGGATATTGGATCGGATGGTGGGTTCAGTCACCTCTTTGTCGCCCTCGGTTCATGCAGATTAGGCGTACACATTGTGCCTCCGACCCGTGATTGTAGTCGATGCACGCACTTGAAGGGCCGCAATAAAGCATATTATTCGTTCGCCGTGACAAAGGACGCAACGAGCAAGTTTTCCATTAGCTTATGGAATTGGTCCGATCGAGAATGATGTCTCATGGACTTGGTTTCGTCTCGACTACAAGTCGCTTATGGATCAAATCCGGAGATGTTGATTGTTTCGATGCCCATGTCAAGATAATGAACGCGGTCAAGTGTGTTCACCCGATGCAACACACGGATTATGCTACTACCATCTCTGAAAAAATCACCCGTTTGGGCAACCATCCGCAGTTATTTCAAAGCCGCTTATGCGTGCAAGATGCACACTTTGAAAAGCGATGGCTATGTTAAAGTCTCGTGAAGGCCGATGGTAGTGGCGCATATACCAAGTTGGTGGAGGTTGGAGTGAAGTGGGCTAGATCACGATGCCCGTTAGGCGCTACGGTTTTATGACATCGAACATTGCCGAATCATTCAATTCTCGAATATTGTGGGCTAGAGCGATTGCCAATTTGCTCAATGATTGAGGCAATCCGTCACATTACGAAAAATGGTTCGATGAGAGACATGAAGCGAAGCAAAGAGGTACGGCTGAATTGACCCCTGAAGCAACGCGTAAGATGATGGTATCAATGGAACTATCACGCAGATACGATGTAGTGCCCTCATCAGACTCCACTTTCAAAGTCAAGCACGGAAGCAAAACATTGAGTCAATCTCAACACGCAATCGTGCGTGTTTGGAGTGAGACATGGATATGATACCGTGTTCTCATGCTGTTGCAGCTATATGGTACGAATTTAAGTTTAATTATGTTAATTTTTTTGATCAAATTGATTTCACTTACATATAATTGATTATATAAATTTTTTAGTCATAAAGGTCACCATATATCTAACTATGTGGGGGAGTACTACCATTCGCAAAGCTAGCCAAGCATACCAGATCGGATCAATCTGCTCACCACACAGTCTAGTTGGACTGCTCCTCGGATGTTCTTGGAATTACGTTATGCCTCCTAATAGAGTCCGTCAGTGGGCGCCCGAAAGTGGGCGATATCGTCATCCATAGAAGTGGGATCGAGTAGTAGAAGTCGGCACTACGGACATGTAGCTTGTGTGGTAATGAATCTCATACACGTCGGAAGTGTCCTTACTTATCCGAGGCAGTGACATTGTAATGAAAGAAAACATTCATGTAAAGATATTATTAACATTATTATTATTTTAACTTAATCAAATTGAATTGAATTGACACTACAAAAAACATGCGAACAAATGACGAAAAACTTTGATCTTCACAGAGTTTTTAGTACTAATGGAGTGCTAATATGTGGTTTCCGTTGCTTATTTTATCTACATCGACGGATGCATGTTAGTGCTTGATTCTGCTTCCTTCGCCTCGCTTTGGAGACCAATTTTTAATTTCTCGATAGACTATCTTATCGATTAAGCTCGCTTGCTTTATAGGTTAAAGTGTATGTTTAACGATTTACCTAACATTGACTTAAACCGAGTCCTAAGATTTATGTTTAGTTTGAGATTTACGTTTCGATATCTTGTTCTTGATCGATAAGATGTAGATGGGGAGAGGGAAGAAGAAGAACATTTCCATTGAAGGAGACATTTCAAGTCCAATGGACAATAATATGCCAAATCTCATTGTAGTTTATTCTAGTAAAAATAAATTTAACTCGAATAACGTCATTTCATTTTACAAAGTTATGTAATACTTATTTCATTGAGCTATGATTCTTCAAAACAAGACACAAATTCATTCAACGATCTTAGCTTGAGTTAAATACTAAGTTGTTGTCACGAGGATTAATAACTATCGTATAATCAAATATTCGATAAATAATATGAACATCCATTTGCATCCAATATACCAATACATACCAATATACAAATACATACCAATATACCAAGACATGCTAATTTCTACCTCTTATCTTCCTCTTCCTCTCGGCTTCTTATATGGATCACATATTTCATATATATTTCCACCTACTTTATGTCTATATGCTACAACATTAGACGCCTCATTCGATGCTCGGTGAACTAGAAATAAGACGCGTTCCACGGTCATGCACGCAAATGGACCATCATCGAAATCGTCTTCTCGGTCAAATACCTCGAAGAAGCTCGTATAATAATCGCATCATTATTCCATGGTGGTATCCGGTGGGAGTTAGCCTCGAACCATCTAGTGAAGAGAAGAAACGGCCGCAATAATCTAGTCGACACGAAGTCCATCATCCTCGCATCCACTGATCTTGGTCCATCCTCCAAATACGCGAGTCAAACAACACGCAATGACCGAGTGCATATCCACGCGTACTATCGCAAACGCCGCTCGATGCATGAGGATAATGATCTATAAAAATTAATATTTAGATAAAATAAACAAGGACACGTAAGCATTTAGATAAATTAATATTTATTGTATTAAATAAGGTTACTGCGTGGGGACGTAACCATGATGTATAACCCGTCATGCCGAGGACAACGCTATCCAATGCTGGTGGCTGCCATGTGAAGCAATGCTCTCGGGGTCATGATCAATGGTGCCTCACGCGGTCTTGAATGTAAGGCGAAAGCATTGCGTGTACCTCGGACCATGAATTTTGCGAAACATCTATTCAACATTGAAAATTAAGTAATTAGAGATACTACACATATATACTATATATTGATTGTATTAAAGACTTACGAAAAAACTAGTATCGAGGATGATTGTGTTTGATAATCCACCTCATCCAATACGTCGATCCCGCATCGAGTCTCATCCTCAAATACACAATGAATAGATCGACGACCGCAAAATTAGTTTAGGATACATATCAATATAAGTAGATGTACTTAAAAAACGAAGCATATTGTATAAACGTGCCCGAACATCAAAGCGCTCTCGGCATTTCGATATTCACGAAAAATGCAACTCGGACTTGTCGATCGGTGCCGAACAACCACCATTGCCTTATTTGTGTTCAAGAAAGCGCTGGTAATTTATCAATATATCATCGGATAATGGACGTGGCATCGGGCTATTCACGTATGGTGACCTCATTACAGTAGAAGGTCTCGTGTCCGTTCACTCTCCGGATCCCGAACTACAAACATTTAATTTAGAAAATGAAAACATAACAAATATAATGAAATATTATAAAGCATCAAATATGAGACTTAATAGTTACTGTTGCTCCAAGCTCATTTGCTGACGGCTCGAAAGTCCGCCTCACGACGGCGTCGAGGCGTCGGATCACTAAATAGGTCCATCCATCATGGAATGATGAGATGTAGTTCCGTGGCTGGTACCATGGATCCGTGAGAGTAGCGGGGAGGGTATCCTTGGTCGATGCGGTCTTTGCCTCGGCCGGCTCAATATGTCCACCGCCCTCGGGGACATCTGACCGGGCGGTCATGTGGTCTCGATCTTCACCTCTCGTCGTCGTCGTCGGATGGCGTGGGACATGAGGTGCATGTGTAGCCGTATCATCCCTATGTGTGCAACCACATCGAGTCTTCTAAGAGGTTTTCAAACCACTTTTTATTTTGGAATAAATTTGTCTCGATAGACCTCTCGATGCGTCGCCGCTCTGTCCTCCTCCGGACAGATTCGGATAAATTCACGAATCCAACGACGATCGGCGAACTAAGACGCCAGGTGCTCACCACCACCGCTCGATGAAGCTACCTCCCGGTATGTCTTCCCGTGTCCCGCCTCTCAGCGGATGGACGACTATCCACATATGGCGCTGCAGCTCATCAACAACCGGAACCTCAACGAACCCAACCGACGATGTCCTTTGGCCGGTATCGAAGGTGAAGGCTCGAGGTCTGCGCTCGATGGAGACCACGAAGATCGGGATCCTCAACAAAGCGTGGAGCCTCCCGGAACTCGACATCTCGCCGAGGCTCATCCACCGGAGGTGGATGAGACACCACGACGAGAAGGAACTGTCGTCCCTCCTCAAAGGATTTGACGGTATAACAAAATTCACACCGAGTGGAGAGGGTGTGAGCAGACACCGAAGAACGGTGCTAACCTCGAATGAGTCCGGCTCGATGGATGTGAGATGATAATCGACCTACAATAAATTGAAAGATGTTATTTAATATTCTAATAAATACAATACCTCATACATGATTTAAAATTATAATAAAATTCAATACCTCTTGCTCAAAAAGTGGTCAGAAGTCTGGGAGAGCCTACTCTTGAACTTCCACCTCAACACTCTCGGATCTGTTGTGGGATTGATGACGTCCCAACTATACTTCCCAAGCCTGGTATGATCTCGGTGACCAAGCATATAGTGCCCAGATCGGTCCGTAAAAGTGGTATCGAGCATTAGGTTGACATCGCGTCGTATAATATCTCAATATCTCGTAAGCTGTAGGCCCCTACGGAAATCGGCAAAACGCCTCGGATCGTCAACCAATGCCCAAACCCAATCAGCTATTATCTTCCCGTATCGTACTCCAAATACGAACCCATAGAGGGTAATAACGTGGGCCACACGTAAATAGTGACGAAGATCTACATCATCACTAAAATCACTACTACAAAATCTATCTACTAGATTACGTAATGTAATCTGTGTGCCCGCAAAAAGGCTATAGACCTCAGCGTCGCTCAAGTCGTAGTCAGTGTGGGATCAAATGATGATGACCCAAATTGCGGCCGGTGACTAGAGCATAATCTTTAATGGAAAACATATATATCTTCCATTGATGAAAAATACATCTCCGGATCGTAGGCTCTATCGACGGAAGACTAAATGGTGCAAAGAAAACTAGACTTAGGCACAGGGAGTCCAATCAATCGGATGACCAAAGCAACCTCCCTAAACATATCTACCAACTCTTTCATGCTTATCTAGCAAGACATTCTTAATATACTTAAAATAATCAGTCTATAATAAGTATTTACATTCGCCACCACATTTATCGTGGTAGGCCTCAAGAAAAGGATCGACCTACAATTATATCAATGTCACATATTACACAACGTATAACAAACCAACAAACTACTACAATAATTATTTCATTTGTATATAATTCGCATCAATAAACATCCTATCATACAAATATAAAAAATAATTAGAACTCAATCTCTACAAATCACCTATCAAAAACTGGCCATAATTAAGTAATACAATTTAACCATTCTAAACCATAAACGCTATTTATTCAATCATATACCATAAACGCTATTTATTCAATCATATTCCAAAACAGATATCTTGAAAACATACAAGCCATAAACAATATTAACATACTCAATAACATAATTCAACGTATTCATATTCAATTATATACAATCATATTATTCAATAACATTTACCAACATTTATCCAATCTCAATAACATAATTCAACTACTCATATTCAATCATATACAATCATATTATTCAATCACATCTACCAACATTTATCCAATCTCAATTACAAAATATATTTAAGGTAAACATAACTAAGGGTTCACACGAAAACATACCGTAAATGCGACATATTGCCTTGAAAATAATACGCATCATTAGAAAATTCAATTAATAATTTCAATTAATAACTAATAATTATTTCAATTAATAACTAATAATTAGAAAATTAAATAATTCAATTAATAACTAATTATTAATAACTAATTATTAGATTGTTTGGTTGACCAATTCAACTTTCCGATCGATGAAGGCTTCTCCCACGAGCGGGAGAAGTTTCATCGATCGGAAGTTAATTGTCGATCGAGACAACAAATTAATTCAAGAATTGAATTAATTTGTTGTCTCCGATCGACAATGAACTTTCGATCGACCGGAGAGAATGATTAGTCGATCGGAAAGTAGGTGAATTCGATCGGAGACTTGCTTTAGTCAACCGAATCACATATTTGGACCGAAATCTAAAGTTTTAAACAATATTCCAAAGCTTAAATTCAAGTTTTCGCAATTAATAACTTACCTTGTTTGAGAAAATTTGTGCTTGAATTATCTTCTTCTTCTCTCGACGAAACCGGACTTCTCCACAATTTTTCTTCTTCTACTCTCTCCCAACTTTCAAATTTAATATAGGTTTTCTTCTTCTCTACTCGCTTTCGGAGACTTCTTTTGAATCGAAGAATCCTTGTCTCAGGAGTAATTTGTTCGCCAAGTAACGTTATTGAAATTGAATGGTCCGGAGTAATTTGTTCCTTGAAGAACGTTATTGAAATTGAATGGGTATGAGTGTAGTAAAAAGACCAAAAGTAGTCAAAAGAATCTCTGCAAAAATCGGTTGAGTAGTAAATTTTGTTAATGAAGTCGAATCTCGAATTTGCAGAAAAAAAGGAATCGATTCTTTCTCTCACATCACTTTCGTAAGATATAGTAATTTAATGAAATGGGTATGTGGTGTAGTAAATTTTATTAATGGATATGAGTGGAATATAATTTCACAAAGATGGGTACATAAGTTCGCCCCTATTTTAAATGGGACACGGAGTATGAATTTGAAGTGTAATTATAGAAGCATAGTCTATTATATTTTCCTATGTGATAGTCAACTATAGAGTAAGTTGGGCACACAATCAACTCATAATTATTCCTACAGTTTTTTTATTAACTTCACTTCACTACACTTAGGCCATCTCCAATAACCAAACTACAAACTCAAAATAAAGTAAAGAAATAATTCTAATATAACCGAATACGTATATTCATTTTGTTAATTTATGACTTTTCTCTCTCTTTCAAATACATTTAAACATTTTTATTTTTAAATTATAATTTTAAACTAATCCTTTAATTGATGAGAAATATACAGAGAACATTATTTTGAGTTATAGTTTGAATTTGTGGGTTGAAGATGGATTATAATTTGATGAAATGATTACTACAAAATGGAGTTAAAAGTCAATATTTAGTATTGGATATGACTTTAAATACTAGAGTAGAAAATGGCATCATGGCACAGATGTAGATGGAATTTACTAAGGTCTTATGCCCTTTCGATTCTTTTGGCGGTGAAAATTCTGAAATGCAATACTCTCTCCGTACATCCAAGATGACCTGTATTCCTTTTTGAGCTGTCCCATCCAAGATGACATATTTCATTTTTAGGAAATAATTATCTCTTCATAAGTTATGGGACCTACTTACTTTTTATCACTTTAATCACTTTATATCATTCTCCTAAATAACTGTGTCGAAAAGAAATGAACCATCTTGGGTGAGACGGAGGGAGTATTAGATAGAATATTTTTGGGATTTCCTATTCCACTTTTTGTTGTTCACTCGCACTATCATTTTTTTAATTTCTTTTTTCAATTTAAATTAATGAAGTAATTTAGTTTTATAATTATGTAATTAGAATTTATCAATTCAATTAGAATTTACAATTATTATTTTTACATTTAATATACAATTTTAAGTTAATAATTGGCGTCTTTTCATTGGGGAATGAATATGAGATTTGTACTTCGGTCATTTATTCTTACAAAAGAGAGACATGCCATTGATTATTCCATAGTTTAGAATATCACTTTTGAAGCTTCAATTTTTAATAATAAATGGTAACTATGGTTCATTATATGATATTAAATTTTATTTTTATAGTAGTGATTAATAGCGAGATACAGTAAATTAGAAAGAAACTTAGGATAAAGTATCTGAATTGACGCTAGTCGAGCTCAAAAGAGAGAGTATATATGCAATAAAAAGCATAAGATATAATTTATATCACGTTAAGTTCACTACCGTCCATGGATGCATCTAGATATATAAAGCAATTCATAGATGATTACCATCATAATATATTAATTGCTAACAAAAAAATACCTATAATTATATGATCCAGCATTTATTTAAAGCCAAAAAACAGCTGTTGTGTTTGGAGGTTGCCTTTATAATTAGGAGGCAAATGTCTTGAAATTTGATATTTTCCTCCCTTCCCACCCACCTTCCAAAATAGCCCCATTTCACTATATATAATAACCCATTTTCATATTTCATTATTATTTATAAACAAGAAACTACCCCTCCCTTTCCTCTCACTCACCAACTCTCACTCTCTCTCTCTCATCACACATATTTAAATCAACAATCCCTTTTCAAATTTCCTCCCACATCTCAATAATCAAGAATCCCAATTCAAATATGGCTTTAATATCACCAAGAAAATTGAGATATGATCTCTACTCATATTCCTACCAAGAAGACTCAAAAACCCCATTAGTCATCTCAGTTCTCGCTTCTCTAATCGAAAGAACCCTAGCCAGGAACGCGAGGATCGAGAAGAACTGCAAATGGCCGCTGTCGTCGAAAACCCGGGTTTTCGACTGCAGCGAGACGCCGGACATGACGGTTCAGTCGTACCTGGAGAGGATCTTCCGGTACACCCGGGCCGGGCCGTCGGTATACGTCGTCGCGTACGTCTACATCGACCGGTTCTGCCAGCTGTACCCGGAGTTCCGGGTCGGGCCGAGCAATGTGCACCGGCTTCTCATCACGACGATCATGCTCGCGTCGAAATACGTCGAGGATATGTAAGTCAGACATTTTGTCGAACACTCTGCGATCATTCACGAAACAACTTTTCTGAATCTATTCTGATGGGTCTGTTTGGTGTGATTTTGTGCAGGAATTACAGAAATTCGTACTTCGCTCGAGTTGGGGGATTGAGGACGGAGGAGATGAACAAATTGGAGCTGGAATTTTTGTTCTTGGTGAAGTTCAAATTGCACGTGAATGTGAGTGTTTACGAGAGTTATTGCAGCCATTTAGAGAGAGAAGTGAGCATCGGAGGTGGGTACCAAATAGAGAGAACATTGAGGTGTGCGGTAGAGATCAAATCGAGGCAGAGAGAAGAGAGAAGATATAATGATCATCGCCTTTTGCTCTGATTTAGTTATTCATCTTAAGAATATTCGTCTCTTATTTTCTCATCAAATTGTATAGAAATTTGTATAATGTAAAATCATTTTATTTTTTCTGGGCCTTTCTTAGATGGATGAGATCTCATCTTTCTTTACCACATTTTTTTTAATATCATGGGGAACCGCAGCCGGTACGTTAGGTGCGTATTGGGTAAACCCACGTTCCTGTGCAATAGCCTGCCAACCACACAGGACAGATAAACCACAGTTGGTCTTTACCACTTCTTTTACTGCCCATAGTCAGCTTACACTTCAAATTTACCAAACATATGCATCTTTTATTAGATTAATTAGATCCCCTTAAAAGTAAAGTAAGTGGAGGAATAACCCAATATTTTTCTCTTTAAACCGACAACTAGTGATAAAAGGTGATATTTGTTACATGGAGGATTTTTATATTTTGAACTTTGTAGAAATTTGAATTGAACTATTTATATATTGGATGACTTGAGGTGGTCGATTTGATAAGAAAATTGATATGCAACCATATATATTACAAAAGATCTTGAACATCAGGAATCATCATGATTAAAGCGATAAAAAAAAAAAAAAAAAAAAGATCTTGAACATTAGCAAGTATTATCTGATTATGATTGATAGGTATGTATGATTGGTTACCATGTAGTTGGAGTGATTATAAATTTATAATTCATCGATTCCTTGATTATTACATTTTATATAGTATAGTTTGTTGATATTATACTCTCTCTCTCTCTCTCTCTCTATATATATATATATATATACCCATTTAGTTTAGAAGTTGTGGTTTTTGGATGTTGTTCATGATAATTCGGTCTACTATAAATAAAATCAGTATAGTTTTTTTACAACTTACGATCTACATATATCTGTTATATATAAAAATATAAGGGTTGAAAACACATCTTAAAACAAAAAGTTTGTCTCGATTAACATAAATAAACATACTTGTGAGTAGTGACTAGGTATGATAACAACCAATAAGTTTTGTTCTTAAGTTTATATCAAATCAACTTTTGGGACAGTTCAGTAGTAAAATGAGTTCTTGTAGTCGAAAAGTCATAGATTCTAACCCCATTAACATCTCTATAAATTTGAGTTTGTCACACTCAAATTTTTATTACTTTGCGATTTATTCCTCAAAAATATTATTTTTATCCGTTGTCATATGATTTAATAAGGAAAAGAAAAGGTGGAAACATTTTTCATGCCATTCTTTTGATTTGGGCCTAAGTTCCACTTAACTTTTCGGCTGTTCGTGAGATTATCCTATCCCCCAAAAGTGGATACAATCCAAATTGAAATATGAATACATTTATTGAGTCTTAATATATCAAAGTTGGAGATGTATTCTAATTTTCATAGTTGGGACAATCTTTGAATATATACCAACCACATAATTTTTTATAAAAAAGTGGATCAAATTGTAATATTTATTATTATTATTATTATTATTATTAGTATTATTATTATCATCATCATTGTCATTTTACTATTTTATTTTTGTTGTTATTATTATTATTTATTATATTAATAATAATATTACTAATAACTATGATTTTATCATTATTATTATATTATAATGATTTATTGTTAATAATTACTATTTATTTATTATAATAAATATTACTATTTTATTATTATTATTATTATTATTATTATTAATTGTATAAGATAAAAATAAATAGGAATAATTTTGTTAGAAAAATAAATAAATCTAGTTAATCTAGTGTTCATGGAAATAGCTAATACTATGGGGTAGGAGATGAATGACTAATCTCATGTTAATGAGAATCGGATTCATTCGGAATGATGATCATACCCTAAAAATCTTATCAGCTATAGAATTGGAAATGAAGATAGGAATCACCATTCCATTCATACATACCAACCTCCACCTTAAAGATCTTGAATATAATAAAATAGTTCATGAACTAATGGGTGGAGCTTTGCCAATATATACAACTAGGGATGTCAATGGATGGGTTTTACTAGGACCGATTCGGAATCGTTCAAAACCCATTAAATTTTAAAGCAGCGGTTTTGGTTCCAATTTCAGTTCCAGACCCGTTTTAGACCCGGACCGTTTAGATCCATAGTTTGATGGTTCGGTCCGGTCCGGATCTGATACTGGTTCCAGAACCAGAACCAATACTTATTTATTGATTCTGGTCCGAATAAAACCCGTATATTGACAAGCCTAAGTTTAAATAGGTTTGTCAATGAGCTATTTTTATCCATATCGATTCAGAATCACTCATAACCTATTAAATTATAAAGCAACAGTTTCTATTCCAGTTCTAGTTCTTGTCCGATTCTGGTTCCAGACCCGTTCATATCCAAATCGTTTAAGACCCATAGTTGATGGTCCGGGTCCGGTCTGGATCTAGTGTCTAATGGGTCGGTTCCAGAAACAGAACCATTACTTATTTATTGGTTCTGGTCCGGATAAAACCCACCAATTGACATCCTGATCGCTCACTTTTCTAATACGAAAAGGTGTAAGTATAGGGTAAGCGAAATATCGTATCCACAGGGATTGTATCACGAAAACATAGAAGCTAGCTCAACGATAA
Source organism: Salvia rosmarinus (assembly GCA_036937905.1). Classification (NCBI taxonomy): domain Eukaryota; kingdom Viridiplantae; phylum Streptophyta; class Magnoliopsida; order Lamiales; family Lamiaceae; genus Salvia; species Salvia rosmarinus. The sequence goes on along the minus strand of CM072813.1, from coordinate 12,896,892 downwards.
TTAAATATTATTCGCCACGAGAAAAAGGATGAGAGGTTTTGGGGCTTGAATTTAATCCAAAGCAAAGGTAACAGCGTAAATATAAAATAAAGCACTAAACTCACGGATGATAAAGCAGATAAGAAAGACTAACCCTAGGGATGCATTAATCCTATTCACAACGTATGTTTATCATGTTCCTATTAACCGCTTTAATCCGCACAAGATGGAAGATCACATATGTAGCCAACAACTTGATTCGACAATTGTGATGATTGATTACTAATTTTCCTATCACGATTCGCCTCAGAGGAAAATAAGCAACTCAAAAGGATCACAAAGAATATGCTTCCTACGAATGTTCCTATCTCGATTCGACTCAAGGCTTATTCGTATCATGCATTCAAGATCGATTGACAATTAATACAATTACGTAATTAACCGACAACTAGATATGCATCAAGATTGATCGAAATCAACACATATAAATAAGCACCAAGAATCATGAATCAATATGCGGAAGGTAAATAGCGATATAATGTAAATCACCACATATAGGATCGAATCATGCAAACCCTAGGATCAGTACGTAATTTTAGCTACGCATAATTAAATTACAAAAGCAATAAATAATTAAATAAAACATAAATTAAGATAGATAGATAAAACCGTAAGAATCCACGAAGAACAATTGTAGCGACTTGAATCAGGAAGAAAATCGAACTCAAATAAACTAAATTATAAAGCGGAATTAAAATATCGGACTAAAAGGAATTGACAAACTAAGCTAAAAGAATTAAATGGCAAACGTGCAAAAGAATAAAATGAGAAAAGCTTTACATTTCTAAAGTCTACGCCTCTAAATCGGAATTGTCGATGCTCTCTCAATGTGTGCGTGTATATAGGTAAACACAACCTAGGGCCTCGCGAGGCGCACAAGAAAACCTTCCCCCGCGAAGACATGTCGAGAGGCATTCAAAATTGTTGAAATTTTGGCCTTCCTCGCGACCCGGCATCGCGACCAACAGTCGCGATCACGGATCGCGAGGCGTACTTCTCTGCGCGCGACTTTGCCGTTTCGCTCCGTTCTCTCTCGTCCGGACTCCGAATTACGATCCGTTTGCGCCTACGGACTCCTATCGAGATGCTCTTCAACATAGTATACTTTGCACATCCATATTTGTCATATCCATTTCATCATCTGTGGTTACATCTTTGCCTTATGCATCGATTATCACCTGAAAAGCCTACAAAACACCAAAGAGAAAACCCCAAGAGCAGTATCTTCTAGAAATAGATAAAACATTAAGAATCGATACATAAACGCACATTAAATGATCTAAACTTATCTTTAAATATCAACAATAAACGTGTAAAATGCGCGTTTATCAAACCCCCCAAACTTAAAGCATTGTTTGTCCTCAAACAAAAACAGAACATAAAGACACAACGAAGGACACAACAAAAGATCAACGAGCATAGCAAAGGTGATAAACACAATCAAGCCTCGGAAATATACTTCAACTCTCGAAAATACTAGCACACATGACGACATTAGTCACTTCAACACAAACAACGATTGAAGGCAAAAACTCATTTATTTCAACCCTCACATAGGCATGTGTGTAAAATATAGATGATACATTCAAACTCATAAAGAAATTAAGGACGTGTATACACTCATAGATCAATGCAATGCAACATCTTACCATAGGCTTGCCGTTTCTCTAATATCTCCACCGCGTCAAATGTATTCAAATAAGGATCGAAGAGGTCTTTTCATAGGTTGTAATGTAGGCACATTGGTTAAGGTAGGATACAATATGGCTAAGTGACTCAAGAATATTCCAAGCACTCCCATTTATACTTTTCAATACATATGGACTTTGTCCATTTTTCTCTTCTTTCCCAACGTGCTAAATCGACGTTTTATCCCTCATAAGGTACTTATACAGTTATACTTTGATTAACGACCCTTTATGCTCAAAACATATAGTGAACTTATCATTGCTTTTTCTTTTCTTTTCTAGAGCTTATAGGGTTTATTATTTTTCACACGGGTACCATTTTTTTTTACCAAAGATGTATTTCTCTAAAACTAATGTTTCTTGCCATAACTAGAACAAAATTTCAACCCCTTTTGATTCCCATATCCATCCTCACCTCCTATCATCCGGTTAATCGAAAGAATAAAGTCAAATAACGGCTCAAAGAAGGCAACAAATGATTGATATTATCGGGTTAGTGTTTGGGTAAGTATGTGGCTAACAAAGATGGCCTTTTATCATTTCCAAATTCGAAACACATATTGCAGTCTCGACACAGAAGAACGGCAAGTTCTAGAAGATAATCACATGCATGATATCACACAATTAAAAGAAACTGTATCAAGATGATTATACAGTGAAGCTCAAGCCTCACGGGTTAAGCAAATGGTGAAAGACAACAAGTTTAAGCAATCTCAAGTCGTTCATGCGTCATTTTCTAACATATCATGTGCACTATCATTAAATTTCACCAAAAATTTTCTATCGTCATTGGCCCCATGGATTAACACACTTCACTTAACTCGTTGATCGACCGACACAACAACGAAAAGAAAAACAGAAACACGACAAAAACAACACAAACGAAAGACACGACAAAACACGAAAACAAAAACAAAGAAAACGTTGGGTTACCTCCCAACAAGTGCTTAATTTAACGTCTTTAGCTAGACCATTACTAACCTTTTTCAATCCGCGTTTTTGTGGCAATAGACATCTTTCCCAACTTGTGGACCCTCCTAAACTTAGCATTCACGGATGACCACCACTGACTATGGAAGTGCCCCCAAACTTGAACGATACACTCGGAGTTCCATGCCGAGTCCACTTCTTCCTTCGCAGACTTCCTCGATCGGTCGAGTACCTCTAAACGCGAGACGTGTGCGGCGGCAGCAGTCATGATCGAAAAGAATCTTTCGACTTTCCACCGTCGTGTTGCTTGATGGCGTCGTATGTGGAAATCTTGAGCTCCTCATCGTTAACACGAAACGTGAGATTGCCTTCCGCACATCAATCAACGCACGACCAGTTGCTAGAAAAGGTCTACCTAGGATTAGCGGTTGTTGTTTGAATTCGGGAATATCTAAAATAACAAAGTCGGCAATTCTTACCAACACGTCTTCGACGATACCTTTTGGATATGTGACTGACCGGTCACCATCATCGATGAAATCTTCGCCGGCTTCATCTTTCCTAGGTGTAGCCGGTTGAATACGCTCAACGGCATCGATTGATGCTCGCCCCAAGTCGCACAAAACATTTGAAAAGTCGGCTCGGCGATCTCGCACTCTAACGTAAAACCGCCGGGATCCTTCGCTTCGAGGAGCTTCTTCTGCAAGACGGCACCGCATTCTTGGATAGGGTAATTTTCTCAAATTTCCCAGTTTCTTCTTGCTTGCAAGCGTCTTTAAGAATTTCATGTATCCCCAAGTTTCGCGTAGCTCAAAGAGAGGCAAATTTATCTCAACTTTTGAAAAATCTTTGAAACGAGCAAACTCGTCATATTTCGACTTGACAAGTCGACTCGGAAACGGGACCGGAGGAGTGTGTGCGACGATTTGCTTCGGGGCGCCTCGCGGTCGACCTCGCGACATTGGGAAGGTCGCGAGGTATCATTGCTACTGGACTCCTTCGTCGGCGTCTTGAGCTTGCGGGCGACTGTGCAGCTGTGATTTCTCGGCACCGCTCGCTCGATTGCTAGCGGGGTGGCATGCGGCTGGGTCGCCTCCCGAACAGCCTCGTGCGCCGACACTCGATGGCTCGCGGTCGGGTGCGCGGACGCATGCTCGGTCGCGGGCTTCGTGGAAAAATTTCGGACTCGCGATCGGGCTCATGGTCGCGAGCTCGATCGCGACCGCCTGAATGCTTTCTTGCTCTTCTTCCCGGTAGGGCTCGGGCAAGCTTGTCCACCTCGCCCGGATGGCGGCACCGATTCTTCGGGTTCACCCAGTATTACTCGAAAATTGGCCCGTCTTTTGTAGTGCATTCACATGCGGCTATTTGACCAATTTGATTTTCCAACATCTTCATATGCTTCCCATAGCCGTCACGGTGGACTCCAAATGATTTATCTTCGCCGGTGTTGCTTATAAACGACTGTTCGTTGCCAATTGTTGGTTGCTTACAACCAACTGTTGCATCATGTCTTCGAGACTTGACTTCTTGACTCTTGAATTACACCATTCGAACATTGAAGCTCTTTGAGGTTGTTGGAAATTCGGATGATTCCTCCGATTGATGTGGTCGACGTTTCTGTCTCAATCGACTCTTCAAAGAGTGAACTTCTTCATGAGATCGTCATATTTTGAATCATTCTCAACAACATTTGCTTTGAACAATGGCGTTCTCTCGTTGGCCATTGATAGCTGTTGTACCATCTCCTACAATACGGCTTGCCTCGTCTACTTGTCGGTTCAATAAACAGCCCCACGACGCATCCACCATGCTCCTCGCCCGCCATGTCACCCATGTAGAACTGCAGTGATTTGTTGCTCCTTGGAGAACCCATGTTGTGGACATCGTCTCAATAGACCTCGAATCTCTCCCATGCCTCGAATAATGATTCGTCGTGGTTTTGGCAAAATGAGAGATTTGGCGATGATCTTCTTTCGCCGCGGAAAGTATTTCAAAGAAACTTCTCACAAAGTTTCCCCAAGTGTCGATGCCGCTCGGTCCAAACTTGAACCAATCTTTCACTTTGGTCAGCAATGAGAAACCGAACATGCGCATCCGGATCGTGTCTTGTGGCATCCCATTCGTTTGATGGTGTCACAAATATCGAGAAAAGTCTCGAGATGCGCATTCGGTCTTCCGTGACTCCTCCCCAAACCGCCTCCTCGACCATACCGATCGGGGCGGTTTAGCTCAAAATTGTTTGCATCTACGTGGGCCCCAACCGCCTCCTTGGAACTGCTCGGTGGGATGTCGGTACATGTGATTCGAGGTCTTTCCTCCGGAGCGGGACAATGATTCCCATATTCGCCATCTCGACGCTGATCTCGCAAAGTCGGCTAGCATCGCTGCAACTTGCTCGGGAGGAATGCCCACGCTCATGGATTAGCCGCCATTGTAGCCCGCCTCTTCTCTCGTCCTCTTCTCCTTTGAGAGCTTTCGATCTCGGGATCTAATAATACTTGAGGCCCCGAGATCTTGTATGCATAAACTACCGGAGAAAAGAGAATTTAGCACCGACAAAATAAATAATAATATATATAACTTGAATTAATAAATCCAAATCGTCAAATTATTCCTATGCAATCTTAACAATCCCCGACAACAGCGCCAAAATTTGATCGCTCACTTTTCTAATGAAAAGGTGTAAGTATAGGGTAAGCGAAATATCGTATCCACAGGGATTGTATCACGAAAACATAGAAGCTAGCTCAACGATAATTCAATATTATTCAAGCAAAGAAAAAGGATGAGAGGTTTTGGGGCTTCGGAATTTAATCCAAAGCAAAGGTAACCAAGCAGAAATATAAAATAAAGCACTAAACTCACGGATGATAAAACAGATAAGAAAGACTAACCCTAGGGATGCATTAATCCTATTCACAACGTATGTTTATCCTGTTCCTATTAACCGTTTTAATCCAGACAAGATGGAAGATCACATATGTAGCCAACAACTTCAGTTACGACAATTGTGACAGTTGATTACTAATTTTCCCTATCACGATTCGTCTAGAGGAAAATAAGCAACCCAAAAGGATCACAAAGAATATGCTTCTACGAATGTTCCTATCTCGATTCGACTCGAGGCTTATTCGTATCATGCATTCAAGATCGATTGACAATTAATACAATTACGTAATTAACCGACAACTAGATATGCATCAAGATTGATCGAAATCAACACATATAAATAAGCACCAAGAATCATGAATCAATGCCTGGAAGGTAAATAGCGATAATGTAAATCACCACATATAGGATCGAATCATGCAAACCCTAGGATCAAGACGAATTTTAGCTACGCATAATTAAATTACCAAAGCAATAAATAATTAAATAAAACATAAATTAAGATAGATAGATAAAACCGTAAGAATCCACGAAGAACAATTGTAGCGACTTGAATCCGGAAGAAAATCTGAACTCAAATAAACTAAATTATAAAACTGGAATTAAAATATCGGACTAAAAGGAATTGACAAACTAAGCTAAAAGAATTAAATGGCAAAACGTGCAAAAGAATAAAATGAGAAAAGCTTTCTGTTCTAAAGCCTACGCCTCTCGTCTGGAATTGTCTGATGCTCTCTCAATGTGTGCGTGTATATATAGGTAAAACACAACCTAGGGCCTCGCGAGGTGCACAAGAAAACCTTCCCCCGCGAAGACATGTCGAGAGGCATTCAAAATTACTGAAATTTCGGCCTTCCTCGCGACCCGGCATCGCGACCAACAGTCGCGATCACGGATCGCGAGGCGTGCTTCTCTGCGCGCGACTTCACCGTTTCGCTCCGTTCTCTCTCGTCCGGACTCCGAATTACGATCCGTTTGCGCCTACGGACTCCTATCGAGATGCTCTTCAACATAGTATACTTTGCACATCCATATTTGTCATATCCATTTCATCATCTTTGGTTACATCTTTGCCTTATGCATCGATTATCACCTGAAAAGCCTACAAAACACCAAAGAGAAAACCCCAAGAGCAGTATCTTCTAGAAATAGATAAAACATTAAGAATCGATACATAAACGCACATTAAATGGTCTAAACTCTTCTTTAAATATCAACAATAAACGTGTAAAATGCGCGTTTATCACATCCCTATATACAACCTCACGAGGACTATCTGGAGTGTATCGGTGACCAGATAATTGTATTTAGAAGGAAAGTAAATAAATTGCAATGTTTTAAAAATCCTATAAAAAATTCAATTCAAGTAAATGTTAATATTATTTTCCACAATTAATCATTATAAAAGTGTTATACTAATCAAAATCTAGTGGAATATTTTGTATAAATTTACTGTTATGTAGCAATTCTTGCTCCAAAGGGGAATCTCTCTCTGGGATACTCTACACCTCAATCCATGATAATGTGAGAGGGTAAATCATATTGATTCAATATTATGATCGATGTTTAATGTCCATAATGAACCACCTTAAAGAGAGTGAAACTTCATACTGCAGCTGCTAGTATTCGATCATGAGGTGGTCTCTTGTGCGCGCCCGCGCACAGTGAGACCATCTCTACTTAATTAATAATTAATCTTAATTAGTTAATCTTAATGAATTAATTAATTCTAATTAATTCTAATTAATTAAATTAATTCTAATTAAAATTAATTAGTATAATAAATTTTAGTTGTAAATTAATAAATAATAATTTTGAATTAATATATCTTAATTGTGAATTAATAAACCCTAATTTTGAATTAATAAACCCTAATTTTGAATCAATAAACCATAATTTTGAATTAATAAACCCTAATTTTAAATAAATAAACACTATTTAGAATTAATAAACCCTAATTTTGAATAATAAACCCTAATTTTGAATTAATAAACCCTAATTGGAAATAATAAACCATAATTGTGAATTAACAAACCCTTATGAATTAATAAACTCTAATTATGAATTAATAAACCCTATTTAGAATTAATAAACCCTAATTTTGAATAATAAATCCTAATTTTGAATTAATAAACCCTAATTGGAAATAATAAACCATAATTGTGAATTAATAAACTCTAATTTTGAATTAATAAACTCTAATTATGAATTAATAAACCCTAATTATAAATTAATAAACAAAATACAAAATAATAAAATAACATATTAAAAACAATAAAATAAAAATCTATAAATTAATCTAACGCAAAAACTTGTGCTTGAAGAAGTCAGACGTACAAGACACAAGTTTTGCCTTCGATCATTGATACTTACTCCAAATATACTATTTCTTAACAAATTGGAACTCTTTCTTCTATATGATATCCGTCATATATATTCTAGTATTGGAAAGTCGAGCTTCAATAATTGCTAAGAGATGGAAAGTTTATGCTAATGATATAGTCTAGGTAATTAGAGACTTAAAAATAAGACATATGCATATATACCCAATGAGATAAAAACATGCTAAATCGTAGATTTATATTGTATGGACAAATATACCCTCAAACGTGGACAAAAGTTGTCTTTGTTTTACGTAAAATAACGAACTACGCCGAATCAAATATTTGAGCTCGGATACGATCGGATTCATAAGACGGTCGGTTCGATCGAATCGGTCGAACCGGTCGGATTCCGGTCGGAACCGGTCGGATTCCGATCGGAACGATCGGATTCCATATAGTTTAGTTAGGAATCCGATCGGATCCGATGGGTAGCGAAGAATCCGATCGAATCCGATCGTCCGATCGGATTCCACACTCAGTCAAGAATCCGAGCATTGGCGCTGCTTTTTCAGCTTTAAGTCAACTCGTTCCTCAGCTTTAGTCATTCGGAGATCAGACAATGTTTTTTTAAGGCTATTTGGGTATCTCTTCCTAATTTTGCATGTTTTTATAACGTATGGGTATTTGTTCATACACTTTATGGGATTTGTGTAGTTTTACCTATTAACACTAAAAATAACCCCAAAACGACAGAAGACAAATAATCGAGATTGAGCCGAAAAATACATTATAAGATTAAGGAAAAAGATTTTATATATTGCTTGGCAAATTCCTGACAAAAAATCCAATTATTGATATGTAGGTGAAATAATTAGGATTTGGCTTTACAAGCAAATCAGTTGTCACCCTCCATCCCTTCATCATATTATTTAATGTTTAACCGTTTATTAATCGCATTCTTAGTTTAATCATAGGACACCTCAGCTTGTCACAATTTAAAGTACAATTTTGGAATAAACAATACAATCAGCTAAGTTTCATCCCCATAAATTCGTGTAAACTTCCAAACTTTTGTCTTCTTTCATGGTTTAACAACATATTGTCGTCATGTAGGAAACATTCACCAAAACTCGAATAAACAAATTCATATACATTTTAGATATAGATTTAATTATATACATTTTTTTTTTCTGTTCAGCTAGCTCATTAGGTTAGAAATGTTAGATAGGGCGCATGCATTGTCAAGACGACATTAAATTAAGGGTTCGGAGCTTATTTACCTAGTTTTGAAAAAATGTAATGTCAATAGCCATTTGAAAAAATAAGTGCAATCTATACCCATTTTATTATTTTAATATATTTTCATCAAATCAATTGGTGCGAGACAAATCAATTACACGGAAATTGGTGCGATTTAGTCAAAATGTTCGAGAGAAAGAGAATCTTGACTTTTGTCCATGCGACGAATCACATGCAATTTTGAAATTTGATTAATAAATTCAAGATAATTAATAATTAATGATATAGATTTAAATTTATAAATAATTAATAAAATTAGCGGCAAACCACCCACCCAACCCACCTCACGGCCAACCCCTACGCTAGCCAACCCTCAGGCGGCCAACCCACCCCCCCCCGGCGGCCAACCCACACCCCCACTCCCTAGGCGGCCAACGCCAACCCACCCCGCCAACCCCACCCCACCGCCAACCCCACCCCACGGCCAACCCACCCCACCGGCCAACCCCATCCCCACGGCCAACCCACCCCATCACGGCCAACCCCACCCCACCGGCCAACCCCACCCCCGCTAACCCCACCTCCAATGCCAACCCACCCATGGCCAACCCACCCAATGCCAACCCCTACCCACGGCCAACCCACCCCCTGCCAACCCCTACCCAATGCCAACCCACCCTAGCGGCCAACCCACCCCTGCCAACCCCTACCAGTGGCCAACCCCCCCCCCCGGCCAACCTCACCCCAATGCCAACCCTCCCCCCTGCCAACCCCAATTTCTATTTATAAAATCGATAGTTTTACCTTTTAATTTAATAACTTTAATTATAAAAATTATAAAAAGTAAAATTGATAAAGATAACTTTAATTTAATTTATACGTAATCATAAAAAATAAAATTGATAAGAAGATGTCAAGAATTAACGATTTTGTGATTGATATTTGAAATGATTGTATTAAATTCGTGCAAATGGTACAAAAATATATTTAAAAATAGTTTGGGTATATGTTTGACTTTTTTTCAAATGGATATACACGGCATCCATTTTGAAAAAGTGTGTATTCATATATATTTCCACTTAAATTAAACATCATTAATTGGAATAGTTCAATCAACTACTAATGCGTGCCGTGATGGGAGAGTTCTGAAGTAGGAGGTCCAATTAATTATTCTAAACACATATAGTCCAATTAATAATAAATTGGACAAAAACACATGACATTAAAAATCTAATAAAACCAAAAGCTATTATGTGGGAAGCACATAAAAGATAGCTACAAAATTATATATTACTTTTAATATACTAACCACTCATGTCTGAAGTGATGTAGTGACATACTCAGAATTAAGAGATCATGAATTTAAATTTCATTTTAGGTCAAAATATCATATGCAAACCCACATCCGGTGGATTGGTCTTGCCCACCGAAGAAACACATGTATATAGGGGTGAGTGTCAATAAAAAAAAATTCTATCCGTGTAAATTATGAGCCATAGTTCTTTATATATACATTAATGGTTTCTTATGCGTATAACAATATATATAATAATGTATCTTTGATGTTAGTCGCGAATCACACAAAAGATCAATAATACAAATTGATTTTAAATAATTTATAAATTTCTTTTAATTTAATCTTCTCCATATATACAGACCAGTTATGGTGTTGACATCGCCTATAGTGTGAAAATAAGAACGATTTTCAACCTTAGTTGCACATAATTTGATGGCTAAGATCAAAACTTAACCTTAGATGCACATAATTTGATGGCTAAGATCAAAACTTAAGATTGATGGCATATCATCAATTTCTTTAAATTTTTAATATAAGGAATAAAGATGTAACAATATTTGTTTTCTCTCTCTCTCTATTTGTGCATATGTTTGAACATGTGTTTACACTATCAAACGCGCATTTAAATTTTAAACAAAGAAGAAGGTATTTTGGAATGCATTTGACATATTTGTGATCTAATGAGCATCCGTGTATATGTTGCACAAAATATATGCATTATTAAATATGTGCACGAATAAATACATCATCTGTGTATATGTGTATTATTGGCTATGTGCATTTGTATATATAAACACTAATATGTGAATTTTAGAACATAATACATGCACATTTGTATATTTAAATTGGAACTTATGCACAAATCTACAAAACAGAAAAATCTAAAAATTATGTTTGTGATGAAAAAAGACGAAATAGACGCTTAATTGTAGATAAAAGTATAAAACAGATAATGTGCATCCCTATATTAAAGAAATTAAGATCAGTTATAAACATAGAAATTACCTAAATATCCTCACTATAATAAAAGCGTAAATAAAAATAGAAATATACAAAGATAATCTTAACCATCCAATCAAAGAATTCAAAGAACATTAGTTATTCTTATTTATATATATTATGGTTGTATCTACATGAATCAATTATATATATAATATCTATATAGAGAAGGGTTAACGTGAGAACCACTTTTATCGTGAGAACGTGAGAACCAAAAATAATGAATTCATCAGTAAAGTTGATGAATCAACGAGAAAGTTATTGAATCCAAAAATAGAATTTCCGCCTCCATGGGATTCGAACCCGGTGAAAATTCGAATTTTGAATTCAGAACTTTCTCAACGGATTCATCAACTTTCACAAATGAATTCATTTGGTTCTTAGTTTTAGGATAAAAATGGTTCTCATTTGAACCTAACTATATATATATATATATATATATATATATATATAGAGAGAGAGAGAGAGAGAGAGATATATGAGAGATCATATAGTATCCAAGTTCGAGGTAGTATGTAGACTCAATCTCATCCATTCATCTCATAGATCATATAGTGGAGATTTTTCGGATTTTCAACTTATTTTCACCGATTTCACATGAAGGGTGTATTAGTAATTTGATTTGTTATGTGATTGCGAAAAACAAACCATGCATATAGTTGAATTGATTTATGTATTTAAATGAACATAAAAATACATGTATATAAGTTTCGATTTTAATGCTGTTAACAACATGCATGTTTCATCATTTTACATGCATTTTACAAAATAAATTAACAACGACATTAAACAAATGCTGCTAAGTTACAAATGCATTGGAAATACAATTATGTTTATATGCAACAAATATACATTATATGTGCAATAACTATACATTAATAGTGCAACAAAATTCAGCGAAATAAGATATACATTATAATGTAAAACAAAATTACAATGATGTTACATGAAGCAGAATGAACTGAAAAAATACTTACAAATACAAATAAAACAACTAAAACGATCAATATAAAACAAAATGCAAAAAGTAAAACATACAATATTACCAATACAAACGAAAAAACGACGCACATTAAAAAATATTAACAAGTTACAATTTCATTGCAAAGATAATATGTTTATATGCAACAAATATACCTTATATGTGCAACAAATATACATTAATATTGCAACAAATTAAGCGAAATAGGATATACCTTATAATGCAAAACTAACTTACACGGAAGATCCATGACATTTACACAGAATTTCCATGAAGCAAGAAAACAATTGAAAAAAACTTAGATATACAAATAAAACAACTAAAACGACCAAGATAAAACAAAAGGCAAAAAACCATAATATAATAACTAACGACGAACATTACAAAAATTCTGATAAGTTACAAAATGTTTGCAAAGAAAATATGTTTATATGCAACAAATATACATTATATGTGCAACAACAATCAATCGATACACTTATACAATATCATATAAACAAGAGAATACCTTGTTGCTCCATGGAGATAAACACGACGAAAATTCGTACAAAAAATAGATGTATATTTTCCTTCATCGGATAAATTTTCGTGCGGTAGTATAGATATATCAAATCTATACTTATCCATAAATAGAAGATATATAATCCCATAAATTAAGGTAATAATCGTCCCTATAAAATTTCGATTCAAACTATCCTCGAAGGAATTCGGATGACTAATTCCTAGCACAAATAGTAGTAACGTTTAGCACACCTATATTAAATCGAATCATTGATTTATGGTGATAAATGGACATGATTTATTCCTATTTCTCACAACATTTAGCATTCCTATATATATATATATATATATATATATATATATATATATATATAGGGGAGAGATCATATGAGAATAGATAATTGTGTGAGAAATGAGAATGAATTTCAATCTTTTAATTAATGAGATCTATGGTCTAGATTAGATATTGTAAATGATATAAACTTTCATATCGTGTGCAATGAATTAAAATGCATTCGAATTTAATAAGGCTAAGTTTGTAATTTTAGAAGATTTAAAAAAAGCAGTTCCTACAATTATGGGATTAGGTAGTTAATGAGCTTGATATGTTTTTTTTTATTTTTCGCAAAAAATCTGAGTTTATATCGTTCCTTTTATCTTTTTGCAACACATATCACAAATCAATACAGAAGATAATGGAGGATTTAGGTATGAGATTGATTTTCTGTTTCTTTTGATTTATGGTTCTCGCATAAACAGAGACCTTTATTATGTATCATATGTTATATAAGTTTGTAGCTCCTGGTGTACTATAGTGTTGCACATTATATATGTGTTTATGTTATTATGTTACAACATTGTATATATATTTAATATGATACATATATATCAATATATGCTACACAAAAAACAATATATGCTTCAAATATACACTAATATGACATGTACCCAATCATATGTTTAGTCAGACATCATAATGTTTAATCAGCATGTAAACAATCATATGATATTCTTATTTAAAGATATGATATGGCTACCTTAGAATATGATATAAATAGTTATAATGTGTGTATATGTGTTCTTAATGTGCTACATTTATATATCTATATGCTATACAAATAATAATATATGATATAAATTTCATAAGTGGAATAATGTAAAACACAAATGAAATTTAAGTGTATAAATATGTAATATTATACTTATTTATGCAATTAGTATTAACACAACTTAGCTTATTTAATCGAATTTTATTCGACATCATTCTTAGAACATATATACTATTAAACATATGATACATGTACAAAATCATATGCCATTCTTATATGGAGATATGATATGACTAACATAGTATATGATATAAATAGTTATAAGGTCGTGTCTATATGTTTATAATATGATATATTTACATAATCAGTATGCTACACCAACAACAATATATGACATAGAATTTCGTTCTTCGTTTACCATTATAATCCAGTACCAAATCAATTTTTGCAAATGTATAGTGATGATAATTTGAGTTATTTGGTATGAAATGGGGTGGGATTTATGAAGTGAACGCCGTAATTAAGTGTGCAAATTAAAACTTTCACTTGCACCAAGAGTCGGACTACCTATAATACATGTGGTTTGCGACAATGAACAAAAAGATTAAAATTAAATGTTGAGTTAATTCTTCTCGTGTATCAATCCTCTTTGCAAGAAGTTGGAAAGATCTTCAAATCTTGCATTTAATTGTGTGGATGATTATCTCATTTTACCCTCACGCTTTTAACAAGAATATTACACATATTCGCTTTTGTTTTAATTCAATTTTCAAGCACAAATCACATCCATTGATTATATTAAAATGAATGGTTGAGATTTATTCTATTCTCACACTTAATATCTTTCACCATAACCACCCTATATATATATATGTGTGTGTGGGGGGGTTAATGTGAGAACATTTTTATCGTGAGAACGTGAGAATAAAAAATGATGAATTTATTGTGAAAGTTGATGAAGCCGTTAGGAAAGTTACTGAATTAAATAAAAATCAAAAAATAGAATTTTCGTCCTCATGAGATTCAATTTAGGTAAAAAACGTCAAATTTTATAGTTCTTAGTTCTCAAGTTAAAATGGTTTTATATATATATATATATATATATATATATATATATATATATATATATATACGGATGAGTTATTATAAAAACCTTTATTATATTACAAACGTGAGAACAATGCATTCTTCATGAAAATTACTGTACAAAAAATATATATTTGAATTTTCGATCCTCATGAGATTCGAACCCGGATGACGCATAATATACTTATCCAACAAAGTGATACATCACCGTAGATCTTCATGATCTAAATCTCTAATGATTGAAAATAGTTCTCACGTTTCACTTTAAATAAAGTTTTATTTGAACCTTCTCTACATCTATATACAATTGACTATTTCAGCCCAATACCACGTCGCGAGCCCAGGATTTGAGAGGTTCAACCATGGGCCCTAAACAGGCCCATCAAGAAAATTAAAGAGCCCAATCAAACTTTTGTACGAAACCGGTCCAACAATTGTAAGTCCACTACAATAATATCACATTTATATCTAAACAACTTGAATTTCAGCCTTATGTATCTACTGGAAGATGATTATATGGAACCATATTCTGATTTTGAAATTTCAGCCTTATGCATCTACTTCCTATCAATCCCATTTTTCTGCTGTCAATACTCATCCTATTCATCGCGTCACCTTTGATTTTCACGGAGGATCGACATGCCTATTTGATTATGAAATTGAAATAAAATATGAAAATAAAATCTTGCTTATACGAGTAGCACTAATATAGCCTAGATGAGTAAATAGTCAATTTTGCCGGAAAAAAACATACGATATTACATCACTAAAAAAATGCAGTCTTAACGATGGAAAAAAACATATTGAATTTTGTTGCGACTAACGACAGATTTACAATGGCTAACTTCGTCATTAATCCGTTGTTAAAGGTGCATTTTTAAATTGTTTTACTAATCCATTGTCAAAATGAATTTTTATATATAAAAATAATACTCCATCCGTCCACTAAATTCGTGCATTTAATTCCGTTTTGGTCCGTCCACGAAAAATGTTTACTTTCCTTTTTTGGAAACATCAACTTTATATTTTTACCCTAAACCTATCTACTTATTTACAAAAAAATCACATATGGCCTACCTTTTTACACTCAATATCCATTAATATATTCATTTATTATCCACATAGCACAATTTTTTATATTCACTTACTTTACACTTAAAACCGTGTCACCAAAATCAATGAACGATTTTGGTGGACGGAGGGAGTATTAACGATGGATTTACCGTCATTATCGTGCGTTATATCCAGATGCTATTGTGCCCAAATTGTTCAATTTCAAGTAAACCTAACTCCCTCTCTCTCTCACTCCCTCTCTCTGTATCTCTCACTCCCTGTCACTCTCCGCCGTCCCATCGTCCAAACCCTCTCTCTCCCTCTCCCGCATCGCCTCGCAGCCTTCACTCGCTGCACACTGCCCCCGCCTCTACCTATTGCAAGCAAGGTTAGTTTCTTTTAATTATTAGGTACTTTAATTTAACTTATTTATTTTCACACTAGGCAGCCTACATTACTTTCACTTATAAATTTATACTTCCCTCATCATGTGACAAACATACTCTCCTCTAATTGATTTTAATTTTGAATTCATGGTTACTTTTAAGGAAAATGCTAGATGTACATAATTGGATTTTTTGGTCATTTTCCACCATTTTCGAAAATTAAGGAAATATTCCATTTATATTGAATTTTATTTTTCATAGTTAACCCCTTGAAGATAATTAAGGAAAGTATACAAGTATTTTATATTCCATTTTAAAGAAGGAAAGTGCATAGCCTTTCCTTAATAATATTTCAGTTGATTACTGCATTAATTATGACTATAGTAATTCTCTAATTCCTATTTTTGTGTTCCTTTTTTGAATATTTGACTAAAAAAAGAATCAAATTAAGAGATTAAAATAAAAATAAACATAAAATAAGAATTTTATTTGGATAATGAGGGGATTAATCAGATAAATTTGTTTTTGGATATTCCTATTCTCTAGGAGTGTTTTTTTTATAATGAGGAGATTAATCAAACAAAAAAATTAATGAATTAATTATGAGAATTAAATTGAACGCTTTTTTTATGGAATGAAAGCAATAATTATTTATTAAATTAATTAATTTTATTTTGTAAAATAAATAAAATCACTAGTCAATTCATACCAATTTTAACCCTAAATTATAGGAGGGGTTACTCATGCAATATAATAATTAGTACTAGAACCATCCCAAAAAGAACTTACTAATTTGATCAAAATTTTAGGGGTATTATGTATATACATATTATGTACTTTTAATGTCTACTGTGAAAGAGATTCCACTTGCAGATAATAGGTGGTTTAGTATATTGAATTCTCAAAGCTGTATATCTGCAAGTTACATTATAAGAGTATTTTGGCTGGTTGAATTGTGCTTAGAATTATGCTTTTGGGGTGATATTCACTAATACCCTATATTATTCTACCTCCAAAATACATATATGATTCATTTTTGTCCTTGCATATGTCAAGATCTCGTTTCGGACTAGAGGAGCACGTAGAAAGTTTCGAACCTATGTTAGTGAAAATGAGGATTCTGTTTATAGGCCGCCTGCTTACGTTCTGGAAATTCGCATCGGAAGAAGTAGGCGATTATGAGGCTGTCAAAAAATCGATTAACGTGTTACCACCTTATCGAAAGGCATGGGCCAAGATCTCTCTCGATAGGATTGTCGTGGAGCGAGAGGTGGATTTCCGACACTTTGCTTTATGATTATTGTTCGAGTGGGTTTACGAAGATACATCGCGCTAAGACCTACCCCCACCAGAGTTTCCACCACAGGCACAGCCATGGCAGTAGCCAAAGTCCCTAGTATACACGCCAAACTGATGACCGACGACGAGGAAGAGGGTAGGTCCGAGGAAGAAGATCATACCTACCCATTTGATGCCAATGAGCAATGCCCTACCTGATGCGTTGGTGCTGACCATGCACCGATGGGAGATGACTACCAATGAAGCGTACCCGCACATACAAGTAGGATGGGACACGACGGGGAGTGATGATGGGCCTTGCGTCGTGAGACTAGTGTCAGTTCCTTTGTCTTATTTCAAAGTTATTATGTTGTAAAGTCCTCAGTGGAGGCAAACTGTTTTTCTAATTTAGTTATCAAAGTCCTTATGATAAGACAAATTTTGTTCTGTGAATTGTTTATTACATATTCTCGCTATACGTTCATTTAATTTCGTTTTGATCCGTTTACAAAAGTCGTTCACTTTTCTTTTTTGAAAATATAACTCTATAACTTTTACCCTACATGTATCCACTTATTTACAAAAAAAATCACCTAAAGCCACCTTTTTAATCTCACTATTCAATTTGTAAGCTTTGTGAATTCCCTATGAATTCAAAGAAAAGGCACATATGGTAAACATAACATAATACTAAGTATGGTACGTATAAAACTACTCCACAATTAGCTCATCAATCATCATCTACGCCTTTAATTGGGACTAATTGAGAATTTAAAGTCCACGAGAATTTGAAGTCTACGCATTAGATGATGACACCCATGTGACTCGGAAGATAAACATGTTGCTTATTTGACCTTAATCGCCATTTGTCTATCTAAACCTTGTATAAACTACGACAGGGTTATAATTTAGTTTAGTTTTTGCTTTCAAAGAATGTCTTTTCTATATTCCACTTTTGAAAATTTGGAAATATAACCATTTTGTATTTGTCTCTTTTATCATGACCAGATTTAATTTAATTACTTACTAATAAATTTATTATTAGTACATCTTTCTATGCACCTAGTGGTTCATTTTCTAACCTGCTTCCTGTCACATTTTTCATGCAAACGAAATAGTAATCGGATGCAATTGCATTCATAAACTCATCTATTTTTTAATGCGTGGGTTGTTTAATTGAACTGTTTTGGTGGTTAGAACTAATTGTTGTTTGAATTATACTTATATTTATTTAAGACAAACACCGTCACGCGCAAACACATTTATAAATAGGGAAATGATAATTATTCATATATGTGTGAAGACAAGAATATTTATGTAAAAATATGCTAAGTATGAAAATTAATTATTTAGATGTATTAATACAAAATTACTAATAGATTCATACTCTTATATCTATTTTAATAATGGTTGACCTTTTGAATTCAAATTCCTTTTCCATATCTTTCCAACTTAATTTAATATTTATATTTCATAATTTTACTGGATTATAATTCATGGCAACATATTAATTAATCGTTTATATTTTCTTTTTAGCTTTTGTATCTTTATTTCTTATATTTATTTTATTTACTACACTCTCTATTTCGAAACTTTAATTTAGTATCTTCTTTTGACAAACAATAACATGCGTATAATTAAAATACATACATTCAAGGGAGATAAAATGTATTATAAAATAATCATTCACTTCTCAATTACAGTGGACTATTAAAATAATGTTTGTGAAAATAAAATGTAAATTATATAATAAAATATAATTCACAAGTTTGAAATATTCAAAGCACCTATGACATCAAATTGTACGGTTAAATTTCATTTATGCATTTAACGAATATGAAATTATAATCTCTTTGCATTTATGTAAATCTTACAAAAATAGTTCTTTAATATGTTCTCAAATTAAAAATATGACGGTTTAAATATATTATCTCTATTAAAATAGTGTAATACATATGAAATCAATATCAAATTAATTGATTAATTCTTTTAAATAGATTTTGCATATAATTTCTGTATAAAATAATTAAAGGATTAATGAGCCTAAATATTAATTTGCATAAATTAAGAAAAATCTATTCAATCAATTATGATCCAATCGATTTAATAAAATTATAAGAGTATTATGTTCAGACATATATTTCTAAATAACATTACCCTTATAAATATATTACAATGAAAAAGTAAGATTTCAATAATAATAGTACGACATCATCAGTATACATCAATATTATAAAAGATTACAATAAGTTTAGTAGTCCATTCCAGAAAATAATTTTTTCTTTCCACCATTCATTTTCCATATTGGAATATCAAATAACCATCCAAACAAAAAATAGAATAAAATAATTTCGTCTAAAATTACGGAATGAGTTGAAAATGCTCTCCCAAAATCGTCGCCTCATATTATGAGGATCCGTCTGTGTCCGAGAGCGACCGCCACGTGGGTAGTTTGCGCAAGATTTTCAAGTGTAACAGTCAGTCATGTGAAATCAACGGCTAACGGTCAATAACCGACATTAACGGCTAGGTTAACGGCAGTTTTTCTTACATGAAAACAATTCAATCTTTGTTAAATCTTCATATAAAATGCATCTGTTTTTCCGCGCCAAGTAATACTTATCAGATAAAATAAAAGTTGAAAAGTTCGACCTCGTGGCAAGCAATTGGTTGAAACGTGCGGAGCATGTCGCAAACACACGCACCCAAAATCATGCCTTCAAATTGTCAAATTTGGAGTTATGCATGACGGGATAATTTATTCAATATTGTAATTATTTGATTTGAAAACTTGTATTTAGATGGAGATATATCTAACTATATAATGACTACAAAATTAATTTGATATCTTAATTTTTTTTGTAATTTTAGCATTGAACTGCAATGACTGAAAGTTAATCACTGATATTGGTAAAATTAAATAAATGAAAAAATACTAAATGTCATAAATCCTTTCGCTATAAAGCCTTTAATGTAATGAGTATATAGAATATCATTATAAGGTCTTAAAATGTTACATTCCTTATCTGTAGGTTTCCTCAACTCAGTACACATGCCTAATTCCAAGGACCATGATCTACTAATGCTCAATTGATAAAAAAATGTATCATTTTTCTGACAAGTTTGAAATTGTAAGCACTAATTTCTAGCTTACTCACACTAGTTGGCTTTCAAATTTATCTACTTTTGATAAGGAGTATTCGAATTTCGTTAATGACTTCTTCATCATAATACCAAAAATACGCACATAGATATATATAAATAGAAGATTTGTGTTTCAAGAAAACTTAGACCCTATTCTTCACTAAGATTTGTGTATATATGTATATAGAAGAATGTTGTTTTGGTTCGACATACGGAGCTAGGCAGCCATGGCCATGTTCATATTCTAAGCATAGCTACATAAAAATGGTTATGTACCAAAATCAGAGGAACTAAATAGCTAAATGTAATTGAATTCAACAACCAGTTTCCATGTAACCAATAAAAATCCCATTTGGCTAGTAGAGATAGCATGAAAATCGAAAGTGAACCCAATAAATTGAATTTTATTTCCTAAAATGAAGTATATGCATGACTTAAATGGCAAAGTGTAAATTCTATTGGAAAAAGTCCTATCACTAAAATCCATAGCTCTCAAATTTGTTTAAGGTCTATTATTTGCGGTTTACCCCACGGAGACGGAAAGCGGATTCTGATCATGCTTATAAATAGGGTTTTCCACATCCACAAGAATCACCCCACCATTAGACTAAAAGTGTGACAAAATATATATTCAATATTTCCGATTCTCTTGCATGCTCATGGCTTCTCTTTTCGCTCACTTAGCTTTCTTCACTCTCATAGCAAACTTGTGCTATGGCTTCAATCCTAGACTTCTAAATGTGTCCAAACTTGAGTCTGGATCGGACGGCTGGTCTTCAGCCCGAGCCAGTTGGTATGGAAACCCTTCCGGTGCAGGAAGTGATGGTGAGACTATTGAGACATTGTTATCATACACGTATCATATACTGATATAGTGAAATAAGTATATAAATTGAGAAGATTATTCATATGTTTTGATTAGGGGGTGCATGTGGATATCAAAATGCTGTTGAAGAAGCGCCATATTCTTCTCTAATAACAGCTGCTGCTTCTTCTATCTACCAATCAGGCAAAGCCTGTGGAACTTGTTATCAGGTCCGTTTATCAGACAACATCCATGTATACATTAATTAAAATTTATAACTCTCTCTCTCTCTCTCTCAATTGACGATTAATTTATGTTTTGATTTAGGTGAAATGTACGCAAGCGGCGGTTTGCTCGGGTAATCCGGTGACCGTGGTGATAACTGATGAGTGCCCTGGCTGTGACTCACAGTCGATTTTATTTGATTTAAGTGGTACCTCGTTTGGAACCATGGCTAGATCAGGCGAAGATGACCAACTTAGAAACGTTGGAATCGAGCAAATTCAATATAAACGGTAAATAATTCTTAATTTCCTCAACTTTTATAATTTTCTCACTTTAGCTGTGGAACTGTTTGAAAGAAAACGAATAACTAATTTAATAAACATTTCCTCTGTTTTTTTATAACTGTAACTTCTCATTTTTTATTTTTTAATAAGTATTTTAGTTTGTAGTTTGAATGTAAAGTTGTGATATACTTTCCAACTTACTCTTAGTTAATACTTTTGGCATTTGATAATTAATTGTGCAAATGCATTTATCATAATAATTATAAGGTTACAAAAAATAAATTTATTTAGTTTTTTAATATTCATAATTTGAAAGCTTATTAATGATACTTACGAAGAGATGGATGGAATAGAGTAATTTATTGTGCCTCGTGTAGAAGCCGCAACTCAATAAAAGAATCTTGTGGTTGGATTCTCATATCAACACGTAATGATTAATTTATGGAATCAAAAGTTAGTTCTATTTTAAGGAAGTTGGTTTTCGTTTAATTACCACATTATAGTATTAAATAATATAAAACTGTTGTGTGGATTGTTTGATATGGTTTCTCCAGAGTGGATTGCGAGTTTCCCGGAGTAACCGTGGCATTCCGGGTCGACCCGGGTTCCAACCCGAACTACTTCGCGGCTGCCGTTGAATTCGCGGACGGAGATGGGATCGCAGGAGTCGAGCTGCGACAGGCGGCGGACTCGGGGGCGAGTGGATCAAAATGCAGCCGTCGTGGGGGCTGTTTGGAAGGCGGATTTGCCGAACAACTATCCGCCGCCCTTCTCCGTTCAACTCACCGGAGGCGGGAATTCCGGCAAGAAGCTTGTCGCTAACAAAGTTATTCCGGCCAATTACTCGCCCGGGCAAACTTACAGATCAGTTGTCAACTTTTGAGGGCTATGATGATTATGCTTTTATTAAGTACACTTAATATAATATGTTAATTGGAGGAAAGGAAAGTTTATTCAAAGTGTACACTTTGTCGAGCAGACGGATCTTTTATCAGTTCTTGTCTAGCGTTTTCTTTTAGTTATGTTTTAATAAAATAATTATGTATCTTTTTACTTTATATATATATGAGATACTGTTTTGTTTTTCATATATTTTAACAAGACCCTTTCCTAAAAAAGATCCTTAAGTTTATATAGAGCTTGTATCGTTTATCAAATGTTCTTCAATGTGATGCAATTCATGTAAGCTCAACTTTTCAAATGTTTTTTTAAAAAATCTCAAAACACCATCATCTAGTACTCAAGTGTTATTAAAAAATGTTCATTTATGAATATGTATTTCTACGAGTCACCAGAAATTTGCGATGTTTATACTCAACTTTTAGTCATCCATTTTTTAGAGATGATTTTTTAATGCTACGAAAGCTCAACTTAAAAAAATTAGTCTAAAAAACGTCATTTTGTGCTCGAGTGGTATTAAGAAAAAAGATTCATTTATACATATATTTCCATTAGTCACCAGAAATTTGTGATGATTATACTCAACTTTCAGGTATCAATTGTTTTTGTCTAGGGATGAGTTTGCATAGCTAATTCTCGTAGCTTGGATATTAATCGGTTAAAGTTGGTCTAATTTTTTTAAAACGATAGTTAAAAATATTATTTGAATATTTAGCTTTATTAATTCAATTCAAACCTTATATTGTACATGCATAATTTTGAAATCTACATATGAGTCACCCAAGTCCATTGGGTCAAGATATATTAATTGTTACATGTCTCAATTACTCTAAACTGGGCCTATAAGCGGCCTATTCATCTTATTGTTTCGTTAACATATTGGTCTTTCCACTAATCCGTTTGGTCATAATAAAACCGAAAGAAGAAGACTACACACTATTTTATTGGTGCAAACACAAACTAAATAGTCTTAACAATAAAATTGCCAAAGCATAGCTCAGACCGTCTTCATTCCTACCACGTAGATAAATACTTATCCATATTCAAAGTGATAAAATGAGTAATTAATTATATATTGAAGATTAAAATAGAAAAAGTATGTTAATAGGATAAACGAAGGCTAATATATTTCTGACATAGTATATGATCCAAATATAGTCACTCATAGTTCATACCGACTTCAATATCTATGAAAAATTCCTCCATAAAAAAATCCTTCATTTGCAATTAAAAAAATCACGAACCAATGAAAGGTTTATAATTTTGTATAATTCATTTTCCAAAATAAAGAGCCAATCCAAGATCGATTGTCGCGCCACATATATATCCAATAAAAAACAGTTGGGGGGGAGGAAAGGCTAAAAAACGAAAAACACGGGAAAGCGTAGGCTTTATCCAATTAATTGGCGTAGAGTTGAAAGAGTCAAAGAAAAGACGGAGGAAATTTGAAGTGAGAGCCTCTCTCTTTGTACTTCAACCGGACGGACGAGAGAAAAATACTCCGCCAGTCAACTATATACTAAAATTCGAGCTATCCAACCACCACTCTCCGCCGTAGATTTGTTCCATCCAGTGGCGGCGCTACCGCTCGAAAAAGTCTCTCACCCTCCACTTGTCACACCCCCTCCACTTACACTATCCTATTTTCCTCCCCACTCCTTAAAAAAGAAAACAGTTAGTCCAACTAAAAACTAGGAGTGGCATTCTTTTTCACCAACAACTTCACCTACAAGAACTAACTCTCCCACAATATTCCCTCACACATTGATTTTTCACCTAAGTTTTTCCTCTGTTTTGGGACTGTCCTAATCTACGCATTCATGGCCTGCATCAACGATCAGCAGCTCAATTTCAAGCACTATTGCAGGGTGTGCAAGAAGGGTTTTATGTGCGGGCGAGCCCTCGGCGGCCACATGCGGGCCCACGGCATCGGCGACGAGAGCGGCAACCTCGACGACGACAATGCCAGCGATTGGGAGGAGAAATTCGATCGGAACAATAATAATAATAATAGTAGTAGTAAGAGAATGTACCAACTGAGGACTAACCCTAATCGGCTCAAGAGCTGCAGAACTTGCGAGAATTGTGGAAAAGAATTCCTTTCGTGGAAATCCTTCCTCGAGCACGGGAATGGGAAATGCAGCTCCGACGACGCCTCAGAGTCGCTTGTCTCCTCCCCGGAGTCCGAGGAGGGCGAGGACGACAGGAGGCGCGGCGGGGGAGGGTGGTCGAAGCGGAAGAGGTCGCTGCGGTCGAAAGTTGATTCCGCCTACACGACCACGAGCGAGGAGGATGACCTCCTCCTCGCCACGTATCTCGTCCAGCTGGCCAACACCACGGTCGACCTCGAGCCGGAGGAGTCGTCCGCCTCCGCCGGTAAGGAGGAGGAGCGGCGGTACAACTCCGCCGCCCCGGTCAAGAGCCGCGCCGCGGCTTTGGCGAAGGCCGCATCCAGCCCTAGAGGGCTGTTCGAATGCAAAGCATGCAAAAGTGTTCAATTCCCACCAAGCTTTGGGCGGCCATCGAGCTAGCCACAAAGGTCAAAGGCTGCTACGCCGCGAAACAAGACGAGCCAGACGACGTCGTTCCACCTCCGGAAAAAAACGTTATTATGAATAATGATAAAGATTTTTTTCCGACGTCGAAACCGTCGTTCCAATTCGACCAAGGGCAGCCGCCGCTGGTTGGGGCGGCGAGGAGGAAGTCGAAGGTACACGAATGTTCCATCTGCCACCGCGTCTTCAACTCCGGGCAGGCTCTCGGCGGCCACAAGCGGTGCCATTGGATCATCTCAAATTCGCCGGAAACCTCCTCTTTGGCTAAGTTTCAATTTCAAGATCACGGCGCCGTTAACGTTGATCCAGAGGTCAACAAGCGTCACTATAAACCTATCAATGCTGACGTGACCGATAAGCTGGACCTCAACGTGCCCGCGTGGGCCCCATGTCCGGGGTGAGGCGGGACCCCGGAATCCGCTGAGCTTTGACGTGTCCACGGACATGCACCTGCAGCCGTGGATCGGCAGCCGCGACGTGAAGGACGGTGCCATGCGTTCAAATAATAACAACAACAATAATAATAACGACAACGAGGGGCACTACGTGCGAGAAGGAGAAGGCCAAGGTGGATGTGAATTACGTGGATGATGAAGCGGATAGCAAGTTGAAGTTGGCGAAATTGAGCGATTTGAACGACGCGAATGTTGGTTCGTCTCAATGGTTGCAAGTAGGGATTGGCTCTACTACTACAACTCAAGCTGCTGCTACAGATGCTTAATTATATCTAACCCAACCTAATTTTTTGTATATTTTGTATTCACATTGTGTATTTTATTATTTCGAGGTTCGAATCTAACCTAATATCTTGATTCTTGAGAATTTGAAGAACTTGTATTGCCTGATGATGTATGTTTGTATGTGTCTACTCCATTAAATCATCAATTTTGCATGCTCGGATTTTTATCTGATGTGCGAATCTGGAAGAACATGAATAGGAAAGATCAGTTGGTACAGAATTTACAGATTATCAATTATAAGTTCTATTATTGACTGTAACAGTTTAGCCAGTTTTAGGGTTATTCAGATTTTAAAAGATGCGTCTAGAAACAAAAAAGCATGCAATTTGTTAACTGGCCGTGCGTTTTCAAGTACTCCTCCATGATTGTTTCATTTTTGATAAAAAGCTAGTTATCTTGTTGATATTATCTCAAATACTTCTAGTGATCAGCTTGAGAATATTTTGAAATCCACTTTTTGTATGTATATTTAGGTTTTATTTTTTCAATGGGGTTGTTTGATGTATTGGTAAAAAAGCAACCATAGCGCTACTGACTGAAACTGGATCCATGCATACATTATACTCGATTAATTGGGCTCAGAGACTAGTGGGTCGAAGGTTGATATTGGCCCAATTAGTAATTGATAAAAATGAATTAGTGTTTTGATTTTGGGTGGATTCTAAGTATAGCCACCAAATTTCTCATTATACCCTCTAATTTTAAAAATAAAAAGGGTAAATATCAATTTAAACCCTAAACAATATATGTTTTATCAAAAATATCCCGAACTTTCAAAAATATCTATTAAAACCACAAACTATCATATTTGATACAAATTAAAACCCCAAACTATCATATTTTTGATACAAAATATGATAGTTTGGGGTTTTAATAGATATTTTTGAATGTTCAGGATATTTTTGATAAAACATGTATAGTTCAGGGTTTAAATTGATATTTACCCAAATAAAAATATATATAATTATAGATGTACTATTATAGCCCTCATGTTAAACTTTTAGTAAAATAATAGCAAATGAAAAGCTAGACCATCGCAATGGCCCCAGAAAACTCTAGAAACATATTTAAGAAGAGTGTTACGAATATCAAAAACTATTAACAACTTTTACAAACTAAATTGACATATACTGCAGAAAAAAGATTACAAAAAACATGGACTAGTGAATAAAGCATAACCGCCTTGAAATAGTGAAGTCCATGAAGCACCGTGGTGATTCTTAGCAGTCGAATCCTCCATGGATTGCAATGCAGAGGCATTGACTTGTTGCCACTGATAGGAGAAGACATGGCGGAGGCTTAAAGAAGCGAAACCACGCTCAACGGCACCACTATTTGCAGTTGCTCAACGACGCACATGTCAGATGGTTCAGGAGAATCAAGTGAATCCTAGTTCGTTTGTTCGATTCAATCCTTATTTGCACCATCAAAGAAACCACAAGGTTTGGCATTGATGTTTGTTTTAAGCAAAAAAGACAAAAGAAATTGTTAATTCTTTCATCCAACATTTCTTTCCACCTTAACTTCTAATCTATTGAGTTTTTTGTGGCTGTAACAATCGTTATATTTGTAGGGTTTACTATTATTTTATTCAAAATTTAAAATTGGGGCCTAATTATTATTATTTGAATAAGACGCTATATTGAGAATTTTGGTGGCTATGTATAAAATTTATCCTTTAATTATTTTAGCGAGCCTGAAAGTATTTGTTGATTTGTTCCCAGCAAATAGGAACATATAGTGCGTCAATATTTCAAATAATTCTTGAACTCAGTCAATACATTAATATTTCAATAATATGCATCATCTTTTTAGTAAATGATATTGGTCATGATTGATTTTCAGGCAAATTCTTTTATGATAATATTTACATATATTATAATATTTTTATTTAATAATTCTTCTATTATATATACAAATTATAGAACAATTATAAATTATACAAATCAAATTGATTTTGAGCGATGTATATATATAGCAACCAACAACTCTTAAGTTGTGCTGGCTGAATGAATTAAATATGGTTTCCATTGGTGAGATGAAGGGTGAGCTAGAAAATAAATTGTCAAGATGGAGAAATATTGTCAACCAAGATTAATGCGTAGACCATCCACTTCCTCGAGAATCAAAATGTCTTGTTAGAATTTATGGATACTGCCCAACTTCGTAAACATCTTCATTGACTCTCTCTCTCTCTCTCTCTCTCTCTTATAATGGAGAAGATGAAGTTGGAATAATCTACTCCCACTTCTCACCTGCGGCCTTTATCCGATGTGCATTACTGCGTTGGTTAGGTCAATAACCTCTAGAAATTGTAGATCCCCAGCGTCTCGGTCGCGGGAACCTTAACAATAATATGATATTATTAGAAATATGTCCTAAAAATATATAAGTACATTCCCTCGGGTTTGGATACTTCTCATGGAGACAGATTAATACTGTAATTCGACAAAAACAAAATAAATCAACTTATATATATAGATTAGATGTGAGGTTTTCTTCTTCTTAATTTTAAGAAGGAGAAATGCAAATATGTATATGCATAATGTCATTTTGCTTTTATAATATTACTACTTAACAGCCTGAGTTCAATTACAAATACTTGTTACTACATGGAATTTTCCTTTTTTAATCTACTTTTTTCAGGAAAAATTGCCAAATAATCACAAACTATGATTTATGTTGCACTTTTAACACCATTATTAAAAGTTGACAATTAAATATACCATTTATACTTTTTTGAAGTTTGACATATGGGGACGTGGATATTTTGACTATTTGACTTTTCGTTTTTATCAATTCACTGAAGAAAATTAAAAATCGACTTCAGGAGTAATTTGAGGTCGAATTGAAGGCTGAAAGTAACTAATAAAAAATCGATGACGGAATACAAATAAAAATATATCATTGAAATTCAAATCCGAGCGAGGCTGTATGTGCCTTCCATTTCCATTGGGCCAAAATCCATCAAAATTTTCAGTACAATATAAAATATTATACTATATATACATACTACAGCAATTTCATTTTCCTCCTTTTTTTGGTTGAAGCTACATAAGCACTACAGTGTCTTACTACCACAAACACATTGTTTTAAGTACACTAAAAGTCATTTCGATGAAAACTAGGCATGGAAGCGTAATTAAGAACCTAATTAATTAAGCACATGGTGTGACTGCAGAATTTCCACTATTCAAATCCCCACCCCAACAATTAAAATTGTCATAATTTTTACTCTAGAGGAAAAAATTATAGGCAATTGGGTTTTCCTATTATAAATTACATCGTATTTATATTTATAAATTTTAATATCATCTAATACTCATATAATATGGGAATTAGGAAACGAAAATAGAGTCAACATTGCTTAAGTTCAATATGTGATGCATACATACAATTTAAACTGTATTTTCAAATTTTAATAAAACAATTAACACAAATGAGAAAATAATAATATGTCCAACTCGAATATACAAAGTTATCGTCTATTAAGCTACACCACATGATTTTACTCATCCATGTAGCTTTAGGAACCCAACTGTGGAAACTCCGATTGGATCTATCTTTGTCTTATTAAGTAACTTCCGTTAATTAAAAGATAAACTCCCGTTAAAACGCGTTTAAGGCAAAAGTTGGTGTAATTCTCAAATGAAAGAGTGGAAATCAAAAGAGATGAGGTCCACCATTTTCCCTAACAAAACGGCAATTACTTTGCTACAAAACTCCGTTGTCAAAGGAATTAGAGCTCATTTTCCCACCAATTTCCCCCACCAGTAATTTCAACCCAACGATCCAAAAATAAAGCCAAATCGCCTCAAAATAAAAGCAACTATTCATTGCCACAAATTTACCTAATATTAAATTAATTATCCGATTAAATGCGTAATCCCACTTTGGTCAAGTGGGCGTGCCAAAACTAAATGCACTTCACTTTTGCTCGTCCCGCAAATCTCCTCCACACCCACCGAAATTGTGACACATCTAATTTGAGGCTAATCACATTTAAATTTAATCGACTCAAAATTTTCACTAGACAAAAAGAAAATAAATAAAAAATTGATATTTTACTCTTTAAGTTCGTGTTGAGTCAATGATCATTATTTAATGAAAAGCTTTATTTATTCTTGAGTCTGGTCCAAGTGCTGCCTCAACTCTCTTTTGTGGTTACAACTTACAAGCAACAAAAACTTGAGCAGTTTGCTTGACTTGCATAAAAGCAATTTATATTAAATTAAATATTCTCGTAACCTCCATTCAATTCCAAGAATGCCCTCGTAATATTTCACGGTATTTGATTCTAGTTGCGAAAAATCAAGGGCTTTAAGGAAACAAATAAAGAAAAAGATCGATTTAGGGGAATTCAATGCTATGGTCGCATGTTACATGTTTGTGAAACACCCCTTGCGCTTATATTAGATTTTTGTGTATTAATTGTCTCTTGCCGTTTCAAATATAAATATAACCTCAAAAACAATCCAGAATCCTATTTCCATAATTTTTTTGAGAAAAAAATATATTTTCTCACAGAGAGAGAGAGAGAGAGAGAGAGAGAGAACTATTTGATGTGTATATATTCCGTGGGTGGAGGAATGCTTGTCACCTACTCCTTTTAGCTTCCACACTCTATGTACTTGTTCAATACAGAGCAAAAGAAAACTATCCCAACTTCAAGAACACATACCAACACGCTCACTGCGTGAGATAAATAACTTTTTTTCTTAGTTATGGAGAAGAAACACAGATGCAAGCTCTGTTTCAGAAACTTCGCGAATGGGAGAGCTCTTGGCGGGCACATGAGATCTCACATGATGAAGTTTTATGCAGAGGAGAAGGCTGCTTCGAAGCAGGAGAGTGGAGAAATCGACCATGATTTTCAATCGTCGTATTCGCTGCCGTCGTCGTCTTCCTCGGAGGAGGAAGAGGAATCCGAGGAGGAGGAGGGGGGAGAGAGGGGGCTGTCGAGCTACATGTTGAGAGAGAATCCGAAGAAGAGCGCAGTAATGGCGGATCACGACATCTCCTCCGGCGAGAGCGAAACAGAGTCATCTAAAATTTGGAGGAGATCGAAGCGCGTGAGAGAAACGAGAATCTCTGATTTCGAAGACGTGTTTGAGGTGAAGAAGAAAGTCAGGTTCGAAAACGAGCAGTCGTCGCCGGTGAGCTCGATTTCGGATACGACGCCGGAGGAACACGTGGCGCACTGCCTGATAATGCTGTCGAGGGACACGTGGCAGAAGGTAGAAAGAGAAAATGAAGAGGAATCGAAGAAAATGGCGGTGAAGAATAAATTTAGAGGGAAATATAGATGCGAGGAATGCAACAAGCTATTCCGCTCCTATCAGGCGCTGGGCGGGCACAGGGCGAGCCACAAGAAGATCAAAGCCAGCGCGGCGGCGGCGCCGCGGCCGGCGGAGAAAGGCGGTGGCGTTAAAATACACCAGTGCCCCTTCTGCGAAAGGGTTTTCTCGTCGGGGCAGGCGCTTGGGGGCCACAAGAGATCGCATTTCATCGGCGCGGCGGCGATTTCGACCTCTACTGAGAAGAATTCGTCGAGAATTTCTCAAGTTTTGAGCATAGATCTGAATCTGCCTGCGCCGGTTGAAGATGATGAAGTCGCGATTTCGGCGGTTTCTGATGCGGAATTCGTTTACAACGTTAAGCAATGACAGTTGAATTTTGAGGTAATTAAAAGAAAGGAAAAGTTATGTTATTTTTGGTTATTTAATGGAAGGCTTGCAATTTGAAAATTGAATATGACTGTTTATGTTACTGTAACAAGCAGCTGCATTTTGCAGAAAAACACATAAATTTTGATTTTCCATTTATTTGGCTAATGTTATTATACAGTTGTTTCGGATGCTTACACTGTTTGTGGCTAACATAATTCTGCATTCTGGCAAAATGGGATTTATGGTTCCACATGTTAGCACCCAGGCCAACACTAATATTTATCTATTTATTTTGTATAAAGAAATTGCCAATCTGATTACAAAAAGCAGAGCTTTTCCACCTGTCAGGACAGTTGAGAAAGGGATCATCGATTCCAAAACTCTTTTTGTCCTCTTTTTTGGTTATTCTCTTACACTGCGTGATCTCGTCTTTGGGGTTTCTTCTGTCATGGCTCAGTGTCTGAAAAACTGTTGGTTGCAGTTATTAATGCTGGTAAAAAGAACTTGCATTATTCTTTGCATCAAATGACAGTTCATATTTGGATTTTGGTCAGTTGATTAATAATCTCATTGCTAAACTTGGAAAAGAAATGAAAATTGGGAAATGTGTTTTATTTGTTAAAAGAAAAGGGAATTTTGGTGGTTGGTTGGGCATGAGCGAAGTATCCGGCTCAGGCAGGCCAGTGAGAAAAGTTATGTCAAATTCATGCGTTTATAATTAATGACACTTTCTGGATCGAGGGTTGAGTAATATATTTTTTTTCAAAATACTTTTTCACAAAATTGTCATCTAATTTAATCGTTTCTATATTTTGTATGGATAAACAACTAATTTTAAAGATCGTATAGCTATGACACTAAGTCAATACATACATACAATCGGTTTTATGTTAAAGTAATTATATATGTATAGCGTACATATATAACATAATATTGACTCGTGAGGTATACAGTTTATTATTAAGCAAGTGTTTTATGAAGTCAATCTTACTTTTTCGACTATGTAAAATATTTCTTGTGCCATTATATTGATCCGTATGTTGATGCCGTATAATACGAAAATGAAACATTTTAAATCAGATAGTTAAAAATTTAGGCCGGATTAAGAACATGTGAAGCAGTGAAGCCTTAGAACATCCACTATGGTGGATTTTTATTCCAATGTGGCATCATAAAAACCTATGTTCTTATTTTTTGCATCATAATGGTCAAAATAAGAATGTAAGAAATAAAAAATTAAGGTTATTTTTTGTGTCTAAAGGTGAGTTATTGAATAGTTGATAAGAACTTGTAATCATTGGAAAAAATAAGAACATGAAATTCTAGTTGATGTAGCATATATAAACCTCGAATTAAGAATCCATCATAATGGATGTTGTTATCCATTATTTACAAAAAATGAAAAAAAGCAATGTCGATAAATGAAATAAAACGTAGATAAACTTTGATATACATAGAGTACTTATAGATTTCATCTCGAGAAATTGTTAGTTTATACTTCCGTTAATTATGAAAAGTCACGAACTTTTAGGGATACCTTTTTTTTTTTTTTGCTATTATTACAAAGTCAAAGTGGGATAATACATGGCAAAATTTAGAAGGTCTATCACACTAGATAATATATCTCCAATTGAGCTAAGGTTAGGTGTTTGTTTCTTCTCACTATAATATGTCTTATGCACTCTGTTAGGACTATTGGAAAATAACTTACTTATATAAACACTTATTGAAAACATCAAATAGTTTAGGGCAAAATGCGTTTCGTTATTATTTTTCTAGATACCTGCAATTACTATTCATAAGTGTAATGTTGGCTCATTAATTTTGAACATGTGGATTAGAAGAGTTATGTTTTATGTGTAAAGTAGTGCAGACAAGAAAATCGAGATACTTTTAATATAAAATTCTTTCTATTTTTGGTATGGATCAACAATAATGAAATAGCCCCAAAAGTATACGACTCAATAATAGTAGTACATATAGAGTAGTATATTTTAACCATAAGTAATTGTGAGATTCGAACTTATTGCAAAAATAAATTATACTATCATAAACAAAATACCATTTTCTATCAGAATTAAAATGATATCAATGTTTCAGTAATGTTTTTACAGATTCGAGCAAGTCACACTTGATTTTTCAAGTGTGTTTTACCCATATATTTATTCAATGTATATCAAAGATAACGGCTGTAGGTTTTTCACGAATCAAAAAAAAATGATATCTATGATATATACAAGGTGTATGATAAACAACACACTAAAGTGCATAGTAGTATTTATATACATTAAAACAACAATTTGATGATAATAAAATTATATTTGAGCCGATGTGTGATCATATAACGATCTCTTGTAGTTGGGGCCTACCTTGGCTACCTAGCAAGTAGGTTATGAATATTATAATAGACTTCTCATTCTTTTTCATTTAATATTTGGAACTACCAGTAACGAAACCCGAGGCCGTTAAGTGTTCTGTAGTTAATTACAGATCAAACTTAAATTATTAACAACCTACTTTAATTTCTAAGCGAGGTTTCTATTGGTGTACGTATTATGAAATGAAACACTAAAATACTACCATAATCCATATACAATTAGCGTTAATCTCCATATACAATTAGCGTTAATCATGAAAGCAACATTTGAACCCTCCAAGACATCCATCTTCGTCATCAATTAGTCCCCAACTACGGAATTCGTCTAATGATTTAATGTCAATTCCGACCGATTGGGCGTCCGAGATCCAAATTAAATACTCTCTTCGTTCCGGTATTATTGATATGTTTCTTTTTGTAAGTAGATTAACAAGAGTTGTGTTTTGTGTGTAAAGTAATGTGCGGCATGAAATTCGAAGCATTTTTTAGTGTATACTTATTTTCTTTTTTGGAACTGGCCAACAATAACGAGACAACCCAAAATAAAAAATGAGTCAACAATAATGGGACGGAGGGAGTATATTTTAATGTGTGATGGTGCGCTCATCTTGGAAGTTCCGGAGCAGATTCCGACTAGTTGAAGGTTAGAAGTTTATAGATCGATAGATTCAGGCAGATCATAGCAGATTCCGGTTGATTCTTCCAAAAATGCTACTCCCTCAATTCACCAAATTCATTCCTTGATTTTGGTGGCACGTGTTTTAATAAATTCTAATGAGTGTAAAGTAAGTGGATGTAAAAATGTGGATTATGAGGATAATAAATTAATATATTAATGAATAATGAGTGTAAAAAGATGGGTCATGAAAGGTTTTTTTGTAAATAAATAGATACGTTTAGGGTAAAAATGTGAAGTTAATGTTTCCAAAGAAAATGAAGTAACATTTTTTGTGGACGAACCAAAATGAAATTAAATAAATGTATTTAGTGGACGGATGAAATACTATATAATTATCCATATATAATATTATTAAGCATAAACAAAATTAACAATATGCCTCCGTGTAAACTAGTTTAAAAAGGAGGTACGGTAACGTTATCCTTAAGAAAATTATACATATCCACCAACTTAATAAATTCGAATGATTTAAATGGATTCCGAGTTTCGACATCATGCAGAACATGATGCTCATCTGATTCTTTTCGTCATTAAAAGGAAAAAGGAATATACAAATGCTGAAAAATAAGTAAATGATGTTACAAATAGAGGTGTCAAAACAAGTCGAACCGGTAGCATGGTTCAGCTTGGTCCAATTTTGGATTGGGTTAAAAATATAGGTTTGATGGAATTTTGGACCGATTCGGTCCACTTATAATTATCAAAAGTTTGTCGGGTTTGGTCGACAAGCCCAAAAAATGGTACTAAAAGTGACATTTCGGGCTTGGTTGGACACAATTTTTTCCCGACGGATGATTTTTGGCAAGACCTGATTTTTTGGAAAAGTTCGATAGGCTCGGGGCAGGCTAGCTCCATTTGCCAGCTCTAGTTACAAATATGTAAGTAAATATGAATTTAGATATGAATATGGACATCATCCAACGAATCTTGTCAACATTTGACCGTTGATAAATATAAATCATATATCAGTTAACACATAGTAGTCTTTTGATATCTTTGTATATATAAATATAGGTGTGAGTTATGATGAGAACACGTTTATCGTGAGAAAGTGTGAATATTGCATTGAACTTATAAAGTTATTGCATTGTATTTATAAATTTATTACATTAGATTCAATGCAACAATTTTGCGTTCAGTGCAATGTTATTAATATACAACAACTTTATAGTTTATGTACAATTTCACACATTTCACATCACATTTACATTTCTACACGATCCAAATCCTATAAACATATATGTACAGACATGTCACACTTATAATGTTTTTAAAAAATGTTCCTCTACCTTTTAGAGTTCTCGCTTTTCCGCTGAAAAGATATGGGTGAAAAGAAAGTGTACACAAAGTAGCCAATAAGAGTTAATTGGAGAATATACCACTCTCTTTTTATTCCTACCAAGTGTGTGAACTGAGTGTGTATAAATATTTATAGATTATATCAGAAAAAAGTTCAAATATCACAATATTCTTGAAATTAGATATCGTTTCAACTTTGGCCGACTCCAGTAATTTATATAAACCGAATAAAAAGAAAAGGGAAAAAGAAAGAAAGAAAAAGAATAGACTAAATTCCACGATTTGAATTTGATTCTTTGACCTTTATTATGAATGCATATGTATCTGCTAATGGCAATCTAATCAGCAGAAAACACGTAGAAAGGTTGTGACACATTGCCAATAGGCAATAGTGGAACTGGTATTCTTGATATTGATTCGAGTTCGAATTCCACTAATATCTTTTAAATCGAGTGTATTTCACCTAGCTTTCTAAGTAAGTTGTTGATGATAAGAAAGAGAAATAGTGGTGGGTCATCGGTCATAAAAATATAAATAAATGATATTGTTGAGGTAATAAGTAAGGACGATATTTACTATAAATGGAATATGAAACAAAAAACGGGTGATGTCCCAAAAATGAAAATTAGGAAGAAAATTGGAGGATGAAGATAGTATTATTTTTCATCTAAGTTGTTTGCATATGAAATTGCCGTGGAATTTTCTAACCATGACATGAGTTTTCAAGAAGAGATTTCTGGTGTTCCACGTTGAAATTTTGAAAGGGAAAAAGAAACAGAAAAGACCTTAATAATTAGGCATGACTTGTCACCACAAATTAAAGAATGAGTCATAATAATTTTAGCCTATTTTCACATCCTGACTTCTTTAATTCAAGAATTATAGTTTGCTCAACTCTTTTTTTTAAGGAAAAGAAAAACTTAATATGTCCACATTTTTCAATATATGATAAATTTTGTTATATCGCAAGATTCTTCTTCCAAACTTTATTCGTGAATTACCATGACCGAACTCATACAGGCTATACAGCCCTAGTCATTACATTTTCTTCGTCTGTGTTCCAAAGTCTATATTATCACATTATTTATATAGTAAAATTGGTTAGCCTATTAAACTTGGTGCATGTAGGGCTGTAAATGAGCCAAGTTTATTCTCGAATTTATTCGGAGCTTCTACCGATAAAAGTTCGTTCGAGTTTGTTTAGTGAAGCTCGTTAGCTAAACAAATCAAGCTTGAGCATGATAGTATTCTACTCGTTAGCTCGTGAACAAGTTCATTAACCGATTTACTTTGAAAATATAAAATTATTAACTAGATATAATTATTTTCTTTCTATAATTAGTAATTATTGTATTAAATCTCTAACTATTTTTATTTGTTATAAGAAATCAATAAATATATTATGTTATTATGGGTAAAATAATTTATTTAAAAATAAAATAATCAATATTCTAAACACATATCTAAATTTAGAAAGTTTATTTGGGTTGATTAAAGCTCGAATAAACTCGTGAGCTCGAAATATTCGATAAATAAAACTCGATACTCGGCTCGATACTAAACAAACCAAGCTTGAGCACGATGATGTTTGGCTCGACTCGGTTCGATTACACCCCTATGTGCAAGGGCATTTATGCTAAGAGTAGAAAGCATGAAAAATTGAAAACTCTATGAGAAAATAACCAACCAATATCGTACTAATTAGACATTCTATTTTTATTTTTATTTTTTTTGATATCATGAACCCGCAATACATTCTTAGGTGTGCTTTGGGTAAACCCTACGGTCTGTCTGATAGCGCGCAAACCACACAGACAGTGAAACCACACTTGGAAACCACCAGCAGAATGCGCCAAACCCATAGGCGTTTGGTGGGGTTGAGCAACTGTGACCTCTCTACCATGCGAACCCACCTTAACCATTAGACATTCTATTTTAAGTCCATTGATAGTGGCATCACCATCACTCTGGATGATTTTTAGGCTCTTTCTTGTAATAATGTAAGATAGAATTGTATGACTTTTTCATGTTTCTTTTGGACCAACTGCAGGTTCTTTTATTTTTATTTGCTAGAAAAGTTTATAGTGTATTATTAAAATTGCTGTGCAAGAATTATTCATTATCGTGTGCTGTGGTTTCCAAGTCCATTCATTCAATAGGTCGGTCAAGTCGCATCCATCCAATTAGTACAAGTCCATTTTCCTTTATTTCTTCTTTCTATATCTCAAGTTTTCTCAATTTCTGCTCCCTCAAACTTCTATTTTTCCTTTATCTTTGAAGGGCCTTTCTGGTTAAATAGTTAGGAAAAAATTAGATTAGATTAAATTGCGGTTTATTAAATTTGATAATGTTATAGCTAGTTGTAATTAGCTGTGAAATCACTCTCAAATACAAATTCATCTAATACGGTGTTTGATGATATCGTGAAAAGGTAATGGAGTTAGTTTCTATAGTTTGTTATTA
This sequence comes from Salvia rosmarinus, assembly GCA_036937905.1. Lineage (NCBI taxonomy): Eukaryota > Viridiplantae > Streptophyta > Magnoliopsida > Lamiales > Lamiaceae > Salvia > Salvia rosmarinus. Next base: position 12,858,009 of record CM072813.1, on the reverse strand, counting down.
GACATAAACTCTTGTGGACAATACACGTGCTTTTTATACGGTAAATCGGTACGTGTTTACCGTATCATACAAGATGATTACTAAATCCGTACGAGTTTACCGTAATATGAACGTGATTTTCACTATGCGCACAACACCAAAGACCAGCGCTTGTTGTTATGTTTTGTTCAAAAATAGTGTTGTCAATAAAATCGCTTATTTTGTTAAGTCTTGTAATTGTAAATCCTCTTAGTTGAGGGTGGCCGAGAAGGATTCTTGAATAAAAGTTATTTCACCCCCTTAAAACAAATGTATTACTTCAGTGTGTTATATTTCAAATAATTAATTGTGTCTCAAGTTAGCAATTATTTAGTACTATATGTGGAAAAAAAAATAAAAAAAATCAGAGTAACGACTACTAGATATCAATGTTGAAATGCGGCCTACACCATTGACTTGGACTAGGCAGGTCCGTCTAGACAGCTCCATTCATATACTTTTTATAAATGATTTTTGACAACTTTGATATTTAAAAATATTGTAAAGACCAAAAAAATGTTCAAATTACTAAATGTTAGTGACATGGAATAGAAAACATCTAGTAAATTTTGATGTATATATATAAAGAACCATGTCTCTCATAATTTGTCAGCATCTTTTCGTGAATTCTGTTGATCATATTTAATCTATATTAGCATTTTTATGTATATTTTTAATATTATTTTTAATTCTAATATCTTAGAAATTATTATCGAAATCATCAAATTTATAAATTACATAAAATTAAAATTCAATTTAAACTTTGTTTATCTCTTTGAAGTTAAAGAGAAAAAGAGTAAATTGAATTTTATTTTATGTAATTTGTAAAATTTGATGATCTTCATAAAATTTATCAGGTAGTAGAATAAAGAATAATATTTAAAAATGCCGTCACAAAATAATAGTCAACCGTGCTCACAAATGATGAACACTATATAATTCATCTCTATATTATATAATATATATTACATATAGCTCATGGGAGTTTTATGTGTAAATATTATATAGAGTTGGTCTCCGTGTATGTACATATGATGAAAATCACGCCCATATCACGATAAATCTATACATGAAAAGGGCGCAAGCACATAGAGTTTTTGTCTATTATATATGAATGGTGCCACTATTATTGCGCAAGAATTTACTAGTATTGACCAACGTGCAGAAGTAGTAAGTAGCAGCCAATTATGAATTTATTATTTAAAAGTGGGATAGAGCTAGGCTTAGAGTTCAATTATCTTGGTGTAAAAACACCAGTAGAGTCACGAAGCAAACACACAATTATTGCTTAAATAACCCATCATGAAATCACACCTAACGAATAACATTTGAAATTAATCTCTTACCAGTTCTTCCCTAACACATAATCAAATCCACTTTGTCTCCTTATTTACCAGATACATTATCTCGTAATTTACAAGGTTTCAAAGTTTTAGTTCAGTATATTTAGTTAAAATAACAAAATTATATACCAGATAATATATATGTAAAAAAGTAAAATATTCTGAAAATTTTAAAGTTATATATCAACATAATGTATCATACAAATTTATAGTCGTATTATAAAATTAATAGAAAAACACTACATAATCCACACATACATTTTTCTGCGGCCCAAATACGTGAAAATGTGTCTTTGTATTTGCTAAACACGTATTTAGTTATGCTGCAAATGCCTCAAGGATTGCACAATCCATAATTTGAGGATAATATCGGTGATTGGTGAATATATTTTAGACTCCCACAAATTTTTAACTATCTTATTATTTACCTTCAAGAAAATATATGTGTATTATTTTTGTTTTATTTAGACAACGTAGCACAGAAAAAGTGATGTTCCATGTTCTTCAATTATAAAAACTCACATAAAAACATAAGAGGGTTAGCTTAGCAACTCTAATTATGACTAGTGAAAAGCTAAGAAAGACCAAATATAGTTGAGGTTGGTTAACTAGCATTGATGCCTTACACATTCACTTTTTCAGCATGCTCTAAACTCGAGACTATCGAATTCACAAACATGGCAAAAAAATAAGAAAAAAGAAAAGCATTCAGACTCTACAATTTAGTAAATTGAGCCTAATATAGCAACCTGATTCATAATAGTATCCAATTAAATTACTATATTAACCCATTATTTCTCAAAGATAGTTGTAAAGTATGTAAGAGAAAGGCTTTTAGTTCATTGAACTATGAAAGAGGTCATTGCTAAATGTTGTTGCAAATTAAACCCAACTTTCAAAACGATTCAATAATATCTGAACCTTTTGATTTGTAATGAATTATTATTTCTTAATTTTTTGAAATCCAACGTTGACTTCAATATTAATTGCGGTCTTTTGAAGCTCACTATCTTGATAATCCTCGATATTAACAATTTTATCATTCGATATCCGAAATTGAACTAGAACTGCCAAAAAACACTAACTCTATTGCACTAACTTTTGACTCAATTACCAAGCCATCAAAGGTCCAATGAAGAATTGACAACACAAAAGGATAATTCAATTGATGAGCTTCAAAAGTATTCAACCAATTTTAAAATTTGATGTTAGAACGATGTGAAAATCTTAGCTCCAGACTCTCACAAAAAATTATAAAAAAAAATGAATTTACTACAAATCAAAAAATTATAAAATTATTGAATTATTTTAAAAATTGAGTTTAATTTGTGACAAGATCAAAAGTGTGAGACTTAATTAATAATAGTATCACTATGAAATGGTGAATTGTCTATCTTTCCTTTTCACTCCTATGTGTGTGTTTCTTTTCATTTATTAGAAGAAATACAAAGAATTCACACACACCTTCGCACACACTAATGACTTTAGGTGATTCTGACCCTTAATTTACTAGTTCCAGACGAGATTACAGAGCTGTGATTCTTCGTCTTTCTCTCCTATGCGTTAATTGTGCAAAAAAGTTGTGAAATACTTTGTACCCATATTCACGTTAAACTAAGCTACAAAACCCTTTTTTTCCTTTATCTTTTAGGCGATTTAATTCAACTACAAGTAAACTAAATTAAAATTATACTCCTTCCGTCTCATTATTGTTGGCACGTTTTCCTTTTTGGACTTTCCCATTAAGTTGGCTGGTTTAAAAAGGAACACTTTTTACACTAAAAAGTGCCTCGAATTTCATGTTGTCTACTTTCACACAAAACACAATCCTCCTTAATCTACGTGTAAAAAAAAGAGCCATCATTATTGGGACGGAAGGAGTATATTATTTCGACGCCCATAGATCACAATCAACCATTCGATATCTACTATATCTTGCTTTTGTGTTGCATCTCCATATAGTTTTGTCTCTTTTTGTTGCCCAATTCGGGCAATCTTGAAAATTAAATTTATTGCTTCCAATATATGCTTTTGATGCAAGATGTAGTTGTAGTAGTCAACATTCATTTTGATTTACGCTGCAAACACCATGATTCCTTTTCCATGCCCGCTTGCCAATTGATATCAAACAATCTTGAAATATTATCTACCACGTGACCGGCATTGCTGCTTTAAGTGGTTTTGCCGTTTGCTTTACTTCCACTATATTATTGCTGCGGATATTATTTTTTCTTGAATCAAATGCTTCCTCTCCTCCCCTAAGTAAAAGTTGATTTTTGTTTGTTTGACCTAGCATAATGGATCTATAAATTGGGCTTCATCCATTTTATGAGAAGCTAACAAATGATTTTTTGTTCTTTTGGGATGGTCTAGTGGTAAAGTGAGTTCCTGTAATCTTGAATACTATGAAAATATAGGATTTATCCAATGTACACTGAAAGTAGCGACTCCGAGTTCCCTATAAATTCTATTAAAAAAACAGATTTTTCACATTGAATTGATTCGATTGTTCAAAGCCCAAACCAACTCCCGAGGTTGGGTTTTCAAGGACCGGCCCAAATTGATGTCATTTGCACAAGTTACTACACTTTTAAATGATTAATTAATGGATATGATAATTCACAAATTACACTTTTAAATGATTAAGTAATGGATATGATAATTCACAAAACTTTTATGGGGATTTTTTTTTTAAATTTAAATATGAATCAAAATTTTAGAATAAGAGCTTGTTTGATATATAGTATCCGCATCATATAATAATAATATTAATAATAACAATCGGGAATGGCCAAAAATTTTATATAACATATATGTTTGATATTTTTATTATCTCATATATTAAGTTGCTACTCTTTCTAACCAAGTGTACAATTTTAACCTTCAAAACATAATAAAATACGCATGAATTCACATGCAAACACGCATGCCAACCAAGGCCCAGTGACCAACCCTCCCTCCCTTGTTTCCCGACGGCCAACCTCCCTCCCTCCCCTCTGCTGGCGGCCAACCCTCTCTCTCCCCCTTTTCCCGACGGCCAATCCTCCTCTGTTTCCGTGACCAACCACCTCCCTTCCTTCACTCTGCCGATGGCCAACCCCATCCCTTCCCCTTTTCCCGACGGCCGACCCCCTCCCTCTCTTTGTTTCCGGCGGCCAACCCCATCCCTCTCCTTTTTCTCGGTGGCCAACCCTCCCTCCCCTTTTCCCAGCGACCAACCCTGTGAAATCAGTCTGTTGTCGCTGACTCCGTTTTTTTAGAATAATAAAGGATATTTTTGTAATTTTAATGTGAATTGGGTAAAAATAATAGTATGTTAATATATGGGTTAAATTAAATATGTATGTTAATATTTGGGCAATTCTCCCCATTAACACTATATTTTATTTATTCTTGAGTGGGTAATTGGCCTAGGCTTAAATAGTCTTAATTATTCCATTTTTAAGAGATTCACCTACTTCTCTTATTGAAATTGATGTCTTGGAATTTAAGGCGGCATCATTTGACTGACATTCCCAGTGTTTCTCACTTTCTACTATGTTTATTATTATTCAAAGTCTACAATTATTTAATTAATTTTAATTGTATATCATACTTCTTAATACGTAAATTTCTAACTATTTTATTCTAAAAATACCCAATGGCCTTGTGACTAGGTATTCACTAGGGGTGAGCAAAAATCGAACCGAAATTAATTCGGTTCGGTTTCGGTTTGAAGAAAAAATCTATTTTCAAACCGAATCATCCGAATTTTTTATATTATATATATGTTATTTATATTATTAATATTTAAATTAGTTAATATTATATATATATAATTATATATACATTATAAATATTATAATATTTATATTAATTATAATTTAAATTCGATTAAAATCGAACCGAACCGAAACCGAATATTTTGGTTCGGTTTGGATATATAAAACGGTTCGGCTCGGTTTGAGTTTTTTAAAAAAATCGGTTTTTATTTTTTTCGGGTTCGGTTCGATTTTGAACCGAACCGCCCGAATGCTCACCCCTAGTATTCACTGTGTTTCAAGGTAGTGAAAAGAGAGAAAAAAAATAAAAAAATCAACCGTGCTTCACTATTTTATGTAAAACCTTTTAAATTTTGTTTTAGTGTAAAATCCAGAACTGAAAGATATTAGACTTAAATATCATATGACACATTTAGGCTGAAATGCATACAACTCCCTATAGCATATTCCTTTAATAAATTCTAATTATTCATATAATTAATCTACGCAATAAATCGAATAACACAAAATTCATATTAATGTAATAAGAAATAAAAGAGCCAATCCATGAAAACCATGGTACCATTCCTTGCATTGGATGCAAAGTGCCAAAAATTTAAAGGCCCCTTTACACAAACTTTAACAACTCTTTTATTCCACATTCAAATCACAATGATGCTACACATCATTATTTTCTACCCTTCCCAACTTCATAGTTTAACAGAACTTGTGACCGAGAGGTCATGATTAATCACCAAAGCATACATGGGTTTGGCGCATCACACTGGTTTTCAAGTGTGGTTTCACATCTGTGGTTTGCGGCTATTGCAGGATCGTGGGGTTCTGGTCTTGACTAAGGTAGCGGTGCGGGTTCGATATCAAAAAAAGAAAAGAATAATACTAATCACATTCAAGTTCTTAGTATTATTCCCCAAATCTTTCAACAATTACCATCAAAGATTTACCAAAATCCCTTTTCCCCAAGGGCAAACTCATCTTTCCACACCTAGGAGTAGCTTTAAATGAGCAGTGGTAGCATTTTAGTGAGCTGTGGGTCAGCGCATATAGCCGTTGCGCTACTAACTATTTGAAAAAAGTTGAAGAACTTAAATCATTTTTAAAAATTTCCAAAACGACCGTTAAGTTCTCTTATCTTCTTCACCTTCAATTCTCCTCCTCCTCGTCATAAAAAAACTCTTGTTTTTCTCTGTTACCTTACCCAGATTTTATAATGGCAAAGGATTTCGTGTTCACCGAGGAAGAAATGGCGGTCGACGGAGGCCTCGGCTACCCGAAAGCCTTCGCCATGCTCTGTCGAGATCGGAATTTCGGGCCCTTCAGCCATGGCCCACCGTACACCTTCACCCCTTATGCTTTGGTTCAGCAAGAGGTAATCTTGAAATGAATTTATTGATCAATTCATGTCGAAATTAAAGTATTTTGGTATTTTGAGTATTATAATCGCTGTTGGAATGAGGAAATGGTAATGCACATTTATGCTTAAGATTGAAAAGGAAAAAAAATCTATTTTCTTGGCGAGGAAATTGTGCATATTGCAGGATTCGTGGTACAATCTATTACGTCTTTCTTTGATTTAAGTTTATCACTTTGGATTCTTGATTTTAGAACACGAGCGTAGCAGTACTTTGGAATAATAGGGAATGATTTTCTTAAAGAATCGAAATTTCCTGATGGAATGGTGCATTTGGAGGTGAAAATTGATTAGGGCTTTTAGATTAATGACTATTCTTGAAATTCAAGAAGCTTTGAACCCTGCAAATGCAATTTATAATTTGGAAATTATCTACTAGTATGTTGATTTGTAATACGTTTAGACTCTTCTTTAAACTCGAGTTCTTGAAATTCTTATTTTAATTGGAAATTTGAGCTGCTTGTTGGAACTCTTTTACTAGCTAAATATTGTCACTCCATCAGTTTGCAAGGGCTTATTTTGAAATAATCTTTCATTGTCTTGGGAATGTAGGATGCAAGAGCAAAGGAATTGGATGAGATGTTTCCACTGATTGACCCCAAAGTGAAACCCACGATGAAGCCCAAGATCTTCTTGAATCTCCTATGGAAACAGCTCAACCATCTTGGGTAATGATGCAAAGCAATTATCCCATATCCTGTAATTTTCTCAAAGCACAAATGTAGTGCACATTTTCTAGTTATTCATCACTATCCAAAAATCTTCAGGAATGCTGGTTTCGACCCAGAAATTATTCGTGTAGACCCGTATGGCAATGTTCTGTACTTTCATGCCGATGCTGCTTCCCCTCTTGCATGGGAGATTGATCATTGGTTTCCTTGCTCGAGTAATTTCTGTTTATTTAAGCCCATCTTTTATTGTAGAATTAGGATCAGTTTAGCTTTAAGGATTTTAAAACTGTGATGGTGCTGAAAATTGTAGGAGGAGGACTGACTGTTCCAAGCAACCTCAGAATAATACAATGGCAAGTGTGTAGAAGAAACCATAACAAGCTAGAATTTCTGATTCCTTGGTGGGATTTGCAAGTAGGCATATCCATTAACCAGTTCTTGTCCATCTTCGCCTCGTCTAACTCAGATTTCAGGTTGGTAGTATTGCATTCGTACTAGTAGTGTTATCAAAAATCCACTAGTGATACATATTAGGCTCGTTGTTTGTTGTTCTTATTCCAGGCGAAGGGCGTTTTCATGGTTGTTTCACGAAGGTGAAGGTGAAGAACTGAATGCTTCACAGACTGTTGATTCCCACATTTTCCCACAGCATTTCTTGGAATCGGAAGGTAGATTAGGTCTGGCTCCGTCTGCAGTTGTTCAGACACGACGGGAATCCTTTGATGCTCCGTTGAAATCTCTGGGTCACAACAGAAGGCCTAAATCCAACACTCCCATAGTAGGTTAGTAGCAAATCAGCAATACATGAATTAGTAAAGTTGTGTTTGTCTTAATGTTTTGTGTTTGATTGCAGCATCTGTGAAAAAAGGTACACTACTCTCGAAAGAAAATGAAAGTGTGCTGATGGAGACCAACCCGTATCAAGCCATTGTCATGGCCCGAGATTCTCTAAAACAGAGAGAGGAGGCTTCAAAGATGCAAGCAGAGATACACAGATTAGATAACGAAGCGTTTGAGTTGCAGCACAAGGCCGAGGAGGATAAGCTCTCTATTCAAGAACTGGAGCTGGTGCTGATCAAGAAAAGGAGGCGGGCAGAAAAGTGTCGAAGGCTAGCAGAGTCGCAGTCTTCCTACCGGGTGATGCTCGAAAAGATGATCAGAGACGCCATGCACCAGTAAGATCATTAGAAACCAAATTCATGCCTGTCAGAAAGCATTAACCAACATCTTTAACTGGATTTTTCGTATATTTTGCAGAAGCGTCGTCTATAAGGAGCAAGTGAGGTTGAATCAAGCAGCAGCAAGTGCTCTCATGGCTCGACTCGAAGCTCAGAAAGCGATTTGTGATTCTGCTGAGAGAGAACTTCACGTGAAGTATAAACAGAAAGATGAGCTGGAGAAACAGATGAGACCTGAGTGGGAGCAGGCGAGGAAAAGATCAAGAATGAACGATACACTATTTGAAGAGGATGACAACGACAAGATCACCCTGTGTTTGCCAGAAAATGAGCTAAACATGCAGCAAGAAGAAATGGAAGAGAATAATGCTTTTTGTGAAGAAACCACAATGAAAACTCTTCCTCTGTGTTTACCCGACATAAAATCCGCTGCTCATACACACAAGGAACTGAGGAAGTTCTTGGAAGAGGAGCAGACAGCGAGTCTGCTGCCGAATGAGGAACGGGAGGAGGAAGAACTCGAAGGTCAGAAAGAAACTACTAAAATTAGAATCTTGAAGCCTGACCTAGAGAAAACTAGAGATAGTCTTGCTGGAGAGGATGAGTACATAGTTGAAGAAAGGCTTGAAAAGTTGGAGATTGAAGATGGAGGAAGGTATACGATATTCAGTTCCTGTTTCCCATGAAATGGAGGAAGAGGAGGATGAAGAAAGCAGAAGACGACGTGGGAAAGGGAATATAGAGAAATGGATGCAGTTTCTGCTTGAAAGCACGCAGGAGGATGCAGAGATAAATACGCGAACCTCTGATGGACAAAAAACCACCAGGACAGAGGAGCTAATTGAGAAGATGAACATGATATATCCCCACCCGGATAACAAAGATTCAAGGGCTCAGAAAACACAGAAATTGGTTGAAGAAAAGATGGATGGTCAGCCAATCGCCCCGGAAATAAGTGACGAGAACTCAGAAGGGGATAAAGAGAATGACCAAAATATGGCAAATATCAGCAATCCCTTCAAGAACCCTCCTTACAGAGTTCTCCCACATAAAATTACAGCCAAGGAAGCAGGAAGAGTAAGTAGCCCTGATGAGAAAGTTAGGATTGAGAAAATCGGAAAGGAAAGGGGACTCGTGAGGTCAGAGAGTGCCCGGGCATTCCGCCGTATACCATCTTCTCCCTCTCTTATATTGGAAGGCATGAAAAAGAGAGTGGACTGCATAAGAAGAAAGCCCTTGGTGCTTGATGATAACGATGCAGATGAGAGTCTTGCAGCCAGAAAAAGCTTCATGAAATCATCCGTCAAAACGATCAAGAAAGCAGTGAGAATTTAGGTTGTGTACGCGGTTAGGTTATATGTGTGTGTTATTTTTTAAGAGGCGAACTCTCCTAACAAATAATTGGTGTGATCGTTTTCTTTTTCTTTACATTGGCTTGTTTTATCATATTGGTTTGTGGAAATATGTATGTAATAACAGCTTGTTGTTTGATATCTTTTATCCAATTTGTATTTCTTGAAGTGTATTCAGAGTAATGAAACATATTTCAACAAACATGGTGCAAGATAAGTAAAAACTGAAATCTGTCGGTATATATCATGTGTTCTTGAAATACAATAAGTTTTACAGCGATGACTACAAGAAATCTTCCACATCTATATGCATCCACTTACCAAATTTAGGATCTTCATTTTATTTTCAGAGTCTCCTCACCACGTATAAGGAGGCAGCAATACAAGCTGTTCGCGCAATCTCAATTTCCCTTATATCCCTCATCTCCACAAGAGCAGCTTCCATCCTTGAAATGGTGGAAAATCTCAGTGTCTCGAACAGAAATCTCTCTCCGAACAATCTTGCTGATGAACTTCATCGCGTTGTGGCAGCTCTCACACATGTAGAGATTCTTAGTAACCCAAATAGGCATCCCCGGGGACGTGTTTATGAGCCCGTATGCAACGGCCAACCTCTCGCTGTGGCCACAGAAGACGTCTGCTTTTGAAGCTTCGACTTCATTTGCAAAACTTCTCTCTGGATCACTATGACCCCCCGCCTTCATCTTCTCATAAAACCCTTCCAAAACACCTGTTATCTCTCTCATCTCGGGGTGTGACATGTCGCCACTGAGAAAAGCATGGACTTTCCCTTTCACTTCCACCCAACTGCAACCGGGATCAATGGTGAGCCCCATCTCTCTCATTGTTTTCCTTAACTTAGCAACTTCGTCCCACTTCCCACTGTCGGAATACAAATCACACAGTAGAATGTAATATCCCACGCTCCGGTTATCCATCCCAAAGATATTCTTAGCGGCTATCTCACCAAGATCAACTCGTCTGTGTATCCTACACGCATTCAACAAGGCTCCCCATATAGCCTGATCCGGTGTCATAGGCATCTTTTCAATGAATTAAATGACGCATTCTCCAGCTTCCCTGCACGGCCCAGCAAATCGACAACACAAGCATAGTGCTTCATATTTGGAGTGATGGAATACTCAGTTTCCATGCTGTGGAAATACTGCATCCCTTCCCTCACCATTCCTGACCTACTGCAAGCACACAATAGAGCAATAAACGTGATCTCATCCGGTCTTACTCCTAATCCGATCATTTCTTGAAATAACCCTGTGGTGAGTGCACCTTGACCCCTCTCAGCATGGCCAGTGAGCAAGATATTCCAAGAAGCAACGTCCCGTTTCTGTGTCTTGAACTGGTTTCTCGCAGGCACCATCCTCCCACAACGGATATACATGTCGAGGAGTGCATTGGGTGAAAACCCTCGAATGCTAACCCATTCCTCAGCATGTGTGCGTGGATTTCCTTCCCACACATGAGTGCTCCTATCCTAGCACACGCAGCAAGCACAGAGAGTAGGGTAACTTCATTTGGCTCAAGACTGATTTTCATTTGCCTAAAATAGATCAATGCTTCAAAGCATCTGTTATTGATCCGGAGCCCTAGAATAATCGATGTCCAAGATACTACATTTTTATCAGGAATTTGATGGAAGACTTCTAGAGCCTTATCAATGCATTTACACTTGGAATAGAAGTCGATCAGAACATTCGCCACCAGAAGATAACCTATAAGTCCTGTCTTTTTAGCCAACTCATGAAGCTTAGTTCCCATGTCTAGCAAACCTAAAGAAGCACAGGCAGATAAAACTCCGGCTATAGTGATCTCATCGGGGGCAACACCTTCAAGCTCCATGAGCTTATAAGTCTCGACAGCCTTATTAGCAAGACCATTGTTGTTATACCCTGTGATCATAGATGTCCAAGAAACCACATCTTTACACTCAATTCCAGCAAAAACCTTCTCTGCTTCACTCAACCTTCCAAAACTCGAATGCATCTGAATCAATGCATTACCTACTGCATCATCATCCCGAACTCCATCTTCATAACGTACCCATGAACCGCCTTGCCAAGCCTCTCGTCACCAAAGACCTCAAGCTGCAATCACACTAGTCATAGTCATCAAGTCCGGATGAAAGCAGCACTCCCTCATGGAGAAGAACAACCGCAGCCCTTCCAAACATTCGTCATTCTCAAAGCACCCGCGATCATAGCATTCCACGAGATCCTATCCCTCCTATCCATCTTATCAAACACCATCCTCGCATTCCACAGATCCCCACACTTGACATACATAGTGATCAAGGAATTCACAACATCAACATCAGCCTCAAACCCGAAACGCAAAACATGGCCATGAATCTCCCTGCCCCATTCCCAACTCCCCAAACCACCACAAGCCCTCAACACACAAGGGAAAGTATACACATCAGGCCTGACCCCAACACCACCAAGCCACAGCATCCTCCCATACAACTCGATCGCCTCTTCTAAGAAACCGTTCTTTGCATACCCACCAATCAAAACATTCCAAGAAAACGAATCCCTTTCCTCCATTTTCCCAAACACATACCACGCATCACCCACATTCCCCAACCTCACAAACATGCTCAAGAGCGCATTTCCTAGCCTTAAACTCAAATGAGTAATCGAATTCGAAACCAGAGAGTAAATGAACGAACCTTCATTAGACGCCCTCTTGTACTCGCATAATCTTACTAAAGAGACAAAGGTTTCTTCTTCTATATCAGTTGGAAGCTCTTTCCCACAGAAGCGAGAACGTTTACGGCTTGATTCAGCTCGTTTTGAGTGCATAGCTGAGTTAAATACGAGTTGGGGTCAGCTGTGAAGGATGAACTCGAGTTTAGAAGAGAATTGTGGTGGCTTTTCCTGAGGAAAATTGATTGTTTCTAGAGATAATCTTAACAAAATTCTTACTTCTAGAATTGGGCGGTCCGGAAAATTGGGGATTTGAATGTTCAGAACTGAGAGAAATTCGTGGGGCTTTTGTTGAGACAGCCATTCTTGCTGAGGCATTGCAAGAATGGAGTGAGGGTTTTAGTAAAGGTTTAACTGCGTAAAATTCTAACCTGAGACAGACAATTTCGGATAACGTAAGACAGCCCCACAAACGGCGTCGTTCAAGTTGAAATCTGTTCATCCAATTATTTATCGTTTAAATTCATTCATTCATTTTTTATTTAATGGAATTTGGAAGAGGGGAGACCAATTTCCCATTATACCCTCGTGAAAGTGAACAGTCCCAAGTCCAAAAAGCGACGTGGCAATAAGAATTCCCCACTAGTGAATTCCAAGTCATATGTAGTAATTTCCCATTCCCGTGGGAGATTCTAATGAGATTCTAGGAATTATTCTGTTATACATCATTATTTTAATTAACAACCAATTAACTCATCTAATTAAAATATCATTATCCAAATAACCACTTCTCGCATTATTCCCGGCATAAGAGATTTCCATAAGTGTTTATTCCAAATTGCGTCTCCGCATTTTTTATACACGGAGTCGGTGTTGGCAAATTTAAGATTAATTAGTAGCAATTAAGAAATTAATTAGGTAGGCATAAAAAGTCCTGCTAATGACTGTAGCGAGACGAATATGCTGGGAATTCTCAGACTTCAATGGTCCTTCTATACCTTTGTTAAACGACACGTCATCACGCCAAGCATATGCTCTCTAGATATTCTATCTTTTTCCAATAAAGCCACCTAATTCACTCCTTCACGCACACTTCCCACACAATCACACACACACACACACACACACACACACAGAGAATTGAATTTGACTACATTGCTGCGGAAATCGATCGATCGATCGATCATGAAGTTTGGGAAGAGATTGAAGCAGCAGATAGAGGAGAGTCTGCCGGAGTGGCAGGATAAGTATTTGTCGTACAAGAAGCTGAAGAAGCTGGTGAAATTGATCTCGTCGGCGCCGCCGACGCTGAATAGATCGCTGTACTGCGGCAGGGCAGAGGCGGAGTTCATGTATTTGCTCAACGCCGAGATCGACAAGTTCAATGCCTTCTTTATGGAACAAGAAGAGGATTTCGTCATTCGCCATAAGGTTTTAATTCTCATTTTTTCTGGTTTTAATTTCAATTTTAGGCTCCTAAAATGTTTATTAATTTCAAGTGGAAATTTGTCATTTCGTTTCTAAGGAATCATATGTTAGGATCGGGTCGAAAACGCAATGAAATTAAAATTTTTCGAACGAATAAATGAAACAACGATTATTTCATTTCAACGATTTTGACGACTTCACGTTAACGTGATGTAGGTATTGAACGATCGAATCATAGGATACCTTTTCGCACTCCAATTGATGAAGGATGAGAAGCAATCGATTGCTCGTCCTCCAAACTCGCAGGATCCAAACGTCTTCCTCTATCAGTCACACTCTGCAAACGAATCAAACGCACAATTTTTCGCTAGTAAAATTGAACACCCTTCTATTGAAAATTCAGACTTCAGATTAAAAGCCAAAAGAGAAAAGAACGTTGCCCCTTAAAAAGAATTGAAAAGCCGTGAACCTCCCTCTCTATGAAAAACACGTCCATGCTTAAATGATAAGAAAAATCATTATAACAATTGCTATCTTATTAAAGAAGGAGTTAATTCCTTAATCAATTCCTTTATGCTGCAACGTTTATTATTTAAAAAAAAAAAAAAAAAAAACGTTCCCATTGCTTATCTTATTAAATAAGGAATTAACTCCTAATGAATTCCTTTTTTTTTTTTGGTGATTAATACTGAAATTTTAAAGTTTGCGTCACACGGTGACTTTAATGAATTTCCTTTATCGCAAAGAACGTCTCTTAATTCTTTTCTTCTATCAGGATTGTATCAGGATTACTTTTATCCGGATATGAGTTATATATATATATATATATATATATATATATATATATATAAATCGATTTTCTAGATTCAAAATTAATCAAATTAATTTTGTATCTATTTAAATTAATCTAATTAATTTAATATAGAATTAGACTTGTTAATCCAATTATATTCAACTAAATACATTTAATTAAATATCTAATTTAACATATTAAATTAGAACAAGTCTCCATTAATTAATCATCATTAATTAATCGGATTCAACTATTGAATCAATTCAATTGACACGTTCTAGCTTTTGTGTGTGACCTCTTGGGTTCACAACTAGCACTAATAATAGGCTTGTAACAAATTACAACTTAAATAAATAACATTTATTCAATTAATTCATCCAATAAATTAATTTACTTGAAATTAACTCTTTAATTTCAAGAACCTATAAACCATGGAACATCTAGCAAGTAGCATGGTCACCTAGCACTAGGTGAAATAGCGAGTAAACCTATTTTGATTATGAATCAAGATACGCGTCTGGTCCTTCTATTATCTAATTTCCCAATTGGATATTGAGTATGGAATTAAATCGAAAACTCATAAATAATCCCAATAGTTACATTTTCATTAAATATCAATAACTCCTTTATGAATCAATATTCATCATGCCGCCAGGTCTTGAGTTATGAATAATGAAAGCGTAGGAAATTCTCTGTCTCAAACAAGTAATAGATTCTTTGTTGACCACACATTAATCTCCATATTCATTCATATTACATCCAATATAAACTCTTTGATGATTGTCTTGCAATCGAGAATATATCAAATGAAATAGAACTTATACAAGATTACTATGGTGTCTCAAGTCAAAGGACTAATCATGTACTATCATAATTTAGTAATTCTTATTTCGATAAATTCCATATATAAAATTTCTAATGGCTAGTTCGGTGTCTTGTTTTCTAACAAGCACCCACACATATACACTTACGTCAACTACGTTAATATTGATGAAACACAATATTCTCATCTTATGAGCATATATCATATGTGCGAGTTACATTAACAATTCAATGTCTATCTTGAATAGTTATTTCACTCGGAACTAATTTAAGACCAAAGCTTCAAAGATATATTTCATAATCACCATCATATGCGTGATCATATCTTATAACTTTTCATGGTCAAGGACTTTATCTAAAGTACATAATTTATTAAATAACAAATACTTTAGATAAATAAATGCCTTTATTAATATAATTTCCAATAAGATTAAATTTACAATTTAAATAAAAGAGTAAAACGACCAATCTAATTGGCTACGGTGTAACTCTTTCAATCTCCCACTCGCCTAGCACCAATCACCGTGTATCTTAGACCCATCTTATCAAGATGTCCTCGAATACTTTTGTGACAAGGGTTTAGTTAAGCGGATCCGCTACATTTTCATTGAAGCAACTCGCTCCACCACGACTTCGCCTCTACCAATGATTTCTCGAATCAAGTGATATCTTCTCATAATGTGTTTGGATCTTTGATGAGATCTTGGTTCTTTAGCTTCATGTAATAGCTCCATTGTTATAACAGATATATAGCATTGGATCAACGGTGATGGAATTACGCCCAACTCTTGAATGAAATTCCTTATCCAAACAACTTCTTTGCGAGATCGAGATCGACAATATATTCACCGGTGGTTGAATCAACAATTGTTTCTTGCTTGGAACTTTTCCAACAAATTGCTCCACCATTCAAAGTGAATATAAATCGACATAGATTTGGAGTCATCTTTATCACATCGAAAACTAGAGTCGGTGAAACCTCTAGTTTTAGTTCTCCATTTCGTAGATCAAAATAAATCCTTAGTTCTTCTCAAGTACTTAAGAATTGATTTACGACCTTCCAATGCTCTTCGCTGGATTAGGCGATATCCGCTCATGACACTCGAGCATGTGCGACATCGGGACGTGTACATAACATGGCGTACATTATACTTCCTATCGCGGAAGCATAAGGTACCCGAGTCATTTTCTCTCCTTCGGTGTTTGAGGAGACATAGATTTAGAGAGAAATACCATGACTCATTGGCAAGAACCCACGCTTGGATTCTTCCATGCTAAACCTTTTAACACTTTGTCGATGTACATGGATCGAGATAATCCAATCATCCTTCTTGATCTATCTCTATAGATTTTAATTCCAGGATGAAGGATGCATCTCCCAAGTCCTTCATGGAGAATTGTTTTGACAACCAAACTCTTGTTGATTGCATCATTCCAACATCATTCCCAATGATTAGGATGTCATCAACATAAAGCACAACAAACACTATCTGGCCCCACTAACTTTCTTATACACACATGGCTCTTTCGGATTCTTTTGAAAACCAAACGCTTTGATTGTTTCATCGAATCGAATGTTCCAACTCCTGAAGCTTGTTTAAGTCCATATATTGATCTTTGGAGTTTACAAACCTTTTGTTCATTCCTTTAGATACAAAGCCTTCAGTCGCACCATATAAATATCCTCCTTCTTGTTTCCATTAAGAAATGCGTCTTTACATCCATTTGCCATATCTCATAGTCATAATATGCAGCTATGGCAAGCGAGTTCGAATGGACTTAAGCATCGCAATCGGTGAGAAAGTTTCCTCATAGTCAATTCCTTCCTTTGAGTATAACCTTCGCAACCAGCGTGCTTTATATGTAGCCACATTTCCATCTACTCCAAGCTTTGGCTTGAAAATCCACTTGCATCCAATAGGAACAATTCCAATTGGTAGATCCACTAAGATCCATACTTTGTTAAAGTACATAGAATCCATTTCGGATTGCATAGCTTCTAGCCACTTATCTCGGTCAATGTCATAAATTGCCTCGAATAAGTTCTTGGATCATTATCAATAGGAGGTTTTCCTTATTGTTTTCCATCAATAAGTTCAACCTATCGGTGACTTAGAAACTACGGTGGACTTTTGACGGGTTTGTGCATAGAAGTTTCACCTTTGTTGATTGAGTATTTTCACCACAATCTGGGACACTTTGTGGTTCTTGAGTTCGTCAGTTCTACAATCTTGTTACTTACATTGAGCGTAAACTCTTCCTCAAGAAAAGTAGCATTCCTCGAAACAAACACCTTTTGTTACGAGGGATCATAGAAATAATATCCGATAGACTCTTTTGGATATCCCACAAAATTACATAAGATGGATCTCATATCCAACTTATCTCCCATTAATCGCTTCACATAAGCAAGACACCCCATATCCTTAGATATTTGTAAGAAGGTGTTTTGCCAAACCACAATTCATATGGTGTTTTAGGTACAGCTTTAGATGACACTCTATTTAACAAATGTGTTGCAGTTTCTAAAGCATATCCCCAAAACCATGTCTAACAAGGCACGATTCTGCGCTCGAAACTCCATTGAGTTGAGGAGTACCGAGGCGTCCACCGTGATAGAATCCTTTCTCTTTAGATAATCAAGAAACACACCACTTAAGTATTCACCCCCGATCGGATCGAAGAATTTTAATACTTGAGCGGTTTGTTTTCCACTTTTGTCCGAATTCTTTGAACTTTTCAAATACTTGATTTGTGTCTTATCAGTACACATAACCATACCTGAGTAATCGTCGGTAAAGGTTACAAAATAGTGATAGTTCCGGGCACTAACACTTAGTGGTCCACAAACATCCGTATGGATCAAATCCGATAAATGTTGAGCTCGCTCCACTTGTCCAACAAATGGTGATTTGGTCATCTTTCCTGAGACAAGATTCACAAGTTGCCAACTTTTGCTCGTTCGAAAGACCAAGCAATTGAGACAATTGATTCATTCTTTCTCGAAATATGACCTAGTGCGGAGTGCAAAGCTCTATGGAACTATGATTATCTAATTTTCTTTTATTTTGTTGAATATGCAAAATAGGGTTTTGTGGTATAATAGTATACGGACCATTAACCAATACACTAGAATAAATTAAAGAAGCATCTTTCAAGATGGAACATATTCCACCTTTTATTGAAAATTATAATTTTCTCTATCCAAAGCGGAATAGAGATGATGTTCTTAATCAAACTAGGTGCGTAAAACAATTGTTCAAAACAAGTTTAAAACCACTATCAAGAGCTAGGTAAGCAGTTCCTACGCCTAAAGCAAGTAACTCTTGCTCCATTGCCCATACGTAGAAGCTGCTCTCCTTTGCTCAACTTCTTAGTTCCCACCATCACCGTAATTCATTACAAAGATGTGAGGAACAACCGGTATCCAATACCCACGAAGCATCGTTAACAGATAAGTTAACTTCAACATAGTAAATACCTGAACCCTTCAGGCTTGCAAGATATGTCTTGCAATTCCTCTTCCAATGTCGGTTTGTTGCAAAATGGCAAATGTCATGGATTGAGCATTCTTCTTTTCTTCCCTACTCCACCCTCGTGCCTTCAACTTGTTGGGTTTAGATGAACCCTTCATCTTTCTTTCCCTTCCACTTGTTAGTCTTAGCCTTTGGAGCTTTCGACGAGGAGGAACCAACAAGAAAAGCAGCTTGTCGCTTTTCATAGTGGACTCGGCCGTCACTAGCATATTGACAAGTTCGGAAGACTAGTTGTCATGCTATGCATAGTGAAGTTGACGACAAAAGTGTCGAATGATGGTGGCAAAGATTGCAACATGAGGTCGGGTTGCAATTCGACTTCAATCTCGACTCTGAGATCCCAACCTTTCCATAAGAGCTATCATCTTGACCCATGAGTTTGAATGAAGAGCCCTCTGTCATCACGACCTTTGGAAAAGCTCATTAGATATCATATATCTTTGTTGTCTAATACTTTCTCCGTACAACCTTTGTAAGCGGATAAGGATCTCATAAGCGAAGCCACCTTCATTTTGTCTTTGAAGTTCATTTGACATCGATGCTAGCATATAGCAACGAACACGCAAATCGTCATCAACATGACTTTGGTACTGTAAGTACATCATTTGCGGCGTCATCGCAGGTTTTCGTGCATTGGGGCATCCAGACATAAGCCCTTTTTGGAATTTAGAACAATTCTTAAATTCGAACCCAATCAACATAGTTTGTACCAAGTAAGTTTGTTTTGGTCAAGAATTGATGATAATGGATTTTCGACATTTTGCGGACAATCTACAAATAAGATGCAGAAAATTAGCGAGACTATGGAAAATATATTCAATTAATATAAGGTCTTTAATAATTAATTGTCTCCTACTATTTTATTCAAATTCCATAACCCCAAATGGAATTGGAAATCGAATTTCTAGTAGGAATTAAGGTCCAATAAAATATTCCATAACTCAATATTATGAAGACATGAAATATTTTTATCGGTAGTCAACTCTTTGACGATTATATCTCTATATAACCTTAATTTTATTTTGTCTCACTCTTCCTATATACCTCAATTTTATGAGCCCATATAGTACTAAGTGTCAAGTTATACCCATCAAACATTCATGTAAATAGAGCACCAATATATTCCACGACTCATGGACAACACATTGATAAATCTATTCCATGAGTATCTCTATACTTAGTGAAGATCACGACTTTCCATCACTAAATCACTCCACGACTCGTGATAAGTGATATAGTGTGGTAGCATCTCATGTCTTTACTTTTGATGGTAGACTTGGAGCGATGAATCCAATTCAACTTATCCAATTTAACTTGAAATCGAATTTCAAAATTATTTATAAAAGTTTCAAAACTTAGGGTTTTATTTTCAAGACCTCATCAAAACTATTATCTAGGTGAGTTTAATTAATGCAAACATCATCACATGATTTTGCAAATAAGCATTAAATAAATACTAACATGCATCCTATACATAAAGCGATGGGATGATCATGGCGTTCTATGCGACCCGTTTGAGCCAAAACGGGTCAAGGTCAATCTAAGTATTTTAAAATGAAAGACATATCTATTACATCATATGTAACCCCATACATATATGGGTCTTTAAGCGCCTCTTATTTTCTTCGCGACGAACGTCCTCCAATAAAAAAAAAATTACAATGAAAATAGAAAACCTCACTTTCTATTCTACACTCATTGCATAAATGAAAACGATTACATTGAATGGAATAAGAGGCTCAGTCCCATTTTAAAACCCAAGCATATAAAATAATAAACCATCACATCGGTATTGGCCCATGATCATCCCTAAATAAATCATGCTAACATTCATCACATGAATAAAAACATAATAAATTTACCAAGTGGAATTAATAATTTATTTCATTATTAAAAGCATAAAATTTAATTTTGGATAAAAACAATTTTATCACACATTTAGAATTAACAATTAATTCTAAAATGCCAAAATCAAATTTAAAGCGAAGATATCGATTTATATGACGACATTCGTCATAAAAGCGATATCACATTTGCCTAACACTCATTTAGACAAAACTTGAGATAAATCTCAATCCCGTGGCGACTCGAGTGAATGGAACACATTGAGGCGAGTCCTAAACACCCATGGTGGCCTCGGCGTCACACACCTCGATCGACCATGGCTGTCTCCTACCACAACACGTCAATTTACTTGACGCTCACAAAATGTTTGATGAAATACGGCAAGACAATATTCATAAACACTCATGCGATTTTCGTTTTCGTTCATGCTATCAATAACAAAATAAATTCTAGCATAATTAACAATTTATCCATGCCAACACATAACGATAAACATCATGTTAACGTGAACCGGGCTCGATACCCTTGTTAGGATCGGGTCGAAAACGCAATGAAATTAAAATTTTTGAGCGAATAAATGAAACAACGATTATTTCATTTCAACGATTTTGGCGACTTCACGTTAACATGATGTAAGGTATTGAACGATCGAATCATAGGATACATTTTTCGCACTTCAATTGATGAAGGGATGAGAAGCAATCGATTGCTCGTCCTCCAAACTCGCAGGGATCCAAACGTCTCCCCTCTATCAAGTCCACACTCTCTAGAACGAATCAAATGCACAATTTTTCGCTAGTAAAATTGAACACCCTCTCTATTGAAAAATTGAGACTTCAGTTAAAAGCGAAAGAGAAAAGAACGTTGCCCTTAAAAGAATTGAAAAGCCGTGAACCTCCTCTCTATGAAAACACGTCCATGCTTAAATGATAAGAAAAATCATTATAACAATTGCTATCTTATTAAAGAAGGAGTTAATTCCTTAATCAATTCCTTTATGCTGCAACGTTTCTTATTTAAAAAAAAAAAAAACGTTCCCATTGCTTATCTTATTAAATAAGGAATTAACTCCTAATGAATTTCCTTTATGCAGCAACGTCTCTTAATTCTTTTTCTTCTATCCGGACTGTATCCGGATTACTTTTATCCGGATCTGATTATATATATATATATATATATATATATATATATATATATATAAATCGATTTTCTAGATTCAAAATTAATCAAATTAATTTTGTATCTATTTAAATTAATCTAATTAATTTAATATAGAATTAGACTTGTTAATCCAATTATATTCAACTAAATACATTTAATTAAATATCTAATTTAACATATTAAATTAGAACAAGTCTCCATTAACTAATCATCATTAATTAATCGGATTTAACTATTGAATCAATTCAATTGACACGTTCTAGCTTTTGTGTGTGACCTCTTAGGTTCACAACTAGCACTAGTAATAGGCTTGTAACAAATTACAACTTAAATAAATAACATTTATTCAATTAATTCATCCAATAAATTAATTTACTTGAAATTAACTCTTTAATTTCAAGAACCTATAAACCATGGGAACATCTAGCAAGTAGCATGGTCACCTAGCACTAGGTGAAATAGCGAGTAAACCTATTTTGATTATGAATCAAGATACACGCGTTTGGTCCTTCTATTATCTAATTTCCCAATTGGATATTGAGTATGGAATTAAATCGAAAACTCATAAATAATCCCAATAGTTACATTTTCATTAAATATCAATAACTCCTTTATGAATCAATATTCATCATGCCTCGGCAAGGTCTTGAGTTATGAATAATGAAAAGCGTAGGAAATTCTCTTGTCTCAAACAAGTAATAGATTCTTTGTTGACCACACATTAATCTCCATATTCATTCATATTACATCCAATATAAACTCTTTGATGATTGTCTTGCAATCAGAGAATATATCAAAATGAAATAGAACTTATACAAGATTACTATGGTGTCTCAAGTCAAAGGACTAATCATGTACTATCATAATTTAGTAATTCTTATTTCGATAAATTCCATATATAAGAATTTCTAGCGGGCCAGTACGGCTATGGTGTCTCTAACAAGCACCCACATATATACACTTACGTCAACTACGTTAATATTGATGAAACACAATATTCTCATCTTATGAGCATATATCATATGTGCGAGTTACATTAACAATTCAATGTCCTATCTTGAATAGTTATTTCACTCGGAACTAATTTTAGACCAAAGCTTCAAAGATATATTTCATAATCACCATCATATGCGTGATCATATCTTATAACTTTTCATGGTCTAAGGACTTTATCTAAAGTACATAATTTATTAAATAACAAATACTTTAGATAAATAAATGCCTTAATTAATATAATTTCCAATAAGATTAAATTTACAATTTAAATAAAAGAGTAAAAACGACCAATCTAATTGGTGCGCCGGGTGTAACTCTTTCATCATATTCACAGAATATACCATAAGGTCGTAGATTTTTTTCTTCCTCACACTTCTATTTTTTAACAGCAAGAATATATTTTCCTTTTCAAAATTTGCTTGAGCATGAATAAAAAAGTATTCAGTTTAAACATATAATAGAAATGCCGTTGAATTTAGCTAGTTTAGATGGTTATCAGTTGTTATGGACTGGTGCCAAAATTGCTTACTTCTTTCAAAACAAGTCTTAATCTAATTTCCGGAATTCCGGTTAATTCCCTCAAAAAAAAGCGTGTGTGTGTTCTTCCTTTCGGATTACATTGGTCATGAAATAGTCATTACTCTATAAAGCTGACTTTAATCCTCAATATTTATTTATTTTGCAACCAATTTCAAATGAAATCATTGAAAATAATAATTCCTTGATTAATAGAAGATCCGAATATGAATTAGAACTTTGATTTAGACAGAATGCCATCGCACTCGTAATATATTGTCCAAAAAGAGTAAAAATGGCAGAAATTAATCTTTAAAAAACGATGCAGGAATTGCCGCAGAGAATAAAGAAAGTGATGGAGAAATGGGGGCCCAACAGCAGTGAGGCATCAGAGACGGAATTAAAAGAGCAAATGGCCAAAATCAGGAAAGACATCGTCAACTTTCACGGCGAAATGGTTCTCTTAATGAACTACAGCAACATCAACTATACAGGTATATATACATATAAACTCAATAACTCAAATCATCAGTTCTTCATCAATCGAATTGAGAATAATATAAAAATAAATGAATTAATTAATCAAATTGTGCAGGTCTGGCGAAGATCCTGAAGAAATTCGACAAGAGAACCGGCGGAGTTCTGCGGCTGCCGTTCATCCAGAAAGTTCTGCAGCAGCCGTTTTCACGACGGATCTGATCTCGAAGCTCGTGAAGGAGTGCGAGACCACCATCGAATCGGTGTTTCCGCCGTCGGAGAGGGACGAGGAAGCGGCGGCGGCGGTGCCCGGGGAGGGAATATTCCGGAACACGGTGGCGGCTCTTATGACGATGCAGGAGATGAGGAAAGGGAGCTCCACGTACAGCCATTTCTCGCTGCCGCCGCTCAACATGCCTGATCTCGACGTGATCCAGTCTTTGCAGGTTGTCGCTCCCATACAGATTCCGTGATGGAAAATAATGACAAAGTTGTTGTAGGATAGTTTGGAGTTTGGGAGATGGAATTGATTAGTTTCCACTTTGATGATTTTATAATTTATAAATACAAAATACTTGATTTTTTAGGTCGGTTTTTTGGACAGCAGGGATGATGAGTCCGGTTATCTTGCTTCAGTATTATGAGTATTATTTATAGTTTTCTCTCAGAAGACAGAAACCCCTGTAATACTGTCGTTTCCGCCTCAGAAATGTTAGAAATGTAATTTAAATGGACTACAAATTACAAGTATTAATACTGTTGATAAAAATAAGAGTTAATTGTCATATATCACACCACTTTCCATTTAATTTTTAATTTCGATACAACGTTTGAGTCATTATAGTAATTACTCATTCCAGAACCTTTATATTAGACACCCCTAATTTTTTCCCAATATCAAAATTTGACGTGATAATATCCATTTAATGACGTTGTAATATTCTGACAAGTAAATTTGCCATATGTTAGCTAATGGTAAGTAACATACTCCACAATATCTATTTGTTAAGTTGCACGTGGCGTATCTATATGACAAAATATTAACGCTTCCATAAATTGAGAATGTCATGTAAAATTCAAAAGTCGTATCGAATTACAAATTGGGTGAAAGGTAGCATATTATTTGTCAAGTAACTATGAAAGTAATTATTAGATGATTCTATTCACAATCCCATTTACTCAGTATAGCCTCTAATTTAAAAAAAAAAACAATATAACTATATATAAATGTACTATTGTACCCCCATAATCCATAAATTAAATTCCTAATAAATTACTTATCATCTGAATTCCCAATTACATACTAAACATAGCATAAAATAATGAAGGCCAGCTACTAATTGTCGTTGTTCTTCCTCAAATAAATTTGCAGAAAACAACAAGAAGGAAATCAAGCAACTAATCGCCGATATTCTTCATCAATGAAATTTGTAGAAAATAACTTGTTCTTTTATTCCATTGAGGACTAAGGAATTGTTGGACAATTCACGTCAATCTGCCAGTCACTAATGGAATGAGATGCGTAAGGCCAAGACTGTACAGTTTCATCTCACTAGCACCTCACTACGGGTGAGTATTTCGGTTTTTTCGATTTTTTTTATATTAAATTTTTGGTTTTTCAATCCAAAACATTTGATTCGCTTATTCTCAAATCTATAAAGAACAATAAACTAACAAAATACGTGATACTCAACAAGTTCAAAAAATAAAATAATAAAATAATACTTTATTCTTCTCATTAAAAGTGATTTGTTACTTTTTTGGCACGTAAATTAAGAAAAATTATTTTTTGTATATAAAGTGGTGTGGTTTACGAAAATTCGAGGTACTTTATCTATAAAAATGATACTTTTTTTTAAATGAGTCACCTTGAGTGGGACGTTCCAAAAAGAAAAACTAGCTATTTTTAGTGGGACGGAGAAAGTAGTGTTTAGAAAATTTTTCAATTTAGTTAGAAATATATAATATTTTAAAAAATATATATATATATATATATATATATATATATAGAAAGAAAGAAAAAAAAAGAAACCAACCTTATTCTAATAACTAGAAACCAACATAATTGTAGGAATGAAAATAAAAATAGAGAAATAATTGTTTTATATGGGAAAAGACATAATACTGAGAAGTCATTATCTTATGTGTAAGAAAGCACATCTTTTTGAAAAAACAATCTGGATCATTCATCAATCAAGATCTACGGACCATATTGGTTTCTAGTTACTAATTTAAGGTTGGTTTCTAGTAGATCATATTTATATACTTTAACGAAATCAGTACTCGAATCTTAGCTAGATAGTATCTAGCAATCTCATCCATTAATCTCATAGATCATATAGTGATTTTTTTAAGCTGATGAGTACTGATTTCGCTAAAGTATGAGTATAAATATAATTTGATTTGTTATGTTATATAGAAAAAAACATTCATTTTATTAAATAAAAATATGCATAGGGTTAAACACAAACATGCATATATAATGTTAAAGATAAATAAGCATATGAAATTGAAATACTTTCGGGGCTTGGACGAGCGTTGCACTGATTGCTAGCACCCGTTGGGGTGTGTTCGCACGTGGGCGTGCGTCTTTAGTCGGTAATATGCATATTGTTAAATAAAAATATGCATAAACACTAACACGTATAATGTTGAACATAAATATACATATGAGATTAAAATGTGTACGAGGCTGGGACAAGCGTTGGCATGGTAGTGCCGACATATAATTAAAAAAAAAGGGTATGACACTTGTCAATTTTCTTGTCTACTACATACTACTTAAAGACAGAACACTACTGGATCTTGACCCTATGTATATATATCAAGTTTTTCCGATTTTGTAGAAAAAATACCAAATCGATTAAAATTGAAAAAATCGATGTTTTCCCCAAAAATATCGAAAAAAATCAAATTAACTGAATCGAATTTAATATTTTAATTTAACTCAATTCAATTTTCAACATGAATTATACAATATGTATGTATGTGTAATTGGTGTGTGGGAGTGACTACCTTGGCATGAGCCGCCCGATTTTTTTGATCTGGCACTCTGGATCTCTAGTGGGATTTTGGAAGATGGAATTGATTAGTTTCCACTTTGATGATTTTATACTAGGATCCAGGAATTGCCAACGAAGGGGGCTATATTATTATGTTAATTTTCATGTAATTAAATAAATATATTAAATAATAATATATCATAATTAAAAAATCACAATCATAATAGAGATAAAAACGTACGAAATCTTCATACATTAACACTATTCAAATATTTTAATTATTATTTTATTTATCTTTATTATTAATTAATTTTAATTTGATTTTTCGATTAACCGAAAACCGAATAGTTGGAACCGATCGGTTTACAGTTAACCGAAAATTTAAAACGATTCGATTTCGATTCCACTTTGTCGGAGATATTCGATTTTTCGATTAATCAAAAATTTAAAATGGTTCAGTTTTGATTCCACTTTTTTGGAGAAATTCGATTTGGTTAACCGAAACCGAACTGTTTACCACCCTTACCAAAAACAATCTAGTTAATCTCAAGCATCCAACGTAAGTATCTTTTCAAGCATCCAACATAAGTATATAGTTAATAATCTCAAGTATCTAACAATAATCTACACCTATTTTCACAAAAAATTATTAGCAATCACAACAATATTTCACAACATATTTTCAATCACCTAATCCCAATTAACCTACAACATATCACTATATTTTCACGATAAATTATTAACAATCACAACAATATTTCACAACATATCACAACGATCACAACAATATTTCACAAAAATTCAACAAAATTTGAAAAATAAATAAACCTAACCTAGATAATGGTTGGATGACAACGAGCGACTGAACTGCAGGCGGTGGCAAATGGACGACGCGGCGACGACATCAATAACTGGAATTAAAAAAAAAGTTAAAGCATGAGAGAGATAAAGAGAGATGAAGACAGTGAGAGAGAGAGAGAGAGAGAGAGAGAGAGAGAGAGGGAGACGGCAGCGGTGGCGGCGACAATCTGGACAGACGATGCATAGCGTGCAAGGCGGAGGAAAGAGGCTGCGGCGGTAGGACGACGGGCGGATGGGGACGAAAAGGTGGTGCATGACAGCAACGGGGCGGGATGACAAGAGCGCATGACGGGACGGGAGCGCACGATGGCGAAATGAGCACATGGCTGGGGACGCAAGGGTTTGAAGTGAAGAAGAAAAGAAATCTGACGCGCGATTGTTCAATTAAATCAAACTTATCGACGGATTACCAACGAAAATGTCCGTCAGTAAATTAATCCAATCATAATATTTAATAAAAACTTCCAGAAATTTAATTTACCGACGGACGTAACCCGTCGGTAAATAATTGGACTGATAAATTTGGTAAATAATTCGGGTTATTAAATTTATCGACAGGAGCGGTCCGTCAGAAAAATTAACGACTACATAGTTCGTCGGTAATCCCGTCAGAAAGTTTACCGCGCAAATTTGCGCCTCCATCCATCGGTAATACGTCACGATTTTTTCCCGTTGTTCATCCGTCGACGTCCGTATATGACAACGGTTACCTTTTCGTCAATAAATTTGTCGATAATTTGACAATTTTTTTACTCGAGTATGTACCCAACTTTGAAAGACAAAAACTTGGGTGAGCTCCGCCTCACCGTGAGCTCACCCTGTTTTTTGTTAAAATAATTATATATTAATTATAGTAGATAAGAATAATTAGATTTTGTTAATTTATAATTAAATTTTTTAATTTTTAATTATGATTTTTAATTCAAAATTAGAATTTATTAATTCATAATTATGGTTTATTAATTCACAAGTAAAGTTTATTAATTCATAATTAGTGTTTATTATTCAAAATTAGGGTTTATTAATTCAAAATTAGAGTTTATTAATTCAAATTAGGGTTTATTAATTCACAATTAGGGTTTACTAATTCAAAATGAGGGTTTATTATTCAAATTAGGGTTTATTAATTCACAATTAGGGTTTACTAATTCAAAATGAGGGTTTATTATTCAAAATTAGGGTTTATTAATTCCAATTAGGGTTTATTAATTCAAAATTAGAATTTATTATTCAAATTAAGGTTTATTAATTCAAAATTAGGGTTTATTATTCAAAATTTTGGTTTATTAATTCAAAATTATTATTTATTAATTCATAATTATGATTTATTAATTTATAATTAAGATTTATTAAATTAATTAATTTAAATTAAAATTAATTTAATAATAATTATTAATTAATGAAGTGGTCTCACTTGTCTTGGCATGCACAGTGAGACCACCTCACTTTGAAATGAGTATTCTTATGACCAATATATCAAATTCCAATAGATTGTGTGTGGTTTGTTCTCTCTTTTATATGATTTGTGGGATATTATATAAGAATGGAGCTTACTGCTCCTTGAATAACAGCTATAGTAGGTCTCCTGTGAGATAGTTTCATGATTTTGGTCATAAGATGTGAACTGTTTACGCTATAATTTTCAGAAAAAATATAACTAATTAGTAATTAAACTGTATTATTTTACAGTTTAACAATACTATTGCCATATCAAAAGAATTACTCCAGTATTTGTTCTTGCAAATTTGTATCCAGTAACCCGAGTCATATAACTGATAAGTTCTAGTGAAAAGAAAGGGACTGGAAGAAAGAGTGGGGGGCAAAAGTGGGAACTCCAATAAATTTGAGTGAAAATAGGACAGGAAGAAATGAGTGGGTTCAAAAGTGGAAACATGATAAATTTGGGGGCAAAAGGAAAATTTTAAATTAATTATCGATAAAAAGTTTTGAATATATCCTCTACTCTCTCCGTCCACGATAAATGTATCACTTTTGGATAACACAAGTTTTAATAAAATTATTGATGGATGTTATTTGAGTGGAGAAAGAGTCTCATCATGTATTAGGTCGTGAGTGATAAAATGATTTTTTTTTGTAAATAATGAGTGGTTGTATATTGAATAACAAAAAGTTGTTTCCTAAAAAAATGATACACTTTTTATGGATGCAAAATAAAACAATTATGATGCACTTATAGTAAATAAATAAAGTATATATTATAAGAGGTGAACTGTTTACGCTACCATTTTAGAACAAAAAAATAATTATAGTAACTTATTTATAAAGTCTAATCTTTTAATAATTAAACTGTATTAGTTTACAGCGTAACAATACTATTGCCATATGAAAATAATTACTCCAGTATTTGTTCTTCCAAATTTTAATCCAATAACCCGATCATATAAGTTATAGTGAAAAGAAAGGGAGTGAAAGAAACGAGTGGGGGACAAAAGTGGGAACCCCAATAAATTTGAGTAGAAAAAAGGATAGAAAGAAACAAGTGGGGTCAAAAGTGGAAACCTGATAAATTTGGGGGTAAAAAGAAAATTTCATATTAATTACCGAGAAAGTTTTGAATATATCTTATACTCCCTCCGTGGATACTAGCAACTATAACTTTGTGGACCCATGAATTTTCTTATACTTGTAAATGAAATGGTTACGGATGCTGGCAATTAGGGATGTCAATCCGAAACTATACGAATAAAACACGAGAATTCTCGGTAATAGATATTTAAAAGTAAAGAAAAAGAGCATTAAATTACAAATTTAATCATTAATCCATGATAAAATTGGTAGATTGTCTGATGTGGGCCAGGATGGAAATTACGTCGTTCCTGTTGGGCGCGTTTCATGGATGAAGGGTTAAATAGTTTTTTTTGGTCTTGAGGGTAAAAATATTTTTTTTTTCCTTCAAAATAATCTCAAATTGCATAACTATTACACTACCAAATATCAAGTACTTAATCTCAAATACGTTTGAGAGAGACTACAAATAATGTACAAAAGTTTACAATTCGTATAGAAGTAAAAAACATTCGAATAGAGTTAAATGAACTTTATGAAAAACCTCTTATTCATATTTCGACCTATTTCCATCAACCAAGTAAGTTTACACCTGCAGATTACACTGTTGGCCGTTGGTGGGGTTAAGTTTGCTGATGACAGTTACATTTCGTTGACGAATCCAAGTATAGGTCAGAAAAAGAGCAAGAGCCGTCGGAAAGATGAGGAGTGGCAGCAGCGAGAAAGGGTAGGGTACAAACATTGACAGCAAACAGAGTATAGATTGAATTCCACACACAAGAGCAGCAAACCTCAAATAGTAATTATCATTATTCTTCATTGCTCCTGCAATGAACCAGTAAACGACGGTGACAACGAGGAAGAAAACCAAGGCCGCCTGATTCTCCCTAAGCAGGGCGTCCGGTTTGAGTCCGTAGCGGAATAAGAGTAGAGGTAGCACGGTGGGAACTGCATATTTCATCGGCTGCTTGAGAAGAGGTATTGGTGTCATTAATGCTTCTAGTCTCCTGCACAAATTAATTAACTATTGATGAGAAAACTAGAGAATTAATTATTTCCATATTATAAACAGAATTTGATCGATGATCACCGGAAGCTCAAGGCATCATCACCAACGCCAACGCCAACGCCAACTGTTCTTCTCCGAATTCGTAGAAGACGAGTTCGCATTCTTACAATTCGTAGTCTTCGTCTCCTTCTCCCAGGCAGTGCAACTTCTTCTTCCATGCGATCGATCCCTTTTCTGTCAGATTTCGTTTGCTGGTCAGAAAATACTTTGCGGCCAATTTAATTTCTGGCTTTCATCCTTACCTCAATTCTATATATATAAGGAGCTACTCAAGTGGTTTCCGCGCTTTCACACTTTTGAGGGACATCAATCAAAAGTCTATTGCTACAAAACTCCCATTCCACATTTCTACATAATTTACCATGAGGATTCCGCGAGGAGTCAAGTGGGCCCCATGTAGATCCTCTGGAATTATAAGAGACCGATCAACCAAATAAAACCTCCTCGCTCTTGCTACTTTTGTTTATTGGATCAAGTAATATACATCTATCTATCAATTATTAATACTATATAGCAAAACACATTAGAGAGACTATAATAATTCTCAATCCTATGTGGTATCACCATGCTTTTGTATTCTAATTTTTCTAAATTATACATTATAATATGCATATCTTATAATCTTTTTTAATTTCAATAATCATTATCTTCCCATTGAATATGCCATAATTATCTTATAATCCCCTTTTAATATCAAAAATTATCTCCCTCAAATTTGTCATAATGTGTCAAATGTTTGGCAGTTTGGGTGATGCAATAAAAGGATGGAGCCAAAAATCATCACCGTAGTCGTAGTCGAAAATTTGTCCTTATTATAGCTAATGGAATTCCTTATCATCCAAGTTATGGCCCACCTGGACTTGGGATCCTCATTTTGGTCAACCGCCGTGGAGGCTTTTAAAATTAAATGAAGACTTATATTCTAAAATAACGGGACGATATTTCATCTTTATGAAGAATGAAAATGTTGTTAATACTCCCTTCGTTTTAATATTTTGATGGTGCGGAGAAGCTGATCAGGAGTTTGAGACGTTTTCATGTTTATCGTCCGATGCAGTTAGATATCTATGATGAATATATTCTACGCTTTTTCTACAAACACAGATATTTTCGCACTTCAGTTGGGATGTATTGCGAAAAACACATACCACAATTATAAAATTAGTTAGTCATTAATTTTTTACTAATAATATCTTTCTGTATATTGTATTTTTTTAATTAATTTTATATTCATCCTTTAGAGTTAACCCAACATGCTTTATTCAAAAGTCTAATTCATCAGACCCAAATTATTAGTTGAAAGATAAAACGACAAAGAAATATATATATATATATATATATATATATATATATATATATATATATATATATACGAGCATGAAGCTATAATGAGTTTATGATATTTTTCATTGGTCCACAAAGCAAAACTAACGAAATTAAATATGTTCTTTTGTCTAATATTATAAGTTATAAGAATATTTTAAGAGAATACTTTTTATTATATTTCTCTATTTAGTTTTAAAATTATAGATTTGAGAGAACACAATTTGTTTATGTAGAGAACATATTTTTTATTACGGAATAGCAAAGTAAATACATGAAAAGTACATATATATTTTATTTGAAAAACAAGGAAATAGAAGATATGAATGGAATATAAACTCTTAAAAAGTATTTAGTATGATGGAACAGAATAGAGGTAAGAATGAAATTGCGATAGGAATGAAAACCATGGATTGAAAAATATACTAAAAGACTTTGAAAATGAACTTTTGGTAAGATGTTCATGTAAATATAGATTGAACATATTGTTACGAGATAACTAATGTTTGATATTAGTTACATCAGATATAACATTTAATACTTTTTAAATTTTAATTTTAATTGTAAAATTACTCATCACATATCGCTTACTAATCATACTTACCTATTGGACATTAATCTATATAAAAATCTAAAATTAATGTATATTTTCTCATCCCACAATTATTTTACACCCTAATATAATTTGATCAATTAATTAATTAATTGGTCAAAAAAATACATATACTTTTTATTGAAAAATTAATTTTGAAAATTTAATTTGCTGAAGGTTACTTTAGTCAATAATATTTAAGTTTGTCAAATAATGTGAGTCCAAATAAGTTAGAGCAATGAATTATTAAATTGTCATTTCTAATCAAACTCAAACCTATATAAATAGTTGTGTGTATATTTTCATCCCACAATTCATAATTATTTTGCACTACCAATTTAATTTGGTCAATTAATTAATTACTAAAAGACTTTGAAAATGAACTTTTGATAAGATGTTCATGTAAATAGAGATTGAACATGTAGTTACGAGATAACTAATATTTGATATTAGTTACATAAGATATAACAGTTAATACTTTTAAAATTTAATTTTAATTGTAAAATTACTCATCGCATATCGCTTACAAATCATACTCCACCTATTGGACATTAATCTATATAAAAATTTAAGATCAATGTATATTTTCTTATCCCACAATCATTTTACACCCTAATTTATTTTGACCAATTAATTAATTAATTGGTCAAAAAAAATACATATACATTTTATTGAAAAATTAATTTTGAAAGTTTAATTTGCTTAAGGTTACTTTAGTCAATAATATTTAAGTTTGTCAAATAATGCGAGTCCATTTAGGTTAGAGAAATGAATTAAAAAATTATCCTTTCTAATAGATACTCAAACCTATATAAATAGTTGTGTATTTTCCATCTCACAATTCATAATTATTTTGCACTACCAATTTAATTTGGTCAATAAATTAGTTAGTTGGACAAATAAATAGTTATATATTTTATTGAGAAATTTTATTTAATTTTGCTAATATTATTTTTAAATTTTTCATGAGATTTTACCAATTCAAGATAGAAATAAAATTATATTTTTTTATAATTAAAAAATCGAATCTAGCATCAATTTCTCATAAACTTTACAAGTTGAAAATCTAAAATAAATAGATATATTTTATACAATTTTTATAAATAAATTTTGATACTCATATTGATTTTTCCATAAGATTTCACAAATTGATCATTTATATTTTTTGAAATAAATAGTAATGATCAAATTTTCATTGATATGATAATCAATAATTATAATATATATTTTAAATTTAAACGAATTCAGTCAATCAATGGATATTAGTATACGAAAATGAGGCGAGAACAAATAGTAAAAATAGTTTTTTATTTGTGACAATTGCATGCATACAAGTTTTAAACATGCCTAGACATTGATTGATATATTTACGTAGAAATTTCTCAATTTTTAATCTGTCGGAGCAATATATATTTTATTAATTATACATTTCATAAATTTAAACGAATTCGGGTAATTAGCAGATATTACTATATGAGAATGAGATGAGAACATGATTTTATCTATTTGTAGGTCTTTTGTTATTTATATTATTTTGATACAAAAGATACATTATAGACATGTAAATACATTAATTGACTTGTCTACGTAATTTTTTTCAATTTTAATATTCTTGTTATTTATATGATTTATTATTAATAATCAACCATGTAATGTTCAACTTTTATTGAGAAGAATAACTAATTATTGTAACAACTTATATTAATAAAATCAAATAGGTTCGAGTAATTAATCAAATGTGGGACGGGTGCGGTTATGTATATGCTAGACATGTTCTTTATTTTTAAATCTTTTATTTATTTATATTTTTTATTATTAATATTTATTCTGTAATATTCGAGTCATTACTGAGACAGATAAATAATTACTATAACAAGTTATATCTATAAATTTAAATATATTTCAATAGTTAGTAGGTATTTTTGGAACAAAAACGAGTAATAAAATCATTTTTCAATCAGATTTTGGATATGTACGAGCATATAAATTACAATCACTATAACAACTTATGTTTATAAATGTAAACGAGTTTGGATAATTAATCAGATTTAAGACAAGTGAGATATATATATATATATATATATATATATATATATATATATATGTATGTATTGTAGACGGTACAAATATTTATCACATGCTTACGAACGTTTAAAGTGATTGTGACCATTAATCTTCAAGTGTACATTTAATTTTCATCATATTTTAATGTTTATTTATTTTCACCATTTTAATATTTCCAATCTTGATCCGATAGACCCACTTGTAGTGCAGTGTAGGGTCTTCTTGTCCTTTGGGAGCTCAACGATTTTCTAAGTACCATTTAGCAGAAAAGATGATGCCAACTCATCATTCATAGCAACTCTCTATTTTGTCTATCACCACCCTGCTCTGCTTCTGCATAGTACTCAGGTTCCCCACCATCAGTAAGTAACACATAATAATTAGAGGATGAATACCTATCAGGTGCACGTCGTTCTCTAGCTGGTCTTTGCAGTGGATCGTCTGGTGGGAGTCATTGGTTCTTCGTCGAGAACTTATTCTTCATTCTGACTCTCCTTGTTCCCACCGAGTTTGAGATGTATAACTCGACCTCTTGGGATTCGAAATTGCTAAAATCTGACGCCTTCAATATGTATTTATACATATCCTCTTTTCTTATCCCTTCCTTCTCGGGTATTAGATTTTCCAACGGAACTGATAGACCTCTATTGATCAGGAATGCGGCTGTGTTGATTGCATTTACCCAAAATATCTTAGGCAATCCACTCTTCAGTCTCATGCACCTTGCTCGCTCATTCAATGTTCTGTTCATGCCCTCTGTCGCTCCGTTTTGTTTGGGAGTTCATCTCACGGTCTTCTCCATGCAAATCTCATTCTCAGCACAATATTCTTTGAACTCACGGAGTTCATACTCTCCTCTATTGTCAGATCGAAGACACTTCACTTTCAGTCCTGTTTCATTTTCTACAAGGCTTTCCACTTCTTGAAAGCATCAAAAGCGTCAGATTTATTCTTCAAAAAATAAATCCATACCTTTCGAGTGGAATCATCTATGAAGGTCATGTAATAATCCGAGCCACGTAATTGGAGTTAGTCCATAATGATCTATGGGGACCAGTCCCTGTAAAGTGTCTTGGTGGTTCGGAGTACTTCATGACATTCATCGATGATTCCACTCAAAAGGTATGGATTTATTACTTGAAGAATAAATATGACGCTTTTAATACTTTCAAGAAGTGGAAAGCTCTTATAGAAAATAAAACAGGGCTGAAAGTGAAGTGTCTTCGATCCGACAATGGAGTAGAGTATGAACTTCGTGGGTTCAAAGAGTATTGTGTTGAGAATGAGATTCGCATGGAGAATACCGTGAGAGGAACTCCCCAACAGAACGGAGTGGCAGAGCGCATGAACAGAACATTAAATGAGCAAGCAATGTGTATGAGACTGAAGAGTGGCTTGCCTAAGATGTTTTGGGCAGATGCAGTCAACACGTCTGGATTCTTGATCAATAGAGGTCCATCAGTTTCGTTGGAAAATCGAATATCCGAGGAGGAATGGATAGGAAAAGAAGTAAATCTATTGTGTTTCTTATGCTCATGTTAACTATGCTGAAAGAAGTAAGTTGGATGTCAAATCTGTTAAGTGTACGTTAATTGGTTATGAAGGTGATGAGTTCGGTTATAGGCTCTAGGATGAGCATAACCAAAAATTTACGTAGTACAAATGTGGTTTTCAATGAACATGTTATGTATGAGGACAGATTGGAGGCATCGAATTCTGACAATTTCGAATCTCAAGAGGTCGAGTTAGACATCTCAAACTTGAGTAGGAGCAATGAGAGTCAGAATGAAGAAGAGGTTCTCGACGAAGAACCAAGGACTCCACCACTGGACGGTTTGCTGCAAAGGCCAGCTAGAGAGCGACGTGCACCTTATAGGTATTCACCCTCTAATTATTATTTGCTAGTTACTGATGGTGGTGAACCTGGGTGCTATGCAGAAATAGAGCAGGGTGGTGATAGATGAAAGTGAGAGTTGCTATGAATGATAAGTTGACATCTCTTCTGCTAAATGGTACTTGGGAACTTGTTGAGGTTGAGCTCCCAAAGGGCAAGAAGGCCCTGCACTTCAAGTGGGTCTACCGGATAAAGATTGAAGCTGACGGTAACAGACGCTACAAGGCCCGTTGGTTATCAAAGGATTTGAGCAGTGACACGGTATTGATTATACTGATGTTTTTACTCATGTTGTGAAACTGACCACTATTCGAGTGGTATTGAGTATGGTTGCTACAGAAAACTTGCTGCTACATCAGATGGATGTGAAAACAACATTCATTCATGGTGACTTGAAGGAGCAATTATACATGACACAACCTGAGGGGTTCGTAGTAAAAGGAAAGAAATGACTTGTTTTCAAGTTGAAGAAGAGTTTATATGGCTTGAAACAAGCTCCGAAGCAGTGGTACATGAAGTTCCATAGTTTCATGATGGAGATTGGTTACCAAAGATGTCACGCTGACCATTGTTGCTATTGTAAGAGGTTCGACAAGAGCTATATTATCATTCTTTTATATGTTGATGATATGTTAATCGCATGAGCTGACACAAATGAGGTGGATAAGTTGAAGAAACAATTGTCTAAATGATTCTCCATGAAGGATCTTGGAGAGGCAAAGTAGATTCTGGGTATGAGAAACGAGCGTGATAAGACGGCGGGAAATGTGTATCTTTCACAGACGAGTTACATTCAGAAGGTCTTAGAAATATGCAACATGATTGAATCGAAGCATGTGAGTGTCCTGTTGGGTAGTCACTTCAAGCTTTCGAAGAATGAGTCACCGAAGAGCAAAGAGGAATGTGCACAAATGATGAAAGTCCCATATGCTTCGACAATTGGTAGCATCATGTATGCCATGGCGTGTACAAGACCATATATTGCTCATGAAGTGGGAGTAGTGAGCCGGTTCATGGGTGATCCAGGAAAAAAATATTGGGAAGCAGTCAAGTGGATTCTACGATACTTGAAAGGTACCACAAACAAATCTTTATGTTTCAATTGTAAGAGTGTCGTGTTGACAGGTTATGTTGATGCGGATTTGGCATCAAATGATCTCGATGTGAGGAGAAATACAAACGGGTATGTCTTTGCTTATGGTGGTACTGCTATTTCTTGGGCTTATAAGTTGCAGAAAGGCGTTGTTTTGTCCACAATGAAAGCTGAGTATGTGGCTGTAACGGAGGTGAGTAAGGAGATGGTATGGTTGCAGAGTTTCTTAGGTGAGATTGGAAAGGAGTATAAGAGTAGCAATCTCTACATCGATAATCAAAGTGCTATATTCTTGGCAAATAATCCAATATTTCATTCGAGGACAAAACAGGTTGAGTTGAAGTGTCACTATATCTGTCACCTATTGGAGTAGAAGATCTTACAGCTAACGATGATTCTTGGAAGTGAAAATCCAGCAGACATGTTTACTAAGGTGGTAATCTTAGAGAAATTGAAGCTATGCATAGCTTCAATTGGCCTTGGAGCTTGAAGATGAGGCTAGACGATGCTAAGCGGATACGGGAGAAAAAACAAGAATGTACGGTTACTTGGGAATTCAGTCTCCAAGTTGGAGATTGTTGGAGTATGGAGCCTGAATGGACTGTACACTCAAGTTTGATCTCGATGATTCAACTTTTTGGGTCTATGTTATTGGGCCCAGGTGGAACCCTAATGGGCTTAGGGTTAGGGTTTGATTATTGTTTATTTAATAGTTATTTCTCCCTGCAATCTGAATCCGAAAAATATAGTGAAATACCAGACTTGACATCACCTCCAGACGTAGTCGCAAGACGAACTGGGTATACAATTCTTATATTCTTTATTTTCTATCATAATTGTGATGTGTGTTTTTCGTAACAAATGAAACTAGTTTTGTTTGACTAGCTACTATAGTAACTTCAAGCACACAAACACAGACACAAAGTTGGAGATGTTTTCTAAAAGATCTAAAATTTTATGTGGGCCCATAGATCTAAAATTTATTTATACATGCTATAGGTCAAGGTGGCGGTTGACTTAATATTACTTAAAGTGGAAACCTGCATATACTATATAGCCCGTGTTTCCGCCGTACGTCGGAGAGGCGGCAACAGTGCCCGGAGACGAAATATTCTGGTGATACATAATTAATGTATAGTTTGTTGAAAGGAACGAGGGATTGTGAATCCACTTATCTTGCTTCAATTACGCTATCGTTCATCATTTTCTATGGCCTTGAAATTGTATTTAAATAAATTGTAAATTCATGAAGTGAATAGATATGTACTCATAAACATTATTCCACCTCTTTTGTACGCAAGTACATTTGGATCTATAAGTGTATAGATCAGACATTATATTTGTCATTATATACACTTCATATTTCATTGTACTCTTTCAGGTGTGAATATCTCCGTGAATGCCACAAAGTTTCAGTATAAATTGTATAAGGAAGTTTCCATGTATGAAGAGTTAAAGAAGAAAATGACATCTCGCAAATTCCCCAAGATATGTTTGTGCTTGATATGAAGATCCTTCGAGATATATCTACAGTATATACTTCCTATTATTGAAGTCGGATTCATATATCTTTGTCAGCAAGGAAATAATCACACAAGTCAAGATTTGAAGAGATCTAGAGTTTTACAAGTGAATCCTATATCTATGAACATGCTAAGTCTTTCTCATTAACCGCCTTCAATATTTTGTTTTAGTTATACTTGCTCACAATTTCATCAACGGATTGTGAATGATTCTTGTTGAGTGCACTACATTTTATTGAGCGTAATCTGATAGCGTTGATTATACTCACTTGTAAAAGAGTTGTTAACTTTTTAGAATAGCCGAATGGTGAGCGGACCTTGTCCGCATCCAAGTTGTGTGTGGTGCATGTTGGAGGTTTAGGAAGTTCCTTAGACAAAATAAAAGCGAGTTTCAATGTGTAAGTCCCATGTAGCTAATTAATCTCCATGTAGTAAAGCATTTCCCCTCGACGAAGGCTCTTCAGATGTAAGTGTGTTATCACCGAACTGTGTAACCATGTCGTATATTTTTTTTTGTGATTTACTTAGTGTGTTTATTGGGTTGTTACACTAATATGCTACTAACCTTTGGAACTGTATTGTGGTTGTACGATTACAAAGAGTACAAAATTTCATGATCGAATTCAGGAAATACGACTAACTTATATTTCAATATGTAAAGTACTCATATGATATGCTTATAGAAAATATAAATGCATGATGAATGTATCCATTGGATCGGTGGTTATTTGGATTAATTTTCCGATCGAGACATTAAAGAAAATCATTAGTTTTATATAGATGGAGGATGTGCTATGTATACATCATGCACGTGCATGCATGATTGATATCAAGAGATAAAACACAGGTATGGTTTCGGTCGAATCGAATCAAAAAAACCGAATAACTAGGGGTGTGCACGAGCCGAATCGAATCAAAAATAACTAGGGGTGTGCACGAGCCGAATCGAATCAAAAAAACCGACCGAACCGATTGGTTTCGGTCGGTTCGGTTCGGTTTTTGAAAAAATCGATTTTCAGTTCGATTCAAATTTTCAATTAAAATCGGTTTTCGGTTCGATTTTCGGTTTTATATTTTAGGTTCGGTCGATAACCGAACTGAACCGAAAAATATTATTTTTATATATTTATATATTTTATATAATAATTAATTAATATTTAATTAAATAATTGGGATTAAAATATGTTTATTTAGAAAAAAATATAATATATGTTTCGGTCGGTTTTTCGATCCGACCGAAACCGATCGGTTTTTTCGGTTCGGTTTTCGATCGGTCCAAAACTATAAATCGATTCGATTCAAAAAAATATTTTTGGTTCGTTTTCGATTTTAAAAATTTCGGTCAATCGATCGAACCGACCGACCGATGCACACCCTAAAAATAACCCTTGCGATAGCAAAAACAGGTGATACTTGAGATTGCAAGAGATGTTACAGTATGCAGCAGAGCACATGATTATTATATATTTATTTGGAGCGCATTCAAATTAAAAAATCCTAATTCTTATATATAAATGGAAGATTCAAGTATGAAATGTGGAAAAATGATTTGATATATCCAGCAACGATTTTCTGCAGATCCTATTCTGTTAACCCCTGAATACAAAATTCTAAAGTTGTTGTGCTGGGCACCACATGGGGCCCTTTACATGTACATTTATATCAATAA
The DNA here is from genome assembly GCA_036937905.1 of Salvia rosmarinus. Classification (NCBI taxonomy): domain Eukaryota; kingdom Viridiplantae; phylum Streptophyta; class Magnoliopsida; order Lamiales; family Lamiaceae; genus Salvia; species Salvia rosmarinus. Next base: position 12,816,422 of record CM072813.1, on the reverse strand, counting down.
ACTAATCTCTAAACTTGTGTGTTTCTGTTATATATCGACAATAACACAAACGGTCTTATGATTATATGTGATTGTGAATTCATACCTGCTGAAGTTTTGCACTAAAAAGGTGAAAAAGTTTTGGTCAAATTAGTAAGAGTTTTAACTATTATTTATTTTTTGATTAAAACAATAATGTTATAGTCCAATTGACTCTCACCGATCTCATGAAATTAATTCAGTTTTTAAAACAGACCAGACCAACACGATATTTCTCGGGCCTACATATACATAGCCCAACTGTCCGATTTGACTGCTCTAATAATTTTTGCAGCGATAAAATCTGGGATTTCTAGGGCAAAGGATGGTCAAATGAAGCCTTACGTACTGACACTAAAAACACAAACTCACATTCTACAGCGCAAATGACATTAACAGAACGCTAGTATATATACAAAACAACAATGATATATCCGTATATTTTACAAAAGAAGTACACAATACACATAATTATCAACAATATTTAAATGTAGTTGAATCAACTATCAAGATAGAGAGAAAAACTGGAGAAGAAAGATATTTTTATTATCTGAGAACATTCAATTAAAAACAAGCATAACTCGAGCCTTTTATACATGCATAAGGCTGTTGCTCTCAACTAACTGCTAACTAACTAACAGAAGAGTTGTTACTTAGCTAGCTAAAAGGTAAACCTCAATTAACACTTTTAATACACCCCCTCAAGATGGAGAGTAGATGGTGGTGAACTCCATCTTGTCCAAGAATCGTCGCAATGTTGGTGCAGCTAACGGTTTGGTAAAAATATCGGCTAATTGCATTTCAGTCTTTACATGCAGAGGTTTGATAATTCCAGCAAGAAACTTCTCTCTCACAGTATGGCAATCTATCTCAATGTGTTTAGTTCGTTCATGAAAAGCTGAATTAGAGCAAATATAAACTGCTGCATTGTTATCACAGTAAAGTGGTACTGCCTTCTTTACCACTACTCCAAAATTCCCAAGCAAGCCAATGGCCCAAACAACTTCACAGCATGCTAATGCCATTGCTCTATACTCAGCCTCTGCTGATGATCTAGATATTGTATGTTGCTTCTTCGATTTCCAAGAGATCAAACTAGATCCAAGAAACATGCAGAAGCCTGTAACAGAACGTCTTGTATCTGGACATGCTGCCCAGTCTGCATCTGAGAAAATGCTTAGATCCAGAGAGGCATTACTAGAGTAAAACATCCCATGGCCTAGACTTCCCTTTATATACTTGAGAACTCTCTCTGCAGCTTGTAGATGACCCTCGCATGGTTTTGCCAGAAATTGGCTCAGTTTGTTCACAGCAAAAGTAATATCTGGTCTTGTAATGCACAGATATAAAAGCCTCCCAATCAATCTTCTATATTGTGAGGGGTCATCCAGAACCTTTCCTTCATCTTGTTTCAACTGCTTGCCTGATTCCATAGGTGTAGAAGGTGGTTTGCAACCAAGAAAACCTGCTTCTGTGACCAAATCAATGGCATATTTCCTTTGATTTATGAAAATACCAGTGGGATTTCTTGCAACTTCTATGCCCAAAAAATATTTTGGCACTCCTAAATCCTTGTGTCTGAAGTGTTTCCCCAGAAATTTCTTGAATTCTTCAACCAAATCAGCACTGCTACTTGCCAACAACATATCATCCACATATATCACAATGCCAAGAAAACCATCAGAAGTATTCTTGTAGAAAAAGGAGTGATCATATTGTGATTGTTGCAGACCAAATTGAGACAAAACTTCTGAAAGCTTCAAATACCATTGTCTGGAGGCCTGTTTTAAGCCATATAAAGATTTAGTGAGCTTGCAAACAGATCCAGGAGGAGGAGACACCCCCTCAACAAGCAGTCCCGGGGGAATATCCATGTAGATTTCCTCTTCTAAATCCCCATAGAGGAATGCATTGTTGACATCCAAATGGGATAGAACCCACCCCTTTACAGAAGACAAGGCCAACAGGAGCTTGACTGTGACCAGTTTGGCAACAGGGGAAAAGGTGTCCAAGAAATCGACCCCAGCCTGTTGGGTGTAACCTTTTGCAACCAACCTTGCCTTGTATCTATCCAATTTTCCATCTGCAAAAAATTTAACACGGTAGACCCACTTGCAGCCTATAGGAAACTTGCCAGGTGGGAGAATAGTTATTATCCAAGTGTGATTAGCCTGAAGAGCAGCTAATTCCTCTTGCATAGCAGCCTGCCATTCAGGAAACTTGGTAGCTTGGGAGTAGGAAGAGGGCTCAGGAATGGCAGAAATGGAGGAGATAAAAAGAAGAAAAGAAGAGGAGAGTTTTGAGTAGGAGAGAAAAGCATGAATAGGGTGAGAGGTGGAAGAAGTGTGGCAAATGAAATCAGATAGGTGTGATGGCAAATGAACATTTCTGCCAGATCTAGTTGTGGTTGAAGGAGAGGGAAGAGAGGAGGTGGAAGGATCAGTGGTGGTGGATGCAGGAGGTGAAGTAAGAGTAGTATTTTGTGGAGTAGGAAGGAAATCAGAGGGAAACTCAGATGGTGTTAAATGTGAGAAAGGAAAGGTGTCTTCATGAAAGACAACATTTCTACTGATGCAGATAGTGTTGGTGTCCAAATTCAGAATCTTATACCCCTTATACCCTGAGGGATATCCCAAGAAAACACATTTTGTGGCTCTAGGGGAAAACTTTGACTTGTCTCTGTTAAGTGTTGATGTGAAACACAGACAACCAAACACTTTTAGGTGAGAATAGGATGGTGGTTTATGGAAAAGAGCTTGGAAAGGAGTGATATTTTCAGGCAGAACAGAAGATGGCAAGCGATTTATGATGTATGAAGCAGTTAAGATGGTGTCACCCCAGTAGCCTATGGGAAGATAAGACTGAAACAAAAGACCTCTAGCTACATTAAGGAGATGTTGATGTTTCCTTTCAACTCTAGCATTTTGTTGGGGAGTTTCAACACATGAATGTTGAACAACTGTACCAAACTCAGAGAATAGAGAAGGAATACAGAACTCAGGTCCATTATCACATCTTATGACTTTTATCTTTTTGGTGAATTGAGTATGAACTGTTTTAAAGAACTGAGTAAGGACATGTTTTACATCAGATTTGTGTTTGATGAGAAATGTCCAAACAAAACGACTGTAATCATCAACAATGGTTAAGAAGTAAGCAAAACCTTCAACAGTAGGAGTTTTGTAAGGTCCCCAAACATCACAATGAATAAGATCAAAAGAGGATTCACTAGTAGAGTTGGATACAGAGAAGGGGAGTTTCTTTTGCTTGGCTAAAGGACATATTTGACATAGAGATGGCTGACTATTAGAGACTCTCAACAAATCTGACATTTTGTTCAGTTTATTGAATGACACATGACCTAACCTTTGATGCCGCAGGTCAACAGAAACAGAAACAGAAGCATTGGCACTAGGTGGCAAGGAGGAGCTATCTGGTGGATCAAGCACATATAAGTTCCCCATCCTGCTACCCTTCCCAATCTGAGTTCCCTGTGAAACATCCTGGATTTGACAAGAGGTATTGGTAAAGTTGACAACACAGTTGGAATTGAGAGTGAGTGAACTGACAGACAGCAGATTATATGTAAAATCTGGAACAAACAAGACAGAGGACAAGAGTAAAGAATGTGACAACTTAACATCACCAATGTGTGTTGCATTGACCACATTTCCATTTGGTAAATTGACATGAGTATTTGTTATTTGTGAGTAAGAGCTAAAAAGAGAAAGGTTGCAACAAATATGATGTGTTGCACCGGTATCAATTAACCAAAGAGAAGGAGATATAATAGAAGAACCAATAAAAGATGATAAGAAGATATTACCACTGAAAGCAATAGGTGTATGGGCTGGATTTGAAACAGACGAAGCAGCAATAGATGAGGTGTTTGATGTGAGTTGGTTCTGCAAGAAGGAAATTAGCTGTTGGCATTGTTCACTTGAGAGATTCTGGTTTGAGATGTTTTGAGCAGATGATTCTGACACACTTTGTTCCACAACACCTTCTTCAACCAAGTTTGCAGACTTTATATTTGTAGAATCATTCCTCATCAGTGGCTTACCCCTACTTCTGCCAAAACCTGGGGGAAAACCATGCAATTGAAAACATTTGTCAACTGTATGATTGTTTCTTCCACAATGAGTGCAGAAAAACTTATCTCTGCCACGACCAAAACCAGTTGCTGCATTCACAGTAGGAGCAGGTTGTTCACTGATATTTTGAGTAAAAGATGAAGACAATCCTCCATCAATGTTCCGCTGCCTTTCCTCTTGAATGATAAGAGAGAAGATCCTTGACAATGGAGCCAACGGAGTAGCAGAGAGAATTTGCGATCGTAATTGAGCAAAAGAGGAATTCAGACCGATTAGGAACTGCATGGCACAATCCTGCTCTTGATAGTCATTCCACCTTTTGGCACTATCACATCGGCAGCCTCCACATGAACACCACGAATTTGGTTGGAAATCCTTGAATTCATCCCATAAGACACGAAGATTGGTGTAGTAAGTGTTTACATCTAGATGACCTTGAGTTAAACTCATTAGCTGCTGCCGCAACTGATAAACACGAGCCAAATCTCCTTGTGAAAAACGCTGTTTTAGATCTGACCAGATCTGACTAGCATCATCGATATACATCAAACTTGAGCTGATCTGAGGAATAACAGAATTTCGCAGCCAAGAAGTAACCATACTGTTGCATCGAATCCAGATCGGAAGAGTTTGATCTGTTTCGTGCGGTTTCGGAAGAGATCCCACTACAAAAAATTAAAGTATTAGTCACACATAATTTATCACACATAATTATGTGTGGTAGTTTAACCACACATAATTAATAAATGTGGCAAAATTTATCAAATAATGTTTTAATTAATTATGACATTTAATATGTGGGGATAAAAATAATTAGTCATACTTATATTTGATCTTGAATTCGCAATGTTACTTTTTAACTTTACAATGCTTACATGGATAATTAATTAAAATTGTTATCTACCATTTAAAACATTTCATTTCGCATAGTACAAAAAAAATCTCTCCAAATAAAAAATTTATTCTTAAACAAATCTAAGGAACATACGGTTTTCACTCTCTTTTCTTTCATATTCTTAGATCTATTCTAAAATATAGTGGTGGCTGACGGACGACGCAAGGGTAAGGAAGACGGTACCTCTCTCTTCGAGGAAGAAGCCGTGGACTTCGCCGACGACATCGATCATTTTGATATACCTATTTACAGTGACGGAGCCAGAAACTTTTTCTTGGGGGCCCAATTAATTATAATTTTAAAATCAAAATTTAAAAATAATACTCTCTCTGTCCCATTTAAAGTGTCCCCTTTCTTTTGGGTACGGGTATTTAGGAGATATGTATAAAGTAGTTAAATTGATAAAAAAAATGAGTATGATCCATACTTTTTGAAGAAATAATTGCTTCCTAAAATGGAATGAGACATTTATAATGGGACAACCTAAAAAAGAAAGTGAGACATTTTAAATGGGACAGATGGAGTAATAATTTAAATAATAGTGTAATATTATTTGAATGGAGGTAATTGTTTATACTAAATATATTTCTTCTTCGTTATATTTTAATATCTTACAAAAATAAAATAATAAGATTTACTTACAAATAACTAAACAATCAATCAATAATAGCTATAAAAAATAAAATAATAAGAAAATTATAAGTGTTAATATTGTAAATGGTATTATCTTACAAAACTCAAATCTTGATTTTCTTGTACCCATACAAATCAATAATTGAATCTAAAATTAATTCACATATAAAACTTATTAGAATAAATTTAAATAAATATTACTAGTGACTATTATAATAAGTTTATCATAATCTTTTTTAAAAAATTGATTGATCATTATTTTACATATAAAAATTTATTATTTGTATATATTTTTTATCTTATCAATGTAAAACAAATTATAGAAAAAAAAAAAAGATTACAAAGTAGAGAAATAAACAAGAAAAGAAAATAAAGAGTATAAACTAGAGAAATAAAAGAAAAACGAAAAAAGAAAGAAAAAGGAAAAGGAATAAAAAAGGAAAGAAAGGAAAAGGAAGGAAAAAAATGGTGGAAAGGTCATGGAGAGGTTTCGAACCGGCGACCTTGCAGTGTGAGGCGGGATTGTTAACCAATTACGCTACAATACATTATGAAATTATAAACGGATATATAATACTAGTAGTTTTCTAAAAAAGTTGGGGCCCCCCAGGCCCCAATGTAGCTCCGCCTCTGCCTATTTACCTTCTCCCCTCGTTTCCGCTGCCGATTATGGCAACCCCGATGCCCTCCGCCAAGCCCTAGGTAACTGCTACTCTTGCGCGAGTGCACACATGAGTTCTTATACGTTTTTATTAATTTTCTCCATTTATGTTACCAAATTTTCCTTGCGAAGAGCCTGAAAAATTAGGTGCAATATAGATTTCCAGAAGAAGATGGGCGAGTCTAGAAAAAAGGGAATGGATGTGGTTTGCATTGTATGTTGGATGAGATTTGATGTTTTGTAATTGCTTTTTGCTTTTTGGCTTATTAAACGTACGCCTAAAGCTTGTTCTACAATTAGCTGGTCAGTAAATTCTATTCTCACTAAATTCCAGAAATTTTGTGGTTTGCATTATGTAATTCTCTATGAAGAAATGGATAGTCATGCTTGGTAAAAGCTACAGGTAGGCATAAAGCTTAATTCTCTGTTAAATGGCAAACCCAATGCTTTGGTCTCTCCCCAGAGTATCTTCACTTCTCCACCGTTCTATCTCTTTCAGGTATATCTCTCTCTCCAATGCTACTTTTTGGTGCACATATATTTCTCTCTGAACCAGTCTATGTATAGGAACTATAGTGCTTTATTTTTTCAACCTTGAATTTAGGTAAATTTGAAATGGTTGTGTTCTGTTTCTTTATTATGTTTGGAGGAATGTTTTAAGTAATTTTAATGGTTATGTTGTTGTACAACTAAGCTATTTCATTGTTCATGTTTTTTGGGTGTGTTCATGCATATAATATTCCATCTCATGTTTCTATAAGGCAATTCAGTGTTCTTGTTTGTTCTTTGGATGCTTTATATTTCGCTATGGAATTAGGCTTTTGCAAAATAGGTGCAGTGTTTTGGTTAATGAAATTTGATACTCATCTGAAACTTTATGATCAAGTTCTTTAGGATAGAAAATAAAATAAAAAGTGAGTGAGGAAGAGCCAAAGTTAGAATAGCAAAGGAAGGAGAAATGACTGAAATTGCAACCATATGTGATCTGGGGAGGAACTGAGAAGTGAATTCAAATATTTTTCAATGTTGTAAAAAACTTAACGCGTAAATGAGGCGTTTTGTCTTGGCGAGGCGAGGCGAGGCGAGGCGAGGCGTAAGCCTCGAGGCGGTCCGAGGCGCAAGCCTCGAACTAATTTTTTTTCTTCATAAAAAACATTAATAGCAAGCCAAACATCAAATTTAATAATTTATAATTATGAAGAATATCAAACTAAAGGCATAAAATGTTCATAAACATCAAATCATAGAAAATTCAACTATTCAAGCAATAAAGTCATTCTCATCAATGTCCTCATCTTCCAATTTTGATTGTGGTGAGAATAGGAGGTGGTGAGATGAGAGAAGAGAGCACATTGCTTTTTTAGGAGCATTGTAGGATTCTTTGTTTTGTCTTTTAAATATAATTCTGCTAAGGTTGAATGTTTAATTGAGTATTGGGTTTTAAAAATTAAGACTTAACAAGTATGAAATTTTTGTTTAGTTTTATTTGAGTTCTAAAAATTAGCCCAAAACACTTGAAATTCTGTAAAAAGACTGAAATTTGCGAGGCTTAAGCCTCGAGAAGCCTCGAGGCGCTTAGCACTAAGGCGTGCGCCTCGGCCCTCTGGGGCTCAAGCCTCACGGACAACGGAAAAGGCTTAAGCCTTGATACTTTTTGACAACGCCTCACCTCGAGGCGAGCCTCACCTCAAACGTTTTTCACAACAGTGATATTTTCATATAAAAATTAGTTCATTCAAAGATTATGAGTTAACTCATGATATTTTGTCATAACATAAGTTGATTTACATCACTGCTCTTGCTTGCGGTTGAAATGATTGTGAACATGTGAATATTAGTTAGCCACGAGCTTTCCTGACAATATTTCTCAAAATTATGGTTAGACAGAACTATTGTTTGCATGTTAATATTTTTAAGGATTTTGATAATAAGCTTATATGGATATCATCTATCATATACAAAGTATTTTCATGATTATGCAGGTATTTTCATGATTATGCAGTTTAAGTTAGCTGCTAGAACATTATGGTTTGGGTATGCAGGGCTTTATGCTTATCAATTTAGTAAATAAGTGAAATTCTTCTCTTGTAAGTCTGAACTTTAATAAATTTCTCTCTTTCCGCTGTTTTGCAGAAACTTCTGCAATTTTCAACTATTTATGCCCGATTCAAGCTTGGGATTTTCTTAGTGCCGATTATCCGGTTATAAATTCATTTTCACCTTACTGTTTAATAATACTTTTGTTTTCATTCTATACCAAGTTGTAATGGATGAACTTATGTTTAGTTCATCATTTGCATTGTCGTCTGAAGCTCAGACGATTTTTGCAGAACTTACAGTATTAGATTTGTTTGCTTTATGATTTTAATGGCTTTAGGCCTCAAGGTTTTGTGGTATTCTAAGAAGATACAGTAGTTAAATTTTGTTGCTAATGCTTGCTCGCAGTATATACCACAGACCTAGAAGGCGTATTTGGACTTTGGAGTTGCTTCTTTTGTGTTTAGAGGTGTTCCTAGTTTATGTACCCTTATTTAAGAATTATGTTGATTAAATATTGATATTATTATAAGGCTACTAGCAATGATTCAAGATAAGCATCTAATATTTGCCACGATAATGACTAGATGTTGTATCTTGTGCATTACATTGCATGCTAAATTTATGTAGTTTGTATTAAGAGTGAGTTAAAAATTTATTTTTGGTATAAAAATATTGCATGTTTATTGATTTTGTATTGCACGTATCATGAGAGTTGAACTTTGACTGCAGTTAATCATAACATAATTTTGTAGGTGCAGGTTTAAGTGAACTGATTTAAGATGAAATTTTGTACTTGATAAATGTTCACATGTCATTGTGATACAATCAATAGATAAAGCCCAATTTGATGATTTATAGTGTTGTTTTAGAAGTAGTACGTATTTTTGTATATAACATTATGTTTTTTTTGTAACCTCAAGATGGCTTACCAGTGGATTATTTATCATTTTTAGAGGTCTTGTATGTTGATTGACTAGAAATTAAGAGTAATGTCGTACTTGTAGTAAGCACGATTAAATTAGCTTTGATTTTATTTTGTTTTTGCTCTGATATATATTCAATCGTTTTGATTTTTGTTTATAGTTGTTTGTTTTATGAGCTTGGTTTATCTGTATTGATTATAAGTTTATTAATTTTGTGTTTTTATTGTCTTTACAGGAATAATGATATTGTACGTGGGACTGCTTGTGGTCAAGATGGTTGAAAGAAAATAAAATGTGCTTGGTTAAGTGTGTAGTTATGTAGACATTTAAAGTTTTTGTACTTCTTTTATAGGTATTGTGTAATTTTATTTTATTGAATATTGTTAATTAAAATTTCTATATTACATTATTGTTATATTTATTTGTGTTGTGTGTCTTATATTTAATTTATGATTTTATGATTATATCATACTTGAGTACTACAAAGTATTAACATAATAGTTAAATATCAAACTGGACAAAAATATAAAACATAATTCTCCACACATGAATATATTTTTATCCAAAATAATTGTTTAATATATAATTATGAAAGAAGGAATTACCTACACATAACTTATAGTTTTATCCACACATGTATATGTAGGTAGAAATGACGTGGACTATGACATGTCATTTTTATGTCATTTCCACCTCATTATTATACTTTAGTAAAAAAAAAATTGTTCACACATAAGACTTATCTTTGGTGATATATATATGTGTAGGTAAAAGTTTGATGATTTATCCACACACATATATATGTGTGGGCAAAACTTTTTCTTTACATGGAATTAGTGACACTTGTTGACATTTGAATTATGTGTAGATAAAAATCGATATTTACACATAAATATATTTTTAGCCACACATCCGTGTGTGGCTAAAGGCCTTAATTTCTTGTAGTGATCCGTCGACAAAAGCCAGTTTATTCTTTGCTAGAAGTGCAGTAATCATAGATCGACACCAGTTATTGTAATTGGAACCATTCAGCTGCTGAGTAACAAGCTGAATACCTGGATTATCACTCGGATGCAGATAGAACGGACTGCTTTGATCTTCGGTGAAGGCGAAAACCTCACGGTGATTGTTTCCACGCACCATTGATGCAACACGAAGAAAAGCAGAGATGAAAAGAGGATTTTAGAAAAACAGAGATGAAGATACGTAGCGGAAGTTTTGCTCTGATACCATATCAAGATAGAGAGAAAAACTGGAGAAGAAAGATATTTTTATTATCTGAGAACATTCAATTAAAAACAAGCATAGCTCGAGCCTTTTATACATGCATAAGGCTGTTGCTCTCAACTAACTGCTAACTAACTAACAGAAGAGTTGTTACTTAGCTAGCTAAAAGGTAAACCTCAATTAACACTTTTAATATCAACCATAACAGAAAAATCTCTGTTGCGTGCACTTTTTTAACTCAGCAAAACCCTAAACCTAATTTAGTAATTGTACTTATCTTACACGGGCAAAATAGGTGGTTTGTTGGTGGAGACGAGCCCTCTTGCCCTAACCCCCATGGCTTGTATTTGGCCGATCACGGCGGTTACCCGCGGAAGAATCCAACGGCAGGCCGTCGGCCACGTCAGCAGCAGAGCAAGAGGCATCCAAACGAGCAGAGGCAGCAGCGAAGCAGGGTGGGGCAGAAACATCGCCAGCAGAGAGAGTGCTGAAAGAATTCCGAATGCAAGAGCACCACGCCTCAGTTTCTCATCCCATTTTTGGCCCATGCTTTGCTTCGTCGCCCCCACGATCACCCAGTAAACCCCGGTGGCCGCAACGAAGCACCACAATGGCGCCCGATTCTCCCGAAATAGGGCCTCTGTAGATTTCTGTTGGTAATAGAGGATGAGGAGAGCAAGCACGATAGGAAGTGCGTATTTCATGAAGTGCGTGAGCGGATTCCACGCCTCCCTGCACAAAATTAACCAATATGGGAATGTCAACAATAAAAACTCAACCCTCACTCCCGGAAAAAAAAAAAAAAAAAAAGAGAAGCAAAAACCCCACTAAACTAAAACAACATAGTTTTCCTCGTCGTTTGAAAAAGAAGGGAAATGTCTTGGAATAGATCACCTCGAGGAGTAGTGGCGATAACTAACTACCGCTTTCCCTTTTCTTTTCACGTACATTGGATTTCTTCTGATGATTTTCATATATGGGAGATAATTTTTTACTTGACAAATGACATTACAACATCCTAACTACTAATTCCTTTTCTAGCTTCTGCAGCAGGTGCTATAGACCTTCTTCATCTTCATCATGGTCGTCGTCGTTGTAGGAGAGTTGACATTTCTTTGGTTAAAAATGAAAGCAATTGACACGTATATATATGTATATATGTGTGATTGGTGTGAGTGAGTGATCACCTTGGCACGAGCTGCGCTCGAGCCACCCGATCTCAGTTTGAGGCTGAAATTCCTAGCTGGATTGTGGGAAGATGCATGTCACACCTCGACGCATTGATCACGTCAAACGCATATAAGTTAATTAAGAATTATTGTCTTCATCACTGCAAAAACGATAACATCTACCTTACATAATATTGATAGAATTTTTTTCCGATATATCCATCAGATTAGTAATATATTCCATGTGACATGTCAAGACGTATCACCTGCGTATTTCTTTTTGTGTATATACACACACAATGGCACGCACCCCATATGTACTGTTGTATTTTATAAAATATGATATTTATAAGAATTGGAAAGTCTTTAGTATGAATCCAGCACTGTTATGAAACCTACAAACTTCGGATGGAACCCATTGTCTTATAGTTTTTTGTGTTCCATACCATAATTAATTTCACTATTTTATACAAATAAGATATTTTATTATATATCTGATCATAATTAATATTTTTATTACTATAAATTGACATTTGAAAAATCGTATATCCTAATTATGGATTAATTAAGCCTAATACAATCAACCATAATAATCAACTATTGGTTAAAAATTTGTAAAATAAATATAAAAAAAAATCATTAAATCTATTTGGATTAGCAAACCTTAATTAATAATCTTGAAACTATACTAAAATATTATAAAAAAATAAAATCCTAAAAAAAATAAAAGTGGAACATGGCGTGGACACCAGAGTAAGATGATCTGATGTGCACATAATCTTCTATTACCCTACCTACTCCTATTTAACGGCTCTATCCTTCGTTCTCAAAAACCCCACTTCCATATACGTTCTTCAAAATAAAATTTATGAACATTGATAAATAATGTTGAACATGGTTTTGATACATAGATGATAGATCCATTTTCTATATCAACTCATCAAGAGAATATTTTTATTATACAACAAATGCAATCGTTTGTTCAAAAATAAAATAAAATAAAACAAACGCAATCACCCCCAATTACGTACCGTTTTCACGTTCTCACAATAATCCGTTCAAATGAAATATATTTGTCATTATCTTCTTTCTAGAAAAGATGTACACTTCTATTTTAAAAGTGATCAATTTTGTGGAAATCTAAGTAAGTGGCACAAAACATGCTAGAAGTTAATGCCTAAAATCTTTGAATCATAAGATGACAACCGGGTCAAGATCAAGATGATGACGGCTATTTATGTTGAATCTCATAGACGAAATTTCCCCGTTTTGTGAGATTATAAACAATTCGTCGTACAATTTTAGTGCCCATATTATCTTTATATATATATAGTTAATTTCAATGAGAATCACTTTTATCCTAAAAACTAAGAACCAAATGAATTTACTATGAAAGTTAATGAATCAGTTGATAAAGTTATTAAACTCCAAAATTCAAAAAAAATCACCAGGATTCGAATCCCATGAGGGGTGAAAATTCTATTTTTTGGATTCAAGAACTTTTCAATGATTCATCAATTTTCACAATGAATTCATTATTTTTTGTTCTCACGATAAAATAGTTCTCACGTTAACTCTCATATATATATATATATATATATATAATTGTTATTCAATTCATTAAACATAAGTTTTGAAGTATTGAAAAAAAAACTTACAGTTATATATCGACTCATAAAAATTAATAAAATGTTTTCTTTTTACAAATATAATTTCAATCTATTTTTTTTAAATATAAACAATAAAATCAAACACGCACATATTCATGTGTGGTTTGCAAATGAACATGAAATTTATCCAATATTTATAGAAGATATCGTTTACGATTCCCCATGAATTGAAAAAAAAAACATGCACAAATATTCAAGTAAGTTGAAAGTCTTACTTTTTTTCCGTAATAAGTTGAAAGTCTTACTTGAATAGCTAAAATTGGTATCATTGAATTTGTGAGCTACTTTAGTTCAAATTGAAATATAGCACAATCGGTTTTGAATAGCTCGCATTAATGATTTATTTGTATCTTTTGGGAAGTTTATTTTTAAGTATTAGTCTAGATAAAAAAAAAATGTATGTTAATTCATTATTTATTTTGATGGATTAAAATTTTGAAATATTTCTAAGGCCCTTGATAATTTCTATCATTTGAAGTAATTTAGCTTGATTCATATCCTATTGAAAATATAAGATTAAAGAAATTCTAGTAATGAGTGTAAAATAATATTCAATCATATTTTCTAGCAATCATGAAACATAAATGCCACCTTCTCTAACCCCATCCTACTCCTCTTGAAGTCATCTAAGCTTACACTAAACCTTTTTACTCTCAGATAAACTAGTCTAAAAAATTTCGACTTTGTGTTGTTTATCGCTCCAACAATATCCCTATATTGCTCTCTTTAGTTTTTCTCGATTTAATCCTAATAATATGAATGCCATTTTTAGATTAAAGAGTATTGCCGTTCTATAGGAGCATGCAATAAATACTTTTTTTTTTGGATTAAACTTTCCATTTACTTCAGTAAAACGTCAAAGATCATACAGACGGAGCAATATGAGAGGGGATAGTGTAACAAAGTCAAAAAATGCCCAAAAGTCTTCTTGTCATGAAATGAGCTGCTTGATTAAACTCACTACAAATGTATAAATAATTAATCATTCTCTCAACACGTAGTCTCTATTACTTTAACGTTCAACTAGTCGTATAAACCCGTCGAAACTCGATGAGGAATACTTTATTTTGTGTTTATGATCATAATAAATGAAATAGTATTTATATTATGGCGATGCGTTTAAATTTAACATGTATAAGTTATATCTCGTCGAAGTTTGATGGAAAATCACTTTATATTGTAATATATGCGTTAAATTTAAATATTTGTATGCATGTTGATAGCTGTTCATATCCGTCTAGAATATATATATATATATATATATATATATATATATATATATATATATATATATACCCATTTAAATTCGATAATTACCCAAACTCGTTTATATTTTATAAATAAAATTTGTTATAGTGATTGGTTATTCATCTCAATAAATCGAACATGACAAATAAATGTTAATAATAAATAGTATAAATAACAAAAGATCAAAAATTGAGAAAATCTCACTTTCGTAGGCATGTCGATTTATGTTACGATTCATATAGAATTTATATGCTCGTACATATTCTAAACATAATTAAAAAGTGTTTTTACTACTTGTTCTCGTCCTAAACTCACATATATAATTAATACCTGATAACTATCCAATACATTTAAATTTATACATAATGTTATAGCAATTGATTATCCATCTCGATAATGACTCGAACGTTATATAACAAATATTAATAATAAATAATATAAATAACAAAAGACTAAAAATAGAGAACATGTATAGCATATACATACCGACACTCGTCCCAAATTTGATACATTACCTAACCCTATTTAATTTTATAAATATAAGTTGAATAATTGGTATTTGTTTCAATAAGATTTGAACATTAATAGTAATTATTGATAATAAATAAGTAAAGATTAAAGCTAAAAAAATGCTTTTACTATATGTTTTCGTGCCATTCTCATATATTAATATCCATTCATATCACGAATTTGTTTAAATTTGTAAAATATATATTTATTCCAACAATTTGTTATCCTCTCAATTAAAATTTGAATATTACTATTTATTTCAATATATATATAGGGGTTGGTTATAGAGAGAACCACCTCTTAGATAAGAACTAAGAACCAATAACTACCGTTAGATTAAGTAAGATCGGACGACACATAATTATTTAATGATAAAATAGCCAAATTCCTAAATTTTCGTTATTTGGATATTCCACATTCTATTTTTCGTTGTTCATATAATTCATGTTGTTATGCATATAATCATAGTTCTTAGCATACTATTCATGCCAATTCATTGTTATGTTCATGTAATTCATGGTGTTATGCATATAATAATAGTAATTATGCATACGAGAATAATTACAAAATCAATATACAAATCCCTTGATTTTAGGGCTAAGCGGTTATCATTAAATTATGAGGATAATTAACTATTTATAATTAATCTTGACCATTAGATTATAAAATGAATGGACCACATTAGTTCTTAGTTCTAAAAAAGTTGGAGTTCTCATTTGATTCACTCCTATATATATATATATATATATATATATATATATATATATATATATATATTAATTGTGAAGTCTCACGAAAATCGATGTGAGATTCATAATTCCACATAGATATGTCGATAAATATTCAAACCCATCTAGAATGTATATTCTTGTACCCAAATAATATAAATAACAAAAGACTTGAAAGTAGAAAATTTCTTTTCTTGTCTAATTTTCATACATAATATCCGCTAATTCTTGAGTTCATTTAAATTATAAAATATTTAATTAACAAAATATATAATATTTCAATAGATTAAAATTGAGAAAAAATCTCACATAGTCATGTCGATTAATGTTAGGATTCCTTTTGAATTTATAGGCTCATCATATCTCAAACCCGATTAAAAAGAGATTTTAATACCCGTTCCCGTCCCAAACCTGTATAATTAATACATGCTAACTACACTAATATGCTTATAATTTATACATATAAGTTGTTACAATAATTAATTATCCGTCTCAATAATGACTTGAACATTTTAGAATAAATCATATAAATAACAAAAGACTATTACATTGAAAACATCAAAATACTTTTACTATATGTTCTCGTCTTATTCTTGTATTGTAATATCCAATAATTACATATCTTCAATTAAAATTATAAAATATCCCATTAATAAAATATACATTTATCCCAATAACTATTTGTGCCTCGAATCTCTATCAAAAGGTAATTGTATTATAAATGCTCTACAATGCATCGAGTTTGAAAAGTTCGAGCCAAATGCATGTTTCATTTAGCAATCATCCGTAAAAAAAACATCAAATTTTCGCAAGTTTCTTGTTCTTATTCTTCAATTCTTTTTTATTTAAATGACTTATCCTTCAATTCTATTTCCCCTTAATTTTTTAAAAAAATTGTACAAAATATATCATTCTATTTGTATTTTGAATTGGTTGAATTAGTTGAATTAAATTAATTTTTTCAATAAAAATATAACTATTTATTTGACCAATTATTTGATTGATCAACTTAAATTAGTAGTGCAAAACAATTGTAAATTATAGGATGAACAAATACACACAACTAGCTATATAGGTTTTACTCAAGGTGGAATTTGATTAGGAAAATAATACGAGATAAAAGATTTAAGTAAAATAGAATAATAGAGATTTGAGAAAAATAAAAATAAAGAGATTATATGATGCCATGGAGGAGAGATATTAAGTGAATCATTAATCTTATATATATTGATGTCTAGTAACTCTTTTATTTCATATACCAAAAATATGCATGTGCAACACGTAATTTCTTTGTCATTTAGTGTATTTAAAAGTAATTACTGCATGTTGGTCGTTAGGTACTTCAGTTGAGTTGCATGTATTTAATATGAGAAAAATGATTGTCTACATTTTACATCAAGCTTTAATAATAATTTATTCAAGAAAATTTTCCTCAATTATTTTTTATTAAACATGGTTTTTGTAGGAAACGAATATAGTATCATAAGCTAATACTTTTAATAAAAGATACACCAAAAAGGGACTTCCGCCGAAGCAAATTTAGGTGGAAAAAAAGTAATTCTAACATTAAATGTCGATTTCTCTTTTACATTAGGAAACAAAATATTTCATCCAATTGATATGGACATCATTAATTCTAACATTAAATGTCGATTTCTCTTTTACATTAGGAAACAAAATATTTCATCCAATTGATATGGACATCATTTCCTTATATATTATTTGATAATATTAAACATAAAAAAGGGAAGACACTTACGTTGCCTCACTGGCATGAACATACAGTCGCATCAATGCGCCTCTTCTTATTAAAATAAATATTTTGCCCATTTCACTAAACTGCACTTTCCTCTTTCCCATTATTTAATTATTTAATTATTTTGTACTCTCTATTTTGATCTAAGCTGCAAAAACCGTATGCACCGATTTTCCAGAAATTCGAAAACCCCAGATCTCCTCCCTTTCCCCCTTTCCAGCCGTGCAATCTGCTTCCGCCGTGCTCCAGTTCAGTCACCGCAGCCGGTGAGAACGTTTTGATTCCGCAGTAATCTGCGATATCCTCAACTTTCCGGCGGGTGGATCAGCGATCGGCTCAGAAATGAGTAACAGCGACCTTAAAGAGCTTGTGGACGACGAGCTCGTGGAATGAGTGGAGCCCGTACTTGTGGACAAGCTCGTGGATGAGCTCGTGCTTATGGAATGAAGTGGAGCTCGTACTTGTGGACGAGCTCGTAGCGAAGTGGAGTTGTGCAGTGTTGATGAGCTGGAAATGGTCGTGGACGAGCTCGTAGCGAAGTGGAGCATAAGCGTGCATGTGAATGCGGTTTTGTTTTCTGTTAGTTTGTTTAGAAAGCAGTTGTAACCGTTTCTTTTCAGTTGATTAGTTAGTAGGGAAAGTTGTTAGTCTTTGATTGTATTTCACATCTATAAATAGATGAAATGTATCAATTGTAGACTGATGATTTGAATTCTACTCAATAAAACGGAATCCTTCTTTTATATCCAGTTTCTCTCCTTATATTTTCACCACTTCTATATGGTATCAGAGCCCATAAAATTCGATCCTTAAATTTCTTTTCTAAGATGGTGAAGAACAGAAGAGTGGGATGGAGCGAGTTGCTTGAAGACGAAGAAGGAATCAATGAAGAAGAAGAAACAACAAACGGGAATAGAGACACCAGAAGACAGCAAGCAAATACAGATCCAAATATGGATCGAAATAGACAGTTGAAGAAGCACTACAGTTGCACAATGCTGATCACCCGGGGATGCAGCTTGTACATGCGCAGTTAAACGGAAGCAACTTTTTGAACTGGAGCCGATCAATCCGAAGAGCTCTAGGTGCTAAAAGTAAACTTGAGATATTGGATGGAAGTTTACCTAAGCCAAATACTGAATCACCATACTTCAAGGCTTGGATTAAGGCGGACTACATGATATCGTCGTGGATTATTAATTCCATTTCAAAGGAATTAGTGGATGCATTTGTTCACATTGATTCTACTAAGAAACTGTGGGAAGCATTGAACCAAAGGTTCGGGAGGAGCAATAGACCGAAGATAGCTAGGTTGCAAAGAGAGATAACCGGATTCTATCAAGGTAATCAAAATGTTCTCGTCTATTTCAACAAACTGACAGCGATGTGGAGTGAGCTAGACATGATCCTGCCGCCATTGATTTGTACATGTGATACTCGAAACTCAGCGATTGAGAGAGAGGAGAATCAAAGATTAATGCAGTTTTTGAATGGATTGAATGACGGATATGAGCAATCCAGAAATCAGATATTATTTCTAGATCCGTTGCCGAATGTTGATAAAGCTTATTCGTTAATACTTCAAGTTGAAGATCAAAAGTTATCCAATGATAAATTTCCTGAAGTAAGTAATGTTGTGGCCATGAGTGTGGGGCAGCAGCAGTATGATAGAGGAGTTGGTCAAGGGAAGCAATACAACTTCAAACCAAGGAGAAGTAGAGAAGAAAAGATGAATGCATACTGTAATCACTGTAAAAGGTCAGGGCATGAAGAGAAGGAATGCTTCAAAATACATGGATTTCCTGATTGGTATACGAAGTTAAAGGAGGCAAGAGCAAAACTAAGGGTTAATTTTGCAGAAAACGTGAATGGTAACAGCAAGCATGAGAAGGATACTGTATCAGTTGAGAATAATGTTGATATTGGAAGATTGGTTCAAGATGAATTAGCGAAGTGCATGGGACAGTGGATGAATAAAGGAAATGATAATATGACACAGCAAAATTTCAATGCAAATATGGTTCAAAATGAGTTGAGCAATCTGAAGGAGTTTGAGGGGCATTACGCGTTCAGTATTCTAAAAGGTATGGAGAGAGAACGATGGATTGTTGACTCTGGAGCAAGCACACATATATGCTGCAATCCAAAGTTGATGAAATCGCAATGTAAACTGGAGATACCGCAGGACATTCATCTACCGGACGGTAGCATCAAGAGAGTCACTTACAAAGGAAGTGTTGAGATTAATGAGAAGATCACTCTCCAGGATGTATTACTTGCCCCATACTTTACGCATAATCTAATTTCAGTGGCTCAACTGGTGAAGGACAGTGATGCTCGGATTTCATTTCTCAAGACTCACTGCACGATTCAAAGCTCGAAGACAGATCATGTTTTGGGAATAGGTGAGATGGTAGCCAATCTATATGTCATTGGAAATACAGTCAGGTGCAATGCTGTGAGCAAAGGTTCCGTAGAGATCGAGGAGTGGCACAAAAGGCTTGGACATCCGTCCATCAAAACCATGAATCAGATAGCATTTCTCAAAGGAAAATGTACAGCTGCAGACATGGAAAAGCTGAAAGAGTGTGAGGTATGTGCAAAATCCAAGCAAACTCGATTACCTTTTCCTATATTGCATAGACGCACTACTTCTTTATTTGAGCTAGTGCATATGGATGTTTGGGGACCATATAATCCTGAATGTATAGATAATGTTAGATTCATGGTGATTATCGTAGAAGACTATAGTCGGGTGACATGGACATATTTAATTAGCTCAAAGGAGCAAGTATTCTCTGTTATTAAGCAGTTTGTTAAGATGACTAAAACTCAATTTGGAAAAGTCATCAAAACTTTACGAACGGATAATGGATCTGAGTTCGTTAATAAAGCTGTGGGCAATTTGTTAGTTGAAAATGGCATTCTACATCAAAGATCTTGTGTCTACACTCCTCAGCAAAATGGTATTGTAGAAAGAAGACATAGGAGCTTACTGCAAATCGCTAGAGCCTTGATGTTTGAAAGCAATGCACCGCACAAACTCTGGACTTATTCTTTATTAGCTGCGACTTGGCTTTTAAACAGATTACCTAGTCAGGCTCTAGATTGGAAATGCCCATATTCATTACTCTTTGGAAAAGAACCCGTATTGGATGATATATATTCGTTTGGATGTTTAGCTTTTGCTGCTAACACCACTCCACATAAGTCGAAATTTGACAGTAGATGTGTGAAAACCATTTTTCTGGGCTACACTGCCTCACACAAAGGATATCTTCTTTTTGATGTGGAAAATTCTCAGGTGCTTGTGAGTCGAGATGTGAAGTTCATCTCTCATGTGTATCCTTTTAAATCAATGACATCTTTGGATACGCATGAGATTACTAACACATTTGAATTTCCTGCTGGTAATGAGTTACCTGAATGTGAGCTTCCAGTTGATAGTGAGTTATCTGCTTCTTCACAGCCATCACCACCATTGATCTCAGAAAGTTCTGTCTTGGATGATAATGTATCAAATCCACCGAATGCTGTCAGGAGGAGTACGAGGAAGACACAACCCCTTCATGGATTAATGACTTTGTGACTGAAACTGTCCTTCCGGTGTCAAATGTTTCACTGCTATCTGCCACACCACCTACATTTCCATATCAAGTATCTACTTGTTTTTCTTCCCAATATACTGCATTTCTTGCTCGAATAGCTAACATTCATGAGCCTCAGTCGTATAGAGAAGCAAGTATGTCTGCCGAGTGGAGAGAAGCCATGGCGACAGAGTTATCTGCTCTTGAAACCAACAATACATGGTTGATCACTGATTTACCAGAGGGGAAGAAGCCGATTGGATGTAAGTGGGTTTATAAAGTTAAGATGCATGCAGATGGCACAATTGAAAGGCTTAAAGCAAGACTTGTAGCTAAAGGCTATAATCAAGAGTATGGTGTTGATTACACCGAAGTGTTTTCTCCAGTGGCGAAGTTGGTTTCCGTAAGATTTTTAATTGTTGTTGCTACTATGTCCAACTGGTCAATACATCAAGTGGATGTTAATAATGCCTTCTTACATGGTTTCTTACATGATGATATATATATGCAGCCCCCGCAGGGATACGATCGTGCAAAGCCAGGACAAGTGTGCAAATTGGTGCGCAGCTTGTATGGCTTAAAGCAAGCATCACGGGAATGGAATTCTGAGTTTTGTACTCAACTTTTTAGTTTTGGATTCTCCCAATCCTCGTCTGACCATTGCCTGTTCACAAAGGGTACGGGATCTAACTTTGTGTGTTTACTTGTGTATGTCGACGACATACTTATCACTGGAAGCAATGAGAAAGGTATAGCGGATGTTAAACGATTTCTAAACACTGCTTTCACGATTAAGGATCTGGGTGTTGCTCGCTATTTTCTAGGCATGGAAATTGTTCGTGGGATATCTGGGACATCTCTCAACCAACGGAAATACATACTTGATCTTCTTGAATCTGTGGGACTGCTTGGTTGTCGCTCAGTTAGCACTCCACTCCCCTCGGGTAGGGATGTCAACGGGCGGGCATTACCCGGACCGATCCGGAACCGTTCAAAGGCCCATTCAATTTTAAGACAACGGTTCCGGTTCCGGTTCCGGAACCGTTTGGACCCGGAACGGTCAAGACCCGGCCCGTTTTGTCCGGTTCCGGTCCGACCCGATCAGTTTTTTTTTTTTAATTTGAGCATTACATATCCACTTTTCTATAAGAGCATTTTCCATTTGAGTGTAATTACGAAATATTAATTAATTTACTAAAACCATCATCTACCAAAAACGTGTAAATTAAAACCGATAATTTTTTCACAAAACCTAATAATCTTGTTCGGTCAATATTTCCAAAATTCATTCAAGAAAATACATTATCGATCCTGGTCCTATTGGGTTTCATCAATATGTCCACAAATTTATATTAGATACTACAACATGAACCGAAAGATATACCAAATAACTAGTAATTGGATATGCCAAATTTTCACCAGGTTAGTACATGAAAAGTTGATGGGGAAGCAGAGTCAAAGAGCATCCTATCATGATGTCCTGAAAGGAGTTTAAAAGATCCTTAAATCATACTGTAAGACTCAAAGTTTCATTGCAAAAATTCCTCAATTAAATTACTTCTGGGGTTTAAGGAAAACATCCCCTGCACCTTGAGCACAAAAAATGCAATTTGTAACATCTATCATTTGTAACTGTAATTCGTCATTTGTCATTTGTCTGATTAGATGTTCCAATATACAAGATTTATCCAAATAAAAAGATTTAATTAAAAATTATCTGCATAAAAATGAAATAAAACAATCTGCATATCTGCATAAAAATGAAATAAAAATGACCCACTGCAACATCCACTTCTATTTCTCCCGAAGGATGAGAAGATGAAACAAAATGCTAACACTTGCCACCCAGAAATGCATGTCACAACTGAGTTATGTTTAATTAATCTTCGTAATCCACCAAACATCTTCACATCAAATTATAATTGGAATAACTTCTATTTATCTTTTTCCAATTTTGAATAAAAGTCGAAGAAACGATTGAAACAAAAATCAAAAGAAATTTATGGCATAGTTGAAATTTGAAATATGAAATTGAAAATTTTGGGGATTTGGGTGTAGCGGCCCAACGGGTAACCAGTTAGCAATGGGTAATACCCGATCCGGATCCATAACTTGATGGTCCGGATCCGATGTTTACTGGGCCGGTTCCAGAACCAGAACCAATACTAATTTATTGGTTCTGGTCCGGGTAATGCCCGCCCATTGACATCCCTACCCTCGGGTATCAGTTTATCCAGCGTTGGTTCTGTGCCCATGGATAATCCAGATTCGTTTCGAAAACTGATAGGTAAGCTTCTATATTTGAATCTTACTCGTCCCGATATCAGTCATGCAGCCCAGCAGCTTAGTCAGTTTGTCTCTAATCCTTGCACGCATCATTGGGATGCCGCAATGCACGTTTTAAAGTATCTTAAAAGGTGTCCTTCTCTTGGACTTTTCTTTCCATCTCAAGGTTCATTCAAGCTTCAAGGCTATTGTGATGCTGATTAGGCTTCATGTTCGGATTCTCGTCGATCCTTGACAGGGTATTGTGTATTTCTTGGAGATTGCCTTGTTTCTTGGAGATGTAAAAAGCAGACCACGGTGTCTGTTTCATCAGCCGAAGCCGAGTATCGTGCCCTCAGTTCTACTGCTCGTGAGCTACTTTGGCTGTCGTACATGTGTGATAATTTTGGTATCAGCATCTCTCGCCCTATACCTCTTTTATGTGATAATCAGGCAGCTATACATATTACTAAGAATCAAGTTTTTCATGAGAGGACAAAGCATCTTGACATTGATTGTCATTTTGTCCGAGACCAATATAAAGCTGGATTTTTGAATCCATTATATGTGTCCACTTATCAGCAGCTTGCTGATATATTTACCAAGGCTTTGTCTGGTCCTCAGTTTCGTCGTCTTTTATCCAAGCTTGGCTTGGTTGACATTCACCACGCCACGCTTGAGGGGGGGTAAAGAGCTTGAGGACGACGAGCTCGTGGAATGAGTGTAGCTCGTACTTGTGGATGAGCTCGTGGATGAGCTCGTGCTTATGGAATGAAGTGGAGCTCGTACTTGTGGACGAGCTCGTGGACGAGCTCATACTTGTGGACGAGCTCGTAGCGAAGTGGAGCTGTGCAGTGTTGATGAGCTGGAAATGGTCGTGGACGAGCTCGTAGCGAAGTGGAGCATACGCGTGCATGTGAATGCGGTTTTGTTTTCTGTTAGTTTGTTTAGAAAGCAGTTGTAACCGTTTCTTTTCTGTTGATTAGTTAGTAGGGAAAGTTGTTAGTCTTTGATTGTATTTCACATCTATAAATAGATGAAATGTATCAATTGTAGACTGATGATTTGAATTCTACTCAATAAAACAGAATCCTTCTTTTATATCCAGTTTCTCTCCTTATATTTTCACCACTTCTATAGACCTTCTCCAAATCGAACGCATGAACTTCAATTCCCATGTAATTCAGAGTCTTCGTAGTCTGTTTTGTTTGTGAATGAGCTTTGCGCGGGTTTCTACTTGTGTCTTCGATGCTTTTCTAGAAGATTATATTACTGTTGGGAAATTTGGAAGATGTTTATTTAATTTTGTGGTTTTAGATCTGTATCTTGTGGTCAATTTTTTCTTTTTCTTGTGTTTTGTCTATGATAGTCGAGTTGAAGAAACAGATCGCATGTTCCATGCAATTGTCCAACAAAACCGATAACTTCGTGGCTTTTAAGGTAAAAGTTTGCTTATTTTTTGGTCATTCATCTTTTCGTTTTTATTTTTGTTAGTTTGGAAAAACTCTGCTGAACAAAAGTGCACGTGAAAGTATGTAGTTATTACGTTTACATATGATTTTTGTTGAAATATTCAGGTGAAGACTACAAATCCAAAGAAGTATTGTGTGCGGCCAAACACTGGAGTCGTGGTTCCGCACTCTACTTGTGATGTTATAGGTCTTCTTTCTATCTATTTGTGTATACATATGTGATCACATCTGTATTTCGTATGTCGCCCAATTGATTCATCGCTTAGTCGATTATAGTTTTGTTGATTGGAAATTATTGTGCAGAAATAAGTTTAAATAGGTATGAGTAGACTCTTAGTTACTGAATTCATAAAATGTTTGGTTAATAAGTTACGATGCAAGCCCAAAAGGAAGCTCCTCCAGACATGCAATGCAGGGATAAATTTCTCCTCCAGAGCGTAGTTGTGAGCCCTGGATCTTCTGCAAAGGATATTACTGCTGAAATTAGGGGTGTAATCGAACCGAGTCGAGCCGAACACCATCGTGCTCAAGCTTGGTTTGTTTAGTATCGAGCCGAGTCTCGAGTTTTATTTATCGAATATTTCGAGTTCACGAGCTTATTCGAGCTTTAATCGAACCCAAATAAACTTTCTAAATTTAGATATATGTTTAGAATATTAATTATTTCATTTTAAAATAAATTATTTTATCCATAATAACACAATATATTTATTGATTTCTTATACAAATAAAAATTGTTAGAGATTTAATACAATAATTACTAATTATAGAAAGAAAATAAGTATATATAGTTAATAATTTTATATTTTTAAAGTAAATCAGTTAACGAACGTGTTCACGAGCTAACGAGCCGATACTATCATGCTCAAGCTTGGTTTGTTTAGCTAACGAGCTTCACTAAACAAACTCGAACGAACTTTTATCGAGCCGAGCTCCGAATAGCTCACGGATAGCTTGACTCATTTACAGCCCTAGCTGAAATGGTATATGAGTCTTCATTATTTACTGTGGTTTTAGTTAAGTGTGAGAATTTAGCCAGAAAATGGTAATTTGTTTGATTTCTGCTCCGTTTTCCAGTTCAGCAAAGACTCGGGGAATCAGGTTGATGAGTGCAAGTTGAGAGTTACTTATCTTGCACCGCCACAACCACCTTCACCTGTGCGAGAGGGATCAGAGGAAGGCTCCTCGCCGAGGGCCTCAGTATCGGACAATGGAACCCTGAATCAAGCTTCTGAATTCAACAATGTAAGGGATGCTGGCTTATACTGTTACTCAGGTCATTTACCATATTATTTAGGAAATCCATGCTTATTCTGCTTCCTTATTACTGCAGATGTCTAAGGGGATGTTTGAGCAACAGGATAGCTCAGTAGAGGTTATACCCAGATTTTCAACAATCTATAATTCTTGGTTATTTTTGTCCATATCTTCAGTCTATTTTGCATGATACTGGTGTGGCCAAGTTTTGTCTGTCTGTTCATTGAGTCGTTGAAGGTATAGTTGCAAGGTAGGTAGAGTAGAGATGTAGATTCTTCCTTTACAACCTCGGGTATGAGTAAATCATAGAAAATCGGCAAGTCTGATCTGTATGGACTAGGTATATATATTCGTATGTTTTAGGATCCTACTTATAAGATTAAGCTTGGAAACAGAAAAGAGGGCAAATAGTTTGAAATATCTAGACTTATCAGCATTTAAAATTCTTAACTCTACCAATTTTGCTCTATAAACGCTGAATCTCGTATTTTGAAAAATAATGTCCATTTTGAGTTAACTTGCTTGGTTCTTCAGCCAAAAATATAATAACTTTTGTATTCCAACCTTGCTTTGTATTCATTTTGTTATCGTAGGTTAAGGCTTTGATTTCAAGGCTGACTGAGGAGAAACGTTCTGCTATTCAGCAAAACAACAAGCTTCAGCAAGAACTGGTAATTTGTTGTTTCAGTTCTTTGTCATTGCTTTTTGTAGATCTTTTTTTTATAGACAGTAATAGCTAAACAAACAAGTTTATTTTATGTTCCATACCATTCTTGAACAAGGTTTCAGACAAACTGGTATCGCAGAAAACATAAAATGATGTATTTATCCTAAAGTTTGTCCTTTTCTGAATTTCAACCTGGTTTTTTGTTTTTTTACACATCCAGGTCTAGTGTAATGTACCTTAAAATTTAAATTTCTGTCTCTCAACTTGTTCTTTAAACTTAGCCAAAAAATTAACTTTTTGGAGCAACTCTTGGATTGAATGTCAGCGTTCACATTCTGTATACCAAGCAATATTAGTTTACCAATGTCTTGTCAGATGCCATGATCATCTGATTTCAAGTGGAGATATGGTAGACATTTATGATAGTTCTTATTCAGTCCCAGCTGAAGTAGAATGTGGTCTCTTCATACCCTTGTACATGAAAGTCTTCATGACCAGTCTCATTCTAGAGCTCTCGAGTTAAATATGTGGCCTAATGGATTTATGTGAGTTTTACTTGTTTTGGTTATGGGCACCAAGGGGTTGCTTCCATTTAGAGATAGATACTAGCATAGTTGCTGTATTGTTTTTGTGCCCGTAAGAGTTCTTTAATAGCTATTGGTTGGATTTGTTGCGTTTTCTAAAAGATGCAGTTAGATTTCTCATTGCTAATTTGACAAAACTTATATGGTTATACCTAGCAAGCCATCTTTTCTCCCTCTATAAAGCTGACTTTAATCCTCAATATTTATTTATTTTGCAACCAATTTCAAATGAAATCATTGAAAATAATAATTCCTTGATTAATAGAAGATCCGAATATGAATTAGAACTTTGGATTTAGACAGAATGCCATCGCACTCGTAATATATTGTCCAAAAAGAGTATAAAAATGGCAGAAATTAATCTTAAAAAAACGACGCAGGAATTGCCGCAGAGAATAAAGAAAGTGATGGAGAAATGGGGGCCCAACAGCAGTGAGGCATCAGAGACGGAATTCAAAGAGCAAATGGCCAAAATCAGGAAAGACATCGTCAACTTTCACGGCGAAATGGTTCTCTTAATGAACTACAGCAACATCAACTATACAGGTATATATACATATAAACTCAATAACTCAAATCATCAGTTCTTCATCAATCGAATTGAGAATAATATAAAAATAAATGAATTAATTAATCAAATTGTGCAGGTCTGGCGAAGATCCTGAAGAAATTCGACAAGAGAACCGGCGGAGTTCTGCGGCTGCCGTTCTTCCAGAAAGTTCTGCAGCAGCCGTTTTTCACGACGGATCTGATCTCGAAGCTCGTGAAGGAGTGCGAGACCACCATCGAATCGGTGTTTCCGCCGTCGGAGAGGGACGAGGAAGCGGCGGCGGCGGTGCCCGGGGAGGGAATATTCCGGAACACGGTGGCGGCTCTTATGACGACGCAGGAGATGAGGAAAGGGAGCTCCACGTACAGCCATTTCTCGCTGCCGCCTCCCAACATGCCTGATCTCGACGTGATCCAGTCTTTGCAGGTTGTCGCTCCCATACAGATTCCTTGATGGAAAATTAATGACAAAGTTGTTGTAGGATAGTTTGGAGTTTGGGAGACGGAATTGATTAGTTTCCACTTTGATGATTTTATAATTTATACTACACCAATTACGGTATATATAAATACAAAATACGTGATTTTTAGGTCGGTTTTTGAACAGCAGGGATGATGAGTCCGATTATCTTGCTTCAGTATTATCAATATTATTTAGGGAAATTCTATAGAAATATTACATACTCTGTCAAATGATAATAGTTTATTAATATAAATTAAATTAATAAAATATTATCATATGAGAGGAGATGTAATACATTTATATGTTCTATGAAAGTTCTTGTATTATTTATAGCCTACTCTCAGAAGACAGAAACCCCTGTAATACTGTCGTTTCCGCCTCAGAAATGTTAGAAATGGAATTTAAATGGACTACAAATTACAAGTATTAATTTCATATATTACACTACTTTCCATTTAATTTGTAATTTCGATACAACTTTTGAGTCATTATAGTAATTACTCATTCCATAACCTTTGTATTTGTAGCAAATTAGACACACCTAAGTTTTTCCGAATATCAAAATTTGACGCGATATTATCAATTTAATGACGTCGTAATATTCTGACAAGTAAATTTGCCACATGTTAGCTAAATGTAACACACTCCACAAAATCTATTTGCTAAGTTGCACGTGGCTTATCTATATGACAAAATATTAACGCTTCCATAAAGTGAGAATGTCATGTCAAATTCAAAAGTCGTGTCAAATTACAAATTGGGTGAAAGGTAGTATATTATTTGTCAATTAACTATGAAAGTAATTATTAGATGATTCTATATACAATCCCATTTACTCGCTATAGCCTCTAATTTAAAAAAAACAATACAACTATACATAAATGTACTATTGTACCCCCATAATCCACAAATTAAATTCCTAATAAATTATTTATCATCTGAATTCCCAATTACATACTAAACATAGCATAAAATAATGAAGGCAAGCTACTGATTGTCGTTGTTCTTCCTCAATTTTTTTTGCAGAAAACAACAAGAAGGAAAGCAAGCAACTAATTACCGATGTTCATCATCAATTAAATTTGTAGAAAATAACTTGTTCTTTTATTCCATTGAGGACTAAGGAATTGTTGGACAATTCACATCAATCTGCCAGTCACAAATGGAATAAGATGCGTAAGGCCAAGACTGTACAGTTTCATGTCACTAGCACCTCACTACGGGTGAGTATTTCGGTTTTTTCGATTTTTTTCTAATTAAATTGTTTTTTTTCAATCCAAAACATTTGATTCGCTTATTCTCAAATCTATAAAGAACAATAACCTAACAAAATACTTAATACTCAACAAGTTCAAAATAAAAAATTAATAAAATACAAGAAAATAATACTTCATCCATCTCACTAAAAATGGCTCGTTACTTTTTGATACGTAAATTAAGGAGAATTTTATTTTTGTAAAGTAGTGTGGTTTACAGAAATTTGAGGTACTTTATCTGTAAAAATGATATTTTTTTAAAAATTAGTCACCTTTAGTGGGACGCTCCAAAAAGAAAAAGGAGCTATTTTTAGTGGGACGGAGAAAGTAATATTTAGAAAATTTGCCGATTTAGTAAGAAATATATAATATTTTAAAAAATATATATATATATATATATATATATGAATTTATGAAGAGGAAAAATAGAAACCAACCTTATTCTAATAACTAGAAACCAACATAATTGTAATAATGAAACATAAGAATAGAGAAATAATTGTTTTATATGGAAAAATGTATAATACTGAGAAATCGTATCTTATGTGTAAGAAAGCACATCTTTTGAAAAATCAATCGGATCATTCATTAATCAAGATCTGCGGACCAAATTGGTTTCTAGGTACTAATTTAATGTTGCTTTCTAGTAGATTATATATATATATATATATATATATATATATATATATATATAGGAGATGGTTATAGGGGGAACCAACTATAGAATGAGAACTAGGAACCAATCCACACCCTCAATTACACTAAATCTAACGGTTGTGCATGCATAAATAAGTCAAAACCGTGTTTGACATTTAAATTGATAAAACACACATTCTGAAGTATTTTATGTGTATGAGGGCATAACTGTAATTTTAAAATTTGCATTACCGCGTTGTGCACGATGTGATCCCGAAATCACCGCGTCATTTCAGGTAGAGGATATTTGTTTTTTATAATTTTTGTTTTTTATAATTTTATATATATAATATGCAACATAGTCATGCACACCGTATGTTTTTTTTATGCATAAGACGAATTTTTTATTAAGTGAAAATTAGGGTATTTTAAGATTTGAATTATATGCTTTTGGTAATGCATATAACCTGTTCTTAAGTTGTGCATGATGTTAGTTCATGATGTTCATACAATACGCTATTATAATGCATATTGGGTATTTCGTTGAATCTTAAAAATACCTTTTAAATTTATGGATTGTATGATCTTGTTTATTTAAAGTATGTGTCATCATTTGTGCATGAGATATGACTTATGATATGCACAAATATGTTATTGATATGCACACGAAGTATTTTGTCATATATCAATAACGGTGGTAATTTAATATATGTGTCATCGTTTTTCATACAACAAATGGATAATTTAAAAACAAAAGTGATAAAAAATACAGAATATGCAAAAGGAGATAATAAATTCATTGTACAGCAAGTTTGTTTTTAATTCAATACCAATGTACAATTTTTGAACAATGTTTATCATTACAATGTTTGTGCATGCTGTATAATGTCAATATTCATTGTTATAATATTGACTAAATGAAACGTTAATTACTCATGCTATTCTATAACCATGATGTTCGAAAATATATAAAATAAAAAAGATAAAGCAAAAATCTAAAATAAATACAAACAATCCATCGCCATTTTCACAAAAGCTATGGAGAAAAACAAGATGACGGTAATGATAACTTTGCATATGGAGAATATTATAATGAGTAATTAAAATAATCTAATGATGGAAACAATATATAAGGAGATGAAACCCATAAATGTAGCATGTAATCGGTTATAAATATAGGATATTACATAAATATCCTTATATCTACTATATTAGGTAATAAACGAAATCTATCCTAATTAATCTAAGCCGTTTGATTAACAACAATTAACAATCAGGATTAGTTCCTAGTTCCTAAATTATTTGTGGTTCTCAATTGATTCATCCCATATATATATATATATATATATATATATATATATATATATATATAGGAGTGGATCAAATGAGAACCACATCTTTTACGAACTCTGCGAACCATGCATAAGACGTTGAAGATGATGCACAAGACGGTGTAAAGTTGTGCATAACGAAAACTTTCTAAAATTATTTTGTTGGGCAACACTTTTAGAATATTTTTGTTATGCACAACTTTATAGGTTTTATCCATCAATTTTATACGTTTGTGCATAGTTCTCAAGTTCTCAAAAAAGATGAGTTCTCACTAGATCCAACCCCTATATATATATATATATATATTGTACTCAAATATTAGATAGTATCTAGCAATCACATCCATTAATCCCATAGATCATATAATTGTTTCTTTTTAGATTTTTAAAGCTGATGGGTGTTGATTTACACAAGATATGTATAAAAATAATTTGATTTGTTATGTTATATAGAAAAAAAAAACATGCATTTTATTAAATAAAAATATGCATAAGATTGAACAAAAACATACATACATAATGTTGAAGATAAATAAGCATATGAAATTGAAATACTTTCGAGGCTTGGACAAGCGTTGGCTAGTAGCGTCGGCTGCCTGCTAGCACCCGTTGGGGTGTGCTCGTGCGCGAGGGCGTGCGTCTTTAGTCTGTAATATGCTTACTGTTAAATAAAAACCTACATACGGTTAAACACAAACACTTATAATGTTGAACATAAATATGCATATGAGATTAAAATGTGTACGAAGCTGGGACAAGCGTTGGCATGGTAGTGTCGACACATAATTAAAAAAATTTAAAAAAGGGTCTATCACTTGTCAATTTTCTTATCTACTACATACTACCTAAAGACAGAACATTATTAGATCTTGACCCTATATATACGTATCAAGTTTTTTTGATTCTGTAGAAAAAATACCAAATCGATTGAAAATTGAAAAACATATGTTTTCCCCAAAAATATCGAAAAAAATCAAATTAACTTAATCGAATTTAATATTTCGATTTGACTCAATTCAATTTTCAACATGAATTATACAATATGTATGTATATATTTATATGTATGTGTAACATGGTGTGTGCGAGTGACTACCTTGGCACGAGCCACCCGATTTCAGTTTGATCTGGCACACTGGATCTCAGGTGGGATTTTGGAAGATGGGATTGATTAGTTCCCACTTTGATGATTTTATGCTAGGATCTAGGAATTGCCAACGGAGAGGGCTATATTATTATGTTAATTTTCATGTAATTAAATAAATATATTAAATAATAATATATCATAATTAAAAAATCACAATCATAATAGAGATAAAAACGTACGAAATCTTCATACATTAACACTATTCAAATATATTACAAATGACCTAAGAATATATACTGGTGAATTACTTGTATCTGTTTGAAAAAGCAACGACAATATTGAATTCGACATGTACTCATCGATTGAAAATGTTGCAAGATCTTCTCGTTATCAATTGCTTAGAAAATACTCTTCTCAATGTACATGATTGAATTATCATTCATTCACTCATCTCTCATGCAATTTCGCAAATTACCCTTGAAAATCTTCATTGCAGAAAATGATTTCTCAATAGAAGCGGTGACTACGGGTAAAACCAATGTTAACTCAATCATTTTATAAACCAATTGAAAAACTAAATGGTTACCACTTTTAACCATTTCCTGAGCAAGACTTCCCAAATTACTAATTACATAAAATCGAGGTTCACGTCATACAAAAGCAATGAAATTACGGAGTTGTTCTTGAAAATATAGTTAATCACCTATTGAAAAAATCACATTGGCAATTAAATTTATATAGTTATTGGGATTATATAAATAATCACATGTTAAAAAGTCCTTGGGGATACAAAGTAGTAAAATGCATAAGTTGACCAATGTCGAATCGAGAGAAATAATTTCTCAGGTCAAGACACACCATGCATTTAAGTAGATCAGTGCTCGCTTCAGAAAAATGATTGTCCATCTCCTTTATGGTTAAATTAGCAACCTAACATTGCAAAAATGATGAAATTAATGAGAAGTGAAAATTAACATAAATAAAATATTTAGAAGTAAAAATAATACATCGTCAAAAATCTCCACATGATAATAATGATCATTGGTGATGCTCTGTCTCTTATAACCAGGTTGATTTATAGTGTCTTCCATATGAATCATAGGAACAACGTTCACCTCACATAATCTATCCGCTTCATTAAAAATTATTTTCTATCCGGTCATTCTCAACTCATGTAATTGAAATTTCACAATATCAATGACATGGCTTGAAGAATATTTTGATGCTCTTTTTTTTTTGTAAAGCAAAAGACAACTCATTTTTTATTCATAACAAATTTCATCAAGTGCATAACAAACACAAATTCATAACTATTCATCTTTCCAAGCAAACCTCTTGCAGTACTTCTAATATCAGAGGATGTGGTATCATCACGTACATTTTCCAACACTTTCTCAACTGAAGGCCAAGCACATAAATGAAACAATGTAAAGTAATATGAGCCCCATCGAGTATCTCCAAGTCTTGCCAAATTGGTCTCTTGATTTCAGCCTCTTCCATTTACCCTTTCTTCATCGTTGAGTTCTTTCACTAATCTCTCATGTTCTAACTTTCTAAGTCGATCTTTTATGTTGCAAGATGCTCTAGTTGTATTCACTATCATAGAGATATAGCTAAAAGAATTCTTCACAACCATTATACTCTTAGCAACAACAACAATGATTAACTGGAGTTGATGTGAAAAACAATGAATACAAGTGGCATAAGGATTTTCTAACAATATTAAGGCTTTCAATCCATTGAACTCACTCTGTAAGTTTGAAGTTCCATGATCCATCATATCCTTGGCCCCTCAATTTTGACAGTGATAAATCTAGTTTCACAAATAAATCGTCAATTGCATTTTTCAGAGAAAGTGAACAAGTGTCAACAACATGCATAACTCCAACAAATCTTTCAACCACACATCCTTCATCATTTACATATCTTAAAAATACTCTCATTTGCTCTTTCATTGAAACGTCTCGAGCTTCATCGACTAAAATGGTAAACACTTTATCTCCAATATCATTAGTTATAACAAGTATGAACTCTAATGCACAAGCACATGCTATCTCTTTTTGAATTTTGGGCAAGTCATTCTATTGTTATCAGGAGCTTTTGAGCCCAAAACTTTGGAAACAACATCATTATGATCACCATACCATTAAAGCAACTCAAGAAAATTACCTCTATTTGAAGAATTAGTTGACTCATCGTGTCCAAAAAAGGCAATCCTTGTTTCAACAAAAGACAAGTCACATCCAATGAAGCCGTCAAACGGGTACAATAAGCAACATCCACCTCACGAGCATTTGATCGGAACATATTTGCCACACTATGTCTTTGATCTTTAGAGGCTTCAAGCTGTATTCTAGCATTACCGTGACAACTATTCGCATCCCTACATGCTCTACGAATTTTTTCTAATGTCATTTTTCAATTAGTATAGTCTGTCTTTTTAAAAGCATCTGCTGCATATTGGCCCCCTTTTATCCGGGTGCTTGAAAAGATAACACCAAAAACAAAAAGACAGCATCTTTTGATACGTTATATTCTAGCCACAAATTTTTTTGACACCAAACACCTTGAAAACTCCTCCATTGATTGCTATGTTTTGTTTTCAGGTATATATGACCAACTAGTTAGCAAAAGCCCCATAGTGCAATACTCCATCTGTACTTGATCATGAATAGAAACATCAAACTCCTCAATTGGTTTTCGCAATCCCGAATCACGAACAATTTC
Source organism: Salvia rosmarinus (assembly GCA_036937905.1). Classification (NCBI taxonomy): domain Eukaryota; kingdom Viridiplantae; phylum Streptophyta; class Magnoliopsida; order Lamiales; family Lamiaceae; genus Salvia; species Salvia rosmarinus. Next base: position 12,780,971 of record CM072813.1, on the reverse strand, counting down.
ATCTAAATTTAATTCAACTTCTGCTCGCACTGTCATTTCCATTGATTCAATAATAGGTACATTAGAAACAAAGGAAGAGCCATCTTTACGTGTTCTTTTAAAAAATCGTTCCATCATCTACAAAAATAAATTAATTTTCATTATTAATAACTCACAATCTTAATAAAGTATGTTAATAGCAATAATCCAAAGATATTTTAATTCAAAGACTCCATAATTTTCAGTCACAATTAGAAAATAAAAAATTCCTAATTTATACCCTAATACAAATTAAGATTAACAAAAATAAAATAAAATAAACAACAATAACTGGTTTTAAAATATACACACACATGTGTATATATATATATATATATATAGAGAGAGAGAGAGAGAAAGAAAGAGAGAGTTGTTATCGTGTGGACACTATAGTGTAAACTGAGAAAAAATAACAACTCTTGATAAATCAATATGAACACTTCAGATTAAATACATAAATTATGATACAAATGCAAAAATACGCAATTATATGCAGAAATATGCATATAACCAATTCGAATACACTTAAAAATAACCATTATATTTTCAAATCTAATGGACATAATTAGTTCTCATTTATGTATGTTAAGGATTATATATATATATATATATATATATATATATATATATATATTGCTTTATCAAGGGTTAATATTTGTCCTCATATTTACATTATGAATAATATATACATGATAATCACTCCTTATATATATAAAAGTTAGAGAAGCCTACAAACTAGATCAAGACAAAAATAATAATAAATGACAATTTGGCATGACAAAAATAACAAAAAGAATATACGTTATAAATATTAAAGTAAAAGAAAGGAAGAATAAAAAAACCTGCAAAGAGAGCCGTGAGTGGAAGAAAGAAACTTTGTGGGCAGGCTGCGCAACGTGTTCTGTTCGTTAAGAAAAGAGTTGTTATATTTTTCCTTAGGATATTTTTTTTAAGGTAAAAAACGTGTTCAGCTTCTTTTTATATATATTAACAAAGTTGTTGAAGACCTAGGCTACATATAAACAAATTTGTTGCAGACCTAGGCTCACATTCACATTAAATAAGGCATTTTTTATTACATTTAATTAGCGTAGGCTTAGGGGTGGATCAATACGGTATAACGAAAATTTTTCGCCGTACTGTATACCGTATCGAAAATTACGTTATGCAAAATTTCATACCGATACTGTACCGAACATTCGGCATACCGAAAGTCGGTATACCGAAGATTACGATATGATAAAATTTTATACCGCTACAATACCGACTTTTACGGTATACCGTACCGGACTTTGGTATATTGAAATTACCGAAATTTTCAAAAATTATCGAAATTACCGAAAATTACCAGAATTATCGAAAATTACCGAAATTATTAAAAATTGCTTAATTATAATTATAGGTATATAAATATGAATATGTGACTCGTACTTGTATATTTATATATAGTTTATATTTATATATACTTTATTATAATTAAATATATTGATATTCTAATTTAAAAACAATTAGTAAATCATATAATTACTTCTCAAGTTTTATAATTAACTATAATGATATTATATTATTATAATCTAGTATCATTAACTAACCATATTGATATTATAATATACATGAAAATATATATAAGGTTTGATTAAAATATAAAATACATATATAGTTATTGAAAGTTTAAAGTATATGTGTCGAACATAAGTATTTTTCATTACGTACTAATAATATCGATAATACAATGTATGAATTAAGTAGTATATTTAGATCATTTGATTATATTTATCTCATTTATCGATTATAATTATAGATATATAAATATAACTATATAACTCGTACTTATAAATTTAATTTTATAATTATGTATGTTGATATAATAGTTTCAAATAAAAACTTAGTAGAGCATGCAATTATTTTTGGAGTTTAACCAATCGGTATCTCATTGCATTAATTTTATTTTTATTTTACATCATAATATACATAAAAGTACATATTAAGATTTGATTAAAATAAAAAAATCATATCTTGTTATCAAAAGTTTAAAATATATGTAAAACATAAGTTATTTTCATTATGTAATAGTAATATAGACTATACTATAGATTGAATATACTATTTAACATAATCTATTATATAATTTATATTTATTCAATTTATTTACTTTTCAAAGTCTATTTAAAAGTTATAATTATTCTAAACTCATCGTAAATTAGTTATATAACATAGATGTGATGATAAACGCGCATTTTACACGTTTATTGTTGATGTTTAAAGATGATTTTAGATCAATAAAGTGCGTTTATGTCTTGGATCTCAATGCTTTTACATATTCTTGGAAGATACTGCTCTTGGGTTCCTTTTTGGTATTTTGTAGGCTTATAAGTAGAAAATCGAAGCATGGAACGAAGCATGAGCAAAAGAAGGCCGAAAACAGGGCCTAGCGACCGCCCTCGCGGCCGCTAGCCCGAGCGCGAGCGCAAGCCATACGCAAAACTAATGGCTAGCGACCACTAGGTCGGTCGCGAGGAAATAACATATGTCGCGGCCACTCCCTGCGACCGCGAGACGTGCTAGCGAGCTACCCAACGTGCGAGAAGAGCTACTGCCCGATTTCTCGCGACCACACCTAGCGATCGCGAGTCGGGTCGCGAGGCAAACTCGCGTGCGCGCACCCAGCCGAGAAGACGAGGATGGCCGAGCGAGGATGTTCCCTCGCGACCGTGAGCTAGGTCGCGAGGCGTGGCGGCAGACTCCAAAATTAGGGTTTCAACCATAATTCTATAAATAGGGAATCACCCCCTCGCGCGCCCCAAGCTTCCCAGTAGCGATTTTGGACCTTTGGACCTCTTTCTTCAGTTTTTCATTATTTTCCATTTATTTTCATTCTAGCTTTGATTTAGATTGATTCTAGCTTTAGTGTTCCATCATTCTACATTAGTTCTACGCATTGTTAACTCTTTGGAACGATTTCGTCCGAAGGAATTCCATTGTTTTCCCGTTTTCCATTGAAGTTGGGATTTGAACCCAACGATTGTTCTTCAGATGCCACCCTACGGGTTTTATCTATTTAATTCTTGTTTTCATGGTTAATTCGTATTTTATTCCGTTAATTATGTCTAGCTAAATTTTCGTTCTAATCCTAGGGTTTGCATGATTCTATCTTAAATGTTGTGATTTCTGCTATCGTTATTTACCTTCCTAGCATTGATTCATGATTCTTGGTGCTTATTTATATGTGTTGATTTCTGATCAACTTTGATGCATATCATAGTTGTCAGTTAATTACTTAACCGTTTTAATTGTCAATCGATCTTGAATGCATGATACGGATAAGCCTTGAGTCGTAGCTGAGATAGGAACATTCGTAGGAAGCATATTCTTTGTGATCCTTTTGGAGTTGCTTATTTTCCTCTAGAGACGTAACAGTAATAGGGGAAATTAGTAATCAACTATCACAATTGTCGTAACAGAAATTGTTGGTTACATATGTGATCTTCCATCTTGTCTGGATTAAATTGGTTAATAGGAAGCAGGATAAACATACGTTGTGGGTAGGATTAATGCATCCCTAGGATTAGTCTTTATCTTTTATTATCTCTTTGAGTTTTTATTACTTTAGTTTATTTTCAAGTTGTCACATTTGCTTTGGATTTAATATCTGAAGCCTTAAAACCTTTAAAACCAAATCTATGCTTGGATAATGATGAATTATTGTTGAGTTAGCTTCTTTGTTTTCGTGTTACAATCCCTGTAGATACGATACTCTGCTTACCTTATACTTGCGCGTTTTCGTGTTAGAAAAGTGAGCGATCATGTGACCTAGTTTAAAATTATAATTTTATTAAGTATAAAAGTTCTTATTCATTTTTAATTATCAATAATAACATATTTTGTAATTTATCATTAATTATGAATAAAATATATTTTAAAGTTAATACTAATTATATATAATAAATAAATATTATATTTGGGTGCGTTATACCAGTGTACGGAATTCATATCGAAAAAATTGGTATACCGAATTTTTCGGTATGTACCGCGGTACGTATGTACCAAAATTTTTGGTATATACCGCGGTATCCAAAAAATCGATACCGTTACCGTACCGAAAATTAACGGTACAGTATCATACCATACCGAAAATTACGTATACCGAAAATTCGATATTTTCGATATTTTTTCCGCACGGTAAGTTCAATATACCGATTTTTTGGTATTTTTTCCCACCCCTATGTAGGCCCACATTGATATTTAGCATTAAAATATTTATTTCTCTCTCTGCTGCGTTCTTCTTCTTCTTCTTCTTCTTCTTCTTCTTCTTCTTCTTCTCTGTTTACTACAACTCATCGTTAATGGCAGCTAGAAAAAAGAGGCTAAGAGCAAAAATTCCCGACAATCATTGAAATTATACCTTCTCTACACCATAGAGGTGTGGGCTGAGAGCAATAATTTTGAACCACAATAAATTTCTAATAAGCAAAAAAAATTGGGAGTGGGCATTAGCCAACTCTAGCCCTCATGTAGATGCGCCCCTCTACCAATTAGAGTATAAATTAATACAGTATACGTGATTTTGTAAGTCGGTTTTTGGATAGATGGAATAAGGGATGATGAATCCAATCATCTTTGCTTCAATTCTAGTTTGTGAAAGAACATTGATATGGTCGTGTTAAATAACCATAATTTCATATAAAATTAAATTATACCTCGTGCGAACGTACATGGAGGATTTGATATCTAGGAGTCTCCCAAAAACAATTATAATGCTAATTAAACCTAATGGAAACAGATTTTATAAGTAGAATATTTGGACAACCAGTAATATAAGAACTTGGACAACTAATTAAAATTCCAAAAAGAGCTTTTGGAATTTTAATTAGTTTTCAAGTTCTTATAATATCTGGTTGTCCAAAAATACCGTCGGCAACTACAAAAAAACCATAGGTAAAAATAGTTATCGATGGATTACCGACAGACAAAGAGGATCGGTAAAATAGAAGTCGGTAAAAATTATCGATGGGAAACAACCGTCGGCAAATTTTATCGACGGATCACCGACGGTTATAAATTGTTGCTATTCTATCGTCCGTTGTGTTGTACTTTTTGTTTACCAACGACGTTACCGACAGACTTATCCGTCGATGCGTACCGACGATCTTATCTATCGGTAAATTTATTGCATCTTGGCGACGCATGCCTCAATAATCCGTCGGTAATATTTTAAATTTTTCAAATATTTATTTATATTAATCCTACCAAGTTACGACATTTACAAGTACACCAACATATTAAGAATTCATTCATACTAACAAAACAATCAACATACATATAAAATAATCAACATGCATAGTATGATGTATCCAAATGACCAAAAAACAATATAGTATAATATCCAACAATCTAAAACGAGTATCAGTCAGATCCCAAGTTAAGAGTCATCATCTGGAGGGTACTACTGTGAACGGGTCATCATGTACTGGCGGATGAACAACTCTTGGAGGGCCTGCACCTGGCGCTGCAGCTGGACTCTTTCATCGCGCTCTGTTTGCAGCTGCATCTGCATCATATCAATCCGTTCATTACATTGCTTATGTGTCTTAGTGTTTGTTGTAGAACTACTGCTCGATTCCCCTATGGCTAAACTCTGTGTTAGGGTACCAGTGTCGAGCATCATCTGTTTCTTATCGAGGCGGCCTCTCATGACCTTGTTCACGTAAATCTAACTCAGATTTGCCCCATCTTCAACAATCTCTTGCATTCTCGTCTGATTAATAAAATGAAATTTATTAATACTATTGACGATATATAGTTATTAGTTTTAAACAAAACTCACATCTGCTGCTGCAGCCTTCTGATATGTATAAGTCCCATCAACAACCACGTGTAAGGTCTTGAAATACCTATATACACACTCATGGAGTGGGACTCCCTCATGTGATGTCTATTTATCAAAATGTAATTCAAAAAAAATATTAGCAATTGTCAACGCATATATGAATTTGATTTTTATATAAAATTGCTCACCATCTCTTGGGCTATCAGCACAACAGACTTTGAACCGTCACGATGCTTGTTAATCCTGATGGCAGGTCCATCTGGTTCAGACATTCTAGACTTCCTCGCCGTCTCGAACCTCTGAATCACATCAGGCTTATCCTAATAAGCACATAGATCCACCCATAACTCATCAGATATATATCCCGGCTTTCCTTCATTATTAGGTAGCCGACAAGCCTTCACATTATGTACGTGGTCGAAAAATCTAATTCATGCCCTTTTCTCCCATAAGGTGCGCATATTATGCTCCCACGCCTCAGGCCATGAATATACTTTCTAAAAAACATACATTTTTATAGGTTAATTTAGCCACAAAAAATTACTCACCCGAAATTCATCAAAGTACATATCTTTCACGTCTTGAGGAGCAGACCTCCAATTAAATTCTGTCGGGTTTGGAATCCTCTTAAAAGATGCACTAATAACCATTGAAAAACACCAGTGAAATGCTATCATCCTATTAAATTATCATGTGAAAAATATGTTATTTTTACTTTTACACTAAAAATAAATAATAAATAATAAATAACAAACCCGCGAGAAGTCCTCTCAAATGGAATCCTAGGCACTTCCTCGTCATTCTCTATCTATGCCTCGGATGTGTCTGAAGGTGAGGACGGCAGAGACGATGGTGATGAGTCTATCTGCGATGAACTAGAGGTATTTCCACCACGATATCCGCCTCTAGAACGTCCACGATGCATATATGAAATAATAAAATTTGAAAAAACTATTTTTAACAAATCAATATATGAAGTTATTCAATACATGAGTTCAAGATGAATTAAATACAAATAAATCTGTCACTACTCATTATCCGATAAATCATCATCAATATCAATATTTTCTTCATCGAAAAACACTGCATCTTCATCCGTTTCACCCCAGACTCATCAATATCTATCATTCCACCTCGTGGATGAATTAGATGAATATCATTATCTATTGCCGTTTTCATACCCATCATTACCATTTCCATTTCATCTTCTTGAAATGGAAGATCTAATGTTGATGTAACACCCTAAATTCATAATTTAAAAATATTATATTTTCTTAAATAGCTAAAGCGGAAACATGTCAAAGAGATTTTTTTTTTCTGCCTTTTATATCTATTGATAAAATATTTAAATAACATATATAAAATCTCTGAAATAAAATTTTTCAAATTATAAGTCCAACAAACTCAAGTCTAAACTTTGCATGACAGAATGATGCCAACCAACGACCTAAAGCAAACTACGCAAGACCTAATAGCATGAGATAAGTTGGAGTCCTAATAACTCAAATCCAACAACGATAAAATAAAAAGAAAAGAAATTAAACAAAATAGCACAAGTCTTTGAATGAACTAAAAGCGACATAACACCACTAGGCACACTCATACCGTCACACCGCTCCACGATCACTGACCTGAAAATATTTTAGATAAAAGGGGATGAGCACAAAAACGTACTCAATGGTGGGAAACAAGAAATATCATTATTTTTGTCCAAACGTGTATACATCGTAGGAAAGTAATAATCAATCAATCCAGCCCCATCGGCTTAAAATTCTACCTCACCGGTATGTCCACTTGCATACTCACCGCCATGCACTCAATATCATCTCCAGCCTCACCGGCTTAGAAATCCCGCCTCACCGGCATAGAATATACACATAGTCAATGACTCACCGTCAAGGCTCAGCCTCACTGGCTTAACATCATGCCTCACTGGCATAGGATATACATGTAGCCAATGACTCACCGTCAAGGTTCAGCCTTACCGGCTTAAAATCATACCTCACCGGCATAGGAAATACACGTAGCCAATGACTCACCGTGAAGGCTTTCCACATGCATACTCGCCGCATGCATTAAATATCGTACTACAATCCAAATCATGATATACACGTTGGACATAAAAGAATATTTCTCAAACAAATTTTATTTTCACAATAAATATGTTTATTCCAAATCACATATTTGCAAGTTAAAGAATATTTCACCCACCTTATTGTCAAACAAAAAATCAAAATCAACTCAATTCGGTGACGAGGGTCCTAGTTGCGCCGTACCTAATCAAATAAATATATTAATTTATAAGGGCTTGTACAAACCAAATAATGTTTGTTTAATTATATTTTTCCATATAAAATTAAATATAATACAATTTGAACCAACATAATTTAATCTTAATTTATTTAATTTCGGAACAGAATTCATAAAGGTATATAATACTATAACAATGCAAAAATTCTGTGGAAAAAAATAAAAAAAAAATATATGCCTACTAAATTATACTTATTTAATCAAATAATTTAAAAGAAAATTGCATTCAGAAAGTATTTGTAACTAGAATAATTTCCTTGATCGAACCGTTGATTTAATAGAAATATATGGAACATAAAAATTTACCAAAAAATATAAAAATATATATCAAACCAAATTAAAAAAAATAACTAAACCGTAACAAAATTTATTGTGTATTCGATTCAACCGAAGATACTAAAAAAATCTTCAAAACATTACACTTCTCATATTAATATTGTAATTGGTTCAGGAATTATGAATTATACGTAATTGGCTCAGGAATTATGAATTATATATTTAGGCTAATAACTAAATTTTAATTAACGATACAAAAAAAAAATTACCAGGGAAAACTTGAAAGAATTCTTCCATCAAACCATATACTAGAGTGAAATTTGTGTGTGTGTGTGTTTGTTTATATATATTTATAGTGTGTGTATGTGTGCATGTGAGTATATATATATATAAAACCCTAATAAAGTCCTAATCCTATATATTTGAACTCTTGTTAATATAATCTTAATTCTAGATAAATATAAAATAAAACTAAGGCTCAACAAATTAATATTCTACAAAGCCCAATTGAGGATAAATAATATAATTTAACAATTATATAAGCCCAAATTTTTTTTATTACTTAGCCCATATTATTATTAATTTCTTTTTTATCTTTGTAAAGTATTAATATTCCCTCAAGTACAACACAAAATCGAGCATGACAAATATTTACAAATCCAACGTAAATTATTTAAAATTTAAAGCAAATTAAATCAAGCAAAAAGTGAGGCGTTACAGTTGATCTAGAGATAAATTCAATATTACATCTTGATTTGACTTTACACACTTCCCACCAATCTTTCTTTGCTTAGTTCAAATTTGGATACGAGCAATAGTACACCTAAATAGCTTGGTTTGCGAGGACAAAGAGTTCAAACTTATTGTACCTACACCTGTTTATAGACACTATTTTGAAGTCTCTATGCACTAATGTCCCTGAATAAGGTCTTTGTTTTTATTGACGGACCTGAATATTCCAACACACAAACCTCCAACAAACGCCCATAAAATTTCAACTCATCACTACTATAAATCTCGCCCTTTATGAAAACTCCACTGTTAATAGTGCCTCAGTGAACCTCGTGCGCTATCGTATGAAACTTGTATCCATTGATAAGATATTCAGGATATGTTTTAACCTCTAATAGAGGTCCTTTTACAAGATCCTTAGCGCTCGTTTGGTTGATAGGATTGGAGCAGATTAGGTAGGTAAGATTCCACTGTAGCGTTTGGTTTTATCAGCTCGCCACCACTTTTGCCTAATTTTTTTTGTAATTTTGTTTCGTAATCTATATTTATAACTAATGTACCAAACAACAAGGTTGGCTATCTATATTTTTATATCTATATATCTACCAAACGAGCGCTCAATGTATTTATTGCAATGTTGTTGCATCTTGCATATGTTTTGAACCAATCAGCAAATTCCTTGTCAATTTTAGTGTCAAGATCGGATTCAGACAATAATGAATTTGCTACTCGCATTTGATCCTCAAACAATCTTCTAAAAATAATAAATATACATGTCAGATCAAAATAAACATATATTGAATGATGGCTACTTAATTTGATGATACTCACTTAAGATATATTCATGTAACCTCAATAAAGTTGAGTAGAATGTATCTATAGCATCCAAATATCTTGTCAATATTTTTCTAAGAGGACGCCCTGTCCGTTCTAATTATTAAAGGCAAATTTGGATCACCACTGAAGCTTTCTCCATCGCAGTTAAGAGGCAAATTCCTTAACCTCGTGCTAACATGATCCTCAAAATAATAAGAACAAAAGTGAATATTTCTTCCACAACATAGGCATTGGATATAGATCCTTCAACTCTATCCTTGTTTCTTAAATTATTTTTTATCTTTCTTAAATACCTATAATTACCGATAATTTATATTAATACGTGGAAGATGATATAGAAATGACATATATATATATATATATATATATATATATAGAGCTCATTAATATTGATGGCATTAATACCTCTCAAATGGATACATCCATTGATATTGAAATGGACCTCCAAGGCGAGCTTCATCAACCAAATGGACTGATAAGTGCTCCATGGAGTCGAAGAAACTTGGTGAAAATATGCGCCCGAGATTACACAAAATTACTGAAATGGTATCATTAAACCTGGACATATCATCTACTTTTATATTGTGAGAGGTCAAATCTTTGAAGGAAAGACTTAACTCTGTGATCGCTTTCCAAACATTTTGTGGAAGAAGTTCACGAAATGCAACTGGTAGGTTGAGTTGCATGAACACATGACAATCGTGATTTTTTTATCCCAAACATCTTTAACTTTCTCATGTCCATACATCTACTCATATTAGACACGCATCCATCTGGAAATCTTATACTCCTCCGTCCACTAAATTTATGCATTTAATTCTTTTTTGGTCCGTCTACAAAAAATATTCACTTTTCTTTTTTGGAAACATCAACTTTACATTTTTACCCTAAACCTATCTACTTATTTACAAAAAAACCATCTATGCCCCACTTTTTTACACTCAATATTCATTAATATATTCATTTATTATCCCCATGGCACATTTTTTGTACTCACTTACTTTACACTCATTACAATTTATTAAAATTCGTGCCACCAAAATCAATGAACGATTTTGGTGGACGGATCAAGTACCTTTTATCCATTCACATAAGACTTTCTTTTCACTATTTTTAAGCGTGTATGAAGCTTTTGAATACTTTCTTGAAATCTCGTGACCCTTTAATTCAGGTCTTACGCAATACTGGTTCAACTCTTCTATAGACTTGACTGTATCTCTGGTTTTCCCTTGAACATTAAGCACTGTGTTGAACACGTTATCAAATATAGTCTTTTCAATGTGCATAACATCTAGATTATGTCGAATCAACAGTTCTTTTCAATAGGGAATATCCTAAAATATGCTTCTTTCTTCCATCCAGTAACATAACAATTAGAGACATACACGTTTGTGTCATTGTAGTCTTCTGTTACTTTCACCAGCCCTAAAGCTTCTATATGATTCAATATTTCTTCTCATGACCTTACTTTTCTGGTAGACCGTTTGTAATAATCTTATTCCTTATGAATGCCCTTTTGTTCTTTCGAAATAGATTATTAGCATGTAAAAATTTGCGATGGTTGTCAAACCATGATTGTTTTCCGCTATTCTCTAGAGTGAACGCATCGACATTTTCCATACAATGTGGAGAAGCCAATCTTCTAGCAGTATTACACCCAGACAACATATAATTTGTCGGAAAATCACTAACAATCTATATCAAAATTGCTCGTATCTGCAAATTTTGCTTTAATGAGATATCATATGTAGGCATACCGATTTCCCACAAGTTATTCAATTATTCTATTAATGGATACAGAAAAACATCCAACTTTTCTTTTGGATTACGTGGCCCAGACACTAAGACTGTAAGGAAGATGAATTGCTTTTTCATACATAACCAATGAGGCAGATTATAAGGTGTAAGAATCACCGGCCATGAAGAATATTGTCTACCGATTGCCTAAATGGTTAGAAGCCATCCCTTGAGGGACTCAATTACACGTTACAACGCTCTAATGTAAAATCAGGATACACTGAATCGAGATGTTTCCATGTTGGAGAGTCTGCAGGATGACGCATAACTTCATCATCTGGTGAAGTAGCATGCCGACGTATTTCTTCTGCTATAGCTTTAGATGCATATAGTCTCTATAGCCGATAAGTCAGAGTAAAGTAGTACATCTTCGACACTGCTATTTTTTTCTTCTTAGTGGCACAAGAATTTCGATGGTATCTTTGAAGCGTGATGTTTGGCAAAACCTACAGCTCTCTAATTCACTATGATCATGCCAGTAAATCCTACAATTGTTTGGATAACAATCAACCTTTTCAATAGGTAGTCCGATGCCATTCAATAATTTCTTCATACTATAGAAGTTATCAGGCAGACAATTATCTTCTGGAAAGCCCTCTTGAATCAATTCTGTGAGTTGATTGTAGTGCTTCTCTGACATGTGACTCTCCACTTTATAACTCATTGGGTGTAATGACAACTGAGAACGGTTCTTGCTCCAGGCCACAACTTGTTATCAACAACATTCAACATATCATAAAATATTTGTGATTCGGGATTTGGAAGCTCTTCATTTTCCTCATTGGTAAACTGAGGACCCGCCACATCAATGACCATTGTATGATAGGTGAGGTTGTAAATGAGCCAAGCTATTCGTGAGCTATTCAAAGCTCGGCTTGATAAAAGTTCATTCGATTTTGTTTAGCAAAACTCGTTAGCTAAACAAACCAAGCTTGAGCATGATAGTATTCGGCTCGTTAGCTCGTGAACACGTTCGTTAATTGATTTAGCTTAAAAATATAAAATTATTAACTAGATATAATTATTTTCTTTCTATTTTGTAATTATTGTGTTAAGTCTCTAACTACTTTTATTTGTTATAAGAAACCAATAAATATATTGTGTTATTGTGGATAATAATTTATTTTTAAAATAAAATAATTAATATTCTATATATATATCTAAATTTGGGTTCGACTAAAGCTCAAATAAGCTCGTGAGCTCAAAATATTCAATAAATAAAATTTGAGAATCGGCTCGATACTAAATAAACCAAGCTTGAGCATGATGGTGTTCGGCTCGACTTGGTTCGATTACACCCTTAGTGGTAGGTACTCAATGTTTGATCCTCAATTTCTACATTTATGGTTCTCGTAGTACGTGTGACTCTTTCGTTTTGAAATCTCCAAACGTGGTAATTTCGAACGAACCTCATTCTCGAAATGTGATATTGTACTTTGTTGACATCTTTGTACTATTTATTATCACATTTCTTACATGGACACTTGATTTTTTTCCCAATCCATAAACGTCTGTTGACTACTTGAAAATTGAATGAATGTTTGAAGTCTCGAAATAAAATTGGGATTAAAACTACCATCATCAAGGAAATGCTTGTACATCCACTCACGATTTTGATTCATTCTTACAAATCTCACTAATAAAAAAATATATCATAATTATATCAATTTAGAAATTTGAAAATCTATACACTTACATAAGTATATAGTTATATAGTGTTCTATCATCTATTCAATATCAAGCATCCAACAACAATCTACATATATTTTCAATCCAACAACTAGGGGTGTCCAAACGGTTTTCGGTTAGAACCGAAACCGACCTATTTCGGTTAACCGAAAACCAACAAATTCTGTTATTTGTTCGGTTTCGGTTCCAGAGTTGAATTTTTTTTATTTATTGGTTAATCGATAACCAAACGGTTCGGAACCGAAAACCGTTTTTTATTTTTTATTTTAATCATTAACTAATTAATTAAAAAAATTGAAAACCAATTTTTAATTATTATTTTATTAATTATTTTATTAATTTGTTAAATATTTTATTTATTTTTAATAAGTTTCAGTTTTTAATTATTATTTTATTTATTTTAGTTATTATTTTATTTTTTATTATTAATTAATTTTAATTCAGTTTTTCGATTGATCGAAATCGAACCGTCGGAATAGATCGATTTTCGGTAACCAAAAATTTAGAACGGTTCGATTTCGATTTCATTTTTTCGAAGAAATTCGGGTTGATTAACCGAAACCGAACCGTTTACCACCCCTACCAACAACAATCTAGTCAATCTTAAGCATCCAACGTAAGTATATAGTTAATAATCTCAAGTATCCAACAACAATCTACACCTATTTTCAAGACAAATTATTAGCAACCACAACAATATTTCACAATATATCACAACATATTTTCAATAACCTAATCCCAACCAACCATCAACATATCGGTATATTTTCACGATAAATGATTAACAATCACAACAATATTTCACAACATATCACAATATATCACAACAATCACACCAATATTTCACAAAAATTCAACAAAATTTGAAAACTAAATAAACCCTAACCTAGATAATGGTTGGACGACAACGAGCGACTGAATTGTAGGCAGCGGCAAATGGACGACGTTGTGACGACAGACGGGCACGGTAGCAGCAACAACTGGAATTTAAAAAAAAATAATGCATGAGAGAGATGAGAGATAGGGAGAGATGAAGGCGGGAGGAAAGAGAGAGACGAAGACGGTGGCGGTCTAGACGGACGGCGCACGGCGGATGAGAGAGGCTGCAACGATAGGGGCGGCTGGGGCGAGATGGGAAGGTGGCGATGGCGATGAGAGCACAAGGGTTTGAAGTGAAGAAGAAACTTCCAGAAATTGAATTGAAGTGTTTGAATTGAATTGAAGAAGAGGATGGGATGCTAGGGTTTGAAGTGAAGAAGAAATGAAATCTGACGCGCGATTATTCAATTAAATCCAATCATAATATTTAATAAAAAACTTCCAAAAATTGAATTTACCGACGGATGTAACCCGTCGATAAATAATTGGACTGATAAATGTGATAAATAATTCGGGTTATTAAATTCACCGATGGGAGCAGTCTGTCAGTAAAATTAACGACTACGTAGTCCGTTGGTAATCCCGTCAGAAAGTTTGCCACGCAAATTTGGCGCCTCCATCCGTCGGTAATACGTGGTGATTTTTTCCCGCTGTTCATCCATTGGTATATGGCGACAGTTACCTTTTTGTTGATAAATCCGTCCGTAATTTGACATTTTTTTATACTCGATTATGTACCCAACTTTGAAATAAGTATTCTTATGATAAATATATCAAATCCCAATAGATTGAGTGTGGTTTGTTATCTCTTTTATATGATTTGTGGATATTATATAAGAATGGAGCTTATTGCACCTTGAGATAGTTTCACGATTTTGGTCATAAGATGTGAATTGTTGACTCTATCATTTTCGTACAAAAGTATAATTATAGTAACTTATTTATAAGCCTAATCTTTTAATAATTAAATTGTATTATTTTATAGCTTAACAATACTATTGCTATATCAAAAGAATTACTCCAGTATTTGTTCTTGCAAATTTTTATCCAATAACCGAGTCATATAAGTTCTAGTGAAAAGAAAGTGACTGGAAGATAGAGTGGGGGGTAAAAGTGGGAACTCCAATAAATTTGAGTGAAAAAAAGGACTGGAAGAAATAAGTGGGGTCAAAAGTGGAAACATGATAAATTTGGGGGCAAAAGGAAAATTTCAAATTAATTACCGATAAAAGTGTTGAATATATCTTCTACTCCATCCGTACGTCCACGATAAGTGTATCACTTGTGGATGATACAAGTTTTAATAAAATTGTTGATTGATGTTGTTTGAGTGGAGAAATAGTCTCATCACGTGTTAGGTCGTGAGTGATAAAAATGATATTTTTTGGTAAATAATGAGTGAATGTATGTTGAATGATAAGAAGTAGTGTCATAAAAAAGAAAATGATACACTTTTTGTGGATATCAAATAAAACAATTGTGATGCACTTATCGTTGACAAATGAAGTATATATTATAAGAGGTGAACTGTTTTGCGCTACCATTTTCGAACAAAGATATAATTATAGTAACTTATTTATAAAGTCCAATCTTTAATAATTAAATTGTATTATTTTACAGCGTAACAATACTATTGCCATATGAAAATAATTACTCCAGTATTTGTTCTTGCAAATTTTGATCCAATAACCCGAGTCATATAAGTTCTAGACTTCTAGTGAAAAGAAATGGACTGAAAGAAACGAGTGGGGACAAAAGTGTGAACCCCAATAAATTTGAGTGGAGAAAAGGACAGGAAGAAACAAGTGGGGTTAAAAGTGGAAACCTGAAAATTTGGGGGTAAAAAGAAAATTTCAAATTAATTACCGACAAAGTTTTGAATATATATTCTACTCACTCCGTGGATACTAGCCACTAATAGTGGCTGTATACGAACCGAGCCGAGCCGGACACTACCTAGCTCAAGTTCAGCTCGTTTAAATTTTATTCGGCTCGAGTTCGAATTCGAGCTTTAAATTGAACTCGAGCTCGATTCGTTATAAAATTTTTGAGCTCGCGAGCAGCTCGAATTCGCTTCGATAACTACTCGTTTATGAGACATATTCGAACTCTGCTCGTGTTCAACTTCGCTCGTTTTCGAGCTCGAAATCGAGCTCGATCGAATTCAGTTTGATAATGTGTTATTCGAGCTCGAGTTCGAGATTGGACTCGAATTCGAGCTTGAGATCAAACTCGAATTCGAGCTCGAGCTCGACTTTGCTTAAAACTCTATTTTAGCATAATTCAATCTATGATTCCATTAATTTAAAGGATGCATAGTCTACTAATCAATCACAATCAAACAAAAATTACAATAAGAAGTTTAACAAGATTCACTACCAAATGGAATTTTCACAACTAGCATAAGAAAAAAAATGTCTAATTCTAGCTAGTGTTGGATGAGATTCATATCAGAAAAATATGTCTAATTATAGCTAGTTTTGGGTATAGATTATAAAATATATAAAGTTAATATTAAATAATCATTCGAATACATCTACTTCATTCATCTACTTACAATTATTATTATTATTATTATTATTATTATTATTATTATTATTATTATTATTATTATTATCTCATATAAATTAATTATATAAGTTAGATGTTATTTATTTTAGAATTATAATTATAGAGAACTGGCTCGTTTGAGTTCGAGCCAAACATGTTCGCGAGCCTACGAGCCGAACATCTCTAAACTCGAGTTTGGCTCGATAAACTTATCGAGCTCGATTCGAGGCTCGAGTTCGGCTCGTTTACAAAATGATCGAATTTCAAACGAGCTTTTTTCGAGCCGAGCTCCGAGTAGCTCACGAACGGTTTAGTTTATTTACGGTCCTAGCCACTATAACTTTTTGGCCCCATGAGTTTCCTTATAGTTGTAAATGAAATGATTGCGGATGCTGGCAACTACCGTTTTGTGGACCTACGCATTTCCTTATAGTTGTACATAAAATGGTTACTTAGGGTACCTCTCATGTTGAAAGTTGGAAATAAATTTTTTTGTTGTCACATAGATGTCACATCAGTTTTTAAAATTCATCAACTTTTTTATAATTTTCTCTCCAATCATATATCTACAAAATCAATTTTTATATGGGTCTCATTATAATATATACCCATTTATATCTATATACATCTATATTCATTTATTTTTATTTATAATATTTGTATTATGTAATCAATTTAAATTCGAATTTCATTTTTTATGATTTTTATGTAGAATAAAAGATCTTTTCGCGATCTTTAATTCAAGATAGGTCTTGAATATATTTTAATGGATTTAAATTACCTATATTTTAAAAATAAAATTAAAAATAAAAAATGGATAAAAGATAAAGAAAGTAATGGAACCCAAAGAAAAACTTAAAAAGCCAAATTCTTAAATGAGAAGTTGAGAGCCAACTTTTTACCACAATGGTAAAAAAGTTGGCTCTCAACTTTTAAAATGGGGAAAGAAGTTGCCATTGGAGGAGGTGAAAGCTTAATGGACTAGACATTATGTTGGGCCTAATTAATTAATTGTTAGACAATGATTAATTAAGCCTAAAGCCCACAAACTAGGTAGTGGGTGGTTTTGTTTTATAATGGGAAGTTAATCTTTGAGATTAACGTGAGACTAGAATACAGAAAACACTTTTGAGAAAAACGTACTGCAAACTCAATAGGAGATTCTTGGCGTCTCGTTGATTTTGTATATCGAGGAATTGTTCCTGCGCCGATTAGAGACACGTGGATACCATAGTTATGGAAAGCGCTCTCGAAGGATTCCTTGAAGCTTTACTACTACACAGGCGTAATAAACACGTAAGTCTTCGATCTTCGTGTTCTAGGGCTCATCGCATGTTTAATTATAGATCTAGATCTGTTCTTGTTGTTTTATTCATGACGCATTAGATGTTGTCAAAACGAATACTAATGTGGTATCGGGCAGGGGCTCGATTTATAATTAATTCATGTTCTAATTTAATTGTGGATTTTGATATTTTGATTTTTGGAAAATCTGATTATGATTAATGAAAAATCGAAAACAATTTCTGGAAATTATCGAAATCTGATTTGGAAATCAGAAATTGGTTTTTGGAAAATCAAGAATTTGGAAAACTGATTTTGGAAATCAGAATTTTAATTTGTGTAATTGAAAATTTGATTTCTGAAAATCGAAAAAAAATCGAAAATATGAATTTGTTTTCTGAAATTAAAAACGCCGACGTCCTTTTCAATGTCCGTCGCCGCTCCGGAATCGCGAAGACACGGCGGTCGACGACGCGGCGCAAGGCAGCGCGCGCTCGTCACCGCCGCGACCGTGCTGTAGCAGCACGTTTCTTCTCGCCGGAGAAGTCGCGAAGACGAGAGGAGGAAAAGAAATCCGCGAAGGTGAAGGCGGCGGTGCACCGCCTGAACTCCGGGTGAAGTCGCACGCTACGCGTGGACGTGTGCCGGCGCTGGGCGTCCGTCGCGGTGGCGTGAGGCGTTGGGCGTCCGGCGCCGCACGCTAGGCGTGGCGTCGGCGGAGTCGCGGCATCGGCGAACGAAGAAGCGAGTCACGGCGTCGGCGGAAGAAGAGGCGGCGCGCTTCTCTCTGAAACCCTAACGTCGCTGTACTGGTGCGTGCTTGGTGGGTGTCCATTTGGGGCTTACGGGCGATTGGGCGCGTCGTTTCACGCGAGCTGGGCTTCCCGTGCGGGCCGTGGCGACCATGGTGTGAGCTTTTTTCTATTGCTGGGCCGTGGGCTCAGCATGTTCAAGACGTGTTTTGGGCGTTTTGGTTTTAAATGTGGCGACCCTTTTCACATTCGCTTTAAAAAAAAAAACGTTTTTGTTATTAGTTTTGAATTAATAAAATCCAATTTCCAATTACAAAATTAATTTATTAATTGGATTAATAAATTTTGTTTTAATATTATTATTTTCGAAATAATAACATTAATTTCGATTTTGTATTAATTTAGAATTAATGCAATCTAATTATGTACATGGTTTAATTTTATTAATTTAGAATTAATAAATCTAATCATGGTTTTGGACATTAATTTATTAATTAGATTAATAAATTTTGACTTTATTATTATTTTGAAATAATAGTATAAAGTTTGATTTTATGTTAATTTAGAATTAACATAATTTACTTATGTTCATATATTAGAGAATTGATTTATTAATTAGATTAATAAATCTCATTTGATTATTATTTTAGAAATAATAATACTAAATGAATGTTTATATTAATTTGGAATTAATATAAAATCCATACATCCACTTTTAATTAGAAATTAAATTATTAATTAGATTAATGAATTTATTCGTTGAGCCCTATTCTTTGTTTTTACGTGATAAGCATGCTATTTGATTTTATGCTTATTTTTAACTATAGTAGTTAGAGACCGCTTTTATTGTTTGGGTGGGCGCCCAATACTTGTAGTCAGGTGTTACTATGTTTGGGTGGCGGCGCCCAATATGTGTGTCTGCATTTCATACTGGTAAGCGGCACCAAGAATTGTTTTGAATTTAATATTGGATATTAAATATACAATTAGTATCACATGTTTTATCCCCAAAATCAAGTCTTGTTTCTTTGAAACAAAGCGTGTCGTCAATCATAATTGTTTGAGTCGATAACCTTTTAGACCAAGAGTTTTACACCCCGTGTTTACTCCCAAATCTACAAGGCAAGGCTCACTCATAGATGTATGGTTAGCATCGTGTGATGGGGTTGACTTGTAATTATTTTGTATTGCCTCGTGATCAAGATAATTAGTGGACACATATTAATTGGATTAATAAACCAAGAATTGAGGACCTGTTGTTGCATTGGATTCAAAACCGACCAAGTGTCATTATTGTGGTCATCACCGTAGAGAAGCTGCAATGATCTTGAACTTAATCGATGCAAAGCTATCGGCGCAATTGGCTTTGAGGCCTCTTGGTGATATTATTTGTAGTCATCGACCTCATGAGGCTACGATAATATTGACTTGGATCTTGGACTACTAAGATTTATATATTTGTTATAAATCCGTATTTTGCATTTGGGGTGCAATATATGTTAAAATTAGTGGGAGCTAATCAATACAATAAACCACTTGTTTGATTAGTGATACGATTGTGATCTGTGTTTACTTTGTTCTAATTTTGTTCTAATTTACGTAAATTTTTCGTTCGATTCGATGTCGTCTAAGTTGTATAATTGTTTGATGGAAACAAATTTGTTGTTGGGTCAAACTATACGGATTAGCTATGTTGCTTGCGCTTGGTATTAAGGATGGATAAGATTGAGTATGTCTTGGACAAACCAATCAAGATATCATCCCGATGGCGTTCTCACGAGTATGCCATGTTTGTGAGGGTTGCTCATGAGAAGCACGTTGAGGATGTTATGTCGGCTCAAGGCATTATGTTGACTTCTATGAGTTTGGAACTCCAAAGGCAACATGAATGCTTGCTACCCTATGAAATGATTCAGCACTTGAAGAGTTTGTTTGCCTCAGAGGCACAAACCTTGGAGTATGAGATACTCCGAGATCTCTCCAAGTGTACACTTCATGAGAAAGGCACCTTGGAAGAGGCGCCCAAAATTTAAGGCACAAGGTGCAATGGGTGATAGCTCGGGTATATTTGTCGTTGAGATAAATATGTCTATAAATAATTCACATTCTTGGGTATTAGATACCGGCTGTGGCTCACACATTTGTAATAATGTGGAGGGGCTTAGTGACAGCAGGAATGTGAATCTTGGAGAGGTAGACCAACGCGTGGAAAATGGAGCGAGTTCTTTGCCGAGCGTGGGGACTTATAAGTATATCTTCCTTCGGGTTATAGACTAGATTTACGATTGTTATTTCGTTCCTACTATTTCAAAGAATATTATTTTCATTCCTATGTTGGACATAGAAGGGTTTTCCTTCCATTTGGAAGCGGTAGATGCTCATTTTCTCTTAACGGAGTGTCTTATGAAAACCTTTCTTTCGAATGGTTTATATATGCTTGAATGTGAATGAGATATTCTCAATGTACAAAACAAACGACCTAAGCTAAATGTCTGAATAATGCTACTTATCTTTGGCATTGTAGACTTGGTCATATTAATGAGAAAAGGATAGCAAGGTTGAGAAAATTAGATTATCTCACACCATTTGAATTTGAATCATATGGTGCTTGTGAATCATGTCTCAAAGGGAAAATGACTAAGAAACCATTTTCTGGGAAAGGGTTACGTGCCAAAGAATTGCTAGAGTTGATCCACTCAGATGTGTGTGAACCGTTTCCAACTCAAGCAAAATGTGGATATTCGTACTTCATAACTTTCATCGATGATTTTCAAGATATGGATATGTGTATTTAATGAAATACAAATCCGAGGCTCTTGATAAATTTAAAGAGTTTAAGTTAGAAGTTAGAAACAACTTGGTAAAGTATCAAGCATCTTGATCGGATCGAGGAGGAATACTTAGGCGAGAGTTTCTTGATTACTTGAAATCACATGGAATCGGTCGGTGGACTCATAGGAACACCACAATTGAATGGTGTATCCGAGAAGAAATCGAACCTTATTAGACATGGTTCGATCCATGATGAGTTTCGCTAGTCTCCCTTTATTCCTTTGGGGCCATGCTTACTTACATTGCTCATATTTTGAATAGGGTTCCTTCTAAATCGATCGAGAAAACACCATATGAGATATGGTATGGGAAAAGAACAAATCTTAACTATTTGCGGACACGGGGTTGTCTGCTTTTGTTAAGAAAATGTTGGTGATAAGTTGGAATCAAAGTGAGAAGTGTTATCTTGTGGGATATCTAAGGAAACTAGAGGATATGAATTCTACTACTTTGAGATCACAAGGTGATCATTTCTAGAATGTGACGTTTCTTGAAGACTCCTATGTTTCCAAGGAACAAGGTCAATGAGGTGATCTTGAAGAAATTCAAGAACCACAAAACAACACGAGGACGAAAGATTGTTCAATGGTGTGAACAAGAATTCGGTGGGAGTATTTGACGATCTATTGGGAGGAAATTACTCTTGAGGGCCACCTCGCGACAATGAGACTCATCAAATACAAGATGTTGTGCCATCGATGACACAATAGTTGTGCCATCTCCACCTCAAGAAATTCATGAGGAAGTTCTTGAGAATCTCCAAAATGTTGATGAAGTCAACACGGAGGAGACCTCATACTCACGTTCAAAATGAGCAAGCATGAACCTGCAAACAACCCAACTCGATAGCCGAGAGGATTGGTGCGTGCGAAAACTTGAATCTAATGGTTGAGAACCAAGATGATGAAGTCGAATCGGATGATGATGAACCTAAGACCTATAATGAAGCGATTGTCCGCACCGATTCAAAGATATGCTAGAAGCCTTAATATCGAAATGGACTCGATGTATTTCAATCTAGTGCGGGAACTAGTTGATGACTTACGGATGGGGTTTACCCCGCAGGCTGCAAATGGATCTTCAAAGAAGAGATGCGAGATGGTAAGATACAAACCTACAAGGCTAGGTTGGTGGCAAGGTTATAGTCAGCGTGAAGGCATTGACTATGATGAGACCTTTTGCGGTTGCCAAAATCAAGTCCATTAGGATCTTACTTGCAATAGCTGCATACTACATTTTGACATTTGGCAAATGGATGTCAAAACCGCGTTTCTCAATGGAGAACTAGAAGGTGATGTCTACATGACTCGGCTGAAGGTTTTGTGTCAAGAGAGGCGAATCGTTATGTAGGCTAAAGAAGTCCATTTATGGACTTAAGCAAGCATCGAGGAGTTGGAATATTTGTTTTGTGAGCTATCAAATTGTTTGATTTTGTCAGAAGCAAAGAGGATCCTTGCGTTTATAGTAAGCACGAGAATGGAAGCGTTGTCTACCTTGTAATATATGTCGATGACATTCTGATTATGGGGAGCGACCGATCCATGATGCAATCCGTGAAAGACTGGCTGTCTAAATCCTTTATGATGAAGGATCTTGGTGAGGCCTCCTACATCCTTGGGATCAAGATCTATCGGGATAGACCTAATAGATAGTTGGGGCTGTCACAATCCACTTACATAGACAAATTGCTACGGCATTTCTCAATGGAAAATTCTAAGAAAGGATTTCTTCCTATGGGACATGGCATCAAGTTGTCTAAGAAGGATTGTCCTTCTAATGACAAAGAAGTTGCTTGCATGAAAATGATCCCATATGCTTCGGCTATAGGATCAATCATGTATGCCATGATATGCACTAGGTCAGATGTGGCCTATGAGCTTAGCATGACGGGTAGATTTCAGCAAAATCTCGGAGAGGAGCATTGGAAATCTGTTAAGACTATTCTTAAGTACCTTAGAAGGACTAAAGAATATCTCTTAGTCTATGGTGAGTAGCCAGAGCTATCAGTGACTGAGTACACTGATGTTAGCTTCCAAACAAAAACAAACATGTTCCAAGACGATATCATCTGATTAGAGAAATAATAGAAATGGGACATGTAAAATTAGAAAGAGTAAGCACTGACGATATCTTAGCTGATCCTTTTACCAAGTTGTTGTGAGAGCTTGTGTGTTAGACATGTGGAATATTGGCTTTGATTCAGTGGGAGTTTAAAGTTTGTATGTTTTAGAAACTCCTTTGTTGAGACATACTTACTTTTGATCACAATCGAAGATAATGTTTTATCTATGGGTTTTGTACATTTAATGGAATAATTATTTTGATGTTTGTCGTTATTCTTTTATTTGTTCCTTGAATTATCATTTATCATTTTCTTTGTGAGACATCAATGATATAGTATAATTCTAAAATAGCCATAACCAATGATCATCAAGAATGAGATATTGATGATATGTTATAGGTTAGCATGTGGTGCGCATCACATTCTTAGAGAATGTAGTGGTTCTCACAACTACGAGATATTTGATATCCGTGATGGACACATGAATACTTTGAGAGTATTGGTACACCCAACTATTAAATCGTTTGTTTGATGTCTACGATTTCTTAGTGTGTGGAGTATGTAATAGTCCTTAGACTTGAGGTCATTATACATTTTGTTTGTTGAGTCTTTGTACTTTGACCAAGGCAACGCTTGCAGTGGCGAGACACGGCTTGGATTGGGTGCATCACGAGACAAATGAAAATGGTAGTTGAGCGAGAATGAGATTCATTCTCGATTAGATTTTCGGTGAGCACTCATTTCTCTATATTATTCGACCATAAAGTCGTTGGCGATGCAGAGATATATTGATTAAAGTAATTGAATATGATCATATGGGTCTTATAATAAAGATGAGAAAATGGTTGAGCTATTGGGATAGACACATAGCAAAATCCCGGGCTCAATCGAGTGTGTCATGAATGAAAGGATATTACATAAACTTCATGTAAAGGTTTGTTTCTTGTTTTCCACGTAGCGTCCATCATATATCGAGTTATTTGCTGCTTGATCCAAGAGTTTTGTGCGAGACTTTGATTAGATCATCGTCGGTAATGGGGCTATTGGGTCACACTATCAAGTGTATTGTTAATCAGTTCAAGGGTATATGCATAGTGCACGGTATGTTGTCTAATGCTAGTCCAAGTGGGAGATTGAAAGCTTAATGGACTAGACATTAAGTTGGGCCTAATTAATTAATTGTTAGACAATGATTAATTAAGCCTAAAGCCCACAAACTAGGTAGTGGGTGGTTTTGTTTTATAATGGGAAGTTAATCTTTGAGATTAACGTGAGACGAAATCTGAAAACACTTTTGAGAAAAACGTCATCGCAAACTCAATAGGAGATTCTTGGCGTCTCGTTGATTTTGTATATCGAGGAATTGTTCTGCTTTGATTAGAGACACGTGGATACCATAGTTGTGGAAAGCGCTCTCGAAGGATTCCTTGGAAGCTTTACTACTACAGGCGTAATAAACACGTAAGTCTTGATCTTCGTGTTCTAGGGCTCATCGCATATTTAATTATAGATCTAGATCTCATTCTTGTTGTTTTATTCATTGCGCATTAGATATTGTCGAAGCGAATACTATGAGGCACCCTTACATTAAATAAAATAATTTATTTTTCTGAGAATGATGAACTTGTTTTGCTTTATTAGGTTGAGCTCGATTCTGTAACAAATAAATCAAGTTTAAATTTGACGCGCTTGACAAATCAAACTCCCAATTCCCTTGTCGTCCAAAAAATTGCTTGAACATTAAAGTTGTCAAAACCACCGTGTAGCGACTCGAAAATTAATCAAGCCTAGGCAATCCGAAACTATATGAATAAAACAGGAGAATTATCGGTAATAGATAATTAAAAGTAAAGAAAAAGAACATTAAATTACAAATTTAATTATTAATCCATGATAAAATTGGTAGATTGTCTGATGTGGACCAGGATGGAAATTACGTGTTTCCTGTTGGGCGCGTTTCATTGATGAAGGGCTAAATAGTTTTTATCGTTCAAAATAATCTCAAATTGCATAATGTATTACACTACCAAATATGAAGTACTTAATCTCAAATACGTTTGAGAGAGACTACAAATTACAACTCGTATAGAATTCAAAAACATTCGAATAGAGTTAAATGAACTTAATGAAAACCCTCTTTTAATATTTTGACCTATTTCCATCAGGCAACTAAGTGGGGTTAAGTTTGCTGATGACAGTTGCTATTCGTGGACGAATCAAAGTATAGGTCAGAAAAAGAGCAAGAGGCGTCGAAAAGATGAGGAGTGGCAGCAGCGAGAAAGGGTAGGGTACAAACATTGACATCAAACAGATTATAGATTGAATTCCCAACGCAAGCGCAGCAAACCTCAAATAGTAATTATCATTCTTCTTCAATGCTCCTGCAATGAACCAGTAAACGACGGTGACAACGAGGAAGAAAACCAAGGCCGCCCGATTCTCCCTAAGCAGGGCGTCCGGTTTGAGTCCGTAGCGGAATAAGAGTAGAGGTAGCACGGTGGGAACTGCATATTTCATCGCCTGCTTGAGAGGAGGTATTGGTGTCATTAATGCTTCTAGTGTCCTGCACAAACTAATTAACTATTGATGAGAAAAACTAGAGAATTAATTATTTCCATATTATAAACAGAGTTTGATCGATGATCACCAGAAGCCCAAGGCATCATCACCAACGCCAGCTCTTCTTCTTCGAATTCGTAGACGACGAATTCGCAGTCTTCGTCTTCTTCTCCCAGGCAGTGCAACTTCTTCATCCATGCGATCGATCCCTTTTCTGTCAGATTTCGTTTGCAGGTAAGAAAAGGCTTTGGGGCCAATTTTAATTCTGGCTTTCATCCTTCCCTCAATTCTATACATATAAGGAGCTAGGCAAGCGGTTTCCTTGGGTTCACACTTTTGAGAGACCGATCAATCACAAGTCATTACTATACAACTCCACTCTCCTCCCTTTCATGGGACATGGACTATATTCTATCCCTCTCTCCTATTATTTCCTCGTAACTTTCACCAGTACGATTCCGTAAGGAGTCAAGTGGGCCCCATATAGATCCTATGGATTCGACATAAAAAAATCTACTCCGTAAAAAGGGCTTGGGCATGTCCAACACCGTAAAATTCTTTCACAGCCAATCATCAGCCATTTTTCTTTGGGGTAAATTAATAATTGATTGGAGTGTTTGCTACTTTTGTTTATTGGATTAAGTAATATACATCTGTCAGTCTATCTATTATTAATACTATATAGCAAAACACATTAGAGAGCCTGCAATAATCCTACGTGGTATTCACTGTGCTTTCGTATTCTAATTTTTCTTAATTATACATTATAATATGCATTAATTATATTATAATCTTTTTTAATTTCAATAATCATTATCTTCCCATTGAATATGCCATAATTATCTTCTAATCCCCTTTAATATCAATAATTATCTTCCTCAAATTTGTCATAATATGTCAAATGTTTGGGTAATGCAATAAAAGGATGGAGCCAAAAATCATCACCGTAGTCATAGTCGAAAAGTTGTCCTTATCATAGCTAATGGAATTCCTTAATATCATCCAAGTTATGGCCACCTGCACTTGGGATCCTCATTTTGGTCAACCGCACGCGGAGGCTTTTAAAATTAAATGAAGACTTTTCTTCTGAAACAACCGGAGGATCAACTTTATGAAGAATGAAAATGTTGTTCATACTCCCTTCGTTGTACTATTTTAATGGTGTTCTCATCTCATCTCTCGCTCACCTCCCACCAATCTATAACTCGCTCATCTCCCACTTGGTGCGGAGAAGCTGAGGTGTTTGAGCCTGCATTATCATCTAGATATCTATGATGAATATTCTACGCTTTTTCTGCAAACACCGAGATTTTCGCACTCCAGTAGTTGGGTTGTGTTGCAAAAAACACACACCACAATTATAAAATTAGTTTGTCGTTAATTTTCACTAATAATATCTTTCTGTATGTTGTGTTTTTTTAATTAATTGCATAATCATCATTTAGAGTTGAACCCAACACGCTTTATTCAAAAAATCCAATTTATCAATACCCAAATTATTAGTTTGAAAGATAAAAAGAAGAAAAAATAATATATATAGATGAGCATGAAGCTATAATGAGTTTATGATATTTTTCATTGGTCCACCGAGCAAAACTAGCACGAAATTGAATTTGTTCTTTTTGTCTAATATTATAAGTTATAGAATATTTTAAGAGAGTACTTTTTATTGCATTTCTCTATTTAGTTTTAAAATTATAGATTTGAGATAATACAATTTTTTATATAGAGAACACATTTTTTATTACGGAATAGTAAAGTGAATACATGAAAAGTACATATATATTTTATTTGAAAAACAAGGAAATATAAGATATGAATGGAATATAAACTCTTCAAAAGTATTTAGTATGATGGAACATAATAGAGGTAATAATGAAATTGCGATAGGAATGAAAACCATAGAGTGAAAAATATACTAAAAGACTTTGAAAATGAACTTTTGTAAGATGTTCATGTAAATAGAGATTGAACATGTTGTTACGAGATAACTAATAATTGATATTAGTTACATCAGATATAACATTTAATACTTTTTAAATTTTAATTTTAATTGTAAACTCATCAAATATCGCTTACTAATCATACTCCACGTATTGGACATTAATCTATATAAAAATTTGAAATTAATGTATATTTTCTTATCCCACAATCATTTTACACCCTAATTTATTTTGACCAATTAATTAATTATTTGGTAAAAAAAAATACATATAGTTTTTATTGAAAAAATAATTTTGAAAGTTTAATTTGCTTAAGGTTACTTAAGTCAATAATATTTAAGTTTGTTAAATAATGCGAGTTCATATAGGTTAGAGCAATGAATTAACAAATTGTCCTTTATAATAGAGACTCAAACCTATATAAATAATTATGTGTATTTTTTCATCCCACAATTCACAATAATTTTACACTACTAATTTAATTTGGTCAATTAATTAATTAGTCGGCCACATAAATAGTTACATATTTTATTAAAAAAATTATTTAATTTTGGTAATGTTATTTTAAAAAATTTCATGAGATTTTACCGATTCAAGATAGAAATAAAATTATATTTTTTACATAATATTTTAAACAAATTTTGAATCTAGCATCAATTTCTCATAAACTTCACAAATTGAAAATCTAAAATAAATGGATATATTTTGTACAATTTTTATAAGTAAATTTTGATACTCATATTGATTTTTCATGAAATTTCACAAATTGATAATTTATCTTTTTTGAAACAAATAGTAATGATCAAATTTTCATTGATAGGATAACCAATAATTGTAATATATATCTAGTAAATTTAAACGAATTAAGTCAATCAATGGATATTAGTATACGAAATTGAGGCGAGAACAAATAGTAAAAATAGTTTTCTATTTGTGACATGTATATAAGTTCTAAACATGTCTAGACATTAATTGATATATTTAATTAGAAATTTCTCAATTTTTAATCTATTGGAGCAATATATATTTTATTAGTTATACATTTCGTAATTTAAACGAATTCGGATAATTAGCAGATATTACTATGCGAGAATGAGACGAGCACATGATTATCTCTATTTGTAGGTCTTTTGTTATTTATATTATTTTGATACAAAAAATATACATTATAGACAGGTAATTACATTAATTGACATGTCTACGTAATTTTTTTCAATTTTAATTTTTTTGTTATTTATATGATTTATTATTAATAATCAACCATGTAATGTTCAACTTTTATTGAGAAGAATAACTAATTATTGTAACAACTTATATTAATAAAATCAAATAGGTTCAAATAATTAATCAAATGTGGAACGGGTACGGTTATGTATATGCTAGACATGTTCTTTATTTTTAAATCTTTTGTTATTTATATTATTTATTATTAATATTTATTCTGTAATGTTCGAGTCATTACTGAGACAGATACACAATTACTGTAACAATTTATATTTATAAATCGAAATATATTTCAATATTTAGTAGGTATTTTTGGGACAAAACGAGAAATAAAATCATTTTTCAATTAGATTTTGGATATGTACGAGCATATAAATTACAATCACTATAACAATTTATATTTATAAATTTAAGCGAGTTTGGATAATTAATCAATTTAAGACTAGTGTGTGTGTGTATATATATATATATATATATATATATATATGAATGAGATCAAATACAAATCACTCTTAAAGTATAAAATAAGAACTATTTTCAGCCTTTAATTCGTGAAGATGTACGATGAATTCATCACTTGATGGATTCAAACGCTGAGTTCGAATCCCATGAGGACAAATTTTATTTTTCGAATTGAGACACTTACATGGCGGTCGAGACGTTTTCACGGTGAATTCAAGCAGTTTCAAGAGTTCATAGTTTATAGATTAAGGATGGTTTTACAATAACCACTATACATACATACATATATATATATATAGGGGAGAGTTAACGTGAGAACCATTTTTATCATGAGCGAGAACCAAAAATGATGAATTCACGGTGAAAGTTGATGAATCCATTGGGAAAGTTCTCGAATCCAAAAATAGAATTTTAGCCTCATGGGATTCGAACCGGTGAAAATTTTGAATTTTTGAATTCATTAACTTTCTCAACGGATTCATCAACTTTCACAACAATTCATTGGTTCTTAGTTTTAGGATAAGAATGGTTCTTATTTGAACCAAACTATATATATATATATATAGGAGGATCATGTGAGAATGAATATTTTGTAAGAAATAAGAATGAATTGCAGCCCTTAAATAGGATAGATCTATGGTCTAGATTTGATTCTATAAATGTTGTCATTATTCAATTCGTGTGTTATGATTTAGTGTGTTACCGAAATTAAGAAGGTTATTATTGTAATTTTATTTGTTTTAGAATCTATTAGTTCCTAATTATATGGGATTTGAGTGGATATGGTTAGTTTTTTTTTTGACTCAATTCGTTTTCTCTCTCTCGAATAGAAACTACTACTTTTCAATCTCTCGAACAAAACATAATGGATGATTCAGGTTTTTCTCTGAATTTTCGTTAACTTTTTATGAGTATTTATATTGTATTAACTCATTAACAATTTTTTGCATCTGTTATATACAATCATAGCTTTTCGTTCTACATAATGTTGCATTTTAGAGTAATTTTGATATAAGCATCTTATATCATATTTCATAGTTCCAAACATTTTGTATTGAATACTTTATATAAACTTGTTTCTTTTGAAGTTTATATTGTTGCACATTGAATAAGTTCGGATATATGAATATTGAACATAGTACGAAAATTTAATATGAATTATTTGGTTAATGTATTTAAGAAATATAGGCATGCGATTTGTTGTTCTCGTTCGTTTTTTTTATCTATTTGTTGTTCGCATTCGTTTTTTGTCTGCCATATTTTTCTAATATGAAGTATTTCGTTAATGTATTTAAGCATCCTATATCATAATTCATAATTCCAAACATTTTGTATTGAACAGTCTATATAAAATTGTTGCTTTTGAAAGTTATATTGTTGCGCATTTAATAAGTTCTGATATATAAATATGGAACAAAACTCGAAATTATTATTTTTTTAAGAAATATAGTCATTTCATTTGTTGTTCTCATTTGTTTTTTATCAGATGTCAGATCTACTGAGCAGAATTTTGATGATTGATGTTTATTAAATTACAACTACACTTTATAAATGCAACAATCAATGACTATCGTATGCTACATTCAAATTTCAAATTGTGCATAAGGTAAAAGAACAAAGTGCATTTTTTTGACACTTATGTGCTACATATAAATATGATGATTGACGTTTATTAAACTAGATCTACACTTTACATAATAAATGCAACAAGCAATAACAATTGTATGCTACATTCACATTTAAACTTGTGCATAAGGTAAATGAACAATGTGTATATTTTTGAAACTAATGTACTACATGTAAATATGATGATTGACGTTTATTAAACCAGAGCTACACTTTATATAATAAATGCAACAATCAATAACATTCGTATGCTACAATCACATTTCAACTTGTGCATAAGGTAAACGTACAATGTGCAATTTTTTGACACTTATGTGCTAAATTCTAATATGATGATTGACGTTTATTAAACCAGAGCTACACTTTATATAATAAATGCAACAATCAATAACAATCGTATGCTACAATCACATTTGAACTTGTGCATAAGGTAAACGTACAATGTGAAATTTTTTGACACTTATGTGCTAAATTCTAATATGATGATTGACGTTTATTAAACCAGAGCTACACTTTATATAACAAATGTAATAATCAATAACAATCGTATGCTACATTCACATTTCAAATGTTGCTGAGTTTTTACGAATAGTGTACAATTTTTATGACAAATATGTGAAAGATTCATCTATGTTCAGAGATTAAATGAATGTAATATTTTTTAACCCATGTGTAATATAAAATGCAACATTAGTGTACTAAAATTGCTAGACTAAAATACTCCAACAATTGTATCAAACACGAAGTGTTTGAATCACCATTTTTTCAAGATTTATCTGGGTTGTTCGACGAATGCTCTCCAGATGTAAGTGTGTTATCACCGAACTGTGTAACAATATCGTATATTTTTTTGGTTGCTTTTTTGTGTGATTTACTATTAGTGTGTTTATTGGGTTGTTACAATATGCTACTAACCTTTGGAACTGTTTTGTGGTTGTACGATTACAAAGAGTACAAAATTTCATGATCGAATTCAGGAAATACGAATAACTTACATTTCAATACGTAAAGTAATCATATGATATGCTTATAGAAAATATAAATGCATGATGAATGTATCCATTTGATCGGTATTTATTTGGATTAATTTTCCGATCGAGACATTAAAGAAAATCATTAGTTTTATATAGATGGAGGATGTGCTATATATATATCATGCAGGTGCATGCATGATTGATATCAAGAGATAAAACACAGGTATGGTAAAAGTAAAATAACCATTGCGATAGCAAAAACAGGTGATACTTTAGATTGCAAGAGATGTTGCAGTATGCAGCAGAGCACATGATTATTATATATTTATTTGGAGCGCATTCAAATTAACAAATACCTAATTGTTATATATAAATGGAAGATACAAGTACGAAATGTGGAAAAATGATTTGATATATCCAGCAACGACTTTCTGCTGATCCTACTATGTTAACCCCTAAATACAAAATTCCAAAGTTGTTGTACTGGGCACCACATGGAGCCCTTTATTGTACATTTATATCAATAAACTAATCTCTAAAATTGTGTGTGTCTGTTATATATCGACAATAATACAATCGGTCTTGTGATATATATGTGATTGTGAATTCATATATACCTGCTAAAGTTGCAATAAAAAGGTGGAAAAGTTTTGGTCAAATTAGTAAGAGTTTTAACTATTATTTATTTTTTGATTAAAATAATAATGTTATAGTCGAAGTGACTCTCACCGATCATTTGAAATTAATTCATTTTTTAAAACAGACTAGACCAACACGATATTTATCGGGCGTACGATTTGACTGCTCTAATAATTTTTGCAACGATAAAATGTGGGATTCTAGGGCAAAGGATGGTCAAATGAAGCCTTATGTACTGACACTAAAAACACAAACTCACATTCTACTGCGAAATGAAATCAACAGAACGCTAGCATATATACAAAAAGCCAATGATATATCCGTTTTTTATACAAAAGAAGTACACAATACACATAATTATCAACAATATTTAAATGTAGTTGAATCAACCATAACAGAAAAATCTCTGTTGCATGCACTTTTTAACTCAGCAAAACCCTAAACCTAGTTTAGTAATTGTAGTTATCTTACACAGTTACACGGGCAAAATAGGTGGTTTGTTGGTGGAGACGAGCCTTCTTGCCCTAACCCCCATGGCTTGTATTTGGCCGATCACGGCGGTTACCCGCGGAAGAATCCAACGGCAGGCCGTCGGCCACGTCAGCAGCAGAGCAAGAGGCATCCAAACGAGCAGAGGCAGCAACGAAGCAGGGCGGGGCAGAAACATCGCCAGCAGAGAGAGTGCTGAAAGAATTCCGAATGCAAGAGCACCACGCCTCAGTTTCTCATCCCATTTTTGGCCCATGCTTTGCTTCGTCGCCCCAACGATCACCCAGTAAACCCCGGTGGCCGCAACGAAGCACCACAATGGCGCCGGATTCTCCCGAAATAGGGCCTCTGGTTTCTTCTGGTAATAGAGGATGAGGATAGCAAGCACGATAGGAAGTGCGTATTTCATGAAGTGCGTGAGCGGATTCCACGCCTCCCTGCACAAAATTAACCAATATGGTTCAACAATAAAAACTCAACCCTAACTCCCGGAAGAAAAAAAGAAGAAGAAGCAAAAACCCCACTAAACTAAAACAACATAGTTTTCCTCTTCGTTTGAAAAAGAATGCGAGGATTAAAAGAAGCGAAATGTCTTGGAATAGATCACCTCGACGAGTAGTGGCGACAACTAACTGCCACTTTCCCTTTTCTTTTCACGTACATTGGATTTCTTCTAATGATTTCCATATATGGGAGATTAATTTTTTACTTGACAAATGACATTACAACATCCTAACTACTAATTCCTTTTCTAGCTTCTGCAGCAGGTGCTATAGACCTTCTTCATCTTCATCATGGTCGTCGTTGTTGTAGAGGAGAGTTGACATTTCTTTGGTTAAAAATGAAAGCAATTGACATGTATATATATGTATGTATGTATGTGTGATTCGTGTGAGTGAGTGATCACCTTGGCACGAGCTGCGCTCGAGCCACCCGATCTCAGTTTGAGGCTGAAATTCCTAGCTGGATTGTGGGAAGATGCATGTCACACCTTGACGCATTGATCACGTCAAAGGCATATAAGTTAATTAAGAATTATTAGCACATATTGTCTTCATCACTGCAAAAAGATAACATCTACCTTACATAATATTGATAGAAATTTTTTCCGATATATCCATCAGATTAGTAATATATTCCATGTGACATGTCAAAGAGACGTATCACCTGCGTATTTCTTTTTTGTGTATATATACACACACAATGGCACGCCCCCCATATGTACTGTTGTATTTTATAAAATATGATATTTATAAGACTTGGAAAGTGTTTAATATGAATCCAGCAATGTTATGAAACCTACAAACTTCGGATGGAACCCTTTGTCTTATAGTTTTTTGTGTTCCATACCATAAGTAATTTCACTATTTTATACAAATTTATTATACAAATAAGATATTTTATTATATATCTGATCATAATTAATATTTTTATTACTAAAAATTGACATTTGAAAAATCGTATATCAGACTTATGGATTAATTAACCCTAATACAATCAACCATTATTATGGATTAATTAACCCTAATACAGTCAACCATAATGATCAACTATTGGTTGAAAATTTGTAAAATAAATATACAAAAATCATTAAATCTATTTGGATTAGCAAACCTTAATTAATAATCTTGAAACTATACTAAAATATTATAAAAAAATAAAAGTGGAACATGGAGTGGACACCAAAGTAAGATGATCTCATGTGCACATAATCTTCTATTACCCTACCTACTCCTATTTAACGGCTCTATCCTTCGTTCTAAAAAACCCCACCTCCATATACGTTCTTCAAAATAAAATTTATGAACATTGATAAATAATGTTGAACATGGTTTTGATACATAGATGATAGATCCATTTTCTATATCAACTCAAGAGAAATTTTTATTATACAAAAAATGCAATCGTTTGTTCAAAAATAAAATAAAATAAAACAAACGCAATCACCCCCATTACGTACCGTTTTCACATTCTCACAATAATCCGTTCAAATGAAATATATTTGTCATTATCTTCTTTCTAGAAACGATGTACACTTCTATTTTAAAAGTGATCAATTTTGTGGAAATCTAAGTAAGTGGCACAAAACATGCTAGGAAGTTAATGCCTAAAATCTTTGAATCATAAGATGGCAACCGGGTCAAGATCAAGATGATGACAGCTATTTATGTTGAATCTCATAGACGAAATTTCCCCCGTTTTGTGAGATTATAAACAATTCGTCTTACAATTTTAGTGCCCACATATATATAGAGTTAGGTTTAAATGAGAATAATTTATATCCTAAAAACTAAGAACCAAATGAATTTTGAAAGTTAATGAATCAGTTGATAAAGTTATTGAATTCCAAAATTCAAAAATTTTCACTCGGGTTCGAAAATTCTATTTTTTTGGATTCAGTAACTTTCCCAGCGGATTCATCAATTTTCACAATGAATTCATTATTTTTTTAGTCTCACGTTCTCACGATAAAAATGGTTCTCACGTTAACCCTCTCATATATATAATTGTTATTCAACTCATTAAACATAAGTTTTGAAGTATTGAAAAAAAAAACTTTCAGTTATATATCGACTCATAAAAATTAATAAAATGTTTTTCTTTTTTTACAAAAATAATTTCAATCTAATTTTTTTTTGAAAATATAAACAATAAAATCAAACACGCACATATTCATGTGTGGTTTGCAAACTAATATTGCAAACGAACGTAAAATTTACCCAATGTGTATTCAAGATAGCGTTTACTATTCCCCATGAATTGGAAAAAAAAAACACGCACAAATATTCAAGTAAGTTGAAAGTCTTACTTTTTTCCGTAATAAGTTGAAAGTCTTACTTGAATAGCTAAAATTGGTATCATTGAATTTGTGAGCTACTTTGGTTCAAATTGAAGTATAACACAATCGGTTTTGAATAGCTCGCATTAATGATTTATTTGTATCTTTTGGGAAGTTTATTTTTAAGGATTCGTCTAGATAAATAAAAAAAATGTATGTTAATTCATTGTTTATTTTGATGGATTAAAATTTTTGAAATATTCCTAAGGTCCTTGATAATTTCTATCATTTGAGGTAATTTAGCTTGATTCATATTTCATTGAAAGTATAAGACTAAAGAAATTCTAGTAATGAGTGTAAAATAATATTCAATCATGCATATTTTCTAGCAATCATGAAACATAAATGCCACCTTCTCTAACCCCATCCTACTCCTCTTGAAGTCATCTAAGCTTACACTAAACCTTTGTACTCTCAGATAAAACTAGTCTAAAAAATTTCGACTTTCTGTTGTTTATCTCTCCAACAATTTTCCTATATTGCTCTCTTTAGTTTTTCTCGATTTAATCCTAATAATATGAATGCCATTTTTAGATTAGAGAGTATGCCCGTTCTATAGGAGCATGCAATAAATACTTTTTTTTTGGGATTAAACTTTCCATTTACATCAGTAAAACGTCAAAGATCATACAGACGGAGCAATATGAGAGGGGATAGTGTAACAAAGTCAAAAAATATCCAAAAGTCTTCTTGTCATGAAATGAGCTGCTTGATTAAACTCACGACAAATGTATAAATACTTAATCATTCTCTCAACACGTAGTCTCTATTATTTTAACGTTCAACTAGTCGTATAGCCCCGTCGAAACTCGATGAGAAATACTTTATTTTGTGTTTATGGTCATAATAAATGAAATAGTATTTATATTATGGCGATGCGTTTAAATTTAATATGTATAAGTTATATTTAAATCGATGGAAAATCATTTTGAATTGTAATATATGCGTTAAATTTAAATATTTGTAGGCATATTGATAGTTGTTCATACCCATCTAGAATGTATATATTTGTACTTGTCTTAAATTCGATTAATTACCCAAACTCGTTTATATTTATAAATATAATTTGTTATAGTGATTGGTTAATCGTCTTGATAAAAATCGAACATTACAAAGTAAACGTTAATAATAAATAGTATAAATAACGAAAGATCAAAAATTGAGAAAATCTCACGTAGTCATGTCGATTAATGTTACTATTCTTATAGAATGTTTACGCTCGTACATATTCTAAACCTAATTAAAAAGAGTTTTTACTACTCGTTATCGTCCTAAACTCATATAGTTAATACTTGCTAACTATCCAATACATTTAAATTTATAAATAATGTTATAACAATTGATTATCCATCTCAATAATAACTCGAACATTATATAATAAATATAATGTTGAATAATTGGTATTTGTTTCAATAATATTTGAACATTAATAGTAATGATTGATAATAAATAAGTAAAGATTAAATTTGAAAAAAAAATCACATAGACTTGTTGTTTAATATTTTGACCTATTTATAATTTATATACTTTTAGTTGTCACTAATTAGATTAAAAAAATGCTTTTACTATATGTTTTTGTGCTATTCTCATATATTAATATCCATTAATATCATGAATTCGTTTAAATTTATAAAATATATATTTATTCCAACAATTTGTTATCCTCTCAATTAAAATTTCAATATTACTATTTATTTCAAAAAATATATATTAATTGTGACGTCTCATGAAAAATTAATGTGAGATTCATAATTCCACATAGGTATGTTGATAAATATTCAAATCCGTCTATAATTTATATTCTTGTACCCAAATAATATAAATAACAAAATACTTGAAAATAGAGAAAATTCATTTTCTTGTCTCATTTTCATATAGTAATATCCGCTAATTACTTGAATTCGTTTAAATTATAAAATATTTAATTAATAAAATATATATTATTTCAAAATTGAGAAAATCTCACATAGGCATGTCGATTAATGTTATGATTCCTTTAGAATTCATAGCCTCATCATATCCCAAACCCGATTAAAAAGATATTTTACTACTCATTCTCATCCAAAACATGTATAATTAATACATGCTAACTATCCTAATATGTTTAAATTATACGTATAAGTTGTTACAATAATTAATTATCCGTCTCAATAATGACTTGAATATTTTAGAATAAATCATATAATTAAAAAAGACTAAAACATTGAGAAACGTCATATTAGAAAATGCTTTTACTATGTGTTCTCGTCTTATTCTTGTATAGTAATATCCAATAATTACATATCTTCAATTAAAATTACAAAATATCCAATTAATAAAATATACATTTATCCCAATAAGTATGTGTCTCGAATCTCTATCAAAAGGTATTATAAATGCTCTACAATGCATCGAGTTTTAAAAGTTCGAGCCAAATGCATGTTTCATTTAGCAATC
Source organism: Salvia rosmarinus (assembly GCA_036937905.1). Lineage (NCBI taxonomy): Eukaryota > Viridiplantae > Streptophyta > Magnoliopsida > Lamiales > Lamiaceae > Salvia > Salvia rosmarinus. The sequence continues at coordinate 12,741,935 of CM072813.1, read as the reverse complement.
ATCGGTAGAGATATTAATGGGTGGGTTTTATCCGGATCAATCCGGAATCGTTCAAAATCCATTAAATTTTAAAGCGGTTACGGTTACGGTTCGATTCGAGACCCGCTTTAGACCCGGACCGTTTAGATTCATAGTTTGATGGTCGATCCGATCTGGATCGGTTCGGTTCGAACCGTAACCAATCTTATTTATTGGTTCGATCGAGTAAAACACGTCTATTGACAAGCTAAGTTTAAATAGCTTGTCGATGAGCTAGTTTTATCCATATCGATTCAAAATCACTCATAACAAATTAAATTATAAAGCAGCGGTGTCGGTTCTAGTTCGATTCTTGTTCGGTTACGATCCGGTTACGGTTCCGGACCGCTCGAGATCCGGATCGCTAAGATCCATAGTTAATGGTCTGGTCCGTCGGATCCGTGTCTAATGGATCGGTTCGAACCGAACCATTACTTATTTATTAGTTTTGGTCCGAATAAAACTCACTCATTGACATCCCTAATCATCGGTAAAAAAACATCAAATTTTCACAAGTTTCTTGTTCTTATTCTTCAATTTTTTTTATTTAAACGACTCATCCTTCAATTCTATTTTCCCTTAATTTTTTTTAAATTTTAAAAAAAATATATCATTCTATTAATTTGTATTTTGAATTGGTAAAGTCTCATGAAAAATAATATTAGTTGGATTAAATTAAATTTTTCAATAAAAATATAACTATTTATTTGACAAAATATTTTATTAATTGATCAACTTAAATTAGTACTGGTGCAAAACAATTGTAAATTATGTGATAAAAAATTCACTCAACTATTTATATAGGTTTTACTCAAGGTGGAAATTGATTAAGAAAACAATACAGAGATAAAAGATTTAAGTAAAATAGAATAAAAAAATAAAAACAAAGAGATTATATGATACCAAGTAGGAGAAAGATTAATTGAATCATTAATCTTATATGTATTGATGTCTTTGTTATTAGTAACTTTTTTTATTTTTACAAAATTATGTATATGCAACACGTAATTTCTTTGTCATTTAGTGTATTTAAAAGTAATTACTGCATGTTGGTCGTTAGGTACTTTAGTTGAGTTGCATGTATTTAATAGTATGAGAAAAATTATTGGTCTACATTTTACATCTAGCTTTAATAATCATTTATTCAAGAAAATTGTCCCCAATTATTTTTTATTAAATATGGTTTTTGTAGGAAACGAATATAGTAGATCATAAGCTAATACATTTAATAAAAGATACACCAAAAAGGGAGGGGACTTCCGCCAAAGCAAATTTAGGTGGAAAAAAGTAATTCTAACATTAAATGTCGATTTCTCTTTTACATTAGGAAACAAAATATTATAGATTATTCATCCAATTGATAATATGGACATCATTTCCTTATATATTATTTGATAATATTAAACATAAAAAAGGGAAGACACTTACGTTGCCTCACTGGCATGAACATACAGTCGCATTAATGCGCCTCTTCTTATTAAAATAAATATTTTGCCTATTTCACTAAACTTCACTTTCCTCTTTCCCATTATTTAATTATTTTGTACTCTCTATTTTGATCTAAGCTGCAAAAACCGTATGCACCGATTTTCCAGAAATTCGAAGATCCCAGATCTCCTCCCTTTCCCCCTTTACAGCCGTGCAATCAGCTTCCGCCGTGCTTCAGTTCAGTCACCGCAGCCGGTGAGAACGTTTTGATTCCGCAGTAATCTGCGATATCCTCAATTTTCCGGCGGGTAGATCAGCGATCGGCTCAGAAATGAGTAACAGCGACCTTCTCCAAATCGAACCGCATGAACTTCAATTCCCATGTAATTCAGAGTCTTCGTAGTCTGTTTTGTTTGTGAATGAGCTTTGCGCGGGTTTCTACTTGTGTCTTCGATGCTTTTTCTAGAAGATTTATATTACTGTTGGGAAATTTGGAAGATGTTTATTTAATTTTGTGGTTTTAGATCTGTATCTTGTGGTCAATTTTTTCTTTTTCTTGTGTTTTGTTTATGATAGTCGAGTTGAAGAAACAGATCGTATGTTCCATGCAATTGTCCAACAAAACCGATAACTTCGTGGCTTTTAAGGTAAAGTTTGAATATTTTTTGCTCATTCATCTTTTCGTTTTTATTTTTGTTAGTTTGGAAAAACTCTGCTGAACAAAAGTGCACGTGAAAGCATGTAGTTATTACGTTTACATATGATTTTTGTTGAAATATTCAGGTGAAGACTACAAATCCAAAGAAGTATTGTGTGCGGCCAAACACTGGAGTCGTGGTTCCGCACTCTACTTGTGATGTTATAGGTCTCTTTGAACTCTTTCTATCTATTTGTGTATATTATTCTGCTTCCTTATTACTGCAGATGTCTAAGGGGATGTTTGAGCAACAGGATAGCTCAGTAGAGGTTATACCCAGATTTTCAACAATCTATAATTCTTGGTTATTTTTGTCCATATCTTCAGTCTATTTTGCATGATACTGGTGTGGCCAAGTTTTGTCTGTCTGTTCATTGAGTCGTTGAAGGTATAGTTGCAAGGTAGGTAGAGTAGAGATGTAGATTCTTCCTTTACAACCTCGGGTATGAGTAAATCATAGAAAATCGGCAAGTCTGATCTGTATGGACTAGGTATATATATTCGTATGTTTTAGGATCCTACTTATAAGATTAAGCTTGGAAACAGAAAAGAGGGCAAATAGTTTGAAATATCTAGACTTATCAGCATTTAAAATTCTTAACTCTACCAATTTTGCTCTATAAACGCTGAATCTCGTATTTTGAAAAATAATGTCCATTTTGAGTTAACTTGCTTGGTTCGTCAGCCAAAAATATAATAACTTTTGTATTCCACCCTTGCTTTGTATTCATTTTGTTATCGTAGGTTAAGGCTTTGATTTCAAGGCTGACTGAGGAGAAACGTTCTGCTATTCAGCAAAACAACAAGCTTCAGCAAGAACTGGTAATTTGTTGTTTCAGTTCTTTGTCATTGCTTTTTGTAGATCTTTTTTTTATAGACAGTAATAGCTAAGCAAACAAGTTTATTTTATGTTCCATACCATTCTTGAACAAGGTTTCAGACAAACTGGTATCGCAGAAAACATAAAATGATGTATTTATCCTAAAGTTTGTCCTTTTCTGAATTTCAACCTGGTTTTTTGTTTTTACATCCAGGTCTAGTGTAATGTACCTTAAAATTTAAATTTCAGTCTCTCAACTTGTTCTTTAAACTTAGCCAAAAAATTAACTTTTTGGAGCAACTCTTGGATTGAATGTCAGCGTTCACATTCTGTATACCAAGCAATATTAGTTTACCAATGTCTTGTCAGATGCCATGATCATCTGATTTCAAGTGGAGATATGGTAGACATTTATGATAGTTCTTATTCAGTCCCAGCTGAAGTAGAATGTGGTCTCTTCATACCCTTGTACATGAAAGTCTTCATGACCAGTCTCATTCTAGAGCTCTCGAGTTAAATATGTGGCCTAATGGATTTATGTGAGTTTTACTTGTTTTGGTTATGGGCACCAAGGGGTTGCTTCCATTTAGAGATAGATACTAGCATAGTTGCTGTATTGTTTTTTTGTGCCCGTAAGAGAGTTCTTTAATAGCTATTGGTTGGATTTGTTGCGTTTTTCTAAAAGATGCAGTTAGATTTCTCATTGCTAATTTGACAAAACTTATATGGTTATACCTAGCAAGCCATCTTTTCTCCCTCTATAAAGCTGACTTTAATCCTCAATATTTATTTATTTTGCAACCAATTTCAAATGAAATCATTGAAAATAATAATTCCTTGATTAATAGAAGATCCGAATATGAATTAGAACTTTGGATTTAGACAGAATGCCATCGCACTCGTAATATATTGTCCAAAAAGAGTATAAAAATGGCAGAAATTAATCTTAAAAAAACGACGCAGGAATTGCCGCAGAGAATAAAGAAAGTGATGGAGAAATGGGGGCCCAACAGCAGTGAGGCATCAGAGACGGAATTCAAAGAGCAAATGGCCAAAATCAGGAAAGACATCGTCAACTTTCACGGCGAAATGGTTCTCTTAATGAACTACAGCAACATCAACTATACAGGTATATATACATATAAACTCAATAACTCAAATCATCAGTTCTTCATCAATCGAATTGAGAATAATATAAAAATAAATGAATTAATTAATCAAATTGTGCAGGTCTGGCGAAGATCCTGAAGAAATTCGACAAGAGAACCGGCGGAGTTCTGCGGCTGCCGTTCATCCAGAAAGTTCTGCAGCAGCCGTTTTCACGACGGATCTGATCTCGAAGCTCGTGAAGGAGTGCGAGACCACCATCGAATCGGTGTTTCCGCCGTCGGAGAGGTTCCAGCCGGCGCAGAGGGACGAGGAAGCGGCGGCGGTGCCCGGGAGGAGTATTCCGAACACGGTGGCGGCTCTTATGACGATGCAGGAGATGAGGAAAGAGAGCTCCACGTACAGCCATTTCTCGCTGCCGCCGCTCAACATGCCTGATCTCGACGTGATCCAGTCTTTGCAGGTTGTCGCTCCCATACAGATTCCTTGATGGAAAATTAGTGACAAAGTTGTTGTAGGATAGTTTGGAGTTTGGGAGATGGAATTGATTAGTTTCCACTTTGATGATTTTATAATTTATACTACACCAAATCCAGTTACGGTATAAATACAAAATACGTGATTTTTTAGGTCGCTTTTTTGGACAGCAGGGATGATGAGTCCGGTTATCTTGCTTCAGTATTATGAGTATTATTTATAGTCTTCTCTCAAAAGACAGAAACCCCTGTAATTCTGTCGTTTCCGCCTCAGAAATATTAAAAATGGAATTTAAATGGACTACAAATTACACTACTTTCCATTTAATTTTTAATTTCGATACAACTTTTGAGTCATTATAGTAATTACTCATTTCATAACCTTTGTATTTGTAGCAAATTAGACACCTAATATTTTTTTCCGAATATCAAAATTTGACGTGATATTATCCATTTAATGACGTTGTAATATTCTGACAAGTAAATTTGCCATATGTTAGCTAATGGTAAGTAACATACTCCACAAAATCTATTTGTTAAGTTGCACGTGGCTTATCTATATGACAAAATATTAACGCTTCCATAAATTGAGAATGTCATGTAAAATTCAAAAGTCGTATCGAATTACAAATTGGGTGAAAGGTAGTATATTATTTGTCAGTTAACTATGAAAGTAATTATTAGATGATTCTATACACAATACCATTTACTCACTATAGCCTCTAATTTAAAAAAAAAAAAAAACAATGCAACTATACATAAATGTACTATTGTACCCCCATAATCCATAAATTAAATTCCTAATAAATATTTATCATCTGAATTCCCAATTACATACTAAACATAGCATAAAATAATGAAGGCCAGCTACTAATTGTCGTTGTTCTTCCTCAAATAAATTTGCAGAAAACAACAAGAATGAAAGCAAGCAACTAATCGCCGATGTTCTTCATCAATGAAATTTGTAGAAAACAACTTGTTCTTTTATTCCATTGAGGACTAGGAATGGCAGTGGATCCCGGATCCGATCCAGATCTATTTTTTCGGATTTGGATTTTCAAAAAATAGGATCCGACGGATCTGGACCGTATCCAAACCATTCTTTTAAAATCCGGATCCGGATCTGGATCTCGATTTCTGAGATCCAGATAGGGTCTAAATCCAATCCATGGATCCATATAATATGTATGTATATATAATTTTTATTTTTATTTATAAGTGTATTATATATTTTTTTTCTAGTCGAAGTTGGATAAACTAGGTTACGGAATTGGATGGTATGTCAATAATATTAGAAATTTGTACCTTGTATTTGAGGATATTTTGTATATAAGTGGTCTATTAGCTAAGATGTGTGATATTTCTTCTATTACTATTGCAATATTATTTGTTATCATGAAAGCAAAAGTAAATTTTTAACTAACATCTTCTTGTATAGTAATGATTGTAGAATTTCTAAATAATTATTATAATTTTATATGTATTTAGATTATTATTATTATTATTATTATTATTATGGTGTTACTATGAATTATAATTGATTTATGATTTATTTTAAAAGAGAAAACATGTGGATTCAGATCTAAACCCTGGACCATATGGATCTGGATCTAATTTTTTGGATCCAATAGATCTAGATTGGATCTGGATCCAAGCAAAAAAATTCGAATCTAAATCTAAACCTAACAAAATTCAATCTAGATTCGATCCATTGTCATCTCTATTGAGGACTAAGGAAATGTTGGTCAATTCACATCAATCTGCCAGTCACCAATGGAATGAGATGCGTAAGGCCAAGACTGTATGTAAAGTAGTATGGTTTACGGAAATTTGAGGTACTTTATCTGTAAAAATGATTACTTTTTTTAAAATGAGTCACCTTTAGTGGGATGCTCCAAAAAGAAAAACGAACTATTTTTAATGGCACGAGAGAGTAATATTTAGAAAATTTTCCAATTTAGTTAGAAATATATAATATTTTAAAATAATATATATATATATATGTATATATATATATATATATATATATATATATGAAGAGAAAAAATAGAAGCCAACCTTATTCTAATAACTAGAAACCAACATAATTGTAGGAATGAAAAATAAGAAATAGAGAAATAATCGTTTTATATAGGAAAAGACAAAATACTCAGAAATCATTATCTTATGTGTAAGAAAGCAAATCTTTTTTGAAAAAAGAGTCTAGATCATTCATCAATCAAGATCTACAGACCAAATTAGTTTCTAGTTACTAATTTAAGGTTGGTTTATAGTAGATCATATATATATATATATATATATATATATGATATTGTACTCAAATCTTAGATAATATCTAACAATCCCATCCATTCATCTCATAGATCATACAATGATTTTTTTTTATTTTTTTTTAAGCTGATGATTGCTGATTTTGTAAAGTATGGGTATAAACATAATTTGATTTGTTATGTTATATAGAAAAAAAAATCATTTTATTAAATAAAACTGTGCATACGGTTAAACACAAACATGTATATATAATGTTGAAAATAAATAAGCATATGAAATTGAAATACTTTCAGGGCTTGGACGAGCGTTGCGCTGAATGCTAGCACCCGTTAGGGTGTGTTCGCGCACAGACGTGCGTCTTTAGTAGGTAATATGCATATTTTTAAATAAAAATATGCATATGGTTAAACACAAACACGTATAATGTTGAACATAAATATACATATGAGATTAAAATATGTACGAGGCTGGGACAAGCGTTGGCATGGTAGTGCCGACACATAATTTTTTTAAAAAAGGTATGTCACTTGTCAATTTTCTTGTCTACTACATACTACTTAAAGACTGGACACTACTTGATCTTGACCCTATGTATATATATCAAGTTTTTCCGATTTTGTAGAAAAAATACCAAATCGATTAAAATTGAAACAATAGATGTTTTCCCCAAAAATATCGAAAAAAATCAAATTAACTGAATCGAATTTAATATTTCAATTTGACTCAATTCAATTTTCAAGGTGAATTATACAATATGTATGTATGTATGTACGTGTAATTGGTGTGTGGGAGTGACTACCTTGGCACGAGCCGCCCGATTTGTTTGATCTGGCACTCTGGATCTCCAGTGGGATTTTGGAAGATGGAATTGATTAGTTTCCACTTTGATGATTTTGTACTAGGATCCAGGAATTGCCAACGGAGGGGGCTATATTATTATGTTAATTTTCATGTACGACGCGGTGGCAAATGGACGACGCGACGATGATAGACGGGCACGGCGGCAGCAATAACTAGAATTTAAAAAAAGTTAAAGCATGAGAGAGATAAAGATAGATAAAGGCAGGAGAGAGAGAGAAAGAGATCGATGGAGATGGCCGTCTAGACAGACGGCGCACAGCTTGCAAGGCGGAGGAGAGAGGCTGCGGCGGTGGGGCGACGGGGACGAAAAGATGGCGCATGACGGCAACGGGGATGGGAGTGGGATGACGGGAGCACACGATGGCGACAAGAGCACATGGGTGGGGCCGAGACACAAGGGTTTGAAGTGAGGAAGAAAGAAATCTGACGCACGATTGTTAAATTAAATCAGACTTATCGACGGATTACCGACGAAAATATCCATCAGTAAATTAATCCAATTATAATATTTAATAAAAAACTTCCAGAAATTGAATTTACCGACGGACGTAACCCGTCGGTAAATAATTAGACTGATAAATTTGTTAAATAATTCGGGTTATTAAATTTACCGACGGGAGCGGTCCGTCAGTAAAATTAACGACTACGTAGTTCGTCGATAATCCCATCAGAAAGTTTGCCTTGCAAATTTGGTGCCTCCATCCGTCGGTAATACATCATGATTTTTTCCTGTTTTTCATCCGTCGATATGTGGCGACGGTTACCTTTTCGTCAATAAATCCGTCGGTAATTTGACAATTTTTTTACTCGAGTATGTACCCAACTTTGAAATGATTAGAGCCGGCAAAATGAGTCCGATCCGAAAAGCCCACCCGGGGTACCCGAGGTTTGAGCTTCAAAATTAAAGGCCCGAAAAAACCGGGCCTAAAAAGCCCGTCCGAAAAAAACCTCGGGCCTACCAAGCTTCGGGCCAAAAAAGCTCGGGGTTTTGGGCTAAAAAGCCCCTTGATTTCTATTATATATATATTTATTTATTTATAATATTATTTAATATACATATCTATAATTTTTAATAATATTAATTATATTTTATATAATTATTTATTTTTATAGTAACAATTTTCTTATTAATTCACATCTTGGTCGGAAAATAAATTAAAAAATAATAACATCGTAAATCATTCAAAAATAATTTCTAAGAGAAATTATCTTCAAAATATATACATTGATGATTAATGACCTTATAATATCTAAAATCTATTTTGAATCATTGATCTTAAATATATCTTGTATAATTAATTTATTTTTTCTATTATTTTATGCGTATAAGTGGGATTGACGTTTAATAATATTATTTATTTTTACTTGTAATTACTAGTTTTTTCTACTTAAATTAAAGAATTAAAATTATACGGCATTGCAACATCATCGCATGAATACATAAATAGGTCAAGATATACAAGAAACATTATCATAAGAAATTAAGAATAAGTAAGCTCAAAATATTCTCATCACTGATTCTTTATTTAAGTTAAGGAGTTATGAGATCTTAATTAAGTATATTTTTTTTTTTAAATTTAAAATATTAATTTTATATTTTTTAAAAAAATAAAAAATTATCTAAAAAAAGCCCGTCAGCCCGAAAGCCCGCCTGGGGTTGGTTTTGGGCTTCATATTTTAGGTCGAAAATTTTGGCTGATTGATACCCCGGAAAAATTTAAAAGCCAACGAACCCGGGGCCGACCCGACCCGGCCCGGTCCGCTACTTTGCCACCTCTAGAAATGAGTATTCTTATGACCAATATATCAAATTCCAAAGATTGTGTGTGGTTTGTTATCTCTTTTATATGATTTGTGAGATATTATATAAGAATGGAGCTTACTGCTCCTTCAATAACAGCTATAGTAGGTCTCATGTGAGATAGTTTCATGATTTTGTTCATAAGATGTGAACTGTTTACGCTATAATTTTCAGACAAAAATGTAATTATAGTAACTTATTTATAAAGCCTAATCTTTTAGTAACTAAACTGTATTATTTTACAGTTTAACAGTACTATTGCCATATCAAAAGAATTACTCCAGTATTTGTTCTTGCAAATTTGTATCCAATAACCCGAGTCATATAAGTTCTAGTGAAAAGAAAGGGACTGGAAGAAAGAGTGGGGGGCAAAAGTGGGAACTCCAATAAATTTGAGTGAAAATAGGACAGGAAGAAATGAGTGGGTTCAAAAGTGGAAACATGTTAAATTTTGGGGCAAAAGGAAAATTTCAAATTAATTATCAATAAAAAGTTTTGAATATATCTTCTACTCTCTCCATCAACGATAAATATATCACTTGTGGATAACACATTTTTTAATAAAATTATTGGTGGATGTTGTTTGAGTGGATAAAGAGTCTCATCATGCGTTAGATCGTGAGTGATAAAAATGATATTTTTTTGTAAATAATGAGTGATTGTATATTGAATAATAAAGAGTTGTGTCATAAAAAAGAAAATGATACACTTTTTGTGGATACAAAATAAAACAATTGTGATACCTTTATCGTGAACAAATAAAGTATATATTATAAGAGGTGAACTGTTTACGCTACCATTTTCGAACAAAAATATAATAATAGTAACTTATTTATAAAGTCTAATCTTTTAATAATTAAACTATATTAGTTTACAGCGTAACAATACTATTGCCATATGAAAATAATTACTCCAGTATTTGTTCTTCCAAATTTTAATCCAATAACCCGATCATATAAGTTCTAGTGAAAAGAAAGGGACCGACAGAAACGACTAACGTGTGGAGTGGGGTACAAAAGTGAGAAACCCAATAAATTTGAGTAGAAAAAAGGATAGGAAGAAACAAGTGGGATCAAAAGTGGAGACCTGATAAATTTGGGGGCAAAAAGAAATTTCATATTAATTACCGAGAAAGTTTTGAATATATCTTATACTCCCTCCATGGATACTAGCAACTATAACTTTGTGGTTGTGGATCCATGAATTTTCTTATAGTTGTAAATGAAATGGTTACGGATGCTGGCAACTATAGTTTTGTGGGCCTACGAGTTTCCTTATAGTTGTAAATAAAATGGTTATTTACATTAAATAAAGTAATTTATTTTTATAAGAATGACGAATAATTATATTGAAATATAAAGCTTGTCTGGCTTTATTAAGTTGAGCTCAACTCTGTAACAAATAAATCAAGTTTAAATTTTGATGCGCTTGGCAAACCAAACTCCCAATTCCCTTATCGTCTAAAAAAATTGCTTGAACATTAAAGTTGTCAAAACCACCGTGTAGCGACTCGAAAATTAATCGAGCCTGGGCAATCCGAAACTATATGAATAAAACACGAGAATTCTCAGTAATAGATAATTAAAAGTAAAGAAAAAGATCATTAAATTACAAATTAAATTATTAATCCATGATAAAAAAAATTAGTAGATTGTCTGATGTGGGCCACAGGGCCAGGATGGAAATTACGTGGTTCCTGTTGGGCGCGTTTCTTTGACGAAGGGTTAAATAATTTTTTTGGTCTTGAGGGTTAAAAAAGTTTTTATCTTTCAAAATAATCTCAAATTGCATAATGTATTACACTACCAAATATCAAGTACTTAATTTCAAATACGTTTGAGAGAGACTACAAATAATTTACAACTCGTATAGAATTCGAAAACATTCGAATAGAGTTAAATGAACTTAATGAAAAACCTATTTTCATTATTTGACCTATTTCCATCAACCAAGTAAGTAAGTTTACACCTGCAGATTACACCGTTGGCCGTTGGTGGGGTTAAGTTTGCTGATGACAGTTACATTTCGTCGACGAATCCAAGTATAGGTCAGAAAAAGAGCAAGAGCCGTCGGAAAGATGAGGAGTGGCAGCAGCGAGAAAGGGTAGGATACAAACATTGACAGCAAACTAAGTATAGATTGAATTCCCAACGCAAGCGCAGCAAACCTCAAATAGTAATTATCTTGATTCTTCACTGCTCCTGCAATGAACCAGTAAACGACGGTGACAACGAGGAAGAAAAGCAAGGCCGCCTGATTCTCCCTAAGCAGGGCGTCCGGTTTGAGTCCGTAGAGGAATAAGAGTAGAGGTAGCACGGTGGGAACTGCATATTTCATCGGCTGCTTGAGAGGAGGTATTGGTGTCATTAATGCTTCTAGTCTCCTGCACAAATTAATTAACAATTGATGAGAAAACTAGAGAATTAATTATTTCCATATTATAAACAGAATTTGATCGATGATCACCAGAAGCTCAAGGCATCATCACCAACGCCAACGCCAACGCCAACGCCAAGTGTTCTTCTTCGAATTCGTAGAAGAGGAGTTCGCAATCTTAGAATTCGCAGTCTTCTTAGAATTCGTAGTCCTCGTCTCCTTCTCCCAGGCAGTGCAACTTCTTCTTCCATGCGATCGATCCCTTTTCTACAGATTTCGTTTGCTGGTCAGAAAATATTTTGCGGCCAATTTAATTTCTGGCTTTCATCCTTCCCTCAATTCTATATATATAATGAGCTAGTCAAGTGTGTCCCTTTTCACACTTTTCCGGGACATCTATTTCTATAAAACGCCCCTCGTCCTTTCCACGTAATTCACCATGAGGATTCCACAAGGAGTCGAGTGGGCCCCAAATCGACGCCTCCTCGTTGTTGGTTAGTTTTGTTGTTGGATAAATATACATCCATCTATCCATTATTAATACTATTTAGCAAAACACGTTAGAGAGCCTACAATAATCCTCAATCCTAAGTGGTTTCACCGTAGCTTTATGTATTCTAATCTTTCTAAATTATACACTATAATATGCATTAGTTATCTTATAATCTTTTTTAATTTCAATAATCATTATCTTCACATTGAATATGCCATAAGTATCTTCTAATCCCCTTTTAATATCAATAATTATCTTACTCAAATTTGTCATAATATGTCAAATGTTTGGGTAATGCAATAAAAGGCTGGAGCCAAAAAACATCACCGTAGTCATAGTCGAAAAGTTGTCCTTATTATAGCTAATGGAATTCCTTAATATCATCCAAGTTATGGGATACGCAAAATTAAATGAAGCCTTACATTCTAAAATAAGTGGAAGATAATTAAATGAAGCCTTATATTATAAAATAAGTGGACGATATTTCAAATTTATGAAGAATAAAAATGTTGTTAATACTCCATTCTTTTAATATTTTGATGGTGTTATCTTCCACCACTATATAACTCGCACATCTCCCACTTGATGCGGAGAAGCTGATGTGTTTGAGACTGCATTCTCTAAGTGTTTTCATTAGGGGTGAGTATTCGGATTTCGATTCGGATTTTCTTAATTCGAAAATTTGAATTTTGAGAGAAAAATAATCCGATCCGAATCGAATATCGGAAAATCCGAAAATCCAAAAATTTTATAAAAATATCCGAACCAAAGCGAAAAATCCGAAATTATGAAAAATCCAAAAATCCGAAACGAATTATTGTTAATTCTTATATATATTTATATTAGATTTAAAAATATTTAAATAAACTATTATTATATATATAAATTATATATAATTCAGATTTTTTGGATTTTTTTGGATTAAAAAGATCCAATATGATCCGCTCCGAAAATCAAAAATTTTGAAAAATATCAATCCGATCCGAACCGAAAATCTGAAAAATCCGTACCGAATTTTAAATTTTGGTTTGATTCGAATCGGATATTCGGATTTCGGGTATTTTGCTCACCCCTAGTTTTCATGTTTATCGTCCAATGCAGTTAGATATCTATGATGAATATGTTGGATTTGTATACTGAAAACATAATGGTTGAGTTTGTATACAATGTTTCATGTTATTACTATTACAATCTCCTATATGAATTATTTACTTGATTGCATATGTATGTCCTTTTATCTCATACAAAAGTTAGATCATACAGTGTGTAGAAGATCACAGAAGTCTGTATGATTGGTCAAGCTTATTGAGATATAAAAAGGATCACAGTTGAGATAATTTGAGGACGAGTTGTCGGTATAGGCTGCAGTATAGATATGAAGTGACTTGACTTGATTGCTTGTCTATCTTTGATGCGTCACGACGTATTGATGAATCACATTGAGATGAGTTCTTCTATCTGACCGTCGGAAAGAACCTATGTAAAGTCCAACTGGGACTCTGTTCTGATTATCCTATATCTAGAATTTTTGTCCCCCTCTATGTAGAGTCCTACTGGGACTCTGTTCTGATTATCTTATATCTAGATAGATTATATCTGATATAATTAGATATCAAATGATATTATTCTAGATATGGTTTATCTGAAAAGATATGATTATATTTATTAGATATGCATAGATCCTATCCTAATAGGATTCTAGGGTTGCATTATAAATACAAGATGAGAGAAAATAAGAAGAATCCTAATCATTGTAATTTTTGAAAATTACAAGGTGAGGAAGAAGGAGAATTTTTGCAGTACTCTCCCTAGATTGATCTCACTCAGCATTGGAGTTTTGTCAAACGGGATACAGTCCAGAAGATCAAAGCACGAGTCTTGATCATTCTTTATCCGAGAAATTCGTAGGTAAACGAGTAAACACCAATGTGTTGCAATTAATTAGGTGCATGCTAGGTATATAATCAGTATATGATGAATTAAACATCCAAGATAGATCCTCGAGAGACGGTAAAATCAGATTTTCCTACATTTGGTATCAGAGCCTGGGATCAGTATCTCGGGAGAGGGTAAAATCAGATTTCCCTACATTTGGTAAAATCAGATTTCCATACATTACGTGCGTAATAATTTAATTGTAGATCTATCGTTCATCGTGGCTCGTTTTTTGATTATTTTTTTTTGTTGAAATCGTTTTTCACCACGAGAAAATCCGTGGTTAGATTAAGATTTTTTTTAAAATCAAATCTGTAAAAACGAAGAACAAAGACGATGAACACAAAGAACGAGACGAGAAGACGGAGTCCATCGCACGGCACGACGGAAAGTACGCTAGCAGCACGTCGCGTGACAAAGCACACGACCGTGCCGGACGTGCAGATGAACAGGCGACGTCGGCAGCTGGGCGTACGAGGCATGCATTTCTCACGCAGATGCCTCGGCACACCTCGGCAAATTATCGGGAGACGTTGGCAAGTCCAGGAGACGGCGCGCGATCTTGACGCACGGGTGCTCGTCGTGCGAAGCGCGCGGGCCGGCCTAACGTGCGAGTCGCGCACAGCGTTCTCGGCAGGACCTTCGGCAGACGGGTGAAACGTTCTTGGCAGCCTCGGAAGCTAGGGGTGCGGGCGGTTGGGAGAGACAACGCGGCGAGTGCACGATTCATGCGCAGACCACGCACGCACGCTCAGCAGCTCGCCCGCCGATTCTCGGCGCTCCGCGGCGGTCGGCGTTCGGCGAGGCAGGGTGTCATATCCGTCTTTCTTAATAAGATTAGAAGGACTTTCGAACTTAGAATTTAAAATGATTCGTGCCCAAAGAAAAAAACTTTAAATTCCAACAAAAGAATTTATTTCATTAAAGCGATTACGAGAATTATTATATATAATATAATAATTGAATATGATTTATACATATATTTATAAATCATTATATCAATAATATTATGTCAATGTTTAATTAATTTATAATCTTTAAGATCGGACTTTGAGCCGTAAATAAATTATCTAATGGGTTTTAATTGAAAAAGCCCAAAAAGGAGAAGCCCATTGAAAACCCTAACTATATGAGCTCCTTCTTCTCCTTGAATAAACCCTAGCCTCCACTTCAACATTCACTCTCTCATTCCTGCAGCCCCAACAAGAGGAGACAAGGTTTAAAATTTTCTCTCATTTCATTTTAGTGTACATATGAGTTTATGTGATGTGTGTGTTACTATTTATGTTTGTGTGTGTGATGGATGAGTGAGAGACAGAGATGGACGAGAGTGGGAGAGAGGCAGAGAACGCGAGAGGCTGGCGGCGGCGTCGGTGGTTGCTGCGGCTGCGGTCGCCGTCGCGTGTGTGTCTCCGTCGCGTCGTGTGTTTGCACTGCATGCGTGTGTGTGTGTTCGTCTCCGCGAGTGTGCTGTGTGTGTCCGTGTATGTGTGCGTGTTGTGTGTGTCCGAGAGAGAGAGAAGAGAGGAGCCGTGACCGACGACTTGGCCGGCCAAACGCGGCGGCGCCGGCGGTCTCCGAGCGTGAGTGTGTGTTGAGTGAGTGCCGAGAGGGAGATGTGAGGAAGGGAACGAGAGAGAGACGTGAGAGAGATGTAGAGAAAAAAAAAAAATGTGTCGCTGAATTTTTGTCACGGCGGCTTTCATGAAAGCGGCACCGAATTTATGGGAGGAGAGAAATAGGTTTAGGGTTGAAAGAGTTGGGCTGAGTTGGGCTCATCTATTTTTAAATTATGGGCTATTCATTTTTTTCAAGTGTTGGGCTTCCTTTTAAAAAAAAAAATGTTGGGCTCTTCATTTAAATTAGTTGGGCTGGGTTTTTAATTAAATGTGTTGTGCTAAATTATTGAAGGTGTTGAGCTGATCTTTTTAATTAAATGCTGATGGGCTGTTTTAATTTTAAATGATGGACTGGACTTTTAACTAAAAGCTGATGGACTATGTTTTAATAGTGGGCCGAGAATTAAATGAATTGGGCCGAAAATAAATGGATTTGGGCTCCACAAAATTTAAATAAATGGTTGGACTTAACTATTTAAATATAGTTGGGCTTTAGTTTAATTAAATGATTAGACTTACCTTAAATTAAATTCTTGGACTTAAATTAATTAAATCTTTGAGACTTAATTAATTAAATTATATTAAGTCTAATTAAATAAATAATTAACTTAATTATAAGTTTAAATTATATAATTATGATAAGTTAATTAATTAATTGACAAATTCAAGGTTGAGTTCAAGTTTAAATTACTTAATTATGATTATGACTTATGTAATAAATTTAATTAATTTCTTTTAAAGAAAGAAATTTAAATTAGAATGTTTAATAAATTAAATTATGTTAATCAAGTGCATAATTTGATAATTTTATTATGTGTTATATTAAACGAGATTCCTTAATATATCTGAACTTAATATGTATTTCAAGTATGTTATACTTTTGTAAAAGTATTTAACATAAGAATATTATGAAATTTAAATCGTTTTTAAATGAAAAGGCGAACAAGGGTATTGTTGGTGCCTTAGCGATATATATTAGTTTTCAAATTTAATTATATCCGAAAACCGGGCTTAACCAATCATAAGCTAGTATCATGCTCTACTTGAACTTAAGGATAGCTCTTGAGACCTATTAAGACTAGTACTTCTTGTAGGTTTTGACGATCGAGGGATTATCGTTGCTTTCCGAGGCGCATATTCTTGTGATTTCTTCGGGCTTTGTCCTATCAAGGTGGGCTTTATTCTGAAAAGTATATTTGAGTTATATGCTCGATATTTTGAAATGAAATCTGTTGTTTATCGATAAAATGTTTTTGTGCTTTCTACTACATTTAAAGCTCGTATATGTATCGATCGAGATTCTCTTTTAATCTTATACATTAATTGAGAATTGTATACACTAGTTAGTTGTTTGGTGGGTTGATCTCCATCGGACACCGACATAATCATGAGGCGTTATAAGGGTGCTTGTGCGGATGCGTCCGAGATGCGTCATGTTATTATGGTGCTTATGCGGATGCGTTAGAGTACGTCATGTTATTATGGTGCTTGTCGGATGCGTTCAAGCACGTCATGGAATTATGAATTTGTCAGGTTCGTCCCGATGACAATAATGGGAGCATGTGATCCGACGGTGGCTAGAGGCCGGGATCAAAGCGAGTAATGTAAGAGTCGTGACAATGGGCCCAAATAAATGAAATATTTTGCATGCTTAGAAGTGGTTTCTCTTTTAAAACCTTCTAAGTTATGTTATCATGATTGGATAAACCGCTTTTACGGATTTATGAAATGTTTATGAAAATGCATGTCCACCGAGTACATTAGTACTCCCAAATGTTTTCAAATGTTTTCGGGTTGATCAACGGGCGACGGGCGGTGAGATTTGAGTTCACTCAGTATTTTGACGGATCATTTCGTATTTAGACTTCGATGAACTAGCTCAAATTTCATTGTTCCTCTTGTCTATGACTTGAATTGTCCTTTGATGAGCTTAGACTCGAATCCTTGATGTTTAGCATTTGGCGTATATTGGCTATCGAAGCACGAAACTAAACTTGTGATCCGAGGATAGATGTTGTTTTGTTTGGATTACATCCTCCGATGTCTTCCACTTTCATTTAGGAAGCTATTCCCAAATTCTAAGGGTTTATTGCCTTGATCATTCGAGTCAATTTATTTACTTTATTCCTTATATTTTCCGCATTTCATTAGTCGCGTTTCGATTTACGAGCTTCCGTTATTTTTAGAAATCGGGCTGTGACAGAGTGGTATCAGAGCATATGTTTTCTTTCGTGTCTCCGACCATCCAAAATCTTTTCATGTCGAGTCTAGAATAGTACCTCTAGATTTCTTGTAATCTCAGTGACTCTCAGCTCACCGTCACGCCAACTGATCAACAAAAGTATGATTTAAATGTTTCAAAGTGAGATTACGAAATGATGTACGCCATTGATGAATGTTTCCATGTGGATTACAAGTTATTTTCATGTGTTGATTTGTGAATTGCCAAAATGCTTTCACATTGTTATCGTGAATCATTGTATTTAGATAGCCAAGTTTATTGTCGTGTTAGGGACAACCCGAACCCTTAACGACCCAAATGAAATTGATTGTCGAATTGGATTTTCAAAATCTTTTCGATCATGCATGAGACTTTTGGAACCTAGATGACAATAGGTTTCACAAAAACGAAAATGTTTGATTACGATATTTTGGATTCATATCCTAAAATGATCGGATTAAGTTATGGGTTCTCTCACAAACTGTTTGTGTACTCAAGGGCTGTTTCAAGAATGTAAGTCGTGATAGCCTCGCTATAACAACTTAGAAAGAACTAGTTCACTGTTTCACATAGAAGCGTTTGAACATAGAAGTAACATGAAAAAGATTGAGGATTCACTTGAGTTACACCATTATGGTCAGGATTAGTTCCTCATATAGGTGTTATCTTGTCATAATGGAAGACGCACCAATAGGAAATGATATGGGAGACGTACCGGTAGGGAATGGTAGGGGTCGAGAACGAGGACGTGGTCGTGTACAAGGAAGAGGTTTTATCCATCAGGAACCTAACCCACAAGTAGCACCGTACCGTACGACTGAAGAAAAGTTCCGCAAAGAGAAACCTCCGTCGTTCGATGGACTAGGTGATCCGATGGATGCTGAGAAGTGGATACGAGCTGTGGAACGGATTTTTAACTATATCCGATGTGAAGACCAGGAAAAAGTGAAGTGCGCCACCTACCAGCTTGTGGAAGAAGCTGACTTCTGGTGGGAGTCAGTGAGACGCACCATGACTGAGGAGGAACTCGAGAACCTCACATGGGAAGAATTCAAGACTGAACTGTACGAGAAGTACATACCAGGATGTTACCATCAGAAGAAACAGAACGAGTTCGGAATCAAGCGAGAATTGGGAACTGTCACTGAATATGACTGAGCTTTCAACCAACTGTCAAGGTATGCTCCACATCTGGTGGACAACGATGCAAAACGCGAGAAGTTTAGAAGCGGACTACGTCATGAAATATCGATTTCCTAGCTAGTCGGGGTGATCTTACATATGCACAAACGCCGAAAGGTGGCTCTTACCATCGAGTCACCTTACGCGAGAGAAAGGAAAAGCTCCCTGCGATGCGTGTACGCGCCATCTCAAGATAACGGCAAAGGAAAAGAAAATGGAATGAGGGTAATGGAGGAAAATGAAATGGAAAGAAACCTCGGAATCGAATCAGGCGTAATCGAATCCGCCTCCAATGATAGGCCGAGCACCTTGCAGGAATGCCGAAACCCCACCTAGGCAAATGTCGAAGGGGGCAAATATTTGTTATTCTTGTGGAGAAGCGGACATTTGCTCCGGTATGCCTAAAGAAAATGGGAAAGCACCCGTGACCAAACCACGAAATCAACAAAGGCAAATCCATGGTCCTAGAGAAACCGTGGACAACCACCAAACACGAGGGCCTATGCTCTAAACCAGAATCAAGCGGCCCGAGCACAGGGAAATCTAACAGGTATGATCAATGTGATTGGTATACCTGTTATAGCTTTGTTTGATACGGGGGCATCACACTCTTTCATTTCATGTGCTGCTTGTAAGGCTTTAGACTTAACTCCTGAACCATCTAGTGAAGCTTTAGTGATTAGCACACCAGGTGGAGAAAGAATGTCTGCTGAAAATATTGTCTTGAACTTAGAACTGAACATAGGTGCTGAAGAATTTAGGGCAGACTTATATGTCATCTCTATGATAGAATTTGATATTATCTTAGGAATGGATTGGCTTACCAAAGTCAATGCCACAATCTTGTGTAACGAGAGAAAGATCTCCTTCCAGACCCTTGGAAAGGAGGGGATGAATTTTCATGGGATAAGAATGGGAAAAGGAGTATCGGTGATATCTGCCATGAAAGCCACCAAGATTATGAAGAAAGGAGGTTGTTATCGTTTCTCGTCACTTGACAAGAAAACCGGTGGAGAAAACAATTGGAGAAGTTCCAGTGGTTCGAGAGTACGAAGATGTTTTTCCAGAAGAATTACCGGGTATGCCACCAGATCGGCAATTAGAGTTCATAATCGACTTAGAACCCGGAGCAGCTCCAGTATCAAGACCATCGTATAGGATGGCCCCACCCGAATTGCAATAACTAAAGGTTCAGTTGCAGGAGCTCTTGGACCTAGGTTTCATACAACCTAGTGTATCGCCATGGGGAGCACCAGTCCTATTTGTCAAGAAGAAAGACGGAACGTTAAGGATGTGTATCGATTACAGGGAATTGAACAAGCTCACTATTAAGAATAGATATCCTCTCCCCAGGATAGATGACTTGTTCGACCAACTGAAAGGAGCTGGAGTATTTTCCAAGATAGACTTAAGGTCTGGATACCATCAGCTCAAAATGAGAAGGGATGATATTCCTAAGACAGCGTTTAGAACATGTTACGGACATTACGAGTTCACAGTGATGCCGTTTGGGTTAACAAATGCCCCAGCTGTTTTTATGGATCTAATGAATAGAGTTTTTCATCAGTATCTTGATAGTTTCGTCTTAGTGTTTATCGATGATATTCTCATCTACTCTAAGACCGAGGAACAACACGAAGAGCACTTGCGTGTTGTACTCGAGATTTTACGAAATGAGAAATTATACGCCAAATTCAGCAAGTGTGAACTTTGGTTAAAGGAAGTGATGTTCCTCGGACACATCGTGATAGCCGAGGGAATCAAAGTAGATCCTGCTAAGGTGGAAGCCGTCAAAGGATGGAGGACACCATCAAACGCCAATGAGATCAGAAGTTTTCTCGGTTTGGCGGATACTACGTAAGATTCATTGAAGGTTTCTCAAAATTGGCTAGGCCAATGACACAACTTCTAAGAAAAGAACCAAGTATACTTGGACCAAGGCGTGAAAAGAGTTTTCAAGAACTTAAGACAAAGCTAACCATCGCTCTAGTGTTAGCAAACCGAGATGAGAATGAAGGATTCGTTATTTACACGGATGCATCAAGTTGGGACTGTGTTGTGTACTAATGCAAAACCGGAAGGTGATAGCATATGCATCTCGTCAACTGAAGCCCCATGAGTTGAATTATCCGACTCATGACTTAGAGTTAGCTGCAGTCGTACATGCTTTGAGGATCTGGAGACACCACCTTTATGGAGTTAGGTGTGAAATTTTCACAGATAATAAGAAGTTTAAAGTACTTTTTCGAGCAGAAGGATCTGAATATGAGATTTCAAATTTTATTTATTGCGCAAGTTCTGTCATTGAGTTTGTTTCAACTGGAAAATCACTTGAGTTTTTCACTTTTCGTGAAAGAAGTTTACGAACAGAAAATTTCATAAAAGCGTCCTTTTGAAACTAAGCCTTCATGTGAGTGAGAAGTATTTGTGACGGGTCTGGCCAGCCCATATGACCAAAGACATCTCAGTAGTCGTCATTCTGGTCTTCGGATCCTATATCCCAATTATTAAATTCAAGGAAAATATTGGTTCAAACTCTCAAAAGTACGATCACCTCGAATTTCAAACCCTTACCCTTGTAAGTTGTTTTGATAAGTTTTCTTCAATCCTCGAAACTAATAAGTACGATGTAGGTTGACTTATCTTGTCACCTAAGTTTTCAGAAATTGTAAGTGATAGACATCAGTGATAATGTAGAAGTTCAAGATATATTTTCCTCTATGAAACACCTAAATACGATGACCCTTGATGGGCTTTATGCGGATCGATGACGAGAAAGTTATACTCATGTGAGTGTTATGAAAATAAAGTTATGAATGATATACTCTTTAGCATTTAGTGCAAAGTAGAAGTAAAAGGAAAATATATGATATTCTTGGAAAATAATCTCATATTAATATTTTATAAAGAGAGATTACAACTTATCTTTAAGATAGTTGATTGTCCTTAAGACCTCGTTAGTAGGTTGGACATGTTTAAAGTTGGTGATGCACGAGACTCTTTGCAATGGACATATAAGGAATGATAGCATCTTTGTTAACGAATCTCTCGTTTTATACCTCAAGCCTTAGAATTATGCTTGAGCATAATTGATTTCGAATATACGAGACCTTGTATGGTCGAAAATGTCGATCACCACTTTATTGGGATGAAGTGAGTGAAAGAAAGTTACTAGGTCCAGATTGAGTACAACAATATTGGAAAGGTCGATCACATCAAGCAAAGAATCAAAGAAGCTCAGGACAGACAAAAGTCTTATGCCGACAAACGTCGATCAGACTTAGAATTCAATTTCGGGATCGAGTTTTTCTTAAGGTTTCTCCTTCAAAGGGAGTTATACGTTTTGGCAAGAGATGAAAGTTACGACCCCGCTATATAGGACTTTTCGAGATCCTAGACAGGATAGGCCTTGTAGCCTATAGGTTGGCTTTGCCACCAAGCATTTGAGACGTGCACAATGTGTTTCATGTCTCGCAATTAAGAAAAATACGTGTTTGATCCGAAACATGTAATTAAGCACGATGAAGTAGTCCTAGCCAGGACTTAAGTTATGAAGAAATACTGTCCAAATTTTGGATAGAAAGTTCAAGTTTTACGAACAACAAACAAAATGTTCTCGTCAGTAAAGTGGAATCATCACGATGCGGAGGAGGCCACGTGGGAACTTGAGGAAAAAATGAAAACTAAGTATCCCGATTTAGATTACAAGGTATGGAATTTCGAGGACAAAATTTTTATAAGGATGGAGGATGTCATAACCGGTCTTTCTTAATAAGATTAGAAGGACTTTCGAACTTAGAATTTAAAATGATTAGTGCCCAAAGAAAGAAAACTTTTAAATTCCAAACAAAAGAATTTATTTCATTAAGCGATTACGAGAATTATTATCTATAATATAATAATTGAATATGATTTATACATATATTTATAAATCATTATATCAATAATATTATGTCGATGTTTAATTAATTTATAATCTTTAAGATCGGACTTTGGTAGTAAATAAATTATCTAATGGATTTTAATTGAAAAAGCCCAAAAAGGAGAAGCCCATTGAAAACCCTAACTATATGAGCTCCTTCTTCTCCTTGAATAAACCCTAGCCTCCACTTCAACATTCACTCTCTCATTCCTGCAGCCCCAACAAGAGGAGACAAGGTTTAAAATTTTCTCTCATTTCATTTTAGTGTACATATGAGTTTATGTGATGTGTGTGTTACTATTTATGTTTGTGTGTGTGATGGTATGAGTGAGAGACAGAGATGGACGAGAGTGGGAGAGAGGCAGAGAACGCGAGAGGCTGGCGGCGGCGCCGGTGGTGGCTACGGCTGCGGTCGCCGTCGTGTGTGTGTCTCCGTCGCATCGTGTGTGTGCACTGCATGCGTGTGTGTGTGTTCGTCTCCGCGAGTGTGCTGTGTGTGTCCGTGTATGTGTGCGTGTGTGTGTGTCCGAGAGAGAGAGAGGGGCCGGACCGACGACTGGCGGCCAAACGCGCGGCGCCGACGGTCTCCGGCGTGAGTGTGTGTTGAGTGAGTCTTGAGAGGAGGCGTGAGGAAGGAGCAGAGAGAGGCGTGAGAGATGTAGAGAAATAAAAAAATGTGTCGTCGGATTTTTGGTAGCAGCAGCAATTTCATGGGAAGCGGTACGGAATTTATGGGAGGAGAGAAATAGGTTTAGGGTTGAAAGAGTTGGGCTGAGTTGGGCTCATCTATTTTTAAATTATGGGCTATTCATTTTTTTCAAGTGTTGGGCTTCCTTTTAAAAAAAAAAAGTGTTGGCTCTTCATTTAAATTAGTTGGGCTGGGTTTTTAATTTAATGTATTGGGCTAAATTATTGAATGTGTTGGACTGATCTTTTTAATTAAATGTCGATGGGCTGTTTTTAATTTTAAAGGATGGACTGAACTTTTAATTAAAAGCTGATGGACTATGTTTTAATAGTGGGCCGAGAATTAAATGAATTGGGCCGAAAATAAATGGATTTGGGCTCCAGAGAATTTAAATAAATGGTTGGACTTTAACTATTTAAATATAGTTGGGCTTTAGTTTAATTAAATGATTAGACTTACCTTAAATTAAATTCTTGGACTTAAATTAATTAAATCTTTGAGACTTAATTAATTAAATTATATTAAGTCTAATTAAATAAATAATTAACTTAATTATAAGTTTAAATTATTTAATTATGATAAGTTAATTAATTAATTACTATTAAGTTTAATTAATTAATTGACAAATTCGAGTTGAGTTCAAGTTTAAATTACTTAATTATGATTATGACTTATGTAATAAATTTAATTAATTTCTTTTCAAAGAAAGAAATTTAAATTAGAATGTTTAATAAATTAAATTATGTTAATCAAGTGCATAATTTGATAATTTTATTATGTGTTATATTAAACGAGATTCCTTAATATATACGAACTTAGTATGTATTTCAAGTATGTTATACTTTTGTAAAAGTATTTAACATAAGAATATTATGAAATTTAAATACGTTTTTAAGCGAAAAGGCGAACAAGGGTATTGTTGATGCCTTAGCCGATATATATTAGTTTTCAAATTTAATTATATCGTAAAACCCGGCTTAACGAATCATAAGCTAGTATCATGCTCTACTTGAACTTAAGGATAGCTCTTGAGACCCATTAAGACTAGTGCTTCTTGTAGGTTTTGACGATCGAGGGATTAGCGTTGCTTTCCGAGACGCATATTATCGTGATTTCTTCCGGCTTTATCCTATCAAGGTGGGCTTTATTTACTGAAAAGTATATTTGAGTTGTATGCTCGATATTTCATGAAATGCAAACTGCTTATCCAATAAAATGTTTTGTGCGCCTACTGTTTAAGGCTCGTATATGTATCGATCGAGATTCTCTTTAATCTTATACATTAATTGAGAATTGTGTACACTAGTTAGTTGTTTCGGTGGGTTGATCTTCATCGACACTAACATAATCATGAGGCGTTATAAGGGTGCTTGTCGGATGCGTTAGAGATGCGTCGTGTTATTATGGTGCTTATGCGGATGCGTTCGAGATACGTCATGTTATTATGGTGCTTGTCCGGATGCGTTCAAGTACCTCATGGAATTATGAATTTGTCCGGTTCGCCCCGATGACAATAATGGGAGCATGTGATCCGACGGTGGCTGAGGCCCGGATCAAAGCGAGTAATGTAAGAGTCGTGACAATGGGCCCAAATAAATGAAATATTTTTGCATGCTTAGAAGTGGTTTCTCTTTTTAAAAACCTTCTAAGTTATGTTATCATGATTGGATAAACTGCTTTTACGGATTTATGAAATGTTTATGAAAATGCATGTCCACTGAGTACATTAGTACTCAGCCCAAATGTTTTCAAATGTTTTCAGGTTGATCAATGGGCGCTGACGGGGCAGAGCTGAGATTTGAGTTCACTCCGTATTTTGACGGATCATTTCCGTATTTAGACTTCCGCTGATGAACTAGCTCAAATTTCATTGTTCCCTCTTGTCTATGACTTGAATTGTCCTTTTGATGAGCTTAGACTCTGAATCCTTGATGTTTAGCATTTTGACGTATATCGCTATCGAAGACGAAACTAAACTTGTGATCCTGAGGATAGATGTTGTTTGTTTGGATTACATCCTCCGATGTCTTCCACTTTCATTTAGGAAGCTATTCCCAAATTCTAAGGGTTTATTGCCTTGATCATTCGAGTCAATTTATTTACTTTATTCCTTATATTTTCTGCATTTCATTAGTCGTGCCTCGATTTACGAGCTTTCGTTATTTTTAGAAATCGGGCTGTGACATGGGAGGCAGTTTTGCGGTGGCGTGTGCATGGGCAGTGCCTACAGGCGGCCCAACCCATCTTGGACCGACCCGGCCCGTTTGTGACCCTGACCTGTTTTGACCCAGATCCAGTTTTCTGACCCTACCGCCCAATTCACTATTCCAGCCCAGTTTTCGATTTTTGACCCAAATCTAATTTTGACGAGTCCAGTCCGTGCCCATACACGCAAGGCCCGTTTCGAGATTTTTGAAGATTTGTACTTTGTAAATTTATGTAATAAATTAGGTGGGGAAGTATAGGATCCACGAGTGGGCCGCGATGAACGATTTTATTTTATTTTTTATCGTTCAAAGCATGTCGTTGATGTTTAAATTATGTTGTAGCATGCTATGTATGTTTAATTACATAGATAAACATGTCATATGTTTTCGTGATTGAATGCGTATAACAAGCATGCTAGGTTTATCGCGTTTTGAAGCATGTTTTAGAATTCTTCGAGCTTGTTTTACATGTTGAGTTCTAGATAAAGCATGCTAGGACTACGTGATCTGCATGGACAAACCTTTTGAAATAAAAGACTAAGCAAGAAACCTGATGTATTAATTCTTAAATTAAAAACGTCGAGACCTCCATATCTTGGTCTCTAAACAAAGTGGTACGCACTGTGAGTAAACGTCCACACGCATGGCTTGCTTGCATTGTTTATCATAAGTTTGTTAGATGAGATTTCTACGTCCACACGCATGACTTGCATGTGCGATTTTCATAAGTTCTCTAGAGATAGATTTAAAATGAGATGACAAACGAATTTGAATTGGAAGCGGTATGGTCCGAGTGAGTATGCTAATTCTAAGAATTCATTTTTCGCTGTCAAAATTGTGGTCATTGCTTAGGCATCACCTCAAGTACAACTTCTCGTGAAGTCCCTTTTTTCGATAATGATGTGATCTAGTAAGGTCCAATCAATAATTTTATTTGTCATAAGGATAAGTTGACATTGATTGAAATTAAACGACTAAA
The DNA here is from genome assembly GCA_036937905.1 of Salvia rosmarinus. Classification (NCBI taxonomy): domain Eukaryota; kingdom Viridiplantae; phylum Streptophyta; class Magnoliopsida; order Lamiales; family Lamiaceae; genus Salvia; species Salvia rosmarinus. The sequence goes on along the minus strand of CM072813.1, from coordinate 12,714,834 downwards.
ATATTTATTTTAGTCTGGTTGAGGGGTTCATGTGTAAACGTCCACACGTGTGGCATGTATGTGGGATTCCTTGGACGATTGGAGGTTTTAATTAATATTGTTTTATCAAAAAGTTACAATATTATTGTTACGAATTATGTGTGATCGTATGGTTATGTGTTTCATATTACTTTTCAGATATGTCTCTTACATCGATTGTCAATATGCTCGCACAAAATCCTTTATCCGGTCCAAATTTTATTGAGTGGAAAGCGAAACATTGAGATTGTTCTTACCATCGAAGAAAATTTATTTGTACTCTCTACACCTCATCCAACGTCCCTAGACGATTTTCATCTACCAATGAGGAGCGCAAGGAGCACGAGAAATGGGATAAATCAAATAGAATGACAAAATACCTTTTTTTGGTCACCATGTGCGAGTCCTTGCAACTCCAACATCAAGAGATGGAGGATGCAACCACTATCCGCTAAATCTCATGAAATTGTATGAGGAGTCGGATAGAATCGCTAGTCAAAATTTGAAAAAATTAATTATGTCAAGTTCAATGATGGAAGACCATTCAGTGCATGACCATGTAGAGCAGATGATCAATCTCTTTGGAGAGCTCGAGTTGATTGGAAGATATATCGATGACGAATTCAGAATCGATATAGTCCTCAATACTTTATCCAAATCTTTTGATGACTTCCGTTATGGTCTAATCCTTATGAAAAGAGTTATACTCTAGATCATTGAAAGAGGATTTAGTAACGGAAGAACGCAAGATTGGAAAATATGCACAGTTTTTAGTACGCACCTCAAGGAAGACCACTGCTTCATCGAAAGATGAAAAGGTAAAGTGGGATTCAAGAGATGCTAATGCTAAAGAAAAGAGTGGAGTAATACAAAAGGCTCTACCAGCGGTTTGAAAAAGCCAAAGGAGAAGGGCAAGTGCTTCAAGTGCGGTGAGACTTGGCATTGGAAGACTAATTTCCCTATGATGAAGGCTCAAGGTAAGCCATTGGCTTCAGTAACGGAAACATGTTTAGCAACTTGTTCTACTCATTCATGGGTAATAGATACAGGTGCGACTGGTCATGTTTGTTACATTTGAAGGGGTTCATGCGGACAAGGGAGCTGGGTGATGGCGAGATAACGATCTCCATGGGCAACGCGGAAAAAGTCGAGGCCATTGCAGTTGGAGATGTTACTTTATGCTTTGATAGGACATTTTTAGTATTAAATTATGTTTTATATGTGCCGGAGTTTCGACGAAACCTTGTTTCAGTTTCAAAAATATATACGCATGGATATTCAATTATTTTTTATAGTGGTGTTTCTGTCATGAGAAATGACGAATTTATCTGTGGTGACACTTTATATAATTCATTTTATACTATTTCTGCCAAGCATAATACCTATATTTATGTTGCATCTACATCAAACCATAAGAGGAGAAAGTTTTTTTTGTAAGATGACACCACATATCTTTGGCATCTTAGATTATGTCACATCAAATTTAAATAGGATCCAAAGATTGGCTAAGAATAGAGCGTTGGGTGATATTACGGTTACTCTGTTCCCAGTCTGCGAATCCTGTATAGAGGGAAAGATATCGACTAGACCCTTCAAAGCAAAGGGTTATAGAGCCAAAGAAGTGTTGGAGCTAGTCCATTCTGACCTGTGTGGACCGATGTCCACACAAGCTCGTGGATTGTACGAGTATTTTATCACTTTCATTGACAATTACTCAAGGTACGGATACGTATACCCGTTTCACCGCAAGTCTGAATGCTTTAAGAAATTCAAAGAATTTAAGGCGAAAGTGGAGACGAAGCTAGGTAAGAGTATCAAGTCACTTATGATCGATCGCGGTGAAGAATACATCAGTAATGAGTTCATGGACTATTTGGTGCAGTGTGAGATTACATCCCAACTCACTACACCGGGCACACCACAACAAAATTATGTGTCAGAGCGAAGAAATAAGACTCTCTTAGAGATGGTTAGATCAATGATGAGTTATGCAACATTGCCTATTTCGTTCTGGGGTATTCCTTAGAAAAAATGATTTATTTGCTCAATCTGGTACCATCCAAGTCAGTCGATAAGACCCACTTCGAGTTATGGTTTGGGCGCAAGCCTAGTTTAAGCCATACAAGGATATGGAGCAATCCAGCACATGTGTTGAATAAAAAGACTGACAAGTTGGAGGCTAGATCTGACGCAAGACTATTTATTGGATATCCTAGAAGAACGAAAGGTGGTTATTTTTATAGTCCTAAGGATCAGAAGGTCGTTATTAGCACCAACCCCCGATTCTTAGAGGATGACTACATGAAAAACCACAAATCTAAGGTTGAAATCATTCTTCAAGAATTAGAAGATGATCGTATTCCACCACCGATTAGGTTAAAGGTACGAGATATCATGTATAGTGGGAGGGATCAATACCAGATACTTCAAGAAATTGAAGTGGGTCGATTCCACTAGGGATATCGACTGTACAAGGGGCACCTACCTAGAAAGTTGTGCAAGATAGAGAACCACAGGTTACTACACCCACCGTTGCCATTGTGCCAATAGCACCTTGTCGTAGTGGGAGGGTTGTTCGTCAACCCGAACGATTTATGTTCATGGACGAATCTTCAGATTTAGTCCCAGCAAACAAACATGCAGTAATCGATCCATGGACATACAGCGAGGCGATATAAGATATAGATGCATGAGCATCTAGTATAGAAGCTTAAGCAGTCCATTTATGGACTCAAGCAAGCTCCCAATCATGGAACTTAAGCTTTGACGAGGTGGTAAAATCCTATGGATTTATCCAGTTGCCTAGCGAGAGTTACTTGTATCGTTTAGATGTCAACGGTGACGTGGTATTTCTTTCACTTTTCGTAGATGACATCCTTCTACTTGGCAACAACGTGAAGCAGTTATCAGACGTAAAGAGTTGGTTATCAGATCAGTTTCAAATGAAAGACTTAGGAGATACAACGTATATTCTTGGGATCAAGGTTTACCGAGATCGTAAGAGAAAAATGTTGAGCTTATCCCAGCGTCTTACATTGATACCGTTATTACTCGTTTTAGCATGCAAACCGCCAAGAAGGGATTGTTACCCTTCAGACATGGTGTTTCTTTAACTAAGGAGCAGTCACCTATGACTGCAAATGAGATAGAGGAAATGAGACAAGTTTCTTACGCTTCCGTCGTAGGAAGTCTCATGTATGCGATGTTGTGTACGAGACCCAATATCTGTTATGCGGTAGGCATGGTAGCTAGATATCAGTCTAACCTGAACAAACTCATTGGACTACGGTAAAGCATATACTCAAGTACCTGAAAATGACTCGAGATTATAGGCTAGTTTACCAAGCAGATAGTCTAATGCCTTTGGGTTATTCAGACTCGTATTTCCAAGCTGACTGTGATCAGAAGAAGTTTACCCCAGGCTATGTGTATACCTTGAGAGGTGGAGCCGTATCTTGGCGGAGTGCAAAGCAACGGTGCATTGTAGACTCCACCATGGTAGCCGCATATGTAACCGCATCTGAGGCTGCTAAGGAGGCAATATGGATCAAGAACTACCTCATGGATCTAGATGTGGTACCTCGTTTGCCTAAAAGTATCATAGTGTACTGTGATAATTCAAGTGCAGTAGCAAACTCAAAGAAACCACGGACCCACAAGACGACAAAATACATAGAGAGAAAATACCATGTCATATGAAAAATCTTTAGACGAGGTGACGTGTTGATTGAGAAGATTGGTACTGCGGATAACCTAGCTGACCCATTCATGAAGAGCCTGTCGTAAAAAGTCTACGACGAACATGTTCGAGGACTTGGATTGCGCAAGATGGCCCCCACTTAGAAAGGAAACTTTTGTATAAGTGGGAGAAACAAAGTGATGGTGTTGTTTGTAATAGCTAGTAGAGAGACACATTGTATACTAAAAGTTTGCTTTAGTATAAATGGGAGATTATTGGATTTATATACTGAAAGCAGAATGGTTGAGCTTGTATACAATATTTCCTATTACCAACCATTATTATAATCTCCTATCTGAATTGTTTACTTGATTACATATGTATGTCCATTTATCTCATACAAAAGTTAGATCATACAGTGTGTAGAAGATCATAGAATTCTATATGATTGGTCAAGCTTATTGAGATATAAAAATGATCATAGTTGAGACAACTTGAGGACGAGTTATCGGTATAGGCTGCAATATAGATAAAAAAATGACTTGACTTGGTTGTTTGTCTATGTTGGTACATCTCTGACGTATTGATGGATCACAGTGAGATGAGTTCTTCTATCTAACCGTCGTGAAGAACCTAGATCTCGGTGACTTTACATTGATCTAAACCTCGATAAGGTTTTAGGTGAGTATGAGTTGCTGACCATCACTTTGACTTGTTATGGCTGAGAGTTACACGAGATAACCCAAGATTCTCCGCATCTTGGGTGGTGGTAGTGCTTGTATCTCATGCTAGTTACCTGTATCGAGTCACCGTATCCATTTAGAATGATGACGTCTCCTTAAGGAACTCAAAAGGTTTATTGTACTAAACCCTACAAGTTGAATTAGCTCAAATACAATAATAAGGTTGAGTGGTACTCCTTAAGGAATTAAAGGATTAATTATTTTAAGCAGTCAGAAAGCTATAAATAATTAATGGACGTATGATATCTTAAATACGGGGATTCGTGAAGTCTAAGTGCAAGCCTGACTCAACTTCGATAATAAAGGGGTAAGTCAGTATTTATTCTCTAGTGGCATGAATAAATATTTATTAATTAATTTATGTTCTGCGCTGAACATAAGATAATTAATTCATTTTAGACTCATCTTTATTCCTTGCATTTGATCCCTGGGTTGGCTCATCAAGGCTTGAATTGCTGGAATTTTCGTCCCCCTCTATGTAGAGTCCCACTGGGACTTTGTTTTGATTCTCTTATATCTAGATAGATTATATCTAATATCATTAGATATCAAATGATATTATTCTAGATATGCTTTATTTGAAAAGATATGATTGTATTTATTAGTTATGCAGAGATCATATCCTAATAGGATTATAGGGTTGCATTATACATACAATGTGAGAGAAAATCAGAAGAATCCTAATCATTGTAATTTTCGAAAATTACAAGTTGAGGAAGAAGGCGAATTTTTGTAGTACTCTCCATAGATTGATCTCACTCAACATTGAAGTTTTGGCAAAGGGATACAGTCCAGAAGATCAAAGCACGAGTCTTAATCATTCTTTATCCGAGAAATTTGTAGGTAAACACGAGTAAACACCAACGTGTTGTAATTAATTATATAGGTGCATGCTAGGTATATAAATCAATGTATGGTGAATTAAAAATTCAAGATAGATCCTCGGGAGAGGGTAAAATCATATTTCCCTATAGAATATTCTACGTTTTTTTTCTGCAAACACCGAGATTTTTGCACTCCAGTTGGGTTGTGTTATGAAAAACACATACCACAATCACGACAGAAAATAAAGAACACAAGAATTGTTTACTCAGTTCATCTTGCAACTACGTCTGGGATGATATCAAGCTAGAGATTTCACTATATTTTTCGGATACATATTATAGGGAGAAACGTTTATTAAATAGATATTAATCAAACCCTAACCCTAAGCTCATTAGGGTTTCGCCTAGGCCCTAACATAAGTCCAAAAGTTGGATCATCGAGATCGGGCTTGAGTGTATAGTCCATTTAGGCTCCATACTCCAACAATCGCTCACTTGAAGACTGAATTCCCAAGTAACCTACATTATTGCTTTCTTTCCCGTATCCGCTATCGCCTAGCCTCATCTTCATGCTCCAAGGCCAATTGAAGCTATGCATAGCTTCAATTTCTCTGAGGTTATCACCTTAGTAAACATGTCTGCTGAATTTTCACTTCTAAGGATCTTTGTTAGCTGCAAGATCTTCTTCTCCAACAAGTGATAGATGTAGTGATACTTCAACTCAACATGTTTTGTCCTCGAATAAGACGCTGGATTCTTTGCTAAGAATATAACACTTTGACTATCGATATAGAGAGTGCTACTCTTATGCTCATTCCTAAGCTCACCCAAGAAACTCTGCAACCACACCATCTCCTTACTCGTCTCCGTTACAGCCACATACTCAGCTTCCATTGTGGATAAAAACAACGACTTTCTGGAACTTAGAAGCCCAAGAAATAGCAATATCACCATAAGTAAAGATATATCCGGTTGTACTTCTCCTCCCATCGAGATAATTTGATATCAAATCCGCATCAACATAACATGTCAACACGACACTCTTTCCGTTGAAACATAGAGCTTTCTCTGTGGTACCTCTCAAGTATCATAGAATCAACTTGACTGTTTCCTAATGTTGTTTGCCTGGATCACCCATGAGCAGGTTCACTACTCCCCCAGCTAGGGGTGTGCATCGATCGGTCGGTTCGATGACCGATCGAAATTTTTCAAATCGAAAATCGAACCTAAAAATCGATCGATTTCGATCGGATCGAAAAACCGACTGAAACATATTTTATATATATATATATATATATATATATATATTAAATAAACATATTTTAATCCTAATTATTTAAAATATTAATTAATTATCATATTAAATATATAAATATATAAAATTAATATTTTCGGTTCGGTTCGGCTACCGACCGAACCTAAAATATAAAATCGAAAACCGAACCGAAAACCGATTTTCTCAAAAACCGAACTAAACCGACCGAAACCAATCGGTTCGATCGGTTTTTTCGATTCGATCGGTTTTTTCGATTCGATTCGGTTCGCCACATCCCTACCCCCTGCTTTGAGCAATGTATAGTCTTGTACACACCGTAGCATACATGATGTTATAGTCCAAGTGACTCTCACCGATCTCATCAAATTAATTCATTTTTTAAAACAGACCAGACCAACACGATATTTCTCCGGCCTACATATACATAGCCCAACTGTCCGATTTGATTGCTCTAATAATTTTTGCAACGATAAAATCTGGGATTCTAGGGCAAAGGATGGTCAAATGAAGCCTTACGTACTGACACTAAAGACACAAACTCACATTCTACTGCGCAAATGAAATTAACAGAACGCTACTATATATACAAAACAACAATGATATATCCATATATTTTACAAAAGAAGTACACAATACACATAATTATCAACATTTCAATGTAGTTGAATCAACCATAACAGAAAAATCTCTATTGCGTGGACTTTTTAATTCAGCCAAACCCTAAACGTAGCTTAGTAATTGTACTTATCTTACACGGGCAAAATAGGTGGTTTATTGGTGGAGACGAGCCCCTCTTGCCCTAACCCCCATGGCTTGTATTTGGCCGATCACAGCGGTTACCCGCGGAAGAATCCAACGGCAGGCCGTCGGCCACGTCAGCAGCAGAGCAAGAGGCATCCAAACGAGCAGAGGCAGCAGCGAAGCAGGGTGGGGCAGAAACATCGCCAGCAGAGAGAGTGCTGAAAGAATTCCGAATGCAAGAGCACCACGCCTCAGTTTCTCATCCTATTTTTGGCCCATGCTTTGCTTCGTCGCCCCCACGATCACCCAGTAAACCCCGGTGGCCGAAACGAAGCACCACAATGGCACCAGATTCTCCCTAAATAGGGCCTCTGGTTTCTGTTGGTAATAGAGGATGAGGAGAGCAAGCACGATAGGAAGTGCGTATTCCATGAAGTGCCTGAGCGGATTCCACGCCTCCCTGCACAAAATTAACCAATATGGGAATGTCAACAATAAAAACTCAACCCTAACTCCCGAAAAAAAAAAAGAAGCAAAAACCCCACTAAACTAAAACAACATAGTTTTCCTCGTCGTTTGAAAAAGAATGCGAGGATTAAAAGAAGCGAAATGTCTTGGAATAGATCACCTCGAGGAGTTGTGGCGATAACTAACTACCACTTTCCCTTTTCTTTTCACGTACATTGGATTTCTTCTGATGATTTGCATATATGGGAGATTACCCCCTTTTGTGGAAATATATATGAATACACACTTTTTCAAAATGGATGCGTGTATATCCATTTGAAAAAGAGTCGAGATATACCCAAACTATTTTTAAATATATTTTTGTACCATTTTTATACGTAATTTAATCAATCATTTCAAATATCAATCACAAAATCGTTAATTCTTGACATCTTCTTATCAATTTTTATTTTTTATAATTACGTATAAATTAAATTAAAGTTATCTTTTATCAATTTTACTTTTTATAATTTTTATAATTAAAGTTATTAAATTAAAAGGTAAAACTATCGATTTTATAAATAGGGGTGGGGTTGGCCATTTGGGGAGGGTTGGCATTTGAAAGTGAGGTTGGCTGAGGGGGTGGGGTTGGGTTGGGTAGGGGTTTGGTTGGGTAGGGGTTGGCATTGGGGTGGGTTGGCCATTGGGTAGGGGTTGGCATTTGGGGTGGGTTGGCCCATTGGGTAGGGGTTGGCATTTGGGTAGGGGTTGGCAGCGGGAGGTGGGTTGGCCATTTGGGGTGGGGTTGGCCGTTGGGGTGGGGTTGGCCGGTGGGGTGGGGTTGGCCGTGGTGGGGTGGGTTGGCCGTGGGGGTGGGGTTGGCGGTGGGGTGGGGTTGGCGGGGGTGGGTTGGCCGTTGGCCGCCTAGGGGTGGGGGTGTGGGTTGGCCGCCCGGGGTGGGGTGGGTTGGCCTTAGGGGGTTGGCGCTGCGTGGGGGTTGGCCGTGGGGTGGGTTGGGCTGGGTGGTTTCTGCTAATTTTATTAATTATTTATAAATTTAAATCTATATCATTAATTATTAATTATTAATTATCTTGAATTTATTAATCAAATTTCAAAAATTGCATGTGATTCCTTGCGGACAAAAGTGAAGATTCTCTTTCTCTACGAACATTTGACTCGTCTGCACAATTTCCGTGTAATTATTTATCGCACCAATTGATTTGATGAAAATATATTAAAATAATAAAATGGGTATAGATTGCACTTATTTTTTCAAATGGTATTAATGACCCTTTTTCAAAACTAGCTAAATAAACTCAGAACCCTTTAATTTTTACTTGACAAATGACATTACAACATCTAACTACTAATTCCTTTTCTAACCTGCGCGGGTCTTTATAGACATTCTTCGTCTTCATCATGGTCGTCGTTGTTGTAGGAGAGTTGACATTTCTTTGGTTAAAATGAAAGCAATTGACATGTATATATATGTATGTATGTGTGTGTTGATATGCTGAAATATCTCGACTTGAATATTTAGGCGGGGTCTCATTGCCGGTCGGTGGTCGGGGGTAAGGGGACTGGCCCCTTGCACTGGGTCAGGGGTGGAGCGTCCCGGCCGGCAGTATGCAATGTTGGGCCTTAACTCTTGTTTTGGGCCTACTTGTCGTATTAATTTGAGCCGATAGGTTTAATCTCTTAATCTTATATATATGGTCTTTGAGGTATGTCATAACATCCGAAACCCAGCCGCTAATAAATTTGTTCATCGTTTTTACGCGTGGACGTAACCAACACATTGTTGGTGAACCACGTAAATCATGTTTGCTACGTTTCTATTAATTAATTGCTCAATTATCCTATTACGTCACAACAAAGCGGTATCAGTCGTTCGATTAGTGTAATACCAGAAATTTAAAACTTGATTATTAATTTCTTTAACTAAATCAAAATTTAAATTTAGAACGACTAGGGGTGTCTAACGGTTGGTTTGATTAAAGACAATTTCTCGAAAAAGTGGGCAAAACCGAACCGTTTTAAATTTTCGGTTAACAGAAAACCGATCGATTCCGTGGTTCGGTTTTCGATTAACCAAAAACCGAATTAAAATTAATTAATAATAAAACAAATAAAATAATAATAAAACAAATAAAATAATAATTAAAATAAATAAAATAATAATTAAAAGCGAAACTTATTAAAAATAGATAAAATATTTAACAATAATTAATAAAGTAATAATTAAAATTGATTTTCATAATTTTAATTAATTAATTAATAATTGAAATAATAATTAAAAATAAAAAATGGTTTTCGGTTTTTGGTTCCAACCGTTCGGTTATCGGTTAACAATAAGCAATTTTTTCAACTCTGGGCGAAACCTAGCAGATAACCAAATTTGTCGGTTTCGGTTAAAAATTTGTCGGTTTCGGTTGATTCGGTTCTAACCGAAACCAAAACCGTTTAGACACCCCTAAAACGACTATTAAATTTTATAATTGTCGGCGTTTCATTTTTCGAAAAGAAAATTTAAGCAGATATAGAAACGAATCTGATTATAAGTCGAACCAAATATTTTATCTTGGATAACTTATCTAGTCGAACCATATCATTTTATTCCCAAAATATTCCACTTTACCCTACTTTACTCTACTTTTCCTTAAATACTCATCATTTCACCTAAAGGGATCTATGAAGACCTTTGACAACCTGACTTTCCTACACTTCTTATCTCATGTTTTACAAATCAAACCACATTTCTCCACTTTGAACCACCTTACGGCGAAGAGAACCAACAAAAATGTAAGAACTTGTTTCTCTCTATCTTTCATCTTCTTACAATATCGAACAACAAAGCAAATCTGGGTTTTCTCTACTACAATTTTTATTCATTCCTATTACATAATCTAAGAACAAAATGCATAAACAAATATTAGTTTCAATAATTTTCAAATGCATAAGAAATGCTATCGAACATAGAACTATAGTGTTTGGACCGAGCCATTAAGGCTCAATTTGTCAACGTCTGCCGTGGTCGGCGGCAAGGTGGCGGGAAGCGGTGAGGCATGGCGTCGCATAAATCAGCCGGGCGGAGCGGCGACACGAAAAACAAGGCGAGGTGAGAGATCGAGAGAAAATGAGATCGTGCATATGTGTGAGATGCATGCGGCGTGTGGGCATGAGTGGCGGCAGTGGCGCTCGTTGGATCGGGATGCCAGCGGTGGCGTCGCGGCTCGCCGTCGATAGCGGCGGCGATGGCGGTGCAACTCGCATGATCGACCGCGAATGGAGGGTGGAATTTTCAGATCTCGTGAGTGTGTATGTGTGTTTAGGCGCGAGAGGAGGGGTTGAGACATGGCGGCGATGGCCAACCAGCCACCGGCGATGCCCCGGCCGGTGACGATGGCGGCGGTCTAGATCTGGCTGCTTTGATGATCTCACCGAGAGGAGAAGGGGAAGGCGGCGATCTTGCGTGCGTCCGCGTGAGTGTGTGTGTGCGCCGTGTGAAGAATGGAGGAAGCCGAGGTCACGGTGGCGGCGATCTCGTCGGAGACGACGACGCGGCGACGGCAAACTCAGTGTGTGTATGCGTGTACGCGTGAGAGTCCGAGAGAGAGGGATGGATCTGAAATGGGAAAGGGGGTGGGCGGCGGCTAGGATAGTGCATTAGGGTATTATCTTTGTATTTTAATTAATTGTTTGGGCCGAGATTATGGGCCGAATTAAATAAATGGTATTGGGCCTGGATATGTATCAAATAGATGGACTCTTAACTGAATTAATATATGGATCGAAAATAATTGGCTGAAATTGCTATATGTTTGGGCCTTATTCTTTGGGCCAATTAGATGGTCTTATGAATCAAATTATGTGGGCCAAAATAAATTGTTGTTGGGCCGTGATTATGGGCCGAGAATAATAAGTAAGATAGGCTTCTGGAATTAAATTGAAGATGGACTTATATGTATTTTAAATGTTGAGCTAAGAATTTAATTTGGTAATGGACTTGAACTATTCATCTATGATCCATTAAAAGTAAATTAAGGATTTAATAAATTCTACATTAATTAAATATGAGACTCAATTTTTGTAATTAAATTTTGGGATTAATTCTTAATTAATTAAATAATAATCTAAATATCAATTATTTAGAGTGAGTTAATTAAACTCATAAGATTGAATAAAGTCTAAATTTTGAAATTGAATAACATAGTTAATTAATTATGTTAAGGGATAATTTGAAATTATTCTTTTTAAGTGGTTTATTTATGTGAGATGGATCTTTTAAATTATTAAAAGGGTGTGATTGGAAATAAAGTCTAATTAGTGGATATCTAAGATGAATTAAATTAATTTGATTGATTAATCAAATATTATTGAACTTTAAATTGATCCATTTAATTAATATTTAATTATGGATTTACTTAATTAAATTAGGGATTTAATTAAGTAATGAGTTGATTATGTCAGTAGATGCTTGAGGAAATATTATTTAATCAACTTTAATTCTGAGCGCTTGTTAGGAGGCGATTGATTTATAAGAAACCACTTATTGATTGTGTGCTATAAATATGGGATTCTACGATAGAATATGTGGGACATGTGAGGCGAGAAAAGCGTCGAGGAAATGTTGGTAACGAATAAGGGATTGGAACTCGAAAAGCGTTGATCTGGCGTTAACAAGCGAAGAATATTAGTTATGAACTTAAGATTAAGCATAAACTATACAAAGCGGCGTGGAGAAACATCGATGGAAGGGAAGAATCAGACGTCGAAGTGTAAATCTATCGTTATGGCGAGACCAATCGAATAGAGCGAAATATAAATGTTAATCAAGTCATATCGATGGCGAAAATCCTAAAACCAAGACTTTAAAGATATCGGTATCGAATCTTAATGATACTTCTCGAAAAAGCGAATGACATACTAAATTATATTTCTTGCGTTGTGAGGTCAGTGGGCGTGTGAAAACAACGGAGGATCGCTAGCGGGTATTCGAAGGACAATTCTTGAGGTGGGCTTTTCTTGAAACAAAATGATTATGCATAACTCAAGCATGATTTACAAAAGCTTTATGAAATATTATTGCATGAGCTGTTATTGGCGCGAATATTTATGTTTTGTTGTGTCCATATCGAGGTTGGCTTGTCTAATGTGGAATGAGAATTGATTGGTATATCGATGTGGTATGTGAATGAGTTGGTCCACCAGCGTTAAAAAAAGGGTAACGATCGGATCCGACTTAGTTGAGGACTAACTCGGATTGTGTACACGTGTGTTGTGTGTTAAGGTTAGCTACCTCGACCGGTCATGGCGACTATGTGTAGGTGGCCCTCCATAGTCTTGTGAATGAATGAGCGAATGAATGATGAATGAATGACCGGATATGGAACAACGTTGATGAAATAGTCGGCGGACACCTTTGGAAAATGATAAAATATTTGATAGGCATGAGTCTTTTCAACTAAAATCCTCGTGTGCTATTGTGGGCGATTCAATAACTTTTATAAAGAAAATATTTTCGACAATGAGTCCATGAGTACTTTTGTACTTAGCCCCGCATATTCGTTTTTGATGTGCCGATTGAGCAATGATTGATGATGGGTGCGGTGGTGCAAAGTGGTATTAGTTTTGTTGTTATTTTGAAAGGATTTCTAGAACCTTGAGCATGCATCGTCATATGTATGTTTACGTTTATTTCTTTGTCAAACTCGATGTTTTGTTGGTATCATTGATTATTCGCTTCCATATCATATTGAACTTGAAGTGGTACCTCGTTCCTTGAATTGCATACTGATTGGGTTAGATTTAAACATTAAACCTTTTTAAGTCCTTCTCTGACTTGAGTTGTGTCGAAACAATTTATTTCTTTCAGTCTATGCAATCATTCGCAATTGATTGGTTAATTGTATTGAATAATGATGTATATATCCGCTGCATTATCATACCAGTGACGATCCATATGATTCGTATTTCTTTGAAAAGTCGGGTCGTCACAAAGTGGTATCAGAGCACTTGTTCGCTCTGAACCCTAGAAACTCTTTCCTTGAATCATAAGTTGAAAGTTGAGTCTTGAAACTCTTGGTATTTGATTGCCTTTCCTTGGATCTTAAATTGAAAGTTGAGACTATAAATTATTTGTATTTGACTACCTTTGCTTCTGCACTCCATCATCGTCACGCTCAGCGAGGAAGAAGGTAACTATTTCATTGAAAGTTGTTTTGAAATGATGAAAGTTTATGAAATATGAAATGGACTTATAAAAGTCGCATTGTGTTGAAAGTTGAAATATGTTTGAAAGGAGAAAAAGTCTAGAAATTTCAAATGGAGTTGTTGTTTCCAAGGTTTTGAAAAAAATGAATGATTGACATTGAAAAGTTATTTTGAAAATAGCGATTGTTAAGTTGAAAAGAGTTGAGAACTACGGGTGGTGATAAAGGGTGATATGAGAATATCGGTTTATCACATATATGTTTTGAGTTGTGTTTACTCCTATATGCAAAGCATCTAGAGACATAATGTAAATGAGTATGTTTCCTATGAGAACATAGACTCTTAAGGCGCATGATCCTATTGCGCGAACTTAGTATGAGAACATAAGGTATCCCGATTGAGCGGAATACTAAAGAAGAGCGAGAACATAGAAATTTGAAGAATCCCAATCGAGCGGTTTGAGGATAAAAATGCAACTCTCGTTGTGAGCGATTGTTTAATTGGAGTTCGCATTACAGTCCCAACCTCTCTACGAAGAAATTTCGAACACTATCGTCTTATTTCTATCGTGGCGATAACGAAGAATCAAAGCATAACGTTAAGAAAGTATGTGTAAAAGAAAGAATGAATTTTGAATATTGCGGGAGCATATGGTCGAATGTTATGATTCGAATGGAAATAAAGGTTTCATAACTCGATGAGAAATGGTGACCACTTAGCCTTTGCCCAGAAGGCTAGGCGTTGAATATCATTCTATCCTAAAAGACCATACAATCTCTTTTCAAAGACCAAACTATGAAAGTAATTTCATAAGAACTTCGAGAATATAAGATATAAGATTGTGGTTTGACGATGTTTACGACTAAAGTCCTTTATCTGTAGAACCATACAGAAGGTTGTATATTCCTACGGACGTATCGAGGAGCAGCGTCGTGAGTTCTTAGCTCACTTCATGCGATACTAGGCTCTTGTATATGGACGTGGTACATCATACTCTGACGGCGTACTTGGTTACTGAGGCGCCACCCGATTAGCGAGGGGTGTACACATGAGATATCGTCGAATACACATATAAATCGTCGAGAGAGCTTTGATTTCGTTCCATCACCACAGGCTGCATATTCATGGTATAAGGGCTGTAACTTGTGGACTGTATCTCCACGGTGAGAATACACATGGCATGATGAAAATCAGAGTGGCTCCACACGGAGATGCCTCGTTTAGCATCTAATGGACTGCATTCTTACAGGCTGTAGCGGGAACATATTCGAGGCTGGATCTTCTCGTCCTCGACAACTCACTTTTCGATCCTACCACGGTGGGATTCCATCCCGTCATTGCTTGCGGACCATCGTTGTCGATCATTCCATGCCGGCCTCACCTCTACCTACCGGCGTTTCCCCAGTTTAACCGTCGCCAATCGTACGGACCCATGTACCACGATACTGTAGAGATTGACGAGTCACGTAGCTTAACTGAGTGTGTCGTGAGAGAAGCTTGTGTCCGTCTTGCGCTTCTGTTTCCGACCGATGCCTACGAGGAGATCATGGTGAGATCGCCGAGGCACAGCAACTATGGAAGAAACTAGAGTCGTTAGAGTGCGAAGATCATGGCTCCCACACTCGATGTTGAGGTTGAGGATGATGATCTAGAGGAGGGTCGAAGGAGGATCTGAGGAGGACACACTGCGACAATAAGATGGAGAAAATTTATAGTACCCATACTCCGGTTTGACTTTGTCATGCTGAGCCCTATTTACACCACAGGCGATTATGGATCTAGTTATTTAAGACTAGAAAGTGTTTTGTTTATATCACGATTGCATATTTGGTGATGCATACGAGAGCGATGAGTCGTTACGATCTGAACCCTTATTTTGATGACCTCGGTAGTATTTAAATATTTGTATGCATCGTGATTGAGTGCGTGGGGATCTTGATATTAGTTTTGGAGCATCATACTCCGTGCACAGCCTCTTTGGTAAATCTCAAAACAACGATGAAAATCCTTGTAGAGGCATTTGATTTGATATGATGATAGCTCATCGAGGTAATTAGTTTTGATGTCGTATTACATGATGTCGATGATGTGCTAGACTTCGTGCATGATTATATATACATATCGCTGAGATATTTAAGATCATGATGGATGGTATAAGAAGATGTTAGATTGCGTATATATAAGAGGAATTGAAGAGCTAATCCTTGGTTAGAATCCGCCAATTTTCAGCGGAATTTGGGAATCTCGTGGATACGGAACTAGGGATTCACGCGCTAGAGCGAATCCTTAAATCCCTTTATCGCACCTCTTAGAGCGTTTGTCATGCGTTGCTTTGCAAATGATTGGTGCGGTGACTTCGACGGGCGAATAGAAAGACCTTATATGAATAGGAACTAGAAGCTTACACAGGAAGGAGTTCAAAGAGGAAGTGTACGAGAAGTACATTCTAAGAGCTACCGTAAGATGAAAGAACACGAGTTCTACAATTTACGATAAGGAAAGACCACGGTCACGAGTTACGACCGTGCATCATGCGGTGTCGCGGTATGCGCCTCGGTTGTTTGACAGCGGCGAGAAGAAGGCGAGAAGTTACGAAGAGACTCCGTGATCGATCCTCGTCAATCGGTTGGAAATTGGCGAATCGTAACCTAGAATCAAATGTGAAAGCGAAGAGCTCTTGAAGAGAATAAAACTCATTAATATATTTGAAATCAAAGCTTAATATTTAGTGAATTTACAAGCCTCTATATAGGCTGCAAATTTAACTACTATGCTCGAGCTCTTGTGATTGGTTTCATGGAACATGAACCAGTCGGGAATCAACAAGCTTTAGGTTGCATCACTCTACCATGAGATCAGTGGCACTAATCGGTCATGGAAACGACCTATCGTAAGGCCCTTAATAGAGCATTGGGCATTGAGGATGCCTTGCTTGAGGACAAGATTGTCGTGGTACGTCCACCGAATCACCAGGAGATCGTGGAAAAGAAAGTGGGAAGGACCTCGCAAGGTCGAGGATCAAATCTTGGCCGAGGCCGACACGAGGCCATGACAAGTGAGTAATGTGTCATCTAGGCACGAACAAGGCAATGGGCGTACCATAGTACCCACGCTGGCGGAGAAACTATATACTCGTGAAACTCATCAGTATACCCTAAGTGCCATAGGAGTCACATAGGAGTCTACATGTTCACAAGCGATGAATGTTTCAAATGTGTCGGGAGGTCACTACTCCAAGGACTGTCGAGGAGCATGATGAGAGAATGACCATCCCGATATGCAGATCGAGTCCAACAAATCCCGCTATCCAAGCTCAACCGTTCGGCAACAAACCCGGTCCGATCTTCCGGCCAAATCGCGACCGTATCAACCACGACGACAACGACAACAGCAATGGTGATAGCCGCAACAACAGTACCGCCAACTCCAACTCCAACAACAACAACAGCATCGGCATCCGTAGCAACGACAACAACATCAACAACAACAGCAACCGCCCCAGAAAACTAGGACCTACGCCACAACCGGAAAGAAATTCCCGGGCCGCCAAGGAACCAAGGAAACTTGGCAGGTATGGGAATACTCCTCCAATTACCTGTTACCCTACTGTTTGAGTACTGGCGCCTCGCATTCTTTTATTGCTGAAGCATGCGTAGAGAACTTAGGATCAGATCCTAAACGCGTTGAACAAATCGTGAGAATATCTTCTCGGTGGGAGGTATAAGAATGGTAACCCACATGCTCGAACCTAGAACTTGGACTAGGTTTACTTGAGCATGACGAGATAATCTTCACGTCATACCTATGATAGATGTGGATATAATCCTAGAGATGGATTAGTTAACCGAACATAATGCATCTATCCTTGCAATGAAAGAAATTTTTTTCCAACATCTCGGAAAGAAACCTATAGACTTTCACGGGATCGGCATGGGAAGAAGAGTCCCAATCATATCCAGCGCTATAAGCGAGAACATTCTTTGAGCAGACGGATGACCACGTCTACCTCGTCTATCTCGGGGAGGAAGACGAGAATAAGAGAAGGATAAAAGGCGTTTCGATTGTGAAAGAATATTCTAATGATTTTCGGATGAACTACTTGGATTACATGACTCGATGATTGAGTCCACAATCGATCTCAAACCGGGTTACGCCTGTATCGAAAGCCCATACGGATGACACCGAAGGAACTTGAAGAATTGAAGATCGACTACAAGAACTCTTGGAGTTAAGTTTCATTAGACCCGATGTATCTCCATGGGAACACATGTCCTTTTGTGAAGAAAATGATAGTACCGAGAATGTGCATAGACTATCGAGAGTTAAACAAGATAACTCTAAAGAATAAGTATCCTTGCCCCAAATTGATGACTGTTTGATCGACAAGGAGGCGAGGAGTCTCTTCAAAGATAGATCTAAAGTCCCGACACCATCAACTAAGGAATTGACCGAAAATTTACCTAAAGCGACTTTCCGTACAAGGTAAGGTCATTTGAATTCATCGTTATGCCCTTTGGGCTTACAAATACCAACGGTATTTATGGATATCATGAATAGGGTATTTCACCCTAGTTAGACAAATTTGTCTTAGTATTCATAGGCGATATCTAATATATTCGAGAATAACCAAGACCACGAAGAGCACTTGAGGGCTGGTGTGCGAAAGTTGAGGCAATAGCAACTCTTGCCAAGTTTAGCAAGTGTGAGTTTTGGTTAGCAAAGTGACATTCTTAGGTCACATCGTGTCCACGAGGAAATCAAAGTAGACCCTCGAAATCGATATAGTTCGAGAATGGGAATTTCAAAGAAACCGAATGAAATTTGAGACTTCTTAGGATTTGTCGCTACTATCGAAAATTTATCGAAGGATTTTCAACAATAGCCGACTCATGACCCAATTGTTGAAAAGGAATCAAGTACACTTGGACCGCCGAGTGTGAGACTAGTTTCGAGATTGAGAGAATTCTTGACAACAACATTTGTACTCACGGTGCCGAGCGGATAAAGTACACGATCTATCTGAAACTTGAAGAATGGATTAGGATGTGTTACGATGCAAGAGGCATAGTTATTGCCCATGCTTCAAGGCAATTACGCCTACGAGTTGAGCTATCCTCACATACGACACGGAATTAATAGCGGTCGTACATGCCTTAAAGATTTGGAGTTAGATGTGAGATCTATCTTGACCATAAAAGCCTGAAGTATTTCTTGGTGAAAGATCTTAACATGAAGCAACGTAGATGGTTAGACTAGTGAACGATTACGACTGTGGTATCAATTATTACCCAGGCAATGATAATGATGTAACAGATGCCGTGAGTCGCAAATATCAGTTTGGGATGCCTCCTCAGTCACGAGAAGATGCTTATAAATGAATTTCGGAAGATTAATATCAAAGTTATAGAGCCGCCTGAGACGATAGAAGGCTGTATTGCAGCGTTGATTGCAATCCCATTTAAAGCTCGAATCTTGGAAGCTCGGAAGATGAGCAATAAAGCTGGAGGAAGTCGAGCCAAAATCGAGAATAATGACCACAAGAATTTTAGAATAGCAACATATGATGTTTTGCTATATGATGGGAGAGTGTGTATTTTCTAAAGGCGAAGAGCTTAAGAGTGAGATCTTGAGAGAAGCCCATGAGGCGTCTTGCACTATACACCTCGAAGCGCCAAAAGGTATCAAGATTTCAAAGAAAATTTTGGTGAGATGGAATGAGCGAGGCGTAGCTTCGTTAAGTAAGCGTTGTTTGGCGTGTCGACAAGTGAAAACACTTTGCCGTGACCGTATGGAACCTACAATTGTTGGACATACCGAATAGAAATGGGAAGATATAGCCATGGATTTTATTATCGGGCTACCCAATCACTAAAGAAAATACCGCTAATTGGATTATCATCGATCATTTGACCGAGGCGTATTTCTTACCGATTCTAATAATATATGGATCGGGTATATTAGTACAATTGTACATTAGAAATTATAAGTTTGCAAGGAGTTCTAAAGACTATCACGTCGATAGAGATTGAAATTTATATCGGATTACGGATGAGCGTAAAAGGGAATTGAGAACTCGATTGCAATTTTGTACCGCGTTTCACCACAAGCGGATAGATAATCCGAGAGGACCATTCAAACGCTTGAAGATATGTTGAGAACCGTTGTTCTCGATAGAGGAGAAAGTTGGGAACAAGTGTTACCACTTGTGGAATTCGCGTACAACTACAGTTATCAAGCAACTATTAGAATAGCCCCGTACGAAACGCTTTACAAAAAAAAATATCGATCACCCTTTCTTTGGGATAAAGTGGGAGAGAGAAGAATATAAGACCTGACTCTATAGGAGAAATGATTGAGATTGTACAACAGATCCGCCAACGGATCAAAGAAACCTAAGATCAACAGAAGTCGTACGCCGACAAACGCCGCATAGACTATATTTTGATGTGAGAAATAAAGTTTTCTTGAAGATTTTCCTGTTAAAAAAGAATCATGAAATTCGAAATCAAAAAAAGAAACTACGACCACGTTTCGTAGGACCTTATGGAATATTGGAAAGGATATGTCCAACAACGTACAAACTGACATTTCCGCCAAGCTTTGGGAACGTGTACAATGTGTTCCACGTTTCACAACTTAGAAAGTACATATATGACCCGGTCATGTAATATCATAAACGAGATATTGTCCTCGATGACAATATGAGTTATGTAGAATTATCTACGAGAATTTTGGACCGACATATCCAAAACAAAAGAACAAGAAAATACCGATGAGAAAAGTCCTATGGCGACACAATAGACAAGAAGAAACAACTTGGGAATTAGAATGCATTACGAAGAGTAATACCAAATCTTTTCCCAAGGTAGCAAATTTCGGGACGAAATTTTTTTAAGGGGGATGGTATGTAATACCCCGAGAAATTTAAAACTTCGATTAATAATTTATTTAGCTAAATCAAAATTTAAATTTAGAGCGACTATTAAATTTTATAATTGTCGACGTTTCATTTTTTTTCGAAAAGAAAATTTAAGCGATATGGGAACGAATCTGATTATAAGTCGATACAAATATTTTATCTTGGATAACTTATCTAGTCGAACCATATCATTTTACTCCCAAAATATTCCACTTTAGCCTACTTTACTCTACTTTTCCTTAAATACTCATCATTTCACCTAAAGGGATCTATGAAGACCTTGCAACAACTGACTTTCCTACACTACTTCCTCTCATGTTTTACAAATCAAACCACATTTCTCCACTTTGAACCACCTTACGGTGAGAGAGAACCAACAAAAATGTAAGAACTTGTTTTCTCTATCTTTCATCTTCTTACAATATCGAACAACAAAGCAAATCTGGGTTTTCTCTACTACAATTTTTATTCATTCCTATTACATAATCTAAGAACAAAATGCATAAACAAATATTAGTTTCCAATAATTTTCAAATGCATAAGAAATGCTATCGAACATAGAACTATAGTGTTTGGACCGAGCCATTAAGGCTCATTTGTCGAAACGTCTGCCGTGGTCAGCGGCAAGGTGGGCTGGGCGGTGAGGCATGGCGTCGGCAAATCAGCCGGGCGGCGGCGGCGACACGAAAAACAAGGCGGTGAGAGATCGAGAGAAAATGAGATGCGTGTGTATATGTGAGATGCGTGCGGCGTGTGGGCATGAGTGGCGGCAATGGCGCTCGTTGGATCGGGATACCAGCGGTGGCGTCATGGCTCGCGCCGATGATGGCGGGCGATGGCGGTGCAACTCGCCAATCGGACGCGAATGGAGGGTGGAATTTTCAGATCTCGTGAGTGTGTATGTGTTTAGGCGCGAGAGAGGGGTTGAGACCATGCGGCGACAGCGCAACCCGCCTACCGCGATGCGCCCGGCCGGTGGCGATGGCGGCGGTGCGGATCTGGCGCTGCTGGCGATCTCACGAGAGAGGAAGAGGAAGGCGGCGATCTTGCGTGCGTCCGCGTGAGTGTGTGTGTGTGCGTGTGTGAAGAATGGAGGAAGCGAGGTCGGCGGCGGCGATCTCGTCGGGGCGGCGGCGGCGACGGCAAACTCGTGTGTGTGTGCGTGTGCGTGAGAGTCAGAGAGAGGATGGATGCGAAATGGGAAAAGGGGGCGGCTAGGATAGTGCATTAGGGTATTATCTTTGTATTTTAATTAATTGTTTGGGCCGAGATTATGGGCCGAATTAAATAAATGGTGTTGGGCTTGGATATGTATCAAATAGATGGACTCTTAACTGAATTAATATATGGATCGAAAATAATTGGCTGAAATTGCTATATGTTTGGGCCTTATTCTTTGGGCGATTAGATGGTCTTATGAATCAAATTATGTGGGCGAAATAAATTCTTTGTTGGCCGTGATTATGGGCGAGAATAATAAGTAAGATAAACACGGAATTAAATTGAAGATGGACTTATATGTATTTTAAATGTTGAGCTAAAATTTAATTTGGTAATGGACTTGAACTATTCATCTATGATCCATTAAAAGTAAATTAAGGTTTAATAAATTCTACATTAATTAAATATGAGACTCAATTTTGTAATTAAATTTTGGGATTAATTCTTAATTAATTAAATAATAATCTAAATATCAATTATTTAGAGTGAGTTAATTAAACTCATTAGATTGAATAATGTCTAAATTTTCGAAATTGAATAACATAGTTAATTAATTATGTTAAGGGATAATTTGATAATTATTTTTTTAAGTGGTTTATTTATGTAACGAGATGGATCTTTTTAAATTATTAAAAGGGTGTGATTGGAAATAAAGTCTAATTAGTGGATATCTAAGATGAATTAAATTAATTTGATTGATTAATCAAATATTATTGAACTTTTAAATTGATCCATTTAATTAATATTTAATTATGGATTTACTTAATTAAATTAGGATTTACTTAAGTAATGAGTTGATTATGTCAGTAGATGCTTGAGGAAATATTATTTAATCAACTTTAATTTATAGAGCGCTTGTTAGGAGGCGATTGATTTATAAGAAACCACTTATTGATTGTGTGCTATAAATATGGGATTCTACGATAGAATATGTGGGACATGTGAGGCGAGAAAAGCGTCGAGGAAATGTTGGTAACGAATAAAGGATTGGAACTCGAAAGCGTTGATACGTGTTAACAAGCGAAGAATATTAGTTATGAACTTAAGATTCATAAACTATCTGAAGCGGCGTGGAGAAACATCGATGGAAGGGAAGAATGCAGCGTCGAAGTGTCATCTATCGTTATGGCGAGACCAATCGAATAGACAAAATATAGATGTTAATCAAGTCATATCGATGGCGAAAATCCTAAAACCAAAGACTTTAAAGATATCGGTGTCGAATCTTAATGATCTTCTCGAAAAAAGCGAATGACATACTAAATTATATTTCTTGCGTTGACAAGGTCCGGCGTGGGCGTGGCGAAAACAACAGAGGATCGCTAGCGGGTATTCAAGAAGGACAATTCTTGAGGTGGGCTTTTTGAAACAAAATGATTATGCATAACTTCAAGCATGATTTACAAAAGCTTTATGAAATATTATTGCATGAACTATTATTGAGCGCCAAATATTTATGTTTTGTTGTGTCCATATCGAGGTTGGCTTGTCTAATGTGGAATGAGAATTGATTGGTATATCGATGTGGTATTTGAATGAGTTGGTCCATAGCGTTAAAAAGAGTAACGATTGGATCCGACTTAGTTGAGGACTAACTCGGATTGTGTACGATAATGTGTGTGTTAAGGTTAGCTACCTCGACCGGTCACGGCGACTATGTGTAGGTGGCCACTCCATAGTCTTGTGAATGAATGAGCGAATGAATGATGAATGAATGACGGATATGGAACAACGTTGATGAAATAGTCCGGCGGACACCTTTGGAAAATGATAAAATATTTGATAGGCATGAGTCTTTTCAACTAAAATCCTCATGTGCTATTGTGGGCGATTCGATAACTTTTATAAAGAAAATGTTTTCGACAATGAGTCCATCTGAGTACTTTTGTACTTAGCCACGCATATTCGTTTTTGATGTGCAGATTGAGCAATGATTGATGATGGGTGCGGGTGGTGCAAAGTGGTATTGGTTTTGTTGTTATTTTGAAAGGATTTCTAGAACCTTGAGCATGCATCGTCATATGTATGTTCACACGTTTATTCTTTGCCAAACTCGATGTTTTGTTGGTATCTATTGATTATTATTGCTTCCATATCATATTGAACTTGAGGTGGTACCTCGTTCGTAGAATGCACCACGATTAGGTTAGATTTAAACATTAAACCTTTTGTCAAGTCCTTACTCGACTTGAGTTATATCGAAACAATTTATTCCTTTCGGTCTATGAAATCATTCGCAATTGATTGGTTAATTGTATTGAATAATGATGTATATATCCATTGCATTATCATACAGTGACGATCCATATGATTCGTATTTCTTTGAAAAGTCGGTCGTCACAATTAGGGTTACGAATTTTTCCGCCTTTGTTAGGATTTTTGAGTCGATTAAAAATATGCGCATTCAGCGTAAGGTTGACAAATTCACGGAGAAATAGTTTTGGCTTATGGCGGATCGAGATCGATCGTTCTTTGAGCGGCGAGGGCTTATGGGCGCCGCTATCGAAAGACCGAGAGGAAGAAGTAGATGATGGAGAGTGGAATATCGCGAGAGGAGAAGGCCCGCTCGACAATCATCTATGTCTATCCGATGATGTTATCATCGAAGTTCTTGATTAGGAAGCGTCGTCGGTCTCGGAAGAAGTTGGAGAGTTTGTACATGGCGAAATCTCTAACCAATAAGTTGCTTTTGAAGCATCGTCATTCATTTTGCGTGTCACGAGAAGGTACCTCTCTCCGGGATCATCTAGATAAGTTGAATAAAATTTTGATTGATTTGCGAAATATTGATGTTAAAGTAGATGATGAGGATTACGCTTTAATTACATTAGTATCTTTGCACAGAATCGTATGAGAAATTTGTTGAATCTTTTATTACTGGGAAAGATAATTTATCTCCGGAAGATGTTCGATCTGCCCTCCACAGTAGAGAAGATCGTCAACAGGCATCTGGCTCGACCCCAGAAAATCAGGCATCGGGGCTATATGTTACGAGTAAGGGACATAAGAAATTTGGAAAGAAGAAGCCGAACTATAAAGCTCCAAAAGGTCCTAAACGCGAAGACATCTGCAATTATTGTAAAGAATCGGGGCATTGGAAGAATGATTGCCCTAAAAAGAAGAAGCGAGGAGAAGAAAGAAAGTATCGGTTCTGGTTTGTGCGAGCGTCTGAATTGAAGAAGATCTAGCCTTGGTTGTAGATGAGCGATCACATCGTAATGATGTGTGGGTTCTAGATGCAGGCGTCTTACCATATTTGTCCTAACAGTATTTCTCGACTTATGAGCGATAGATGGAGAAATGTTTCCATAGCCATGATCTTTGTCAGTAAGGTGGTTAGGATTGGCTCGATCGGGATACGGACACATGATGGGGTATTCGCACCTTGAATGAAGTCGGGCATGTTCCACGGATGACGAAGAATCGATATCATTGAGTCTTCTTGACGAAAGGTTTCGGTTTCAAAGGTGAAGGTGGAGTTATGTATGTCTGTCGAGGTTGAAGGTGGTTACGACAGGCTCGAAGCGTGGTGCCGTATTTTCTCGAGGTTCTACCGTGACGGTTCTGCTTGGTGTTGCATCATCGAGGTTCGGACCAAGGATATGACCAGGCTATGGCATATGAGGCTCGGTCATATGGGAGAAAGAGGGATGCAGATTTTGTCAAAACGAGATCTTCTTTCTGGGCATAAAATGCATAATCTTGAATTCTGCGAATCTTGTGTGTTTGGGAAGCTTCATCGCATGACAAGTTTCCAAAGAAGGTGTTCATCGGACCAAGGGACACTCGACTACATTCATATGGATTGTTGGGGTCCGTCACGGGTTGAGTCTATTGGAGGTCATGGATATTTTGTGTCTATGATTGATGACTACTCAAGGATGACTTGGGTGATTATGATGAAGCATAAAGTGAAGCTTTCAAGAGGTTCAGCGGTGGAAGGCGTTGGTAGAAAATCGGTGGAAAGAAGATCAGCGATTGCGGCGATAATGGTGCGGAGTTACGTTCGTCGAGTTCAATGAGTTACGCAAGGATGAAGGATTGCTCGACACCACGCCATTAGAGATACACCATGCGAGAATGGTGTGGCGAGCATGAATCGAGACATTCTTTGGAGAGAGTGAGATGCATGCTCTCTAATCTTTGGTTTGGTAGAAGGTTACAGGCGAGCGATAAATACATCGTGTCATCGATCAACCGTGGACCTCACTTGGCATTGATTGCAAGACACCTTATGAGGTTTGGTCTAATAAACTGCAGTTATTCGTTGTTGAAAGTTTTTGGTTGTCTTGTTTATTATCATGTGGTGATGGTAAATTCGAGCGAGAGCTAAGAAGGGTATATTTGTTGGTTTAGGGGATGGAGTTAAGGGATATAGAATCTGGTCACCCGGAGAATAGAGTTATACTCGGTAGGAATGTGATATTTGATGAGAAATCTATGCTTAACCCCTTTGTGAAGTCCTTTGGTGCGAGGAGAATGGTAGTAGTGTTGATAAGCGGTGGGCTATGAGTCACTCTTGATGAGGTAAATCACAACTCCAAGGTGGAGAAGATCAACATAGTCTTGCTGAAAGTAATAGTTCGAGATGTTCGTCCAGATGCTCGCTTGAGACAAGCATAGGCTGTTGATAGAGCGGAAGAGCAGCGTGAAGCCTCCTTGAGGTGCGGTTTCGAGGATATGGTGACTTATGCATTACAAGTCGTTGATGAGGTAGAAGAGGAAGAACCATCGCAAATGAACCATCCACGTATAAAAGTTGTTTCGGTGGTGAGTGCGCTCGATGGCTCATTGCAATGGGAGAAGAGATGGAATCACTTGCCGAGAATTTGGCTTGGAAGCTGGTCAAACGGCCTAAGGAGGAAGATTGTTACTTGTAAATGGATCTTCAAGAAGAAGGAAGGAACCACACTGATGAAGGTGTGGATCTAGCTTCGGTTAGTTGCGAGAGGGTTCACGCATGAAGGAGGGTTGACTATAATGAGATTTTCTCACGGTGGTCGGACATACTTCTATCAGTGTTACTAGCAATGGTGACACATCGAATTTAGAGCTTGAGCAGCTGTATGTGAAGACGGCTTTCCTACATGGAATGTTGGAAGATGATATCTACATGACTCGACGAGGGTTCCATGTTCTGGAAAGGAAGATTATGTTTGCAAGTTGGAGAAGTCCTTATATGGACTAAAGCGGTCTCAAAGCGGTGGTATAAGAGGTTTGTGAGTTATAAGATCCAGTTGGGATACAACAAGAGTTCGTATGATTGTTGTGTGTATCACAACAAAGGCGATGATAGTTCCATGATTTATCTTTTTACGTACGTGGATGATATGCTCATAGGCTGCGAAGTCAAGTCGATATTGAAGTTGAAGGATCTACTCGGTCTTGAGTTCGATATGAAGGATTTGGGTCTTGCTAAGAAAATTACGGGCATGGAGATATATAGGAAAGAGAGCGGAGGAAGCTTTTCTTATCACGGAAGAGCTACATTCGAGAAGATATTGTCAAGATTTGGCATGTCTACCGCCAAACTATTGATACTCCGAGTGCGTGAATATTCATTTATCCTCGAATATGCACCAAAATCTGAAGGCGAAAAGGAGTACATGTCTCGAGTTCCGTACTCTAATCTGATGGGAAGTTTGATGTACGCCATAGTGCATGCTAGACGGATCTTGCACATCTTGTTAGTGTTGTCGGCGAGGTTCATGGGACAACACAGGAAAGGAGCATTGGCGGGTTGTGAAGAGGATTTTCCGTTACCTTAAAAGTGCGTCGATGTTGGTCTCATTTATGGAGGTGATACTCCTTTGTTACATTCTTGGTTATTACGATTACGATTATCTTTGGAGATGTTGTGATGAAGATCTATATTGGTTATGTTTTCACTCTTGGCGGTTACATTGTTGGTTGGAAGGCAACTTTGCAGGCTCTGATTACTCTGTCTACAAGCAGGCGAGTATATGGCGTTGATGTGCTGCTAAGAGGGAATTTGGCTGAAAAGGACTAGTTGGTGATCTTGATCTACATCATGATCAAGCTATTGTGTTTGTGATAGTCGAGTGCAATCTGTTAGCGAGGATCGGGTCCACCATGAGAGGACCAAACATATTGATGTGAGGTATCATTTTACGAGGAATGAGAAGAGAATCAAGGTGATGAAAGTGAGTCTGCCGATAATCCTGCTGATATGTTCACTAAGCCGGTCCCTCATAGCAAGTTTCGACATTGTTTGGACTTGCTAAGCGTCCTAAGCTATTAGCTGCAAGGAGGGCAAATCCGAGGCGAGAAAATGAGAAGTCTGTTCATCGGCATTGTAATGATGCATCTGCAGGAGGATTAGTCAGGTGGAGATTTGTTGATATGCTTGAAATATCTCCCGCTTGAATAGTTAGGCGGGGTCTGTTGCCCGGTCGGTGAGTCGAGGAAATAAAGGGGTCGGGGGTGGAGGCGTCCCGGCCCGGCAATATCGATGTTGGCCTACTATTACTGTCACAACAGGTGTGATTGGTGTGGTGTGGTGGTGATCACCCAGCACGAGCTGCTCGAGCCACCCAATCTCGGTTTGAGGTGAAATTCCTATTTGGATTGTGGGAAGATGCATGTCACACGAAGATTATAGGCTAAATTAGATATATAGGCTTTAGTTAATTAATGGTTGGACTATTAATTAATTAAAGCATCTAAAAATAAAAGCCCATATAAGCTAGGGCTTTAATGGGCTGCGCTATATTTTATATAAATAGAGAGAATTCATTCTTTAGGTTAGAAGTTAGGCGTTAGGCGTAATAGAGAAATCATTCTGAAAACTACCGTTAATTCATTCGAGATTTCTTGGCTTTCTACTTGAATTAATACTGAGGAATTGTTCTGCATCGGTTTGCATACGTGGATACCATAGTTGTGGAGACAACCTTGCGGATTCATTGGAAGCTTGGGCGTTGCAAATCGTAAGTTCTTTATCTAACGTATTCATAGGGCTCGTCGCATGTTTAATTATAGATCTAGATCTATTTCTTGTTGTATTTTCATCTTCGTATCATTAGATGAGGTCAAGAATTACCAACAAAATATCGAGGCAGAGGCTCGATTTATAATTAATTCGTGTTCTAATTAATTGTGGATTTATCGAAATTTTGAATTTCGTTTTCTTTTCGAATTTTCATTTTTCTGTTTCGTTTGATTTTTTCTTTTAATCTGTTTAAAAAAACAAAAAAGGAAAAGGAAAAGAAAAAATCTGAATTTCTGGAAATTGAAAAAATCTGGAAATTAGTTTTGTAATTGGATCGCCGACGGCCTCCCTCTTAACCGCCACACCGCCGCGCCGGGAAACGCATATGTATTACCCCGTATTTTCTGTTGCAGAGATTAGCTTCTGATTAAGAGCTTTATGAGAAGGGCATTGCATCCTTAAGAAAGAGTTGTTTAAGTTAGAAGCTTTTACGTTAAGCTTCGAGTTGAGAAGATAGAATTGAGGCAGATTTGAGATAAAAACCGAGATAAGATTCTTAGATCTTATTTAGAACAAGAAGACCTAGATTCCAAGGGTCTTGAGATGATAGATACATGCTCAATGAAGTCTTGATTTCAGAAAATTTAGAATTTCAAAATCTATGCTTTTGTGACATCGGCGTTTGCCGATTAAGCTCGAATTATGAGCAGAATATTTAAAATGATTTTCGGAGTCAATAATATATTTTTATAATTATATTTTGATGTTTATGATATATTATTGAGTTCAAAAGCAGATATTCAAGTAGGGATTGTTTTATCGGATAATTAGTTTCGATTTCTTGCTATAAAAATGCTATGCATTATTTTATAATAATTATATTTAATTTTCAAGGAAAAGCTATTATTTAGTTATTAAAGAAAATGAGAAAAGAAAGGAAAAGAAAAGTTTCTAGAAAAGTGATGAACAATCACTTATTTAAGAAAATTAAAAATAATTATTACATAATATATACTTTATACTTTAGAACTACTATTCATCTTCATTTTCTCCCTCAAATTCGTCCAACACACACATATTCACAAACAAAATTTTTGAAAATTTTGGGAGAAAAATAGGAAGATCCAACCGTTGAATTTTCGATCCGTCTTGAAATGAGGTATAATCTAGTCTCTAGAACACATCTACGGTTTGAAATTTTTATAATAATGATCTTATGTATATATCAAATTTTCGGTCATTTATGAAAAATATGAAGGAGTATGTTTTGTTAGATTATTTCATGGTATTATGATAGATTTGACGTCTACGTATTGTTTAACGTTGAATTTGTAACGCATATGTTATTATTTGGGAACTTCATGAAATTTTTGAAAAAATGGGGTGTTTTGATCTTGAATATGTGATGTTGATATGATTGAATTGTCTTCATATATGTGTTATCGGATTGATATAAACATGTTTGGAGCAAGAAAAACGTTTGAAATCGAAACTATGTTGAAATTCCCAAAGTGGCCGAAAACCCTAAGCCTTATAATGTTGGATTTTTTATTTTATTTGATCATTTTGACTTTTTATTTGGATTCTATGATATAAATAATGCTTAAAATGATTTATTCAGATTTTTCGACCGACGTATTCAAAAGTTGTAAAATTTTAGTTTGTCGGCGAAAATGGGTTTTCAATGCTAAAGCTTTGATCTTTGTATTTTGATGATATATTGATGATCTTTGATGATAGTTGAACATGTATAGAGGGTTGTTGGTGTTGGATGACGTCTCATGTGACGTTCGACGTTAGACATAAGCTTCGTCTTAAGGGGCTGTTAAGTTTTTGACTAAGATTGGATAGTTGAAGCTTGTTGTTGAGTTTTCTATGCTCATTTAGACATATGGTGATGATTTGATGGAGTTTGGGATAAGTTTGGTTGTTTTGGTATTGAAATGGCGATGCGTTTTACAAACGTTAATCTGCCGAAATTTCGCCAGAATTTGGTTGTTTATAAGATGTTAGAGGATGCAATGACCCAAATGTTGATAGATCATGCGTCTTGATATTAAGAAAATATAGTCGTGTCGATGACTAAGAAATTATGTTCTTATTTGGTTCTTGATAGACTTTTATGCCGATCTACGTTGATTGAAGGATCAAGTGAGACGAAGAAGGAAGTGAAAGACAGAAGGTACAGTCCTGAGTGACTGTTGCCAGGTGGGTATATTATATTTTCTATAATGATATGCTTATGCTTTTATATATTTTCAAATGATATGATATGCATTTTCTCGCAAAGTTTCAAAGTTTACTGACTTGCCTAAGTTTGAGCATGAACATGAGCATAAACATGATACACTACCTATCCACGGGAAAGAAAGAAAAGAAAGAAAGAAAGAATTTACCGACATCGGGTATGACCGTAGTTGAGAACCTTGAGTCCAACTCGGGTATGTGATGACAAGGTGTTTGAGAAGGAGGCCTCTTCTCAACACGCGAGAAAAGAATCGTGGATACGGGAAGGAAAAGAGAAGTTGCATGCAAACATGAAACATGCATATGCATATGATATTATGAGAATGAAAGCAAGTAAGCATTTATTTATAAAAGCATATGTTATGGCAAGTCAAGTTTATAGCCCTAAGGGCAAAGTTTTAAATGTTTTTGGCGTATACCCACTGAGTGCATTTTTGTACTCACGTCCTGCATATATTTCTAAATATGTAGGTTGAGCTCGAGAGGATGCTGAAATCGAATGCTGCGCAAAGGAGCTTCTCTAGATTGATTTGATTCATGATGAAATTGTTTATTTGCTGACGTTGTTCATTGATGTTGTTATGTTATGTTGCCCAGAGAATTATGTCTTCTTACATAATTCTCAGCCACATTTTCCGTTGCCGAACTTTGTCCTTTGCTTGCTTATATGTTCTGCTATGACGAAGTGATCATGTTCAATGCTCTGTGAATAAGAATTTACTCGAATGCCCAGAATTGTTTCCGTTGGATTCAATATTACCCTATTGGATCATTGTTAAACCATGTTTTAAGAAATTGAAATTATTCATTGAAAGTTGTCGAGGTATGCTCGAAAATGTACATTATTAATATTGGTTATCCCGTTGTGATTATTAGTCCTCAGCCGTTGTCCTTCTCGTTCAATTCTTTCTTGTGGTTTGAGTGTTGGATTTGTGATCGCTCACTTTTCTAACACGATAAGGTGTAAAAGTATAGGTGTTAAGTATCGTATCCATGGGGATTGTAATGCGAAAACTGAAGCTAACTCAACAAGATTCATCATTATCCAAGCAACATAAATGGTTTGGTAAGATTTTAGGGCTTGGACTTCAATCAAAGCGGAGGTAACAAAGCAGAAAATCGACTAAAGCGATAAACACTCGGATGTTAAAAACAGATAAGGACGACTAACCATAGGGATGCATTAATCCTATCCACAACGTATGTTTATCATGTTCCTATTAACCAATTTTAATCCAGACAAGATGGAAGATCACATATATAACCGACAATTTCTGTTACGACAAAAGCGGCTGTAGATTACTAGTTTTCCCTATTACTGTTACGTCTCTAGGTGAAAACAAGCAACTCCAAACAGATCACAAAGAATATGCTTCCTCTGAATATCTATCTACCACGACTCGAGGCTCATTCGTATCATGCATTCGAGATCGATTGACAATTAATACAATTACGTAATTAACCGACAACTAGATATGCATCAAGATTGATCGAAATCAACACATATAAATAAGCACAATCGAATCATGAATCGATGCGGGCGGTAAATAGCGATACGAGAATCACAACATATAGGATCGGATCATGCAAACCCTAGGATTAGAGCGAAAAACTAGCGAGACATAATAAGCGGAATAAAATACGATTTAACCATAAAAGCGAAATTAAATATATAAAACCCGTGATGAATCGTTGGATGAACAATCGTTGGGCTTGAATCCCAACCTCGGTAACGGAAAATTGCAAAGATTGTCCGGACGAAACGTTCCGGATCGTAGACAAAACGTAAAACTAATGAAGAACAATGATCAAATCAACTCTAGAATGAAAATAGATGGAAACTAAAGTTAAAAAACTGGAAAACTTATGAAAAACTGAGTAAAATAGGCTCTGGAATCGTAGGTCTGAAGTTGGGGGCGCGAGGGGGTGTTGCCATATATATAGGCACACCCCAAACCCTAATTTCTCCTTCTGCCGCTCGGACTCGCGACCACGCTAGGTCGATCGTTAGGTATGTCTCGCGCTCTTACCGCTTCGCTCGCCTCTGCTTCGCATGGTTACCTCGCGACCAGGCTAGCGGTCGCTAGCCAGCGGTCGCGAAATCGTCGATAGCTTTCTCGTGGCGGGCTTCGCTCGCGGGCACGAGATCGCGGTTGCGGTCTCGCTGGGTTCTCTCGCGAGTTACTTAGCGGCCAGACTAGCGACCGCTAGGTTGGTCGCTAGGAACAGGCCAGATGTGTGTTTTGGCTCGTGCGTGGTTCCTTGCTTGATTTTCAACATATGGACCTACCAACACCAAAAGAACACCCAAGAGCGGTATCTTCTAGAAATAGATAAAACATTAAGAATCGATCGTGGCGCACATTAAGCGAGCTAAACTCATCTTCAAATATCAACTATAAGCGTGTAAAATGCGCGTTTATCAAACCCCCAAACTTAAATCATTGTTTGTCCTCAAACAAAAACCAAAACAGAAAGACACAACGAAAAGATCAGAGCGTAGCAAGATGATAACCATTCTAGGCCTCGAGAAACATATCAACGCTTAAAAACATTAGCGCGCGTGGCGATGTTAGTCAACTCAACACAAACAACAATTGACGGAAAAACTCATTTAATTCAACCTCACAACGGCATGTGTGTAAAATATAGGATACACTCAACTCATAAAGAAATGTGGGGCGTGTATACACTCGGCGATCAATGCAATGCAACATCTTACCATAGGCTTACCGTTTCTCTAATATCTCCACTGCGTCATTGTGTTCAAATTAGGATCAAAGAGGTCTTTTCATTGGTTGTAATGTAGGCACATTGGTTAAGGTAGGATAATATATGGCTAAGTGACTCAAGAATATTCCAAGCACCACCATTTATACTTTTCGACACATATGGACTTTGTCCATATTCCTCTTCTTTCCCAACGTGCTAAATCAACGTTTTATGCCACATAAGTTACCTATACTTTTGATTAAAGACCCTTTATGCTCAACACTCATAGTGAACTTATCATTTTTCTTTGTTTTTTTCTTTTCTAGAGCTTATAGGGTTTATCTTTCACAACAAAGGTACTATTCTTCACCACAGATGTATTTTTCTAAAAGAAACTTTTCTTGTCATAACTACATCCAAATTTCAACCCCTTTTGATTCCCATATCCATCCTCACCTCCTATCATCCGGTTAATTGAAAGAAAAAGTCTAATAAAGGCTCAAAGGAGGCGACAAATGGTATATATCATCGGGTTAGTGTTTGGGTGAATATGTGGTTAACAAAGATGGTCTTTTATCCTTTCAAATTGAAACACATATTGCGGTCTCGACACGAAACACGGCAAGTTCTAGAAGATAATCACATGCACGATATCACACATTAATGTAAACTGATCAAGATATGTATATGATGAAGCTCAAGTCTCATGAGGATAAGCAAATGGTGAAAACAACAAGCTAAGCCATCTCACGTCATTAAATACGTCATTTTCTAACATATCATGCGCACTATCATTAAATTTCACCCAAAATTTCTATAGTCATTGGCCACATGGATTAACACACTTCACTTAACTCGTTGATCGGCGGACACGAAAGCGAAAACAAAACAAAACACGACAAAAGATCCCAAAGCATAACAACTAAGCCGTAAAGCACGAAACATAAACATGATTCTCAACCAACCAAACTCGTCTACTCCCCAAACTTATTGTGAACATGTGGAAGCAATAAGGTTTGTAGAAAAAAGTAGTTGGGAGAAAACTTACCTGAATGCGCGCTACTCGGTGGCGGATAAAATCCACGCCATTGATTCCATTCTTCGCATCATCTCCATCATCTTACGTTGTTGCTCGAGATGTGCACGGTGTTGGGTGTAGAGGGCTTCTTTGCTGCTCCATAATCGAGGTCGGGTTCCGTCGATATGGTTGAGGCGACCATCTATTTGATCTAATCGATCATAAATCCGGGGTCGCCTCGAGCGGGTGGCGGGTGCAATATCCGCCTTTGTCTCGGGAGCCACTTCCGGCTCGGCTTGCTCTCATGCGGTTGCTCGCCCTCAACCTCGCCTTGCGCGTTCACGCTGCGTCCATGCATAGTCTTGTGAGAGAGCTCAAATTCCGGTTGGCATCCAGCGGTAAAGTAGCGGCTTATCTTGGTGAGCTCGGGATTGGGTGGCGGAAGGCGATTGGCCGTTTGATCATATCTTGACCACAAGTAGCGTCACTGGGTGCCTCTTGAGAGCGTCTGGGCGTATAGCGCGGCTTGTCGGGAAGATGTCGTGAGAGATCGGACTCTCTCGAATCGTAATCCCAAAAAAATCAAGAATGGGGTGTGAATCCCCCTATGCATATCTTGAATTACCAAACCGTGGACCGCATGTGGAAGTCTTGAGCTAAGAACATGCCGGCATGCATCTTACAGTTGAACATAGCTCCAATCGGTATGCTCATATCTTGTGAGAGGGCGGTGCGGCATTGAGCGGCCATGTAAGGTGAGCGTGATGGCGGTGGAAGTAACGGACATTTGGATTCCGTGTCGAGCCACCGCCGACCTCGAGGCATCATAGTATGGGTGTGCTCGAGTGCAGGTCCATGATCTTTGGCCATCGCTTTGGACCGTGTACTCGGCGTCCTCATGTAATTTCCTCCGGATCTCCATTGATTATTCCATTAAGTTAGTCACGGATAGTTGGCGGGGCTCATTGTCAAGTGGAACATGATGTAATCCGGCATGCCGTTTGTCTTGTGTACATGGATAGTCGTCGAATTCGTCGGGATCCGGTATGTAAGATAATTGGGCGTGATGGTGAGTACAGCCCGGATCTCTCGGCCAACCACGTCACATCATTGGTTATACCCATCTCTTGACACGTATTGGCGCATGAACCGTGAATGCCTATGCCGTAATCTCACCAAACGATTCCAGCGACTTCTCGACGAGTCGTTCGGTGATCGACTCCAAATTTTCTGGATCGAACTCATCTTGTGGTGCCATGCGTGGCTCGTCGTGAGGCTCATCATGATGCTCATCGTGTAGCTCATCGTGGAGCTCATCTTGTGTCTCGTCGTGGGAAGTGGAGACAATGCTCTTGCCCTTGCGCTTGTGACCGTGAGTACGCGGCATATTGTACCTAAAAAGAATTTCAAAGTCAGCGCGTGTATGAATGAAACTATCAAAACAACGTCAACCCAAAATGCTCAATATAGATCCCCCAAACTTCAACTTAGTCAAATTATTTCCCCCATATTGTCATATGATCTTGCAAGACAACACAAAATGGGAAAAACACACACACAGCCAAAAATTTGCAAAATTGGACGTTCTGGGCCAAATCTCGCGACCACACCTCGCGGTCGCGAGGGTGGTCGCGAAGCATGTTTAGCGGCCGCTTGGGCGGGCGCGTGACGTGGCGCCTTGGCGCGGCGCCCGAGCAGCGCCGACCAATGACATGACGCGATCGGTGAAAGCACATAGCGAGAATTTTTCAAGCATGTTTCTCAAATTTTTGAACTCAAATCAACAATGTAGGTAAATTATACGAACAATATACGTGTAGAAACATTAATAAACCTATTATTGGACAAACCATGCTCAAACACCAAACAAATCTAACAAAATAAGCCCTAGTTTCTCAAATTTAATTAAACCCACTTCAATAGGATAAATGGAACAAATCCTTCCTAATCATGCTCAATAAACGTAAACCCATGAAGAATGAAACAAATATAGCATACCTTGAGTGGATTTGATGGAGAAACACAAGAAAATTGGGGAAGAGAGGTGCTTTGGGTGCTTGAGGGGAATGGTTGCTGCTCTTTTTCAGAAAAAACGTGTGTGTGTGTGTGTGTAGGTTACAAGTTTGGGGAAAAAAATGTTAAAACGCGGGTCACGAGGCGGCGCTGGTCAGGACACGGGTCGCGACGGATCTCGCGGTCGAGCTCGCGATCGCGAGCTTGGCCATGACTCGCTCGTTAAAAAAACGTTATGCCCAAATTCTCGCGACCACACTTCGCGACCTCGCGGTCGCTAGGGTAGTCGCTAGTACTTGTTTTTGTTTTTGTTTTTGAAGAAGAAAGCTATTAAACTTTGGGATCTAACAAAACAACGAGACACGACACAAACAAAAAAAAAAACCAAAAACAAAAGCACGTAAAGCGTTGGGTTACCTCCCAACGAGTGCTAGAATTATCGTCGCTAGCTCGGCGGTACCTCTTATCATGGTTAGTTGAGCCTCGGTCACCTTGACTTCTCGATCGAAGTGTGACTTGAAGTAGGATTTGAGGTCTTGGCGTTCACTTTAAAAATGTTGCCCCGAGTCTAGGAGTTCGTAACTCCCATTGGCAAGTACACGGTAAGCGGTATCGGCCCGACCATCTTGACTTGAGCTTTCCGGGAATAGCGAGTCGAGCATTGTAAGCAAGACTTCATTACCGGCGAAAATCCTTGGCACGAATGTGGAGATCGTGGAATTTCGAGCTCTTTCCTTGTATATCAGAGAATTCTCAAAGCTTCATTCCTCCACTCGTCAAGCTCCAACAGTTGGTCCTTCTCATCATACCGGCCTCCTTGAAATCCATGTTGATTCTCCTCGTGGCCCAATATGCTTTGTGCTCCAATTCAACGGTAGATGGCAAGATTTACCAAATACCATTTGATATGGAATAGCAGATGGGAGCTTTGTATGCGATCTGGTAGGCCTAAAGAGCATCATCCATTGCTTGGCCCAATCCTTGCGATGAACAACCGATTTCTCTAAAATCGCTGATCTCTCGGTTGGCGAGCTCGACCGCCCGTTTGCTTGTGGATGGTAGGGGAGGTGACTCGATGCTTCACACCATATTTGGCTAGAATGTTGCTAGCCACTTATTATTAAAATCGATCCCCATCAGCGATCAACGCCCTCGGAACTCCAAATCGAGTCGAATGTTCTTGTGGAGGAACTTGATCACTACCTTGGAGTCGTTCGTGACGGTGGGAATCGCCTCACCCGATGGGAAGCGTCTCCACAAAGAAGAATGTCGTGTAACCGTAAGACATGGGAGCGGACCCATGAAGTCGATCCCCATCGTCAAATAGTTCCACCTCCATGATGGTTTTCGTGGCATCTCGTCTTTCTTAGTGACATTCCCACTCTTTGACAATGATCACAACTCTTGATAAAAGATTGGCAATCTTTGAAGATCGAAGGCCAAAAGAATCCCTTTGTGGCAAATCTTTGTCATTGTCTTGGCACGCAAAATGGCCTCGATCAGCGAACTATGGCACTCGTGGATTATGTTCTCCCATTCTCCTTGGGGAGCGCAGCGTGTCGGACCATCGGCACATCGGCGGTAGAGATGAGGATCGTCCCAATAATAGAACTTAACATCGTGGAGAAACTTCTTTCAAATGACCTTTGCGATGGGTAGAACTTCAATCACCAAGTAATTAACAAAATCAGCATACCATGGTGTGCGATCGATGGCCTTCAAGATGTGCTCGTGCGGGAAGTTCTCCTTGATGCCAATCTTCTTATCCTCTCCTTCGATCGGCTTCTCCAATCGTGACAAGTGGTCGGCTACCACATTTTATGACCCTTTCTATCTTTAATTTCCATGTCGAATTCTTGAAGAAGGAGGATCCATCTCACCAATCTGGGCTTTGAATCTTTCTTGGCGAACAAATGACGAATGGCGGCATGGTCAGTGTGTACGATGGTGTGGGTGCCCACCAAATAAGGTCTAAACTTATCAAAGCATAGACCACGACAAGTAATTCCTTCTCCGTGGTGGTGTAGTTCATTTGAGCGAGTCGAGAGTCTTACTTGCATAATAAATGACTCGGAAAAGCTTGTCTCGTTTACGCTAATCTGAGACCGATCGCCCAATCACTCGCATCACACATAAGCTCGAATGGTTGACTCAATCGGGAGACCAAAAGCTGAGTCGAGATGGGGCTAACCCGGTTTCTCGAGCCTCAAACACTCATTTGTGAACACGAACTTCATATCTTTCTCGAGCAATCCACACAATGGCCGTGATCGCGAGAAATCCTTGATGAACCTTCTATAAAACCCGCATGACCGAAAAAACTCCTCACCGATTTGACATTTGTAGGCGGAGGTAGTTTCTCGATAGCTACTATCTTTGCTCGATCCACTTCCAAACTTTTGGCGAGACCTTGTGACCAAGCACGATACCTTCCTTCACCATGAAATGGCACTTCTCCCAATTGAGAACAAGATTTGTCTCCTCACATCTTTGCAAAAGACTTGTGACAAATTATGGAGACAATGGTCGAATGAAGAGCAAACGGAAAAGTCATCCATAAAGACTTCCATAATATTCTCGATCAACCCATGGAAGATGGACATCATGCACCTTGGAGCGTGGTGGAGCATTACACAATCTAAACGGCATTCGCCTATAGGCGAAAACTCCATCTGGACACGAAGCGCCGTCTTGTGCTTGATCTTGGGCGATGGCAATCTGATTGTACCCCGAATATCCATCGAGAAAACAAGAGAACTCATACCCCGCTAGTCTATCAACGTCCGATCAATAAAGGCGGGGAAAATGGTCTTTCCTCGTGGTCGTGTTTTGAGCACGATAGTCGATGCAAACTCGCCATCTGTTATGAGTCTTGTTACCACAAGCTCGTTTGTCTAAATCTCGATCACCGTGATACCCCTTTCTTGGATACCACTTGAGTAGGGCTAACCCACTCGCCGTCGGATATGGCATAGATCATGCACGCATCTAAGAGCTTGAAGACCTCTTTTTCGGCGACCTCTTGCATTGCCGGATTCAGTCGGCGTTGAGGTTGCACCTTTGGCTTATATTCATTCTCTAACAGGATCCGATGCATGCAAATCGAGGGGCTGACCCCCTTGATATCAGAAATCGTCCACCCAATCGCAGACTTGTATCTTCAAAGCCTGACCATCGGTTTATGTGCTCCTCATCTGTCAAAGCCGAAGATATTATCACCGGGCACGTCTCATCATCGCCTAAGAATGCATACTGAAGGTGGTCCGGCAACTCTTTCAACTCCATCTTGGGTGTAGTCTCTTCCTTCACCACGGCCCTCTCCTCCAATCGGCTTCCTCACGTCTAAATAAGGCCGCGACTCCTCGGGAGGCCTTGACTTCATCGATGGACTCAAGGTACTCTAAAATCTCATCACATGCCTCATCAAGGTGCGGGTGAGAAAATCGAGTTCGCATACAAACTCCACGGATCGGTGATTGAAAGTGAGTGGGCGACAAGCGCTCTATAACTCGGACAGTCTTCCATGGTCTTCGTCAGTCGCTTCATAGCATCGTATATAGAGATTTTCATCTCCTAAATCGTTGACTCGAAGGTGAGATCTCCATCTTTCACATCTATCGCTGCTCTGTCGGTAGCTAGGAATGGTGCCCGAGAATAAGAGATGTATTCCCATCCTACGGCATAACGAGAACAACGAAATCAGCGGGAAGATGAAATCTCGAACTTTCACGAGCACGTCCTCCACTATCCCTTTCGGATAAGTCACCGATGTGTTCGCCATCCGAAGAGCTATGGTGGTCGGCTTGATCTCCCAATCTCAATCTGTTAAAATGGACAACGGCATAAGATTGATCTTGCCCCAAATCACACGTAACCTGGAGAATGTCGTCCTCAGATGACACATGCTATGGTGGCCGCACGGATCTTTCTCGCTGAGCGGCTTCTTTTCGATGCAAGACCTTCGCACTCTTGAGGCATTTATCGTCTCGAATTTCCCAAGCTTCTTTTTATTGCAACGGCATCCTTGAAAACTTCACGTAACCCGGCATATCTCGGTGCATCAAGTAAAGGAATATTGATGTGCACCTTTTGAAACATCTCCATGAACTGGTTAACTTCTCATCGTGCTTGGGCTTGGCTAAGCGGCTTGGAAGCGGAATTGGAGGCACGTCGTCGGAAATTTCTTCATCGGTAGCCTCGCGATCGACCTCACGACCCATGAGCGCGGTCGCTGAAAATCGAACACCATCTTCCTTCGTCTTCGTGGGACGCACGCGCGCCGCTCGGCGCTAGGTTTGCGTCTGAAGCTTGTCTGATTTCGCGGCCGCTGTGGTGCTAGCGACCGCTAGGTCGCTCGCTAGGCTCTCGGTCGACTTGTCGCGGGCGTGTTTTGAGTTGTTGCGCCCGCTGAACCGCTCGCGAACTCCACTGTAGAATTCCTCGCGGCCGGTCTCGCGGTCTCGAGATCCTCTCTCTTTTGTCTGCATTTTCCGTTCGTCTCCTCGTGATTTTGATAGGCTCGCCCTCCTCAATTGAATGGCATTACGGTGATTTTAGGATTTACCTCCGTATTACTCGGAAATTGGCCCGACTTGTCTGCCCATTCATTGTGCGGCTATCGACTTATTTGATTCTCCATCATCTTCATATGCTTTCCCATAGCCGTCCTTTGTGGACTCCAAATGATTAATCTTACGCGGTGTTTCTTATAAGCGAATTCGATTCGTTGCCAATTGTTGTTTTTCTTACAACCAACCGCGATCATGTCCTCTAGACTCGCTTCTTCGTCTCTTGAATCACTCCGCTCGAATCGAGAAACACAGGCGGAGGTGTTGAAAATTATTAGGGTTGGCGTACGAGAAATTTGGGTGATTTCTGTTGTTTGGATTGTACGCCGGATTCCCCCCAAGACGGTTGTTCCTCTGATTGATGTAATTCACGTCCTCAGCCTCATTCATATCTGACTCTGTAGCATTTATCTGAGCCACGCCTTTTCCTTTCCTTTCTTTCTCAAATTGGCTTCTCAACAAGGTGAGCGCCCATAATATTATCGTACTTGAATCACCTTGACGTGAGCAGCCTTCACCACCGGTGTCCTCTCCATCGGCCACTGATAATTGTTGGCCGCCATCTCTTCTATGATGCGGTTGGCCTCGTCTACACGTCTGTTCAATAGGTAGCCCCCCGCTGATGCGTCAACAATACTCCTCATGTGAGGTGTCATTACAGAAAGCGTGTGTCTCGCTGCTCCCTCGAGAATCCATCTTTGTCGGCACCTTCTCAATAGGCCCCAATCTTCCCACGACTCGAATAAAGATTCATCTCTAGCTGGGAGAAGTGGGAAATCTCGGCTATGATCTTACGTGCCTTAGGCGGAGGAAAGTACTTGAAGAAATTTCTCACAAAGTGTTGCCCAACTGTTGATGCCCGACGATCTAAGGTCTTGAACCGTCCTTTGCTTGATTTTGAGAGAAAATCCGAACATGCGCATCCGGTTGTGTCTTGTGGCACCCCATTCATTTGATGGTGTCAAAATGTCGAGATAGGTCTCGAGATGGGCATTCGGATCCTCCGTGACTCCTCCTCCGAGCTATTCCCTGAACCATGCTCATTAGGGTCGGCTTGACTCAAAATTGTTAGCGTTTACTTCTGGGCCCCATCCGCCTCCTTGAAATTGCTCGGTAGGAGGTCGTACATATAATTCAACGGTCTTGCCTCCGGAGCAGGGACAACGAGTCCCATGGTCGCCAATTGGCGTTGCATTTCTGTAAAATCCGCTAACAGACGTGCAGCTACTTCGGGAGGAACGCCCCCGTTGTTCTGATAGTTCTGATTTGCCATTGCTTCCTTTCTTCTTGCCCGTCTCCTTCTCCTTTGTGAATTTTCGATTTCCAGATCAAAGTGTAGTTCAGGAGGTCCTCGGGACCTTGTGAACATAAACTACCTGGAGAAAAAGAAGGAAATCAGATTGGCAAGAAATAAAATAAAAAAATAAAAATACAACTTGAATTAATAATTCAAAATTGTCAAGTTATTCCTATATGATCTTAACAATCCCCGGCAACGGCACCAAAATTTGATCGCTCACTTTTCTAACACGAAAAGGTGTAAGTATAGGGTAAGCAATATCGTATCCACGAGGATTGTAATGCGAAAACACGTAAGCTAACTCAACAAGATTCATCATTATCCAAGCAACATAAATGGTTTGGTAAGATTTTAGGGCTTGGACTTCAATCAGCGGAGGTAACAAAGCAGAAAATCAACTAAAGCAATAAACACTCGGATGTTAAAAGCAGAGAAGGACGACTAACCCTGGGATGCATTAATCCTATCCACAACGTATGTTTATCCCATTCCTATTAACCAATTTTAATCCGCAGACAGATGGAAGATCACATATATAACCGAGCAATTTACATTAC
Organism: Salvia rosmarinus; assembly: GCA_036937905.1. NCBI lineage: Eukaryota > Viridiplantae > Streptophyta > Magnoliopsida > Lamiales > Lamiaceae > Salvia > Salvia rosmarinus. The sequence goes on along the minus strand of CM072813.1, from coordinate 12,671,383 downwards.
GACAAAAGTGGTCAGAGATTACTAGTTTTCCCTATTCATACGTCTCTAGGTGAAAACAAGCAACCCAAACAGATCACAAAGAATATGCTTCCTACGAATATCCTATCTCACCACGACTCGAGGCTCATTATTATCATGCATTCGAGATCGATTGACAATTAATACAATTACGTAATTAACCGACAACTAGATATGCATCAAGATTGATCGTAAATCAACACATATAAATAAGCACAATCGAATCATGAATCAATGCACGGACGGTAAATAGCGATAACGAGAATCACAACATATAGGATCGGATCATGCAAACCACAGGATTAGAGCGAAAAACTAGCCGACATAATAAGCGGAATAAAATACGATTTAACCATAAAACGAAATTAAATATATAAAACCGTGATGATGCGTTGGATGAACAATCGTTGGGCTTGAATCCCAACCTCAAAAAAACGGAAAATTGCAAAGATTTTCAGGACGAAAGCGTTCGGATCGTAGACAAAGCGTAAAACTAATGAAGAACAATGATCAAATCAACTCTAGAATGAAAATAGATGGAAACTAAAGCTAAAAAACTGGAAAACTTATGAAAAACTGAGTAAAAGAGGCTTTGGAATCGTAGGTCTGAAGTTGGGGGCGCGAGGGGGTGTTGCCATATATATAGCACACCCCAAACCCTAATTTCTCCTTCGCACGCTCGGACTCGCGACCACCCACGCGATCGCTAGGTCGATCGCTAGGTATGTCTCATGGCCTTCGCTCGCTTCGCGCTCGCCTCCTTGCGCTCGCATGGTTACCTCGCGACCAGGCTAGCGGTCGCTAGCCACGGTCGTGAGAAATCGTCCAGTAGCTTTCTCGGCGCTGGGCTTCGCTCGCGGGCACGAGATCGCGGTCGCGGTCTCGCTGGGTTCTCGCGCGAGTTGTAGCGGCCAGCCTAGCGACCGCTAGGTTGGTCGCTAGGAACAGGCCAGATGTGTGTTTTGGCTCGTGCGTCGTTCCTTGCTTCGATTTTCAATATATGGACCTACACAACACCAAAAGAACACCCAAGAGCAGTATCTTCTAGAAATAGATAAAACATTAAGAATCGATACGTAAACGCACATTAAACGAGCTAAACTCATCTTCAAATATCAACTATAAACGTGTAAAATGCGCGTTTATCAATTTGTATACTGGAAATAGTTTTGGTTGAACTTGTGTACAATGTTTCCTGTTACCACTATTACAATCTCTATCTGAATTGTTTACTTGATTGCATATGTATGTCCCTTTATCTCATATATAAGTTAGATCATACGATTGTGTTGTAGATCATGAGAAGTCCGTATGATTGGTCAAGCTTAATGAGATATAAAAGTATCTGGTGAGACGACTTGAGGACGAGTTGTTGGTATGGGCTGCGGTGTAGATAGAGAAGTGACTTGACTTGGTTGCTTGTCTATCTTTGGTGCGTCTCGACGTATTGATGGATCCTGAGTGAGATGAGTTCTTCTATCGATCGTCGTGAAGAACCTAGATCTCGGAGACTTACGTTGATCTAAACCTCGATAAGGTATTAGGTGAGTATGAGTTCTTGACCATCACTTTAAATTGCTATGGGTGAGGGTTACATGAGATAACCCAGATTCTCTGCATCTTGGGTGGTGGCGGTCTTGTATGTCATGCTAGTTACGTGTCGAGTCACCGTATCCGTTTAGGATGATGGCGCCCCATAAGGAGCTCAAAGGTTTATTGTACTAAACCACTGCGGTTGAGTTATCTCAAGTACAATAATAAGGTTGAGTGGTACTACTTAAGGAATTAAAGATATTAATTATTTTAAGTAGTCGAGCAGCTGTAAATAATTAATGGACGTACGATATCTTAAATACGGGGATTCGTGAAGTCTAAGTGCAAGCCCGACTCACCTTCGGTAATAAAGGGTAAGTCGACATTTATTCTCTAGTGGCGTGAATAAATGTTTATGAATTAATTTATGTTACGGGTGAACATAAGATAATTAATTTATTTGAGGCCCGTCTTTATTCCTTGCATTTGATCCCTGGGTTGGCCCATCTAGGCCTGTTGCTAAGTGGAAAATCGTCCACCTCTTTCAGAGTCCCACTGGGACTCAGCTTGATCCTCATATCTTAAGTGATAAGATTATATTTATTAGACATGCATAAATCCTATCATGATAGGGTTTAGGGTTGCATTATAAATATAAGGTGAGAGAGAAAATCAAAGCTAATCCTCAAGTGAATATTTTCGAGAATTATACTTCCCAAAAGTGTGAGAATTTTCAAAAATTGTGAGAGAAAGAAGAAGAAGTTTTTCTATAGCATTCTCCATAGATTGTCCTCACTCGGCATTGGAGTCTAGGCAATCGGGATACAGTCCAGAAGATCAAAGCACGAGTCTTGATCTATTCATCCCCGACAGATTCGCAGGTAAACACGAGAAAACTCCTACGTGTTGCAATTAATTATATAGGTGCATGATAGGAATATAATCAATGTATGGTGAATTAAACATCCAAGATAGATCCTCGGGAGAGGTTAAAATCGATTTTCCTATAATTGGTATCGTAGTGCGGGATCGATATCTTGGCTCTGTTGGATTAATTCACGTTTGATTATAACGCATAATTAATTAATTGTGAATACATGGTTCATCGTGGCTCGTTTTATTTTTGTGGATTTTGTTTTCACTACGAGCAAATCATTGGTTAGATTAGATTTTTCTTGTAAATCTTATACGTAAAGAAGAACGAAGACGAAAGCGTGAAGAACGAGACACCGGGAGTATGTCGGAAAAACCGAACGCACGACCGAAAGTGAGCGGGCGACGGCACACGGACGTGCTCGGCGCTCGCAGCACGACTCAGCAGTCGTCGGCAGATCCGGGTGGACAGGGATGAAGCTCGGCGCCATCGGCGGCCTGGGCGTGCGGGGCACGCGATTCTCACGCAGACGTCTCGGCACGTCTTGGCGCTGAGCGCGAGAGTCTTCGGCAGATCGACGGGCTCGACAGCGTGCGCGCGAGTCGCGCGCAAAATTCTCGGTGCTCGGATGCGCCTCGGCGGGTAGCGCGAGCGCTTCAGCGGATCTCCGCAGATGAGCGGCGGCAAGCGCTTAGCGTTTAGCGTCTGAAACCTCAAAGCACGTTTTCTCGGCGAGGCGACGCAGGCGGCGTGGGCACGCGATTCTCGCGCTAGGCCTCAGCGGCCTCGGCGGTCTTAGCGGCGTGCAGGAAACCTCAGCGCTGAAGCCCGTAGCGAGATTCTCGGCGGCCTCTGCTGGATGCGGCGTCTTGAGTCGCGTCGGAGCTTTCTGGCGACGCCGGTACTGCACGCAGATGACTCGGCGGACGACTCGGGTGTGTACGCGGGTTCTCGGCGATCGGGCAGGCGGCTCCTCGGCGGACCGGCGCCTCGGCGGCGTTCTCGGCGAGTATGGGCGTGACGACGCGGCGGGCGGGCGGGCGGTGATGGTCTTGGGCGTCTACGCTGCCCAACCCATCTTGTCTTGACCAGCCAGGTTTATTCAGGTCGACCGGTTCGCCCTTATCCGAATTTTCAACCCAGATCAGATTTTTCGACCGGTTTAAGTTTTTCGACCCAGTTCGGCCCGTTCAATGATCCGCCCGTTTTTTATTTTTCGCCCAAACCAATTTTGATGAATCCGGTCCGTGCCCTGCACGCGAGGCCTTTTGAATTTGAAGATCTGTGCTTTGCAAATTTATGTAATAAATTAGGCGGGGAATCTGAGGATCACGAGTAAGTGCGATGAAAGATTTTATTTTATTTTTATCGTTAAGCATGTCGTGGATGTTTAAATTATCTTGATAACATGCTATGTATGTTTAAATTACGTTGACAAACATATTACATGTTTTCGTGATTGGATGAGCATAGTAAGCATGCTAGGTTTATCGCGTTTTCAAGCATATTTTAGAATTACTGAGCATGTTTTACATGTTGAGTTCTATAGAAAAGCATGCTAGGATTACGTGATCTGCATGGACAAACCTTTTGAAACAAAAGACTAAGCAAGTAACCCGACATATTAATTTTAAATTAAAATATCAAGACCTCCACTTTTGATCTCTAAACAAAGTGATACATGACCGTGAGTAGCGCCCACACGCTGCGCTTGCTTGCACTCTTTGTCATAAGTTTGTTAGATGAGATTTCTAAATAAAACATTTTAATCTATTGAGAAGGGAGTTTCATGTGTGGCGATCACACGCGTGGCTTGCATATGCGATTTCTCATAAGTTCTCTAGATATAGATTTAAAATGAGATAACAAAGGAATTTGGATTGGAAGCGGTATGGTCTGGTGAGTATGCCAATTCTAAGAATTCATTTCTCTTTGTTAAAATTGTGGTCATTGCTAGACATCACCTCAAATACAACTTTCCATGAAGTCCCTTCTTGCGATAGTGATGTGGTCAGTGAGGTTCGATCATTAATTTCATTTGTCATAAGGATAAGTTGACATGGATTGAAATTAAGCGACTAAAGGTATATTTTAGTGCAGTCGGGGTTCGTGTAGCGTCCACACGCGTGGCTTGCATGTGGGATTCCTTGGGCGATTGGAGGTTTCAATTAATATTGTTTTATCAAAGGTTACAATATTATTGTTACGAATTATGTGCGATCGTATGCTTATGTGTTTACATTCTTTTCGGATATGTCTCTTACACGATTATCAATATGCTCGCACAAAATCCTCTATCCGGTCCAAATTTTATCGAGTGGAAGCGAAAGATGGAGTATGTTCTTATATTTGAAGAACACATGTTTGTTCTCACTACTCCCAAACCCGATGCCCTTATCGGCGATCGACTAGTGAGCGGTGAGAGTCAGCGGACTTTGGCATAAGTCGAACAATATGGCCAAGTGCTATATGATGACCACGATGTCCAAAGGCTTGCGGTACTGACATCGATCGATGGTGAGCTTGACGAAATATGGTCAAGTCTTGAGAGTAAGTTTGGGCGATCGGATCGGACGATCCGCTTCCACACAATGAGAGAAATCTTGGCGTGTAAGATGGAAAAAGGAAGTTGGTCCATGAACATGTCTCCGCATGACTCGTCTCATAGATAGTCTTGATCAATTGGGAGGTATTGACGGTGAAGCAAGGTCGATATCATCCTCAATACTTTGCCCAAGTCTTTGAGAATTTTCGCGTGAATGCGATCATGAGCAAGACCGAGTATACACTTAGTCGGTTGCTTAATGATCTCGTAGCAGCGGAAGGAGTCATGGGCAAAGGGCACATGCCCTTACTAGCACATCGAGGGGCCCAAATTTTCCGTTGAAAAATGGAAGAAAAAGGGCACCAAAGGTGGTAGAGGCAAAGGAAACGATGGGAGCGGTGGGAGCAAGAACATATTCGCCACGGAGGCAGAAAAAGCGAAGGAGAGGCAAGTGCTTCAAGTGCGGCAAGGCCCAGGCATTGGAAGGCCAAGTGCCCTATTCTCAAGGCTCAAGTGCGTCATTTGCTTTAATAACGGAAACATGTTTAGCGACTTGTTCTACTCATTCATGGGTAGTAGATCACGGGTCTGTTGATCATGTTTGTTACACCTTGAGGGGTTCATGCAGACAAGGAGGCTGCATGATGGCGAGATAACGATCTCCATGGGCAGCGGTGAAAGTCGAGGCCGTTGCGATCGGAGATGTTACTTTATGTTTTGATAGAACTGTTTTAGTATTGAAGGCGTTTTATATGTGCGGAGTTTCAGTGGAACCTTATTCCGTTTCAAACTATTTATTCATAGATATTATGTTATTTTTGATAGTGGTGTTTCTATCATAAGAAATGAAGTTATCGTGGTGGCACTTTATATAATTAAGCTTTATACTATTTCGCCAAACATAATACCTTTAACTATGTTGCATCTACATCAAACCTTAAAAGAGAAAGTTTTCTTAGAAGATGACACCACATTTCTCGGCATCTTAGATTAGGTCACATCAATCTAAATAGGATCCAAAGGCGGCTAAGAATGGAGCGTTGGGTAATCTCACGATTACTCGTTGCCGATGCGAATCTGTATAGAAGGAAAGATGTCGACCGGACCCTTCAAAGCGAAGGGTTATAGAGCCAAAGAAGTGTTGGAGCTAGTCCACTCGGCTGTGTGGACCTATGTCAACACAAGCTCGTGGAGAATGCAGTATTTTGTCACTTTCATTGATAATTACTCAAGGTGCGGATACATATACTGCGTCACGCAAAGTCCAGATGCTTGAGAAATTCAAAGAGTTTAAGGCGGAAGTGGAGCGAAGCTTGGTAAAAGTATCAAGTCACTCATGATCGATCGCGGTGGCGAATACCTCGATAACGAGTTTATGGACTATTTGGTGCGTGTTGGATTACCTCCCACTCGCTACAGTGGCACACCACAACAAAATGGTGTGTCGGGCGAAGAAATATGACTCTTTTAGAAATGGTTAGATCGATGATGAGTTATACAACATTACCTATTTCGTTACGGGGTATGCCTTGGAAGCAATGACATACTTGCTAAATCTAGTACCATCCAAGTCGATCGAAAAGACCCCTTCGAGTTGTGGTTTAGGCGAAGCCCGGTTTAAACCACATAAGGATATGGGGCGATCAAACATGTCTTTGAACAAGAAGGGCGATAAGTTGGAGTCTAGATCGATGCAAGTCGTTTATTGGCTATCCTAGAGGAGCGAAGGGTGGTTATTTCTATAGTCCCAAGGATCGAGAATGTCATTATTAGCACTAATGCCCGATTCTTAGAAGAAGATTATATGAAACCATAAATCCAAAGTTGAAATCATTCTTGAGAATTAGAAGATGATCGATTCCGCCATCTATTAAGCCGAAGGTGCGAGATGTCGTGTCAGTGGGAGGATCGATACGGATACTTCAAGAAATTGAAGTGGGTCGAGTTCACTTTGGAGATCTGGGCCGTACAAGTGGCTCCTATCCGACAAGTTGTGCAAGATGAGAACCACAGATTCGCACCCACCGTTCTTTGTTGTGCGATGGCGCCTCGTCGTAGTAGGAGGGTTGTTCGTCAACCCGAGCGATTTATGTTCGTGGGTGAATCTTGGATTTAGTCGAGAAGCGAGCGGCAATAATCGACCCATGGACATACGGTGAGGCGATACAAGACATTGATGCAAGATCATGGCACACCGCTATGGACTTAAAAATTGAGTCCATGTGACTATGGATGTATACGAAAGACACCTCTACCGGATGGCGAGGAAGCCATAGGTAGTAAGTGGGTATCTGAGAGGAAGAGATTGAGGATGGAGGTTTCGCTTTTAAAGCCGGGCTTGTGGCAAAAGGGTACACTCAATTGAGGGCATCGATTTCGATGAAACCTTTTCACTGTAGCAATGCTCAAGTCCATCGTAATTCTTCTAGCCATAGCGACCACTTAAACCTTGAGGTTTGGCAAATGGATGTAAACCGCTTTTCGAAGTTTGCCTTGAAGAAGGTAGAGACATCTATATCACGAGAAACCGAAGGTAATGTGGTGAAGGGTGAAGAGCATCTAGTATGGAAGCTTAAGAAGTCTATCTATGGACTCAAGCAAGCTTCACGATCACGGAACTTGCGCTTTGACGGTGGTAAAGTCCATGGATTTACCCAGTTGCTCAGCGAAAGTTTGTGTATCGTTTAGATGTCAGCGGTGATGTGGTATTTCTTGCACTTTACATAGATGACATCCTTCTACTTGGCAACAATGTGAAGTTGTTATCAGACATAAAGAGTTGGTTATCCGATCGGTTTCAAATGAAAGACTTAGGAGATGCGTACATTCTTGGGATCAAGGTTTACCGAGATCGCAAGAGGAAAATGTTGAGCTTATCTCGGGCGTCTTACATTGATCACTGTGATTACTCGTTTAGTATGCAGACCGCCAAGAAATGATTGCTACCTTTCAGACATGGCGTTCCTTTATCTAAGGAGCGATCACCTATATTTGCAAAGGAAATAGAGGAAATGAGACAAGTTCCTTACGCTTGGCCGTATGAAGTCTCATGTACGCAATGTTATGTCTGAGACCCGATATACGCTATGCGGTAGGCATAGTAGCTAGATATCGATCTAACCACGGACAAGCTCATTGGACTTGGTGAAGCATATACTCAAGTACACGAAAAGGACTCGAGATTATAGGTTGGTTTACCATGAGATAGTCTAATGCCTTTGGGTTATTCAAACTCGATTTTCCAAGTTGACCGTGATGAGAAGAAGTCTACCTCGGGCTATGTGTTTACCTTGGGAGGAGGCCGTATCTGGCGAGTGCAAAGCGGCGATGCATTGCGGACTCCACCATGGAAGCCGAATATGTAGCCGCCTTGGAGGTCGCTAAAGAGGTGTATGGTTCAAGAACTACCTCATGGATCTAGATGTGGTACTGGTTTGCCCAAGAGTATCATAATTCTTGTGATAACTCGGGTCGATGGCAAACTCGAAGGAACCACGGACCCACAAGGCAACGAAACACATAGAGAGAAAGTACCATGTCATATGAGAAATCGTTAGATGAGGGGATGTGCTGATTGAGAAGATTGGTACTGCGGATAGCCAAGCTGATCCATTCACGAAGAGCCTACCGCAAAAAGTCTACGAAGAGCATATTCGAGGACTTGGATTGTGCAAGATGGCACCCACTTAGAAAGGAAACTTTTGTATAAGTGGGAGAAGTAAAGTGATGGTGTTGTTTGTAATAGCTAGTAGAGAGACACATTGTATACTAAAAGTTTTGCTTTAGTATAAGTGGGAGATTGTTGGATTTGTATACTGTAAGCAGTTTTGGTTGAGCTTGTATACAATGTTTCCTGTTACCACTATTACAATCTCCTATCTGAATTGTTTACTTGATTGCATATGTATGTCCATTTATCTCATATATAAGTTAGATCATACAGTGTGTTGTAGATCACAAAAGTCTGTATGATTGGTCAAGCTTAATGAGATATAAAAAGTATCACAGCTGAGACAACTTGAGGACGAGTTGTTGGTATAGGTTGCGGTGTAGATAAGAAGTGACTTGACTTGGTTGCTTGTCTATCTTTGGGGACGTATTGATGGATCACGATGAGATGAGTTCTTCTATGTCGACCGTCGTGAAGAACCTAGATCTCGGAGACTTCGTTGATCTAAACCTCGATAAGGTATTAGGTGAGTATAAGTTCTTGACCATCACTGACTTGCTATGGGTGAGGTTACATGAGATAACCCAGATTCTATGCATTTTGGGTGGTGGCGGTGCTTGTATGTCATGCTAGTTACCCGTGTCGAGTCACCGTATCCGTTTAGGATGATGGCGTCCCTTAAGGAGCTCAAAGGTTTATTGTACTAAACCTGCGAGGTTGAGTTATCTCAAGTACAATAATAAGGTTGAGTGGTACTACTTAAGGAATTAAAGATATTAATTATTATAAGCGATCGAGCAGCGTAAATAATTAATGGACGTCTGATATCTTAAATATGGGGATTCGTGAAGTCTAAGTGCAAGCCGACTCACCTTGATAATAAAGGGTAAGTCGACATTTATTCTCTAGTGGCATGAATAAATGTTTATGAATTAATTATGTTCGGGCTGAACATAAGATAATTAATTTATTTGAGGCTCATCTTTATTCCTTGAATTTGATCCTGAGGTGCCCGTCGAACTTGTTGCTAAGTGGAAAATCGTCTATCTCTCTCAGAGTCCCACTGGGACTCAGCTTGATCCTCTATATCTTAAGTGATAAGATTATATTTATTAGACATGCATAAATCCTATCATGATAGGGTTTAGGGCTGCATTATAAATATAAGGTGAGAGAGAAAATCAAGGCTAATCCTCAAGTGAATATTTTCGAGAATTATACTTCCCAAAAGTGTGAGAATTTTTGAAAATTGTGAGAGAAAGAAGAAGAAGTTTTTCTATAGCATTCTCCATAGATTGTCCTCACTCGGCATTGGAGTCTAGGCAATCGGGATACAGTCCAGAAGATCAAAACACGAGTCTTGATCTATTCATCCCCGACAGATTCGCAGGTAAACACGAGAAAACTCCTACGTGTTGCAATTAATTATATAGGTGCATGATAGGAATATAATCAATGTATGGTGAATTAAACATCCAAGATAGATCCTCGGGAGAGGGTTAAAATCTGATTTTCCTACATTGAGGACCTAAAATCATCCTTTGTCCAACCCTATTTTACCTCTTTGGACCATAAACGTTTGATTCATTCTTGTTGAAAGTTGGTATTATATCTTTCCCTTGATATATAATTGTTCTCAATTATTGATAAATTCCTTCTTAACCCCACGTCACGGTCTAATTACCTGACTAATTATGGTTAGGGAATTGGGCTGTGACAGCAGACGACACATCGGTCGACGATGCGGCACGAGGCGCGTGTGTTCGTCGCCTCCGCGTCTCCTCTGTACGCTTGGCGTGCGTCACTGTAAATGCCGCCGCGGTGGTGACTTTTCACGATTTACGGGAGCGGTCGACGACATGACGCGAGGCGCGCGTGCTCATCGTCACCGCGGCCGTCTTTGTTTGATGGGTTCTTCACGCCGTCGCGAATGGCGGCGGAGGAGCGAGCGCGCGCCCGGAGGAGAATGAGGGAGAAGAAGCGAGCGGCGGCGTCCATCGCTACTGGGGCGCTTGTGCGCCGGCGAGAGACTTTTCGCGTCTTGTTGGGCTTCGGCGGAGTCGGTGGGTCGCGCGGCGTGCGTAGGCGGCGCAGCAGCGGAAAACCCTAATCGTCAGGTGGACGCGTCGTGCTCTCGGGCCGTGAGCGCGCGCTGGATTTCAGCGTTTCGCTGGGCCTTCGCGTGTGGGCGTCCGTTTTCCGCTGGGTGGGCTTCAGCCGCGGCGGGCAGGCGTGTCAGACCGGCGTGATTCGGACGTCTCCTCCTGCCCGGGCCGCGTTTTACGGCGTGTTTGGGCTATTTTATGGCAGCCCAAATGGGCTATTTTAAAAAAAAGGATTTTGTTAATTTAGAATTAATAAAATTTAATTTCCAATTACACAAATTAATTTATTAATTGGATTAATAAGTTTTGTTTTAATATTATTATTTTCGAAATAATAACATTAATTTTGATTTTGTATTAATTTAGAATTAATACAATCTACTTATATACATGGATTTAATTTATTAATTTAGAATTAATAAATTTAATCAAAATTTTTAAATTAATTTATTAATTAGATTAATAAATTTAAACTTCATTATTATTTTGAAATAATAATACAAGGTCTGATTTTATATTAATTTAGAATTAATATAATATACTAATGTACATGGATTAATTTTATTAATTTAGAATTAATAAATCTAATCATAATTTGAACATTAATTTATTAATTAGATTAATAAATTTTAAATTTATTATTATTTTTGGAATAATATTATAAAGTTTGACTTTATATTAATTTAGAATTAATATAATTTACTAATGTTCATAAATTAAAGAATTGATTTATTAATTAGATTAATAAATCTTATTTGATTATTATTTTAGAAATAATATTACTAAATGAATATTTATATTAATTTGGAATTAATATAAATGTCTATATCCCTTTTAATTAGAGAATTAATTATTAATTAGATTAATGAATTAATGAATTTATTCGTTGAGCCCTATTTGCTATTTTTCTGTGATAAGCATGCTATTTGATTATATGCTTATTTTTAACTATAGTAGTTAGAGACCGTTTTATTGTTTGGGTAGGCGGCGCCCAATACTTGTAGTCCATGTAACTATTTTTGGGTAGACGGCGCCCAATATATATGGTCCGTATTTTATGTCTGGGTAGGCGGCACCCAGTAATTATTTTGAATTTAATATTAGATATTAAATAAATAATTAGTGTCACATGTTTTATCCCCACTAAAATACAAGTCTAGTTTTTGAAACAAAACATATCGTCCATCATAATTGTGTGAGGATCCTAGCTTTTTTTGTCCAAGAGTTTTACACCAAAGTGTTTACTCCGAAATCGACAAGGCAAAGGCTCATTCATAGATGCATGGTTGGCATCGTGTGATGGGGTTGATTTGCTTAATTATTTTGAAATAGCCAAAGCGATCAAAATAATTAGTGGATGCATATTAATTGGATTAATAAACCAAAATTGTAAATTTATTGTTGCGATCGGTTTTGAAACCGACCAAGTATTATTATTATAGTTATCCAAAGCGAGAGGCTCTGATAATATAAGACTTGAATCGTTACAAATTAATGTTGCAATCGGCTTGGAGGCCCACTGAGTGATATTTTTTACAGTCATCAGCCAAAGCAGAGGTTGTAATAATATTGACTTGGATCTTGGACTACTAAGATTTATATTTGTTATAAATCCGTATTTTGTATTTTGGGGTGCAATATATGTTAAAATTAGTGGGAGCTAATCAATACAATAAACCCTTGTTTGATTAGTGGTACGATTGTGATCTGTGTTTTCTTTGTTCTAATTTTGTTCTATATAAATGTTTGGTAGAAACAAATTTGTTGACCGGGTCAAACTATCCGGATTACTCGCTGCGGCTTGGTGTTGGGGCGGATAAGATTGAGTATGTCTTGGACAAACCAAATCATTACCATCCCAGATGGCGTTCTCCGAGTATGCCTCGTTTGGTGTGGTTGCTCATAAGAAGCACGTTGAGGATGATATCGGCTCATGTCATTATGTTGACTTCCATGAGTTTGGAACTCAAAGCGACATGAATGCATGCTACCCTATGAAATGATTCGAGAACGAAGAGTTTGTTTGCCTCACGGGCAAAAACCTTGGAGTATGAGATACTCAAGATCTCTTCAATGCACGCTTTGAGAAGGGGCCTTTGGAAGAGGCGCCCAAAATTCAAGGCAAAAGGTGCAATGGTGGTAGCTCAAGTATGTTTGTCGTTGAGATAAATATGTCATAAATAATTCACATTCTTGTGTATTAGATACATTTGTGGCTCACATTTCTAATAATGTGAAGGGGCTAAGTGATGATGGAAGGTGAATCACAGGGAGGTCGACCTACGCGTGGGAAATGGAGCACGAGTTGTTCTTTGAGCGCGGGGACTTATAGATTGGATCTTCCTTCGGGTTATAGACTAGATTTACATGATTGTTATTTCGTTCTCGCTATTTCAAAGAATATTATTTCCATTCCTATGTTAGACATTGAAGGTTTTCCTTCCATTTGGAAGCGATGAGATGCTCGTTTTCTCTTAATGGGCGTTTATGGAAATGCCTTTCTTTCTTATGGTTTATATATGCTTGAATGTGAGCGAGATATTCTCAATGTGCAAAACAAACGACCTAAGCTAAGTAATACAAATAATGCTACTTATCTTTGGCATTGTAGACTTGGTCATATCAATGAGAAAATAATAGCAAGGTTGAGAAAATTAGATTATCTCACACCATTTGATTTCGAATCATATGGTGCTTGTGGATCATGTCTCAAAGGGAAAATGACTAAGAAACCATTTTCTGGGAAAGGGTTACGTGCCAAAGAATTGCTAGAGTTAATCCACTCAGATGTGTGTGGACCATTTCCAACTCAAGCAAAGGTGGATATTCGTACTTCATAACTTTCTCGATGATTATTGAGGTTTGAGTATGTGTATTTGATGAAACACAAATCGAAGCTCTTGATAAGTTCAAAGAGTTTAAGTTAGAAGTCGAGAAACAACTCGACAAAAGTATCAAGAATCTTGATCGGATCGAGGAAGGAATACTTAAGCCGAGAATTTCTTGATTACTTGAAATCACATGGAATCCGGTCGATGGACTCCTCCGGAACACCACAACCTGAATGGTGTATCGAGAGAAGAAATCGAACCTTATTAGACATGGTTCGATCTATGGCCAGTTTCGCTAGTCTCCTTTTATTCCTTTGGGGCCATACGCTTACTAGCTGCCGTTTATATTACGAATAGGGTTCCATCTAAATCGACGAGAAAATGCCATATGAGCTATGGTGTGGTAAAATGGCAAGTCTTAACCATATACGCGACTTGGGGTTGTCCCGCTTTTGTTAAAAATATGCGCATCGATAAGTTGGAATCAAAAGTGAGAAATGTTATTTTGTGGGATATCGAAGGAAACAAAGGATATGAATTCTACTCACTGAAGATCACAAGGTGATCATTTCTAGAATGTGACGTTTCTTGAAGACTCCTATGTTTCCAAGGAACAAGGTCACAATGAGGTGAATCTTGAAGAAATTCGAGAACCACAAAACAACACAGAGGACGACGATTGTTCAATAGTGTGAACAAAAATTCGGTGGGAGTATTTGACGATCTATTGGGAGGAAATGACTCTTAGGGGCCACCTTAAGACAATGAGACTCATCAAATACAAGATGACACAATAGTTGTGTCACCTCTACCTCAAGAAATTCATGAAGAAATTCTTGAGAATCTCTAAAATGTTGAGAAAGTCGACACGGAGGAGCCTACTCACGTTCAAAATGAGCGGCATGAACCTGCAAACAACCCGACTCGATAGGCCACGAGAGGACTCGTCGTGCACCCAAAGATCAATCTAATGGTTGAGAACCAAGATGATGAAGTCGAGCCGGATGATGATGAACCTAAGACCTATCTTCAAGCGGTGGTCGCACCGATTCAAAGATGTGTTGAAGCCTTAATATCCGAAATGAACTCGATGTATTTCAATCTAGTGCGGAACTAGTTGATGACTTACCGATGGGGCTTACCCATGGGCGCAAATGGATCTTCAAAAGAAGAGATGAAGATGGTGAGATACGAACCAACAAGGCTAGGTTGGTGGCAAGGGTTATAGTCAGCGTGAAGGCATTGACTATGATGAGACCTTTTCACCAGTTGCAAAAAATCAAGTCCATTAGGATATTACTTGCCATAGCTGCATACTACAATTTTTATATTTGGCAAATGGATGTCAAAACCGTGTTTCTCAATGGAGAACTAGAAAGTGATGTCTACATGACATAACCTGAAGGTTTTGTATCCAAAGAAAGGTCGAACGCAGTACGTAGGCTAAAAAAGTCTATTTATAGACTTAAGCAGGCATCGAGGAATTGAAATATTTGTTTTGACAGAGCTATCAAATTGTTTGACTTTGTCAGAAGCAAAGAGGACCCTTGCGTTTATAGTAAGCGCGAGAATGGAAACGTTGTCTACCTGGTCACATATGTCGATGACATTCTGATTATGGGGAGCAACCAATCCATGATGCAATCCGTAAAAGACTGGTTGTCTAAATCCTTTATGATTAAGGATCCCGGTGAGACCTCCAACATCCTTGGGATCAAGATCATCGGGATAGACCTAATAGATTGTTGGGGCTATCACAATCCACTTACATAGACAAATTGCTACGGCGTTTCTCAATGGAAAATTCTAAGAAATGATTTCTTCCTATGGGACATGGCATCAAGTTGTCTAAGAAGGATTGTCCTTCTAATGATAAGGAAATTGCTTGCATGAAAAGGATCTCATATGCTTCAGCTATAGGATCGATCATGCATGCCATGATATGCACTAGGCCAGATATGGCCTATGCGCTTAACATGACGAGCAGATTTCAGCAAAATTCCGGTGAGGAGCATTGAAAAACTGTTAAGACTATTCTTAAGTACCTTAGAAGGACTAAAGAATACTTCTTAGTCTATGGTGGGCAGCCAGAGCTATCAGTGACTGGGTACACTGATGCTAGCTTCCAAACAGGAACAAGCATGTTCCAAGTTGATATCATCTGATTAGAGAAATAATAGAAATGAGCAATGTAAAATTAGAAAGAGTACCCACTGACGATAACTTAGTCGATCCTTTTACCAAGCCTTTTTAGAGCTTGGGTGTTGAACATCTTGAAATTGGCTTTGATTCGGTGGGAGTTTAAAGTTTGTATGTTTTAGAAACTCCTTTGTTGAAACATACTTACTTTTGATCACAATCAAGATAATGTTTTATCTATGGGTTTGTGCATTTAATAGAATAATTATTTTGATGTTTGTTGTTATTCTCTTATTTGTTCCTTGAATTATCACCGCTATTTTCTTGTGAGACATCAATGATATAGTATAATTCTAAAATAGCCCTAATCAATGATCATCAAGAATGAGATATTGATGATATGTCATAGGTTAGCATGTAGTCTCGCATCACATTCTTAGAGAATGTATTGGTTCTCACAACTACAAGATATTTGATATCCGTGATGGACACATGAATACTTTGGAGAGTATTGGTATACCCTACTATTAAATCGTTTGTTTGATGTCTACGATTTCTTAGTGTGTGGAGTATGTAATAGTCCTTAGACTTGAGGTCATTACATATTTTGTTTGTTGAGTGTTGATTGACCAATGCAACGCTATGCAGTGGCAAGACACGGCTTGGATTGGATGCATTATGAGACAAATGAAAATGGTAGTTGAGCCAAGAATGGGATCCATTCTCGATTAGAATTTCGGTGAGCACTTATTTTCTATATTATTCGACCATAAAGTCATTGGCGATGTAGAGATATATTCAATTAAAGTAATTGAATATGATCATACGGGTCGTATAATAAAGATGAGAAAATGGTTGAGCTATTGGGATAGACACATAGCAAAACCCTAGCTCAATCGAGTGTGTCATGAATGAAAGGATATTACATAAACTTCATGTAAAGGTTTGTTTACGCTTCCACATAAGCGTCTGTCATATATCGAGTTCACGCACAACGCATCCGTGAGTTTTGTGCAGACTTTGATTAGACCATCGTCGGTAATGGGGGCCTATTGGGTCATACTATCAAGTGTATTGTTAATCCGCTCAAGGGTATGCATAGTGCACGATAATTTATCTAATATTAGTCCAAGTGGGAGATTGAAAGATTATGGGCTAAATTAGATATATGGGCTTTAGTTAATTAATGGTTGGACTATTAACTAATTAAAGAAGACTAAAGAATAAAAGCCCATATAAGCTAGGGCTTTAATGGGCTGCTCTATTTTTATATAAATAGAGAGAATTCATTCTTGAGGTTAGAAGTTAGAAGTTAGACGTTAGACGTAATAGAGAAATCATTCTTAGATAACCACCGTTAATTCATTCGAGATTTTTGGCTTTCTGCTTGAATTAATACCGAGGAATTGTTCACCGCATCGGTTTGCATACACGTGATACCATAGTTGTGAGACAACCTTACGTGATTCATTGGAAGCTTGGGCGTTGCAAATCATAAGTTTCTATCTAACGATTCATAGGGCTCATCGCATGTTTAATTGTAGATCTAGATCTATTTCTTGATTGTATTTTCCACTGTGTATCATTAGATGGGGTTAAGAATTACCAACAACACCTCGACGCATTGATCACGTAAAAGGCATTTAAGTTAATTAAGAATTATTAGCACATATTGTCTTCATCACTGCAAAAACGATAACATATACCTTACATAATATTGATAGAAAATTTTTCGATAAATCCGTCAGATTAATAATATATTTGACAACCGCCCGGAAACTGTCGTCAATGGTCCTAGGCGCGTCAAGATAACATATATAATCTCCTCCAACTAGAACACATAGTTCCGTACATGGCAAATTAAGGAGTCGAACCCAAGAGAGCTGGTTGTGTTGTTACTCGAGTTGTCACAGTTTGAGTAGGAGGTTGCCCAGAGGGTAAGGTGTCAGTCAGGCTGACGGTCTCAGTAGAAATGTACTGAGAGATAGATCTTGAGCAGAAAGTAAAACTGAAAAGTAAACACAAGGTAAAAGTCAAATAACAAGTAGTTGGGCCAGGGGTTCCACACGTTGAGATACTGGTCAAGATGTCGGTCATAGGTTCAAGGATTTTCACCAAGAGTGTATATCATTGGTTAAAGGTACCAAAGGGTAGGCGCCCTTTGGTTGTCACGCACACTGTGCCCCCAACCTCGACCACGCAGAGGTTTTAGACTAATCTGAGGCCCTCCGCCTTGCCCCTCGCCAAGACGGTCCCCTAACTAGGTTATCCCGCCCAACACTGACTCACTAGACAGCCCAACTAGCGAGGCGGTCCAAGGGTGGCTCGCAGCCCTTTGCCCAAGGCCGATGACTAAAATCACCCACTCCAGCCGCACTTCCCGGGACAAAGAGACACTGGATGTCTTACTCCGGCTATTGCTTGTAGCTACCCCTTCCCCCAAGGCTACCGACCGAGTTAACGCTCAAGGAAAGGAATAACATGGGTATAAAAGCCTAGAGCTTCGGGAACATCCACTCAAGGTTCTAAGAACGTTTAGACCTCACGACTCTCATGACCTCGACTCAACGTGTTTCACCCCGAGCCCAACTAAACCGACTACTCACGCATAATTGACATAAACATAAACGCAACAAATAAGAACATAAACGAAACCATACTTGAATATAAAATCAAATGCAAAGGAAATGTTGTCTCTGGCAAGCAGTTGCTCGAGCAGAGATAATAAAATACATAAGATAAATGTTTGCCCGTAGGACTTGTTCTTCTTCCTCACCAATCACTCATGAAAACCAAAGAGAAAATGAAAGAGAAAAGTTGCAGAGAGAATTTCGGACTGATGTTTCACCCTCCAACCGATGTTGTGAAGTTGTGTTATTGGGAGCCTAAGTGTACTCCCATTTGTCTTGGTCATCGTGCGTATCTCGAGGCGACAGGTGGTCAGGTCAGGAGCTTGGCTCGGGCTTTGGACCGATGGAGACTCCTCTGGCTTCAGTCTGGACAAGTTTGTCTCATCTGCGCAAGATCGCAGTCGACCTTTCCTTTTCGACAAAAATCAAACAGCGGCAGAGAATGACCTTTCCTGAATCTTCCCATTTATGCATAAGTTCGCCAGAGTTCTTGTCTGCGCCTTCCACCGCATCCCGACTTTACCTCATCACACCGCACGCCTCGTCCTTTTCCCGCTCTTCCTTGTCTCGATCATCCTCTCGCTTCATGTCATTTCGCTGGTCGCTCAGCCCCATGCGGTACCGTGTCTTGGCAAGATGTCGAATGTCTTGCCAAGGTAATCTTAAGGATTTTACCTCTCTCACGGAGGTGGCCCGATCTTGTTCATGGTCGGCCTCAACTGCGAAGATTTCAAAGCGTGTCCTCCCGCACACAAACACACACAAAGAACACACATAAATGCACTCTTTCGTGGCAAGGACTACCCCAAAAGAAGACGAAAAATGGGCTCGTCACACTCACACACTGAACCACGGTTGTCTTCAAGCGTGCAAGCATTCCTTGCCCAAAAGAAAAACGAAACACACAAACAACACACGCAAAAACCAGCAAGGATAAGATGAAACATAACAAAGATAATCCGGCATAGGCGATTAATACAACTATGTATCAAGGTTAATCAAGATCGGAGCAAAGCAAGTTTGTGGAAGTTCCTCTCAAGCACTCAAACACTCTGTGTTTAGGATTTTACGCTCAGTGATGTCTTGATCAAGGAAGTGCCATAGGCTTGCCTGCCGTCTACGGTCTCTGCCCTATAGCTTGGTCCAAGTTCTCTATCCTTAGGTCTTTTAGGGTTGTATTGAGTGGCTTCTTGGCAAAGTAGGAAGTATTTAAGCTTTGAGTAAAGTTGTCTTGACTTAGGTCTTGGGCAGAATGTTTTCCCATTTCCCTTGGCAAGATACTTACTGCCCCGAGCACACTTTTATTTTGGGGAAACTTCTTTTTCTTTTTCACTTTTTATCACATGTTCCTCCACCCTCTTTCTTTTCTACACATTTTGAATTGAGATTCATTTACCCAATTTTCTCAATTTAAGCTCATTATGCCCGGCCGAAGGCCAAGGCATCTAATCTTTGTGTTTGCCCAGGATGATGCCCAAGACATACATATCCCTTCCCTATTCTTCCTCTCTCAATCCCCAGGTCAGGGAAGAGCACAAGGTAATTAAAAAGAAAACGAACAGCTCAAAGGGGTTAGCAAAGGATACATATATCTGGGTTTATGTTCATTGTTGACCATGGCTACTAAAAGAAAACCTAAATAATCTAGAGCACTTAGACCCTACGCAGCTTGGGCTTTGATCAAGACAAGAAAAGTTCTAGCACAACCAAGTCAAGCATCGAATATCGCATGTAATAGAAATCATGCTTGCCATGATAAAGCATATAGGCTCAATTTTCTCACGGTGTGCATGCTATGCCCCTTTTCCGTCATACTAACCTCATTGAAACAAGTTAAACATGTATTACAAAGCATATGCCAAGATCATAATTATCATGCTAATCTCAAACGTGCTGGTCAACACACACAACAAAAAATAGGGGGCCCTCCTGATAAACGCGTATTTTACATGTTTATTGTTGATATTTAAAGATGATTTTGGATCAATAAAGTACGTTTATGTCTTGGATCTCAATGCTTTTATATATTCTTGGAAGATACTGCTCTTGGGTTCCTGTTTGGTGTATTGTAGGCATATAAGTTGAAAATCGAAGCATGGAACGAAGCACGAGCGAAGAAGGCTGAAAACAGGGCCCAGCGACCTCCTTCACGGCCGCTAGCCCGAGCGAGCGTGAGATCTATGCAAAACCGATGGCTCATGACCGCCCAGCGACCGCCAGGTCGGCCGCGAGGAAATTCCATGCGACGTGGTTACTCCCCAATGATCATGAGCGGTGTCATGAGGCTAGCTAGCGGCGATACCACCGAGAAGATTTAAAGAAGACCGAAGCGAGGATGATCCTCATGATCATGAGCTCGGCCGCAAAGCGTGTCGGCAGAGTCAAAAATTAGGGTTTCCACCCTAATTCTATGAATAGGGCTTTGCCCCCTCGCGTCCCCAACTTTACCCAGCGCGATTTTGGACCTCTTTCTTCAATTTTTCACTATTTTTCATATATTTCACTCTAGCTTTGATTTAGATTGATTCTAGCTTTAGTTTTTCATTGTTCTATGTTAGTTTTACGCATTGTCGACGCTTCGGAATGATTTTTTCCGAACAATTTCCGTGTTTTCTCGTTTTTCGCTGAGGTTGGGATACGAACCCAACGATTGTTCTTCCGACGCTACACTACGGGTTTTATCTATATATTTTCTATTCCTATGTTTATTTCGTATTTAATTTCGTTATTTATGTCTAGCTAATTTCCGTTCTAATCCTAGGGTTTGCATGATTCTATCCTAAATGTTGTGATTCCTGCCATTGCTATTTACCTTCCAGGCATTGATTTATGATTCTTGGTGCTTAATTATATGTGTTAATTTCTGATCAATCTTGATGCATATCTAGTTGCCAGTTAATTACTTAACCGTTTTAATTGTCAATCGATCTTGAATGCATAATACGAATAAGCCTCGAGTCGTGGTGAGATATGAACATTCGTAGGAAGCATATTCTTTGTGATCCTTTTGGAGATACCGATTTTCACCTAGACGAATATGATAATAGGAAAATTAGTAATCAACTACCACAATTGTCGAATCGAAATTGTTGGTTACATATGTGATCTTCCATCTTGTCGGATTAAAATTGGTTAATAGGAAGCAGGATGAACATACGTTGTGGGTAGGATTTGTGCATCCCTAGGTCTTTCTATTGTTATCTCTTTGAGTTGTTATTGCTTTGGTTTATTTTCAAGTTGCTACCTTGCTTTGGATTTAATATCTCAAGCCCTAAAACCTTCAAACCAAATTCTGTTGCTTGGATAATGATGAATTATTGTTGAGTTAGCTTATGTGTTTTCGTGTTACAATCCATGTGGATTCGATACTCGTCTTACCTATATACTTGCATGTTTTCGTGTTAGAAAAGTGAGCGATCATCTCCTCACTCACACACTTTGCTCGTGGCAAAGTGTTAGACTAATTAGGGTCCCCGAATAACATAAACACACAACAAACAAACATAAAAAAAACAAAAAAGAAAAACAAAACACAAAAACAGAAAACACAAAAACAAGGGAGGAAAAGCTTAGGGGGATGCAGGTGGATACCTGAATCCTTGATGGGCGAAAAATGCGAGCTGGGTAGTCTGGATCTCGTTCGAAGTTTCTTGTATTCTGGTGAGGGCGTCTTGAGTGTCATCTTGGGCAGGCTCCGGTGTTGCTGAAGGTCCTGCCCTTGCCTTGGCCTTTGAGCGTGCTGGCTTGGCAACTGGCTTCTCAAGCTCCTGCAATATGGTGAGCTTGCCGTCCTCGTCTTCCACTATCCTGAGCATCTTCTTGAGCGCCTTCAGGTTAAAGGTTTACTCTCTCTCGGGGGTCATGGCAAAGTTGGGGCCGAGCAGATCGTTCTCCTTGGCGAAGTTGGTCGGCAAGTGGCACAAGGACAGCCTCTGCCGCTCCCTACCCATGATGCTCTTCATGTGCATTATTGCAAAGGCTGCAAGTTGAGCCTTATCTTCTCGTGCATCGCCCAGATGATGTACAACTCGCTCTTTGACATTGTCGTGCTGCTGTCCTTCTTGCCAAAGAGGTTGTAGGAGACGATCCGGTGGCACACCTGCATGGCTGGGTCCTTGAGGGCGGTCCCTTTGGCGTCACAAGATTTGAATTATGCGCCATCTTTTTCGATCAACTTTGACCAGATCCCCGACCATTTTCCGCCAGTGAAGTTGGGCACCACCTTGACTGCTCCTTTGTAGCTTGCGCCCTTGGCCTCCATCAATGTCACCATATTGAGGGCTTGGTTGAGCTCGTCAACCGTGAACTCTCTCCGCTCCCTGAGAAGTGTGAACTGTATTCCCACTGGCACTCCCTTGTCGTAGTTGATGTCAAGATCTCTGTAAAATTCCTTCACCAATGGTGCGTAGACTGTGGTATCCCACTCAAAAAACTTCCCTCATCTGATTCATTTGAATAGCCGCCCGACGTCCTCCTTGACATATAGTTGCTCGAGGAGTGCAGGCTCCAATCGCTTGGGCACCACCATCTCCTTGTTCTTGGCAAGCTCCTTGGCGTTGGCAGTGTAAGCATTTCCCCTCTTTGACGAGCGTGTCGCCATTTTTGCCTTCTTCGCCGGCCGTTTCTCTGTAAAAATGATGTCTTCTTCCTCGATCTCTGCCGCTTGGTCGTTCCTTTCGTCTTTATCTTCTCCGAGCGCGTTGCCGGAGCTTTCTTCCTCGGAGACCTCTTTCTCCTCCGCTGCCTTGGTTTCCGTGCTGGCGGACTCAATGTGAGAGGAGGTCGCCGGCGGCTTCTTCGAGGAGGAGGTGGTAGGAGTCTCCTTTGTCTTTTTCTTTCCGGTGGAGGAGGAGGGCCCTTCTTTCTTCTGCTCCGATGTCTTCTCGGGCATCTTTTCCGGCATGGGCTGTTCCTCTTCGTCATCGTCTACCTCCATGTGGATGTCGTGGAGGGTGGCTGCTTCTTCTGCTCCGGTGGTGAAGTCGGTGAGGAGGGCTCCGTCGCCGAACGACGGGCTTCCTTCGGCGGCGGGCTCGGCTGGTGCTTTCTCCATCTTGATGCGACATGCGACGGTCTTCTTCTCGACTTTTTTCGAGAGCTTTTTCTTTGGGCGTGTATGAACCATGGATGGAAGGTTAGGGTTTTGTGCTTTGGTTTGGGGAAGTTTTTGGGGAGGTTTAAATGTGGGGAGGTGGGTAGGCGAAATGAGAGGGATGATTAGGACGTGGGATTGGGGCGGTTATAGGGTAGTGGGCTGACTTGATGGGACGTCTCATGCGTCAGCCCACAGGGATTCAAATTGCCATCTCTTTTCCCGTGTCTTGGCTAAGGCTGTCACCTTGCCAGCTGCGACGCCTCCATTTCGCCTCGCCTTAAGTTCCTTCCAGACTACATTTTAAAAAAATACGCTCCTCGAGGAAGAGACGGTCATCTCAAGGAGCAAGTCAAAATAACGAGGGTGGGCTTCCCCACTCACACACTTTGCTTGAGGCAAAGTGTTAAAAGTGGTAAAGACCACCCCCTTGACAAAAAGGGAATGAAATGTAAGCGATTAAAATCGTACCCCACCGGGTTGCCTCCCGGGAAGCGTTGTTGTTTAACCTCATTAGCTCGACGTCGTCCTTGAGCTCAGGTGTCTTGAGGATCATCTTGAGGAACCTCGGTAAGCTCATCTTGCTCAGCGTCCCATTCTTTGAGCCTTCGGTCGTGTCCATAATAGGTCTTGAGCCTGCTTTCGTTCACCTTGAACACTTTCTTATCGTCCATGTCGCTTATCTCTATAGCTCCATTCGGATGTTGGGCGTGCACGATGTAAGGTCTCACCCACTTGGTGGTCAGCTTGCCAGAGGCATAGCGGAACCTATTTTGATAGAGTAGCACCACTTGCCCATTTTCGAACTTCTTTTCTTTGATCAAAGATCATGGGCTCTCTTGAGCCTTCCTTGTATATAGCGGCATTGTCATAAGCTCGAGGTAATTTCCTCGAGCTCTTGTATGTCAAGCTTGCGCTCTCTCTCGCCTCGCCCTAGTCAAAGTTGAGCTATGGATTGCCCAAGATGCCTTGTGTTCCAAATCGGCTGTAGGTGATACATCTTGTCCAACACCATCCGGTAGAGACATTCTAAATGGCGTTTTGAAGGCTGTTCGGTATGCCCATAGTGCATCGTCGAGGTGAGTGCTCCACTCCTTTTGCTCCTCCCAAGACCTTCCTCAAGATAGTCTTCACAATACGGTTTGAGAGCTCACTTGACCATTGGCTTGAGGATAGTATGCGGTGGACATCCGTGATGCACCCCATACTTCGAGTAAGCCGCCAATGGTGGCATTGTAGAAGTGGGTGCCCGATCACCGATTATGGCTCTTGGCACACCGAACCGGCTAAAGATGTTTGACTTGAGAAAACGGCTACGGTCCTGCGTCCGCCTTGGCCGTGGCTCGCTTCTACCCATTTTGACACGTAGTCCACTACCGTGAGTATGTATTGATTTCCTTAGACTTTGGCAGGGGCCCATGAAATCCATGCCCCATACGTCGAATATTTCCACTGGCAAGATAGGTACCAAAGGCATCTCATTCCTCCTTACACATTGCCCTCGGTTGGCACTTATCGCAGCCTCGGTACTTCTCGTAGCTATCCTTGAAGATAGTGGGCCAGTAGAACCCACAGTCAAGGATCTTCCTTGTCGTTCTCTTATGCCCAAAATGTCCGTCGTACTCCTTCTCATGGCGGTGCTCAAGGATGCTTGTCGCCACCTTCCGAACGCATCTCCTCGTGATCAAGTCCGAGCATTGCTTCCACAAGTATGGATCATCCCATACGTATTGTCGACTCTCCTTCTTGAGTTTGTTCCTCCGGTATGTTGGCATCCCCACGGGCAACACTCGGTCACGATGTAGTTCACCAAGTCCGCACCACCACGCCCTCGTGTAGATCTCGAGTAGCTCCTCGTCCGGAAACATGGCTCGGATTAGATCTCCTTCATCCTTTCTCAAAATTACGCTCAGTGGTCGGCCACTTGATTTTGAGATCCACTTGTCTTTGATCTCAATGTCGAACTCACGGAGGAGTATCCACCGTGTCGATCCTGGCTTTGTGTCATTCTTTGCCATGAGATATTTCAAGGCAGCGTGGTCGGTGTAAACCACGCCTTGCTCCCAAAGAGGTAGGAGCGAAATTTCTCGAAGGCAAACACCACGGTAAGAAGCTCCTTCTCCGTGGTTGTGTAGTTGATTTGCGGCCCGGTGAGGGTCTTCGATGCATAGTAGATTACGAAGCTTTCCTTGCCAATTCTCTGCCCAAGCACCGCGCCAACAGCGTATCCGCTAGCATCGTACATCAGCTCAAAGGGCATGCCCCATTCGGGTGGCCTTATGATGGGTGTTGTGACAAGGTGTTCCTTCAATATTTGGAAGGCTTCTTTACATGCATCGTCGAACTCCCACGGTACATCGTTCTGGAGGAGGTGGTTCATCGGTTGTGCTATCTTGGCGAAGTCCTTGACAAACCGCCGATAGAATCCAGCGTAGCCAAGGAATCCTCGCAGCTACTTGATGTTGGTGGGATAAGGCAGCTTGGCTATGATCTCCACCTTGGCTTTGTCTACCTCAATGCCCTTCTCAGAGATAACATGTCCAAGGACAATTCTCTCCTTGACCATGAAGTGGCATTTCTCATAATTCAGCACGAGGTCTTTCTCCACGCATCTCTGCAGAACTAACTCAAGATGCTCTATGCACTGGTTAAACGTCTTGCCATAAACAGTAAAATCATCCATGAACACCTCAATGCATTGCTCAAGCAAATCAGAAAATATACTCATCATGCATCTTGAAATGTCCTCAGGGCGCCAGATAAACCAAATGGCATACGACGATATGCAAATGTGTCAAACGGGCAAGTGAATGTGGTTTTATCTTGATCTTCTAATGCCATACAAATTTGCATATATCCAGAGTAGCCGTCAAGGAAACAGGAATACTTGTTCCCAGCGAGTCTCTCAAGCATCTGGTCAATGAATGGCAGGGGGAAGTGGTCCTTCTTGGTCAATTTGTTGAGCTTTCTGTAGTCAATGCAAACCTTCCAGCCTGTCTGGAGTCTCATCGCGACCAGTTCCTTGCCTTCATTCTCGACCACCTGTACGCCGGATTTCTTTGGCATGACGTGGATCGGGTTGACCCACCGACTGTCCGAGACAAGGTAAATGAGGCCCAACTCAAGGAGTTTGAGTATCTCCACCTTGACAACTTCTTTCATCACCGGGTTGAGCTTCCTCTGGGGGTCTCTGACCAGTATGGCATCGTCCTTGAGCAAGATGTAGTGTTGGCAAACAGTAGGGCTGATGCCCTTGAGGTCGGCTAAGGTCCAGCCGATGGCCTCTTTGTACTTGCTCAAGACGGTTCTCATCTCTTCTTTTTCTTTGACCGTTAGCTCGGAGCTTATGATTACCGGCAACATTTCGTTGGCTCCGAGATAGATGTACTTCAAATGCTTTGGTAGGCGTTTGAGCTGTAGCTTAGGAGCTTTCTTCAAGGAAGGTTGCATCCTCTCCTTGTCATGCATTAGTTGTGATCGATAGTTTGGGTGATCGTCCCCGCTTTGGTCGGTTTCTACCTCAAGCACTTCGGTTTCTTCGATCTCCTCCTTGTCGAGATACTCTAGGTTTCCAGTGTGTCCTTGGATGATTCTGTCGTGCACATCCTTGATCACCACGTTGGTAGAGTATCTCTCAACCTCCTTCTCAGTGAGACTGACAAAGTCCACCATCTCGGTGTCGATCGAAAATTGCTCGGCTTTGTAGATGTCAAAGGTGACCGCTCCCAAATAATTTGCATGTGAGCTTCCCCATATCGCAATCGACATGTTCGGCCGCCTTGAGAACGGTCGCCTAGCAAAGATGAGTCGCTTGCGCTCCGGCATCGCCCATATTTAGAACGTAGAAGTCGGCTCGGAAAATAAGGTCATGCACCTTGACGAGCACATCCTCAACTATCCCTTCAGGATAGATACTTGACTTGTCTGCCAGTTGAATCTCAACATAAGATGGTCGGAGTGGTCCGAGTTTTAACTCCTGATAGATAGATAGGGGCATCACGTTGATTGATGCCCCGAGATCCAGCATAGCTTGGTCTATCCCCATTGTCCCGATCATGCAAGGTATATAGAACATCCCGGGATCGGTACACTTGATTGAGAGATCTCGCTTGAGCATGGCTGAGACGTTCTCCCTCATTTGAAACTTGGCATTGTCCGTGTACTTGACTCTCTTGGTACACAGCTCCTTGAGGAACTTGGCACACCTCGGCATCGAGGTCAAAGCAGTGATCAAAGGTATGTTAATTTCTACCTTCTTAAAGATCTTGATCATCTCATTCATCTCTTCAACTTCTTTGTTCCTTGCCAACCTTCCTGGAAATGGAGGTCTGATCTTGATCTCTGTCTTGTCTGCTACCTTGGGTAAGGAGGCCTTCACCTCGGGTTCAGGCTCCTTGACCAAGTCTTCGACTTCCTCGGTTGTGTCTTCTATCTCGACCGCCTCCTCGACCGGGCTCTCTCCTTCTTGGCAAGTTCTTGCCGCTCCTCAAGTTGATTGCGCTGACGTGCGCATTGGGTTGGATTTGCACTGAGCGAAGTGTCCCTTGCTTTTGGTTGAGCTTTGATATCTCTTGCGTCAAGGTGTTCAATTGAGTCCATGCATTGCGGGACCCTCTTGTTTCTATTTTGAACTTGTCGATGTCTTGCACTATCCTTCCTCGGGTAGCTCCTTGATTGTGTACTATCTCGGCTAAAGATGGCCGAGCTTGAAGTGGGTTCTTCCCGTGAGGTGCTTGATAGTGTGTGCCTCCGCACTCAAGTTCTCGTGATTTTCCAAGGTGGGTTATGACGGTGAGCCGGGCTTCGACCTTGATCGCTTCCTCCACCTTCGTTGTCGACATGTCCAAAGGCATTCACCTCTTCTTCTTGACTACTTGTAGACATTCGTCCGTGTTGTGGGTGGTGGCAAAGCAAAGTCGACACACTGACATTCTTCTGGCCATAGAGGCCTCAACAGTCCATCATTTGTTTCATCATGGCCTTCATATCCTTCATGTCGGCTCCATCTGAAGTGGTAGCTTCTTGGCTGGGCATCGTCTTGACCATTGCATTGGCATCATCTCGAGACTCTTCAGCTAAGTCTGCGAGCAGTTTGAATGCCTCGCTGGGTTGTTTGTTGAGGATGGAACCTCCGCACGCAGCACTCACGAGCTGCCTCTGAGTCGCTCTCAAGCCATTCACATAGTATTGAATCAGATCTTGATCAGAGATTTGGTGATTGGGACATTTTGCCAAGATGGACTTGAAACGACACCAATAGTCGTATACCGTCTCGCCATTCCCCATCTGGAGAGAACTCATCCTTTTCCTCACGCTTTGTATCCTTGAGATGAGGTAGTATCTCTCAATGAACTTCTGTTGAAGCCCTGCCCAAGTAGTGACCCTACCCGTAGGAAAAGTGTACAGCCACTCTCGAGCACCGTCGTGGAGAGTGAATGGAAAGGATATGAGTCGGATGTACTCCTTCTTGACTTCATCCGCACACCTTATGGTACTACACACCATTTTGAAATCCTGGAGATGGCGTTGGGGGTCATCTCCCGGCATATCGCTGAAGCTTGGCAAGATTTGCATGAAAGAATGCCTCAGCTCCCAATTGTCCTCGATCTCGGGTAAGGTTATGCCCAAGGGGCGGAGACTGTTGTTGTTCGGGAACATCATCTCCCGAAGCGTCTGCTCTCCTGGAGGTGGTGGGTTTTGTGGATTCCTCTCCTCCATGTTGTCTTGCCTTGGTCCGTGCCTCTTCAAGACGGGGGCGTTTCTCCTCAGCTTGCCTCTTCTTCTCCTAATGGTTCTCTCAATCTCTGGGTCAAACAAGAGCTCTCTGTCCTTGCCTGCAAGGTTAGGTCGGAGCATGCAAAAACCAAACAAAAAATAAAAAAGTGAGTAACAAACGGCGCCAATCTGACGACCGCCCGGAACCCGTCGTCAATGGTCCTAGGCACGTCAAGATAACATTTATAATCTCCTCCAACTTGAACACATAGTTCCGTACATGGCAAGTTAAGGGGTATAACCCAAGAGAGCTGGTTGTGTTGTTACTCGAGTTGTCACAGTTTGAGTAGGAGGTTGCCCAGAGGACAAGGTGTCAGTCAGGCTGACGGTCTCAGTAGAAATATACTGAGAGATAGATCTTGAGCAGAAGGTAAAACTTAAAAGTAAACACAAGGTAAAAGTCAAATAACAAGTAGTTGGGCCAGAGGTTCCACACGTTGAGATACTGGTCAAGATGTCGGTCATAGGTTCAAGGGTTTTCACCAAGAGTGTATGTCGTTGGTTAAAGGTACCAAGGGATAGGCGCCCTTTTGGTTGTCACGCACACGTGCCCCCACCCCCTGCCGTAGGTTTTAGGACTAAGTACAGAGGCCCCCTGCCTTGCCCCCTTACCAAGATCCCGCCCCAACAGTTTGACTCACTAGCCAAGGCCGGTCCAAGGGAGTGGCTCGCAGCCCTTTGCCCAAGGCCGACGACTAAAATCACCCACTCCAGCCGCACTTCCCGGGACAAAGAGACACTCGATGTCTTACTCCGGCTATTCTTGTAGCTACCCCTCCCCCCAAGGCTACCGGCCGAGTTAACGCTCAAGGAAAGGAATAACATGGGTATAAAGGCCTAGAGCTTCGGGAATATCCACTCAAGGTTCTAAGGACGTTTAGACCTCACGACTCTCATGACCTCGACTCAATGTGTTTCACCCCGAGCCCAACCAAACCGACTACTCACGCATAATTGACATAAACATAAACGCAACAAACAAGAACATAAACGAAACCATACTTGAATATAAAATCAAATGCAAAGGAAATATTGTCTCTGGCAAGCAGTTGCTCGAGCAGAGATAATAAAATACATAAGATAAATGTTTGCCCGTAGGACTTGTTCTTCTTCCTCACCAATCACTCATGAAAACCAAAGAGAAAATGAACGAGAAAAGTTGCAGAGAGAATTTCGGATTGATGCTTCACCCTCCAACCGATGTTGTGAAGTTCTGTTATTGGGAGCCTAAGTGTACTCCCCTTTGTCTTGGTCAGCGCACGCATCTCGAGGTAGCAGGTGGTGAGATCAGCGGCTTGGCTCGGGCTTTGGACCGATGGAGACTCCTCTGGCTTCAGTCTGGACAAGTTTGTCTCATCTGCAGCACTGCAGGTTGACCTTTCCCTTTTCGGTAAAAATCAAACAGGCGGCATAAAAGGACCTTGCCCAGAATCTTCCCATTTGCGTGCAAGTCTGCCAGAGTTCTTGTCTGCGTCTTCCAGCTGCATCCTGACTTTACCCTCTATCCCCTGCACAGTTCCTCGTCCTTTTTCCCGTTCTTCCTGTCTCGATCATCCTCTTGACTTCATGTCAGCTCGTTGGTCAGGCTCAACTCCCATACAGTACCGTGTCTTGGCAAGATGTCAGAATGTCTTGCCAAGGTAATCTTCGGGATTTTACCTCTCTCACAGGAGGTGGCTTGATCTTGCTCAAGGTCCGTCTCAACCTGCAGCACCCCAAAGCGTGTCCTCCCAGACACAAACACACACAAAGAACACACATAAATGCACTCTTTCCAGGACAAGGACTACCCCAAAAAGAGCACGAAAAACGGGCTCGTCAATATTCCATGTGACATATCAAAGAGACGTATCACCTGCGTATTTCTTTTTTGTGTATATATACACACACAATGGCACGCAATATGATATTTATAAGACTTGGAAAGTCTTTAATATGAATCCAGCACTGTTATGAAACCTACAAACTTCGGATGGAACCCTTTGTCTTATAGTTTTTTGTGTTCCATACCATAAGTAATTTCACTATTTTATACAAATTTATTATACAAATAAGATATTTTATTATATATCTGATCATAATTAATGTTTTTATTACTATAAATTGACATATGAAAAATCGTATATCCTAATCATGGATTAATTAACCCTAATACAAACAACCATTATTATGGATTAATTAACCCTAATACGGTCGACCATAATAATCAACTATTGGTTGAAAATTTGTAAAATAAATATAAAAAAATCATTAAATCTATTTGGATTAGCAAACCTTAACTAATAATCTTGAAACTATACTAAAATATTATAAAAAATAAAAGTGGAACATGGCGTGGACACCAAAGTAAGATGATCTCATGTGCACATAATCTTCTATTACCCTACCTACTCCTATTTAACGGCTCTATCCTTCGTTCTCAAAAACCCCACCTCCACATACGTTCTTCAAACTAAAATTTATGTTATTTATAAATAATATTGAACATGGTTTTGATACATAGATGATAGATCCATTTTCTATATAAACTCAAGAGAAATTTTTATTATACGACAAATGCAATAGTTTGTTCAAAAATAAAATAAAATAAAACAAACGCAATCACCCCCATTACGTACCGTTTTCACATTCTCACGATAATTCGTTCAAATTAAATATATTTATCATTATCTTCTTTCTAGAAACGATGTACACTTCTATTTTAAAAGTGATCAATTTTGTGGAAATCTAAGTAAGTGGCACAAAACATGCTAGGAGGTTAATGCCTAAAATCTTTGAATCATAAGATGACAACCGGGTCAAGATGATGACGGCTATTTATGTTGAATCTCATAGACGAAATTTCCCCCGTTTTGTGAGATTATAAACAATTCGTCGTACAATTTTATTGCCCACATTATATATATATATATATATATATATATATATATATAGGTTGGGTTCCGTAATCTGGTCCCTAGATAGTATGTAGTACTCAATCTAGACCACACATTGTGGCCATATGGATATCATGGACAAGCGACATGTGGCATAGCATTTTTTTTTTTTGAGGGCACACAAGAATTTTCTCATTCTCATTCTTCTTCTTCTTCTTCTTCTTCATTTGCAACCGCTATTGTTCATCGGAGAAGAATAGGAAGTCGACAACAACAATGACACAATGGAGGCGGTCGCGGTGGTGGGTGTCACGATTGCGACAATCGTGGTGGCGATCGTTGCGAAATTACGTAAAAATCATTGATTAGTTGCTTGAAATTGAAGAAAATAAATATAATTTTGAGAGAAGATTGAGGTATCAAGAGATGGTGGTTATGGTGATGTTTATGGCTAAGTTCGTCAAAATTGGAGTAGGGGACGGTGGTTTACGGTGGAGTTTGCCGAAATCAAAGAAATAAGTGAATCGGAGAAGAGAGCAGCGAGATAATGCAATTCTGAAGAATATGCATATTGATACACATAAACATGCATCATAATACACATAAACCTGCATATGCATAATAATATATAGCATGCATATTAAAAACAAAACATGCATACGACTAAACATAAAATGCATAGAACGAACATAACCATGCATGTTTTAAAACAAAATTATCATTTTGATATCTCTTTTCTCTTCTTCAATATGCACAAACACTTTCTTATTGATCATTTGCTTTCTTTCTTGTTGATCATTTGTTTCTTTCAATTATGAAACTAAAAGTAATTGATCTAAACTAGATGAGAAATTATGAATAAATCAATATCACATGCATTTTCGTGTTCAACACTATGCGTTCTTTGTTCAGCAGTTTTTACAGACACATAGCAATCAAGTTGTAAAACCCGCATGCATTATTGTGTTCAATTGCATGCGCTTTTGTTCATTGAATGCATTATTTAGTTCAACTAAATGCATAGTATATTTTCGCAATCACCTAACAAATCAAATTACTAATCTACCCTTAATGAAGCGAAAATCAGAAATTAAGCTTTAAAAGTCCGAAATAATCGAACCATATGATCTATGAGATGAGTGGATGAGATTGAGTACTACATACTATCTCAGGCCCGGGTACTATTTGATCCCTCCTCTATATATATATATATATATATATATATATATAATTAGGTTCAAATGAAAATCACTTTTATCCTAAAACTAAGAACCAAATGAATTTACTATAAAAGTTAATGAATCAGTTGATAAAGTTATTGAATTCCAAAATTCGAAAATTTTCACCCGGTTCGAATCTCATGAGGGGCAAAAATTCTATTTTTTTGGATCAGTAACTTTCCCAACGGATTCATCAATTTTCACAATGAATTCACTATTTTTTTATTCTCACGTTCTCTCGATAAAAATGGTTCCCACGTTAACCCTTACACACACACACACACACACACATATATATATATATATATATAATTGTTATTCAACTCATTAAACATAAGTTTTGAAGTATTGAAAAAAAAAAAACTTGCAGTTAATAAAATGTTTTTCTTTTTTACAAAAATAATTTCAATCTAATTTTTTTTGAAAATATAAACAATAAAATCAAACACGCACATATTCAGGTGTGGTTTGCAAACTAATATTGCAAATGAACTTGAAATTTACCCAATGTATATCGAAGATATATAGCGTTTGCGATTTCCCCATGAATTGAAAAAAAAAAAAAAACACGCACAAATATTCAAGTAAGTTGAAAGTCTTACTTTTTTTTCCGTAATAAGTTGAAAGTCTTACTTGAATATATAGCTAAAATTGGTATCATTGAATTTGTGAGCTACTTTAGTTCAAATTGAAATATAACACAATCGGTTTTGAATAGCTCGCATTAATGATTTATTTGTATCTTTTGGGAAGTTTATTTTTAAGGATTAGTCTAGATTAAAAAAAAATGTATGTTAATTCATTGTTTATTTCGATGGATTAAAATTTTGAAATATTCCTAAGGCCCTTGATAATTTCTGTCGTTTGAGGTAATTTAGCTTGATTCATATCCCATTGAAAGTATAAGATTAAAGAAATTCTAGTAATGAGTGTAAAATAATATTCAATCATGCATATTTTCTAGCAATCATGAAACATAAATGCCACCTTCTCTAACCCCATCCTACTCCTCTTGAAGTCATCTAAGCTTACACTAAACCTTTGTACTCTCAGATAAAACTAGTCTAAAGAATTTCGACTTTGTGTTGTTTATCTCTCCAACAATTTCCCTATATTGCTCTCTTTAGTTTTTCTCGATTTAATCCTAATAATATGAATGCTATTTTTAGATTAGAGAGTATGCCCGTTCTATAGGAGCATGCAATAAATACTTTTTTTTTTTGGATTAAACTTTCCATTTACTTCAGTAAAACGTCAAAGATCATACAGACGGAGCAATATGAGAGGGGATAGTGTAACAAAGTCAAAAAATATCCAAAAGTCTTCTTGTCATGAAATGAGCTGCTTGATTAAACTCGCGACAAATGTATAAATACTTAATCAACTCAACACGTAGTCTCTATTATTTTAACGTTCAACTAGTCGTATAACCCCGTCGAAACTCAATGAGGAATACTTTATTTTGTGTTTATGGTCGTAATAAATGAAATAGTATTTATATTATGGCGATGCGTTTAAATTTAATATGTATAAGTTATATTTCGTCGAATTCTGATGGAAAATCACTTTATATTGTAATATATGCGTTAAATTTAAATATTTGTAGGCATGTTGATAGCTGTTCATACCCGTCTAGAATATATATAATTGTACCCGTCTTAAATTCGATTAATTACCCAAACTCGTTTATATTTATAAATATAATTTATTATAGTGATTGGTTATTCGTCTTGATAAAAATCGAATATTACAAAGTAAACGGTAATAGTAAATAGTATAAATAACGAAAGATAAAAAAATTGAGAAAATCTCGCGTAGTCATATCGATTAATGTTACTATTCTTATAGAATTTATACGCTCGTACATATTGTAAACTTAATTAAAAAGAGTTTTTACTACTCGTTCTCGTCCTAAACTCATATAGCTAATATCTGCTAACTATCCAATACATTTAAATTTATACATAATGTTACAACAATTAATTATCCATCTCAATAATAACTCGAACATTGTATGATAAATATAATGTTCAATAATTGGTATTTGTTTCAATAATATTTGAACATTAATAGTAATTATTGATAGTAAATAAGTAAAGATTAAAGTTGAAAAATAAAATCACATAGACTTGTTGTTTAATATTTTGACCTGTTTATAATTTATATACTTTTAGCTGTCACAAATTAGATTAAAAAAAATACTTTTACTATATGTTTTCGTGTCATTCTCATATATTAATATCATGAATTCGTTTAAATTTGTAAGATATATATTTATTCCAACAATTCGTTATCCTCTCAATTAAAATTTGAATATTACTATTTATTTCAAAAAATATATATTAATTGTGAAGTCTCGTGAAAAATTTATGTGAGATTTATAATTCCACATAGGTATGTCGATAAATGTTCAAACCCGTCTATAATTTATATTCTTGTACCCAAATAATATAAATAATAAAAGACTTGAAAATAGAGAAAATTCCTTTTCTTGTCTCATTTCATATAGTAATATCCGCTAATTACTTGAATTCGTTTAAATTATAAAATATTTAATTAATAAAATATATATTATTTCAATATATTAAAATTGAGAAAATTCACATAGGCATATCGATTAATGTTATGATTCCTTTAGAATTTATGGGCTCATCATATCCCAAACCTGATTAAAAAGAGATTTTACTACTCATTCTCATCCCAAACCTGTATAATTAATACATGCTAACTATCCTAATATGTTTAAATTATACGTATAAGTTGTTATAATAATTAATTATCCATCTCAATAATGACTTGAATATTTTAGAATAAATCATATAATTAAAAAAGACTAAAACATTGAGAACGTCATATTAGAAAATGCTTTTACTATGTGTTCTCGTTTTATTATTGTATAGTAATATCCAATAATTACATATCTTCAATTAAAATTACAAAATATCCAATTAATAAATATACATTTATCCCAATAACTATTTGTGTCTCGAATCTCTATCAAAAGGTATTATAAATGCTCTACAATGCATCGAGTATTAAAAGTTCGAGCCAAATGCATGTTTCATTTAGCAATCATCGGTAAAAACATCAAATTTTCACAAGTTTCTTGTTCTTATTCTTCAATTTTTCTATTTAAACGACTCATCCTTCAATTCTATTTTCCCTTTTTTTTAAAAAACATATCATTCTATTTGTATTTTGAATTGGTAAAATCTCATGAAAAATAATATTAGTTGAATTAAATTAAATTTTCAATAAAAATATAACTATTTCTTTGACAAATTATTTAATTAATTGATCAACTTAAATTAGTGGTGCAAAATAATTGTAAATTATGTGATAAAAAATTAATTCAACTATTTATATAGGTTTTCCTCAAGGTGAAAATTGATTGGGAAAACAATACAGAGATTTTATTTCTACCAAAATTATGTATATGCAACACGTAATTTCTTTGTCATTTGGTGTATTTAAAATTAATTACTGCATGTTGGTCGTTAGGTACTTTAGTTGAGTTGCATGTATTTAATAGTATGAGAAAATTATTGGTCTACATTTTACATCTAGCTTTAATAGTCATTTATTCAAGAAAATTGTCCCCAATTATTTTTTTTTATTAAATATGGTTTTTGTAGGAAACGAATATAGTATATCATAAGCTAATACTTTTAATAAAAGATACACCAAAAAGGGACTTCCGCCGAAGCAAATTTAGGTGGAAAAAAAGTAATTCTAACATTAAATGTCGGTTTCTCTTTTACATTAGGAAACAAAATATTATAGATTATTCATCCAATTGATAATATGGACATCATTTCCTTATATATTATTTGATAATATTAAACATAAAAAAGGGAAGACACTTACGTTGCCTCACTGGCATGAACATACAGTCGCATTAATGCGCCTCTTCTTATTAAAATAAATATTTTGCCTATTTCACTAAACCTCACTTTCCTCTTTCCCATTATTTAATTATTTTGTACTCTATTTTGATCTAAGCTGCAAAACCGTATGCACCGATTTTCCAGAAATTCGAAGATCCCAGATCTCCTCCCTTTCCCCCTTTCAAGCCGTGCAATCTGCTTCCGCCGTGCTTCAGTCCAGTCACCGCAGCCGGTGAGAACGTTTTGATTCCGCAGTAATCTGCGATATCCTCAGTTTTCCGGCTGGTAGATCAGCGATCGGCTCAGAAATGAGTAACAGCGACCTTCTCCAAATCGAACCGCATGAACTTCAATTCCCATGTAATTCAGAGTCTTCGTAGTCTGTTTTGTTTGTGAATGAGCTTTGCGCGGGTTTCTACTTGTGTCTTCGATGCTTTTTCTAGAAGATTATATTACTGTTGGGAAATTTGGAAGATGTTTATTTAATTTTGTGGTTTTAGATCTGTATCTTGTGGTCAATTTTTTCTTTTTCTTGTGTTTTGTTTATGATAGTCGAGTTGAAGAAACAGATCGCATGTTCCATGCAATTGTCCAACAAAACCGATAACTTCGTGGCTTTTAAGGTAAAGTTTGAATATTTTTTGGTCATTCATCTTTTCATTTTTATTTTTGTTAGTTTGGAAAAACTCTGCTGAACAAAAGTGCATGTGAAAGCATGTAGTTATTACGTTTACATATGATTTTTGTTGAAATATTCAGGTGAAGACTACAAATCCAAAGAAGTATTGTGTGCGGCCAAACACTGGAGTCGTGGTTCCGCACTCTAATTGTGATGTTATAGGTCTTTTGAACTCTTTCTATCTATTTGTGTATACATATGTGATCACATCTGTATTTCGTATGTCGCCCAATTGATTCATTACTTAGTCGATTATAGTTTTGATGATTGGAAATTATTGTGCAGAAATAAGTTTAAATAGGTATGAGTAGACTCTTAGTTACTGAATTCATAAAATGTTTGGTTAATAAGTTACGATGCAAGCCCAAAAGGAAGCTCCTCCAGACATGCAATGCAGGGATAAATTTCTCCTCCAGAGCGTAGTTGTGAGCCCTGGATCTTCTGCAAAGGATATCACTGCTGAAATGGTATATGAGTCTTCATTATTTACTGTGGTTTTAGTTAAGTTTGAGAATTTAGCCAGAAAATGGTAATTTGTTTGATTTCTGCTCCGTTTTCCAGTTCAGCAAAGACTCGGGGAATCAGGTTGATGAGTGCAAGTTGAGAGTTACTTATGTTGCACCGCCACAACCACCTTCACCTGTGCGAGAGGGATCAGAGGAAGGCTCCTCGCCGAGGGCCTCAGTATCGGACAATGGAACCGTGAATCAAGCTTCTGAATTCAACAATGTAAGGGATGCTGGCTTATACTGCTAGCTCAGGTCATTTACCATATTATTTGGGAAACTCATGCTTATTCTGCTTCCTTATTACTGCAGATGTCTAAGGGGATGTTTGAGCAACAGGATATCTCAGTAGAGGTTATACCCAGATTTTCAACAATCTATAATTCTTGGTTATATTGTCCATATCTTCAGTCTATTTTGCATGATACTGGTGTGGCCAAGTTTTGTCTGTCTGTTCATTGAGTCATTGAAGGTATAGTTGCAAGTTAGGTAGATATGTAGATTCTTCCTTTACAACCTCGGGTATGAGTTAATCATAGAAAATCGGCAAGTCTGATCCATATGGACTAGGTATATATATTCATATGTTTTAGGATCCTACTTATAAGATTAAGCTTGGAAACAGAAAAGAGGGCAAATAGTTTGAAATATCTAGACTTATCAGTAATTAAAATTCTTAACTCTACCAGTTTTGCTCTATAAATGCTGAATCTCTTATTTTGAAAAATAATGTCCATTTTGAGTTAACTTGCTTGGTTCTTCAGCCAAAAATATAATAACTTTTGTATTCCACCCTTGCTTTGTATTCATTTTGTTATCGTAGGTTAAGGCTTTGATTTCAAGGCTGACTGAGGAGAAACTTTCTGCTATTCAGCAAAACAACAAGCTTCAGCAAGAACTGGTAATTTGTTGTTTCAGTTCTTTGTCATTGCTTTTTGTAGATCTTTTTTTTATAGACAGTAATAGCTAAACAAACAAGTTTATTTTATGTTCCATACCATTCTTGAACAAGGTTTCAGACAAACTGGTATCGCATAAAACATAAAATGATGTATTTATCCTAAAGTTTGTCCTTTTTTGAATTTCAACCTGGTTTTTTGTTTTTTTACACATCCAGGTCTAGTATAATGTACCTTAAAATTTAAATTTCAGTCTCTCAACTTGTTCCTTAAACTTAGCCAATCAATTAACTTTTTCGAGCAACTCTTAGATTGAATGTCAGCGTTCACATTCTGTATACCAAGCAATATTAGTTTACCAATGTCTTGTCAGATGCCATGATCATCTGATTTCAAGTGGAGATATGGTAGACATTTATGATAGTTCTTATTCAGTCCCAGCTGAAGTAGAATGTGGTCTCTTCATACCCTTGTACATGAAAGTCTTCATGACCAGTCTCATTCTAGAGCTCTCGAGTTGAATATGTGGCCTAATGTATTTATTGAGTTTTACTTGTTTTGGTTATGGGCACCGAGGGGTTGCGTCCATTTAGAGATAGATACTTGCATAGTTGCTGTATTGTTTTTTGTGCCCGTAAGAGAGTTTTTTAATAGCTATTGGTTGGATTTGTTGTGTTTTTCTAAAAGATGCAGTTAGATTTCTCATTGCTAATTTGACAAAACTTATATGGTTATACCTAGCAAGCCATCTTTTCTCCCTCTCCATATATGGTCTGTTTGTTTTGAAGTCATACTTTTGTTTTACTGTGTCTGCCAAAGCTAATCTGGCTAGCTCTTATAAAATTCATGTTTTCTTGAGGCTACTTTGATTATGCCACACTGCTTGGTTGTTATTCATTTGCCTCTGTTCCACAGGAGGTGTTGAGGCGGAAAAGCCGTGATCGGGGCGTCCCGATTACATACGTTATCGTTGTTTGCCTGATAGGCATTCTATTGGGGTATCTATTGAAGAGAACATGATTAAAGGAAGATTTTATGGTACTTGTGCCAAGGCAGCTGCTTGCTGTTCAAATATTTAGGATTTGAAGTGCTGCGTTGCATTGTGTTCAAATTAGCCGTCGTCTGTTTGACTGTAGAAAACATGCCTAAATTGGTTTGGTGATTTTTCGTAATTTGCTCAAATTGTATTCTTTGTCTGGGTAGTTGCTTAACTTTGATCATGTAACTTGAAGTGCATATTTTTACATCATCTCTTTTTTATAAGTTTCTATTCAGCAGTGTTTCTGACGATGCCTCTCCCTAATTTTTGTAATTTGATTTTTCTTTGTTTCTTATTCTAATTCCATTTCTGATGATCCTTTTTGTGAAATCAAATCGCTCTGTTACTAATTGGTTTCGGATTTTATTTTAATTATGTCATATACTGAAAATTTGTTTTATACTTGGTATGTATAATGTTATAGCTTTCATCCCCTCCAAATCGGCAAATGTGACTAAATGCACAAATGTTTGTAGATTATGTTAAACCGCTTAGTTGTTTTATCCTATTTCCTGATAAGTAGATGTTATTTCATGGGGAAAATTTAAAAACAATACCAGTCTTGAGGGAATACATTTAAATAACTGCTCCATTGTTTGTTATTTAATACCAAATGTATCATTATCGTTTAAGTTATATTCTTTTTCCATCGAACTTGCCCGTATTTAATGTCAAATGTATCGTTATATACTTCTAAGTTAATTGTAATGCAACGATATTTTTAATTGTTGCAATAAAAATATTAAAAATTAGGCTTGTATACCATCGGAGTCGAGCTAAATACTACCAAACTCGAGTTCGGTTCGTCTAAATTTTAATAGGCTCGAGCTCGACTTTGAGATCGAGTTTTATCCGTTGTAAAATTTTGTTTGAGACATATTCGAGCTCAAATTTTACTCGTGTCTTACTTTGCTTGTTTTCGAATTCGAGTTCAAATGATTAAATTTTGTAATTTATTATTAGAACTATGATTATATTACTATTAATTTTTTAATAATTATCAATAAAAATATATTATGTAATTTATTATTATTTTTAATTATTTAAATATATAAAAATAATTTATTATTTTATATGTTCATGAATTGGCTCG
The DNA here is from genome assembly GCA_036937905.1 of Salvia rosmarinus. Taxonomy (NCBI): domain Eukaryota; kingdom Viridiplantae; phylum Streptophyta; class Magnoliopsida; order Lamiales; family Lamiaceae; genus Salvia; species Salvia rosmarinus. The sequence goes on along the minus strand of CM072813.1, from coordinate 12,629,972 downwards.
TTGTATTTGAATCAAACATGCACACGCTCACAAGCCGAATATCCCTAAATTTGAGTTCGGCTCAAAAATCTTATCGAGCTCGATTCGAAGTTCGAGTTCAACTCATTTATAAAACGAATAAATTTCGAAATAACTTGTTTCGAGCCTAACTCCGAAATAAAAATATAACATGTTATAAAGCTATAACTTTTACGATATTATTATCCAAATAAAGCAAAATTAGTTCAGTTATATATGATTATTTAAGGAGTATTTGACGTTTCTCGGTTTTGGGTTTCAATGAGTGGAAGGTTCCTTTGAGTTTGGGATGAAGTTCCAGTACACACTTTGGCCCCCCTTGTTTTAATGCCATCCAACGCCTTGAATTTCCTAAGGTGCAGTTCCACTGAAATCTCCGCCGCTAACAGAAGCGGCGCTGCCCTTCTCAACCTGCACCTATGCATTTTAGCTTTGCATAGCCTCTCTCCGTCTGAAACAATTTCTACTTCTCAATGGCTTCGCAAATTGTAGAATTGGATAGAATTGCTTTGATTCCGCTTTCCGTCAGCTCCCTCTGCTACGGCCGCTCTCACTCCGACTTTCTTCATCAGCCTACCCTTTCGAGATTCGCCGCCCAATCGAATTTCCAGAAAATTAGGTTCAAGTTAGATGTAAACGCTAGTGGCGTCCGAGGGATTTTGAGAATTCCTAGGGGCGTTTTAGTGAATCAACGCCAGCCGGTGATACCGGGAGTGGCTAGAGCAGAGCAGCCGGAGAGAATTGACAGCGGTGAATTAGCTAATGAGGTAAGGTGTTAACTTTACGTACAAATATGGTGAAGAACTGTTTTTTCCCTATGTTTCTCATTTTGCGAACTTCCTTGCTGTTTTTTTTATTATTGTTTTGGTTTTTGAAGTTCTGAAATATAGATGGACGGAATTGGGGAAATTTAACAGAAAGACGCTGTTAGGGATAGTAAAATGATAAGAGATGAATTCCAACTCTTTGTTTGGTTGGAAATTTTTTTCCTCTCTCTCTATTTCAAGTAGTACATGCTCAAGGGACGGTTTATAAATTATCGGTATCCGGGCTTGGTGTGCTCTCTTGACTGGTTAGATCATTCTTCAATGGGAAGGAAACTAATTAACATAAGAAAACAATGTAATATGGCATGACCATACAAAAAGCTTTGGAGGAGAAACAGAGGTTGCGAAAATGTTGAACTTCGGAAAAAGAAGGAGCACGTGAAAGATGTACCATTGCACTTGATTCTTGTTATATCATGGCTGTTCTTATGCTCTGAATTTCATGGCTCGCACTAATGGGTTAAACCTTGCAGCTGTATAGTCGATATTGTGGTAATGCTTGACAAGTGACTACCGGTGGTTAACCTGGGTTGAGTATATTCAATATCAAGAGTGTAAATGAGCTATGGAAATTGCATAATAGACTACAAGTTGAAACCCATGTTGTGCCATCTAATTCTAGAAGGGAGAAGGTTCCAAATTGTCCCCACAACTATTTCCTGTTGAGCACTTTGTCGCTTAAATTATTCCCCCTTATTGATTTTCCCCCAATTTGTGAGATTTAGATTTATAATCGAAGTTCAAAGAGTTATCCCTAAATCCTCAGAAGATAGTTGTGGGGCAACTTAGACCTTATCACATTCTAGAATCATCAACATTCTCTTATGAAAAACTTTTGATTGCTGCAGTTGGTGCATCACTTGGAAGGAACTCAAGAAAGCAAATCTTTTCAATATTTAAGGGGTGTGGATCCTATTTAACTATAGGAGTAAGATCTGGAAAATGATTTTTTTCATCGACCACACCTTATGCCAAGTATAGATTTGAATTTAATTTTTCACTTGCATGATTTCTTTGACACTAGTTTGTATCATCTTAACTGGACCACTAACACAGCTATGTTGTAGGAAGTTCAAAGAGGCAATCAAAACTTGGGGGAGGGCGATTTAGATGAGGAACACAGAAAAAAAACAAGTCAGTTAAGGAAAAGATTATATTTGGACTAGGCATTGGAGTTTTAGTTGGTGGAGTGGTATTTGCCGGAGAGTGGGTTTTCACAGTGGCCCTTGCCGCAACAGTATTTGCTGGTTCCAGGGAGTACTTTGAGCTGGTAAGAAGCCGTGGCATTGCTTCTGGAATGACTCCTCCTCCTCGATTTGTTTCACGAGCTTGTTCTGTTATATGTTCTGTTATGCCTCTGCTCACACTGTAAGAGTTTTTGGCTAACTTCATTTGTTCTGTTAATTTTTTTAGCTATGCACATGGTTAACTTTTTATTCTTGTAAATGAAAACAAATCACTTTGTTTTGATTATGTGCTGATAGTATTTGTTTTATTCGTGCTGAAAATCTTGACTTTCTACAAAGACAGCTTTATTCCTACATGAGCCACTACTGCTTCTGTTAACGGCTAAGTATTTGGTATTGCTGCTATAATGCCTCCAATAAAAAATTGCACCTTTCTTAAGGAAGAAAAGTGTGAAATGATTTTACCTTATTGTGGGCAAATTAATTAATGATTTAATCAGAAGAATTTAGTTAATAATACATTAATACTTGTAGAGTATCAAAATTGATTAGGTATTCCTTACTGGTAATTGCATGTCAAATATGTTTGCCTCTCAAAATTACAAGTTGGAGAAGAATTTTGGGTGCAGTATTTTATAGATAGATTCATTTCTTGACCATTAGTAATATTGTTCTTGTAGATACTTTGGGCATATTGATGTATCTGTGACATCTGCGGCCTTCTTTGTTGCTACGGCAGTCCTTCTGCAGAGGGGAAATCCTCGTTTTTCTCAACTTAGTAGTACCATGTTTGGACTTTTCTATTGCGGCTACCTTCCTTGTTTCTGGGTTAAGCTACGGTGTGGCTTAGCAGCTCCTGCACTGAATACAAGTAATGCTGTTTTCTATGTCTTTTGATTGGACAATGATAAGTTCATTTATTTATATGCAAATTGTCAATATATGGGTTTGGAGTAAGAACATGATTAATTTTTTAATCTTGCCCTCTACTCTGCTGGAATATAGTGCATATGTACATGTTATTATCTCAATCTTTATGCTCTGCACTTTAGAGTTAGTGGGATGTCTGCATGGTAAGGCAGCTGGGCAAGGCTGGGTAACAGATTTATCTGGGTACAGCAAAGCGTAAGAGTCTGCATCAGTGTATATTTTCTTTGTAGGCACTGAGCAAGTGGATTCTGCAGTTCCCTAAAGATTGACCGCTGGCGGTAGGAGGGCAAGACATTCCCAGTTGTAGCCTGTAGGTCCAATAGTGATAGTGAGATTTCATTTGTGATGCTTCCTGAGATTTAGCATAACGGGTTTGGTAGCTATTCCATAACCTATATTCTCTTCTGGCCCTTGAACATACCAAAATTCGGTAACCCTTTTTGGTCTCCATCTCAAATTGGACCATCTGAAAGTCTGTGTAGGCTAAAACTATCGAGGTTATTCAATTTATGCATTTGTACTAATATTTTGGATTCTGGATGTTGTGAGATCAAGAGGAATTGATTAGAGATTTTAATATAGTGTTTTTGGGCTATTAATATTGATTTAATTGAATATCGAACTGATGGTAGAATTTGATTTACTAAAAGACCTTGCCAAGCTCCCCTGGATTTCTACAGTGTACTTCATTATACCACAATATACTACCCTCACACTGATTCTTCCCAGTTAGATACTTAATTTGACCCAGTCTTGAAAATAGCTAGTGAATAACTACCCATAATCTCAAGCATTTGAAAATTATTTCTCCTTTTCCTGGATCTCTGGTCTTATATTGTCAGTTTAGTTTATACAAGTTCTGATATCATGTGGCGAAATATGATGGTGATGCTATTAAAACACTACAAGATTGTACCAGATCAAAACAGTGGCTAGAACGAATATTTTGAACTATGTGTATTTTCGGCAGGATTTGCAGCATCTTGGCCTCTTCTTCTTGGTGGCAACACTATGTGGACAGTGGGTCTTGTGGCCACCTTGATCTCATTGAGTAGTATTATTGCAGCAGATACGTTCGCCTTCATTGGTGGCAAGGTACTATCTTTTTCTCCCCGAAATAGTTTTCTAAACTATTCTTCTCCCAGTGGGAGTCTAGTTTTTCTGGGCAAGATATATGGGCTTAAAGGTTTTGATGGAATTTTATTCAGGCCTTTGGCCGGACACCGCTTACTGCAGTCAGTCCGAAAAAGACTTGGGAGGGGGCTCTTGTTGGGTTAGGTGGTTGTATAGCAACTTCTGTTTTATTGGCCAAGGTCTTCTGCTGGCCTACTTCTACCCTGAGGTGCTTGGTTTGTTTTTATGTGTCTAACACTGGAGTCCAACATTTTCAGCTTTGTTCCTCCATACTTTCTACTTTGGAGTCCTGCTCCATTGTATGATACCATCACCAGAAATTTCCTAAAACTAAATTAATACGTTTCTTTATTTTCAGTGCTGTAGCTTTTGGGTTTCTGCACTTCTTTGGATCTCTTTTTGGCGATCTTACTGAGTCCATGATCAAGCGAGATGCAGGTGTCAAGGATTCAGGATCTCTCATACCGGGACATGGTAAGGCCCAAGTATTTTGTTTGTTTATCATTATTGCGTTGTCTTGCATAACTTCGGTCAAGTAGCCAATTCACTGTGGTCCCTTTGTGATATTTCTCATAGCTGACCATCTTTGGACCACTCAAAATTTAACCAGTAATAATCTCGAGATCACCAAAAAACTGAGTTCATTACATGTACTCTATTATGCTGCAAAGAATTATACACGTTGTGTGTATATGTTGCTTGATCTCCTCATCTAACAGAAGTCTGTTTCTGTAAGCAGGAGGAATACTAGATAGAGTGGACAGCTACATTTTCACCGGAGCACTCGCTCACTCCTTCGTGAAAACATTTCTACCACTCTATGGAATTTGATCGAGGGCACGACGTGTTAACTAATCGTAACTTGAGATGTCAAAGGTGCTAAACTTCATAATATCCGTAGCTCTGAAGCTATCAAAGCAGGAAAGGTGAATGCGCTTCAAACCACCAGGTGCTTCTAGTATGCAAGTCCAAAATTTCCTTCAAAAATATTTAATTTCGATATAAATGGATCACTAGATGCCCCAAATCTATAGCTTCTTTTGCTTGATATGGCATTGCTTGAAAATGATGAAGCACCATAATTGATCGGTAGTTAGATAGTGTATTCCATATTTTGAGTTCCGAATAAACAAGTCATTGTATGATGAAAATCTACAGCTGCATTTAATAGATTAAGGCCTGAGTTTGAGTTTGACAGAAAATCATTTTCAAGCCTTAAATCATTATCAGTTGCTATCTACTAAAGTTGATATTGATGTTAGCCAAAAACATGTCAACCTATGCCTATCTAGAGAGATAAAGTGGCCATATTTTGTCTGAAAAACCTTTCTACTGCAATTAGCACCACGAATCATGATCTGTTTCTCAACTCTTTTGAGAAAAAAAGTGACATTTGTCAAATTGTTATCTATATCTAGTCAACAAAAGGAACAAAAAATATGATAAGGATTAAACCAAATATTTCTCAAAAAGACCAGCAGACATGGCAGCTTCCAAACAAAGAGTTTTGCCAAAGTTGCCTCTACTTTCATGTGAATTTGTCTCTTCAACACGTATACTGTCTCCAATGCTAAACTAATTCATTTTTACCCATAAATGGTTCCTTCTTTTTCCACTTGAGTGCTCAAATTCAAAATTTGTCGTTTAGACCTTCGACTATATAGTTATGATTATATTACGTCGAGTAATAGCATAAGAGCAAAAGAAAATAAGTGAAATTAAAGGTAAAACAAGTACTCCTATAATATTTGCTTTGACTCACTGACCTCGAGTAGTAAGTTGATATTTTGTAATTAGACAACTTGGATGGAAAATGTCATCATGATATATATCAATATATTCATAAATTTTATCTTTTTGGGCTGCAAAGTTTGCCAGTTTCTGGGCCTACAGATAAACCAATACCTATCCTTCCTCCCTAAGTGGAGAATCCATTTTTCAAGACGGAAATGTTTATGTCTAGTTGAAAGGAAAAGAACAAGCCCCACTATTTCATGTTTTCAATGTGTGAGTTTCAAGCTACTCAATTGGGAGGTAGAAACTAAAGCAAAGACAACCACTATAATTTGCTGTCATACAATGCATATTTTTGGGTTTGACCTTGATGATACACATATATGTGTATTCATGAGAAGTCATCACAAAATCAAGAGAGAGAGAGAGAGAGAGAGAAGTTGTTGGCAAGAGCACCATGCAAATGGAAGGGAAATCCCATCTCGTCCATGCAAAGAAGCTGTAGAAAAACAAAAAGTAAGAAAGAAAGAAAGGTGAGTAATAGAGTCTTGAGATGGAGGAGATAAAGAGTCATGATAGAAATGTTGCATAGTTATCATGGGCCCTATGACAAGTTGCTTTTGACAAACATGAGTGCTTACTTTTGGGTTTTGGTATATAACCAACAAAAAATATATGTGTGGGAAGGAAAGAATGCGTTGTTTTAAAGCAGACTATGGGGAAAAAAAAAGGAATTGATGAGTAAAAATGATGGAGAAGAGTTAAAGAGGAGTAAGAGATGATGTGGTGCCCCAAGCATCTTTGGAAATGGCTTTAAGATTGAGAGATATAAGCTTTGCTTGATGACAACCCTAACTTTTTCTTGGCTCACACACACTCCCATGTAACTTTTTCACATACATCATCCTCTCTCTTTTTTTCACTTTACCTTTTCCCTTACTTTTCTCTCTCTTTTTCCCATTTTCATCGGATGCTTTTGTGCATCTGCATAATCTTAATTTTATTTTACCAATCTTTTGCGTTGGAACCTTACAACTTCTTATAGATTGATATGTTAATCTTGGTATATTTGTTCCATCTAGTTTTACAAGTATGATTTATCTATTCTATTTGATTTACAGCTATTGCATATGACCGAGTTACGCATCTTGGATAGTGACGGGGTTACCCTCTTATAGGTTATAATTAATCTTGTTTTATGTAGTGGTATAATTGTTCTTTTGTTAAGTCTTTTCCATAAGTATTTATAAGTGAATTATATATAGATATATAATTCAAGAATATATGAAATGAAAATCACATGCATGGTTGGGACATGACTTTGGGTTTAGGTATGTCTTCAAATCTTGTCTCAATAATAAATGTGTCTTATTTCACTAGTACATATACGTGTAACGGTCACGAGTTAGCTGAAATTAAGACAAGACACATTTTGTAACCAAAAATGAAATTCGATGGTGACGCATGAATGAGATCCATCAAATTTGAATTGACAAACTATAATCCATGTATGACTTATCATCAAATTAAACATTGTATCGTGTAGATCATTGTATTTCATATTCTCTCTTCTCTGGTTTGGATTTTTAAAAGAACTTAAACGTGTGGATTTGAATTTAAATATATAAAGTAGTGCATGATTGAAATCCGAGTTGACTAGTCATAGTTTCTTTTTTTGGTGGCTTAAACCGATGGGAAATATTGTGGGCACAAATTATATGACGGTAGAAGAGAATCATCAAAGCAGCTGAACATTATCAATTCTTGAAATAACCAATAAATCAAATGATCCTATAATAAGCAACACTCACAAATAAACTATACTTTTTATTTTTGCTTTGAAATCAAATTAGGGACTGAATTGAATGTTATTTGAATGATGCAAACATGTCATATTCCAAAAATCTTTTTACTTTTGCGAGCACAAGATTTTGGCTTTTAACTGAGAAGAAAGCTGAATTCTGGATATTAAGGTTTTGATTAGTGACCCCATCAAACATGGTCCTATGAAAGCATAGTGTAATAATTACTTTATATAATACATGTATAGATGTGCATGAACGACACAAAAGCTGGCCAAAAATGTAATGTAATATGTGATCATGTCTGAATGTTCTTTCATAAAAATTCAAAATCCCAAATCCCTCACTCCTAGGAGAGGCTTGTGAGTGACAAAAGTGCCCACTTCAAATTCCTAAATGAAAAGTTGCATATCATTATACTTTTTATCAAAGTGTTTTTTTCCTCCTTTATTATTATTTTTTAGCCCCCTTTCTTTTTTTCCGGTAGAACCTGCAAGAAAAAGTGTTTTGCATTTTGGAGCGATTTTATTCATCTAAGTTATATACGTTTATCTTTGGTGACTTTCTATTTTCTTCGTCTCCTTTAGAATCTTTGCTTTCAAATTTATTGCCTGTGGCGACCAAAGGCATCATGATCGGTTGGTCCACTCATCGACGATTTAGTGATGTTGGTTTGGCTTTGTGCGAGGGCCCTTTTGCCCCCTAACTCGTCTCATCGCGTTCTTCTTTTTGGAGAGTGTTAGAGGACAAAACGGTGGGAAATAAACCCTAGATCTATTGTCCTATATACATTGGCATGAGTTTGAACATTTTGGGCCATAGTCACAACTTGTTGCGAGTTAAGAACAAAATGTTGGTTGTTAGGTATTATTTTTACTTTGGGTCATATTGGTGTATAAATACACAAACTTTGAGCTCATTTTGTTTTTTCATGAATTTTAAAATTGTCACAAAATACATAAACTTAATCACTTTAGTGATTTTACCACGATTTCAAATTCAGGCCAAATTAGATCTGATTTGGCATCTCGAAAATTTACTATAGACAAAACAGTTAGTGATATAAAAGACATCGTAGAGAGAACATAAACATCTTTGTTCCATCAAAATAAATCAGATTTTTTTATTTCTAGGATTCGGCGTATCGACCATCATTACAAAAATCATGTCTTTTCGTTTGTTTCATCGTCTGGTTCTAGTTGGGATCAAAACAATCGATATCCTTTCTCTATGATGTCGTTTATATCACTGATCATTTTGTCTATGGTAAATTTTCGAGATGTTAAGTCAGATTTAATTTGGCTTGAATTTGAAATTATGGTAAAATCAGTAAAGTGATTAAGTGTGTGTATTTTGTGACAATTTTTGAAGTTTGTGGCAAAAACCAAAATGGACCAAAGTTTGTGGCCGGATTTATGCGCTAATAACCTTTTACATTTGATTGTGGGCTCTAAAACATAATTAGTCGAGGGGCTAATATCAATAAGCATAAGTCAATTATAACTTAATTAGGTACGACCTTGAGATAATAACATTTATGATAATCAAATCCATCGATCGATGTGATTATAAAACCCAGTCAAGATTCACTATTTTTAAAATGGTAATTGTCATGGAATTTAGACTTCAAACTCACCAAAATTTATAATATAGATGTACACGCAAGCAAATGTAAGTTATAAATCTCAACATAGGATAACTCAAAAAATGACTGGAAATTGTGGAACCTAATTAAGACTAAGTGCCAACTTATACTTACAATGTGAGGAGTGTTACATCTATTTCAAGAAAGCAATATGCAAACTCAGGTGGATATATATATTACATTTTGTGGATGCAAAGTTTTCTCGACCTTTTTTAATATATATTTAAATTTCGTTTTCTATAAAGCTATTCTGATAAGGAAATTCCAATTGGCATGCATGCATTATATTCATTCCCCACCATATGGCTGACGTACTTTTCGGTGTAGAAATTATTAGAATTTTTATAAATATTAAATAATTGTCACTCCTTAATTATACGAGGGACCAAGTTTGAACTTTGAAAAGGTTTTCGATCGCCATATATCAGTGTATCATGCTAAATGTCAATATCATTTTATTTTTATTGTTGTCCAGATAAGTAAATTGACCGTAATTCATATTTAATCTTTTATATGAAAAATTATTGAATGTAACATATATTGGATTGCAGGTGAGACAGTAAAATTTAGAGACCTTGACAAATTTTTAATAGTTTAGAAACCTAAATACACTTTACCTAATTATATATTCTACTGATTTTTGTTAAAAATAAATGCTCGTACTTCTAATATATAAACATCAAAATATCGGAAATACAAGCAAATGTCCGCATAAGATGAGCAAACAGTATAAGAATAATTACTGAGGTTCAAACTTGTTAGTTCCATCAGTGACAAACATTTATACTAATTATCTTCTCAAAAAATGTTTTAATAAATAGACATGTGGACCAACATTTTTTATATACTCACGTAGAGATAGTTCAAACGAATATGTTATTTAAAGTGATTACGTGAGAATTATTTTTAATTTTTTATTATGAAAAATTATGCTGTATGCATTACTTTGTTGAATAAATTTAAAACTTGGGTTCGAAACCCATGTGGACTATAATTATATTTTTTTTAATGCATTAACTTTTACCATAAATGCATCAATTTTATAGTTTGTAATTACAATAAGGAGATTTTTGCAATAGTCAATCCCTAATATAAAATTTTATATATACATTGATCAGTGCAATAATGTTCATATAAGTTCTCACGATAAAAAGATTTTTATTTGAATTATTTTCAATATTTTATATATAGAGAGAGTGATTATCGTGTGGATACTTCTTAATCCTTATTGTTTAAACATGAGGATAAATATCAACCATTGATAATTCAATATGGACACTTCAGATTCAATGCACAAATTATGACTCAGATGCACAAATGTATAATTATATACAGAAATATACATATATAACTAATTTAAATACACACTTAAATAACCATTATATTTTCAAATTTAATGAATATAATTTAATTTATTTTTTTTGTCAATTTAATACAGAAATTTAAAGGCCGCGTCACGGTGGACTCGAACCCGAGACCTTTGGTCTCGAGCATTAATCACTCTACCACTAGGTCAACACACGCACACATGAATATAATTTATTCTTATTTATATATGTTAACAATTATATCTACATGACTTAATTCTATGTACATGACCCAATTTATATATATATATATATAAAAGCCACCATTTCAGCTGCTTTTTGCAGCGCAGCCCAAGGCCAAGCTTGAATTTTTGTGGTCAGAATGTTCACTACACTATCACATTCTGCAACGCCGCTTCTCAATCTCTCAAATCTCTCTCTCGCTCCTTTTTTTTTCTTCTCAAAATAGTACCGATTAATAGTTTAGGAGTGACTTTGATATGCATTATGGATTTCAGTTTTCCATTACATGTTTCAATTCATCAAGTGCAATTCAATGTATAATATTGTTGTTATTAGTATTTCCACCAATAATCGGAACCAATTATAGCATAATGCCAAGTTCGAAAATCTAATTAAACAAAACTTCAACCACCTTGACTCAATCATAATACATACATTCAAAGTTCAAATACTCAATAACTACAACGAGTTCACCACCCCTTTACATGCATTATTCCTTTTGAGAATATGATCGACAAACACAATTCATGATTTAATTACTCATCTGGACCAAACAAATATAAATAAATTAGGCCAAAAAATAATGTGAAAATTGAAGAACCTCAATCATGCATTACTCCAAATCAATTATTCATGTGTGATAAGAACCTCAATCATGCATCAACTCCACACCAAAAGAAAAAATGAACCAATCGTTCATGCAAAACCTTTATTTCATAATTGGTCACATTAATGAATCAAAAATAATTTATTTTTTTTAAAATAGTTCAGGTGAATTAGTGATTTAATGAGGTGTACATCAAATTATGAATAGAAGTTGGAGACACTAATAGTAGGTGTTGTGTAATGTGTGAATAGCATAGGTGGCATGCATATGGAGATTGAGTGAGACATGTGATGGCAAAATGTGGGCTCCCCCACATATTGTGGTGTTATTAATTGGGAAATATATACAAGTACACACTTTTTAAAAAAGTGCATAACCTATATCCATATTTCAAATTGATACCGCCAGATACCCAAACGCCATTTTTAATATATATCTATTGAGTCTTTGTGCGGTCTTCGATGTGAAATTGACATAACATCGACCAAACATAACAAACACGTGAATCAATAAATGATCATGAAATTATTTTCAATGTATTCGATATTATTATGTTAAATTACTTTATATATTTCGAATCATGTTTTTATATATCACTTAATCATGTTAAAAGTGTGAGAAAAAATAATTAATAATCAATCATGTTTTTTAAATAAAAACATAAATGAATCAAAAATTAATTAACAAAAAATCCAAAATTCGGCCGACACATTCCTTGTTTCCGGTCGACCGAATCAAGGAATCATCGATCGAATTTTGGATTTCATCGACCGAATTTGAATTTTAAAATGAAAATAACAATTTTAATTAATTCCTATCTCCGTCGACCGGAAACATAAAATGGTCGACCGAGAGAGGAATTATCGACCGAAACTTCAATTTTATGATGAAATTAATACAAATTATTTATTCATGTATCCTACGATCGAAACATAAAAGGGTCGACCGGAATCAGCCATTTTTCTAATCGGAAACAAGATATATCAAATTAATTTAATACTAATTAATTTAAATTGAATGTATGATATTTAAATTAATATTTATATTCAATCTAATTTAACCCAATCTTTTAATAAAATATTAATTTCTTTTTCATCCACTTACACAACTCACAACTTATTAATTTTGAAATATTTAATAATGAAATTATCCTTAATATTTACAAGATTAATTAATACTGCATAAAATAGTACTATTTAAAAGTAAAAGCTACAACTAAAATTGCGTAAAAATTGAAGAAGACAAATAAATGCTTTGAAAATTGCGTAAAAATTGTTGAACAAAGATTTGACCACCAATAATTGAACCAATTCTCTCCTATTTATACAATCGATCGTAATAAATACAAATCCAACCAATTGCTCTTGCTCTTGCTCCTCTAATTTTCGCTCGCTCATTTCGATTTTATATTCAAAATTTTCAAATTTATTTCTTCAATCCGAATAAGCAACTATGTCTCAACAAGTAAGTTATTCAAATTTTATTTATTTTCTACACATGTTTTGAATTTATTGTTGTTTATGATATTAATTTGTGTTTAGATTTATTATTGTTGATTTAGTTTAGATTTATTATTGTTTATTGGTATGGATAAATTATTGCGCTTAGATAATTAAATTAATTGGATAATTCGTTTAGTGTTTTGAATTTATTGCATAATTTATATAATTCATGTACATAATTAAATTAATTGGATAATTAAATTAATTGGATAATTCGCTTATTGTTTTGAATTTATTGCATAATTCAGTATACATAATTGGATAGAATTCGCTTAGATAATTATTGCATAATTCGTATATATAATTGGATATAATTCGTTTAGGTGAAATTAGATGTTTTATAATAGCATAATTAAATTAATTGCATAATTCAGATATATAATAGTTAAATCATTTAATCATGGTTTTAAAAAAAATATTTAAATGTAAAATCCATCTCTCCTGTCGATGATACCATGATTCCGGCCGACCGAATCATGGAATCATCGACCGGAGAGATGGATTTTACGCTTAAATTATTTTTTGATTGATTCCTACGAGGTATAATAGCATAATTAAATTAATTGCATAATTCAGATATATAATAGTTAAATCATTTAATCATGGTTTTAAAAAAAATATTTAAATGTAAAATCCATCTCTCCTGTCGATGATACCATGATTCCGGCCGACCGAATCATGGAATCATCGACCGGAGAGATGGATTTTACGCTTAAATTATTTTTTGATTGATTCCGATCGAGGAAAGAAGAATTATAATAAAACAACTTATTTAATCATGATTCCTACGACCGAATCTTCGAATTGTCAATTGAATTTAATACTAATTATTAATTAGTTATTAATTGATGTATCCGGTCGATAAATCTTCGAATTGTCAATTGAATTTAATACTAATTATTAATTAGTTATTAATTGATGTCTCCTACGATTGAAAACAAGGAAATATCGACCGGAGACATCAATGTGTTCGACCGAGATAGATTTTTAGTTTTAGAAATTAATATTAAATGAACTTATCATATAAGTCTTTTCAATTAGGATAATTTTAGTGTACTTATCTTAAGTTTTCAATTAGGATGAATATAGTAATTAATTATAATGTAAATAACTAATTAATTCATACTTTAATTAAATTAAGTTAAAATCCCTTCTCCCACGACCAATTCCTTAATTTTAATTTTAAATGAAATCAATTAGGATAATCCCGAAATTAATTTTAAATGAAATCAATTAGGATAATCTTGAATTATTTGTTGTTTTAATTTTAAATGAAATCAATTAGGATAATCCCCAAATTAATTTTAAATGAAATCAATTAGGATAATCTTCAATTATTGTTGTTTATGATATTAGATTTCTTATTGTTAGTTTTATTTAGATTTATTATTGTTAAATTTGTTTAGATTAATTATTGTTAATTTTGTTTACATTAATTATTGTTAATTTTGTTTACATTTGTTTTGCTTATTTGTTTAGATAATTCGATTGTTTCGCTATTTATAATTATTGCATAATTCGCTTAGATAATTGGATATAATTATTGGATAATTCGCTTAGATAAGTGCCGACATAATCGCTTATTAGATACTTTATTTATTTAATTAGATTGCTATTTTTTCTTATTTGTATATTTGATTAGAATGTATATTTGTTTTGTACATTAGAAAATCATATTAAGATCAGATATTTCATTAATGTAATCTTGTATTTGTTATAGATGTCGGATGGAAGAGCATTATTGTTCGATATGGAGGCGTGGGATCCTTCTTTATGTTACATGGCGGTATCACCAAATGCCTTTGTTCGAATGGACAATGTAATTTTGTGGGAGTTCATAGAGATGATTAATGAAATTATGTTGGGAAATTCGTTGAGTACAACCTACCAACCGCATTATCTATCGAGATCCTGAGTGGTAGAATTATCAAATTACTTTTGAGTAATGATGATCAACTTTTCGATTGGCTCATGATGCCCAAGCAGAGGTCTATGTGACTCACGATGCCGACACATCCCAATCGGAGCAAGAACTATATAGACCTTCGCTTGTGATACCATCCTCGCCAACATATGACTACACTTCCCAAAACATATCGCTCACGCGTCGTTGACACAACAATTTACATCATCGATTGGTTTGATGTCGATACATCTCAATATATGCCGCAACACATGGATCCATCCAGAATTTGCTTTCCCAACATATGCCGCAACCACAACCGTGGGTGATACACTTGTTGAGGACAATGATGACGACGACTACGTTGAAGAAGAAGAAGATGAAAGAGTCGATGAAGAGGAAGAAGATCGCGAGTTCGCTTTGGTGAGCTATGGCTCATTTGTAGAGTTTGACGATGGATCCGCCGAGAGGGTGGATTCGGAAGCTTCTATCTACGATTATGCGAGTAACACGCAAGAGCACGTAGGAGCCCAGAGCCGTAAGAAGTTGAGGAGATGAGCAACCGGCTAGTCCTCGTTATTCCTCATGATGCTTGATTAATCTCTTTGCTCGCCCTCCGACTCGGTTCCACACCCGACGAGCCGAGCGAAGGTTCCATCTTCGACAACAAGGGTGAATCAAGATATCCGTGGGGCTATGGCATTTGGAACGCCGAGTAGAATTTGTTATTCCTCGATCCGATAATTCGAGGATTACATTCAAATGTCGATATCATAATCGTGTCCTTTTCTACTACACGCATCGCAGCAAGGTGGATTTTGGTTTGTCCGCAAGTTTGATGCTATACATACTGCGCACGTAACCCAGTGAATATCGGAGTAAGGAAGGTTAATGCCCGTAATTGCAGCATACATATCACGAAAAATACGCCAAGACGGTGAAGTGCTAAAGCCGAGGTCCATTATGGCTGATTTGCGAGAGTACGGTGTACACGTTACATACAAGTAGCAATGCGAGCCCGTAATAGGGCGATCGAGATGATATACGGTGGACATGAAGAATCATTTCAGCTACTACCGAGTTATCTCGCATATGTTACGGATGAGCAATCCCGGTTCGATGACCGACTTGGATATGGATCGATGGTCGGTTCCGCCACCTCTTTGTCGCCTCGGTTCATGCAGATTGGCGACACATTGTGCCTCCGACCCGTGATTGTAGTCGACGGCACGCACTTGAAGCGGCCGCAATAAAAGATATTATTCGCTGCCGTGACAAAGGACGCAACGAGCAAGTTTTTCCATTAGCTTATGGAATTGGTCCGATCGAGAATGATGTCTCATGGACTTGATTTCGCCTCGACTACAAGTCGCTTATGGATCAAATCCAGATGTTGATTGTTTCGATGCCCATGTCAAGATAATGAACGCGTCAAGTGTGTCACCCCGATGCAACACACGGATTATGCTACTACCATCTCAAAAAAATCACCCGCTTGGGCAACCATCCGCAGTTATTTCGTAAAGCCGCTTATGCGTACTCAAGATGCACACTTTGAAAAGCGATGGCTATGTTAAAGTCTCGTGAAGGCCGATGGTAGTGGCGCATATACCAAGTTGGTGGAGGTTGGAGTGCAGTGGGCTAGATCACGGTGCCCGTTAGGCGCTACGCTTTATGACATCGAACATTGCCGAATCATTCAATTCTCGAATATTGTGGGCTAGACGATTGTCAATTTGCTCAATGATTGAGGCAATCCGTCACATTACGTAAAAATGGTTCATGAGAGACATGAAGCGAAGAAAGAGGTACGCGTGAATTGATCAAGCAACGCTGAAGATGATGGTATCAATGGAACTATCACGCAGATACGATGTAGTGCCCTCATCGACTCCACTTTCAAAGTCAAGCACGGAAGCAAAACATTCGTAGTCAATCTCAATACGCAATCGTGTGCGTGTTTGGAGTGGGACATGGATATGATACCGTGTTCTCATGTCATTGCAACTATATGGTACTAATTTAAGTTTAATTATGTTAATTTTTTGATCAAATTGATTTCACTTACATATAATTGATTATATAAATTTTTAGTCATAAAGGTCACCATATATCTAACTATGTGGAGTACTACCATTCGCAAAGCTAGCCAAGCATACCAGATCGGATCAATCCTGCTCACCCAGTCTACTGGACTGCTCCTCCGATGTTGCCGGAATTACGCTTATGCCTCCTAATAGAGTCCGTCAGTCGGGCGCCCAAAGTGGGTCGATATCGTCATCCAATGTAAGTGGGATCGAGTAGTAGAAGTCGTGCACTACGGACATGTAGCTTGTGTGGTAATGAATCTCATACGCGTCGGAAGTGTCCTTACTTATCCGAGACGAGTGACATTGTAATGAAAGAAAACATTCATGTAAAGATATTATTAACATTATTATTATTTTAACTTAATCAAATTGAATTGAATTGAATTGACACTAGAAAAAATATAACAATGACGGAAAAATCCGTCGCTAAACATCAACAATCCGTCAGTAACACATATATATCTCACTAACTAAAACATTAATCTTTTATCAAAAAAAAAAAAGAAGAAGCTTGAGCGATGAAGTTTGTTTGTTTGTTTGAATAGCGGTGAAAACTTTGATCTTCACAGTAGTTTGTTTGTTTGTTCGAATAACGTCTGTTTCATTTTTACAGTTATGTAATACTTATTTCATTGAGCTATGATTCTTCAAAACAAAGACACAAATTCATTCAACGATCTTAGCTTCGAGTTAAATACTAAGTTGTTGTCACGAGGATTAATAACTATCGATAATCAAATATTCGATAAATAATATGAACATCCATTTGCATCCAATATACCAATACATATCAATATACAAATACATACCAATATACAAGTACATGCTAATTTCAACCTCTTCCTCTTCCTCTTCCTCTTCCTCCCGCTTCTTATATGGATCACATATCTCATATATATTCCCACCTACTTTATGTCTATATGCTACAACATTAGACATACCCCATTCGATGCTCGGTGAACCGTAAATAAGACGCTCCACGTCATGCACGCAAATGGACCATCACCGAAATCGCCTTCCGGTCAAATACTCAAGAGGCAGCTCGTGTAATAACCGCATCATTATTCCATGGTGGTATCCGTGGGAGTTAGCCTCGAACCATCTAGTGAAGAGAAGAAACGGCCGCAATAATCTAGTCAGCACACGAAGTCCATCATCCTCGCATCCACTGATCCTGGTCCATCCTCCAAATACGCGAGTCAAACAAAGACGCAATGACCGAGTGCATATCCACGCGCATTATCACGAAACGCCGATGACGCAAGGGATAATGATCTATAAAATTAATATTTAGATAAAATAAACAAGGACACGTAACCATTTAGATAAATTAATATTTATCAGATTAAATAAGGTTACGCGCGGCACGTAACCATGATGTATAACCCGTCATGCCGAGGACAATCGCTATCCAATGCGCTGGTGGTGCCATGTAGAAGCAATGCTCTCGGGGTCATGATCAATGGTGCCTCACGCTGGTCTTGAATGTAGGACGCAAGGATTGCGTGTACTCGGACCATGAATTTTGCAAAACATCTATTCAACATTGAAAATTAATTAATTAGAGATACTACACATATATACTATATATTGATTGTATTAAAGACTTACGAAAAAACTAGTATCAAGGATGATTGTGTTTTGATAATCCACCCCATCCAATAAGTCGATCCCGCATCGAGTCTCATCCTCAAATACACCATGAATAGATCGACGACCGCAAAATTATTTTAGGATACATATCAATATAAGTAGATGTACTTAAAAAACGAAGCATATTGTATAAAACGCACCAACATCAAAACGCCTCCGGCATTTCGATATTCACGAAAAATGCAACTCGAACTTGTCGATCAAGACTCGAACAACCACCATCGCTTTATTTGTGTTCAAGAAACGCTGGTAATTTACTAATGTATCATCGGATAATGGATGTGGCATCGGGCTATTCACGATGGTGACCTCATTACACCAAGGTCTCCGTGTCTGCTCACCCTCCGGATCCCGAACTACAAACATTTAATTTAGAGAAAATGAAAACATAACAAATATAATGAAATATTATAAACCGCCAAATATGAGACTTAATAGTTACATGTTCCTCCAACTGCCGCAGACGGGCTCGAAAGTCCGCTTCACGACGTCCCGAGGCGCCGATCACTAAATAGGTCCGCCCCATCATGGAATGATGAGATGTAGTTCCGGATCGTACCATGGATCCGTGAGAGTAAGGGAGGGTATCACTGGGTCGATGCAAGGTCGCCTCACCGGCTCAATATGTCCACCGCCTCGGGGACATCCGATCGGGCGGTGATGTGGTCTCTCGATCTTCACCTCGCCGCCGCCGCCGGATGACGTGGGACATGAGTGCATGTGGAGCCAGATCATCCCTATGTGTGCAACCACATCGACTCTTCTCTAAGAGGTTTTCAAACCACTTTTATCTTTGGAATAAATTTGTCTTCGATAGACCTCTCGACGCGTCGATCGCTCGTCCTCCTCCCGGACAGATTCCGGATAGATTCTCGAATCCAACGACGATCGGCGAACTAAGACGCCCGGTGCCGACCACCACCGCCGATGAAGCCGCCCCCGGTCTGCATCTTCCCGTATCCCGCCTCTCAACGGATGGACGGCTATCCACATATGGCCGCAGCTCATCAACAACCGGAACCTCAACGAACCCAACCGACGATGTCCTCTCGGCCGGGTATCGGTGAAGGCTCTAAGGCTCGCTCGATGGAGACCCCGAAAGATCGTGATCCTCAACAAACCGTGGAGCCCTCTCGAACTCGACGTCTCACGCCGAGGCTCATCCACCTCCGTGGATGAGACACACCACGACGAGAAGGGAACTGTCGTCCCTCCTCAAAGGATTTGACGGTATAACAAAAGTCACACCGAGTGGAGAGGTGTGAGACAGACACCCAAGAACGGTGCTAACCTCGAATGAGTCCGGCTCGATGGATGTGAGATGATAACCGACCTACAATAAATTGAAAGATGTTATTTAATATTCTAATAAATACAATACCTCATACATGATTTAAAATTATAATAAAATTCAATACCTCTTGCTCAAAAGTGATCAGAAGTCGCCGTGAGAGCCTACTCTTGAACTTCCACCTCAACACTTTGACTGTTGTGGGATTGATGACGTCCCAGCTATACTTCCCAAGCTCGGTATGATCTCGAGTGACCAAGCATATAGTGCCCAGATCGGTCCGTAAAAGTGGTATTGAGCATTAGGTTGACATCGTCGTATAATATCTCAATATCCGTAACCGTAGGCCCCCACGGAAATCGGCAAACGCATCCGGATCGTCAACCAATGCCCAAACCCAATCGCTATTATCTTCCCCGTATCGTATCCAAATACGAACCCATAGAGAGTAATAACGCCACACGTAAATAGTGACTAAGATCTACATCATCACTAAAATCACTACTACAAAATCTATCTACTAGATTACGTAATGTAACTGTGTGCCCCGCAAAAAGGCTATAGACCTCAACGTCGCTCAAGTCGTAGTCTAGTGTGGGATCAAATGATGATGACCCAAATTGAAGGCCGGTGACTAGAGCATAATCTTTAATGGAAAAACATATATATCTTCCATTGATGAAAAAATACATCTCCGGATGCGTAGGCTCTATCTGACGGGAGACTAAATGGTGCAAAGATAAACTAGACTTAGGCCCGGGAGTCCAATCAATCAGATGACCAAAGCAACCCCCCCTAAACATATCTACCAACTCTTCGCCGCCCTTATCTAGCAAGACATTCTTAATATACTTAAAATAATCAGTCCTATAATAAGTCTTTACATCCGCCACCACATTTATCGTGGTAGGCCTCAAGAAAACAGGAACCTACAATTATATCAATACCACATATTACACAACATACAACAATTCAATGCTAATCCAAAGTTAAAATTTCAAATGATTTTACATATTCAATCACATTATTCAAGCCAAAACAAATATCTCATTCAATCGAAAACATACAAGCCATAAACACTATTTATTCAATCACATTATTCAAGCTATATCGGTATTAACTACTCATATTCAATCGTTCGAAATATTATTCAAGCCAAAACAAATATCTCATTCAATCGAAAACATACAAACCATAAACACTATTTATTCAATCAGATTATTCAAGCCATATCGGTATTAACTAGTCATATATATTCAATCGTTCGAAATATTAACTACTCATATTCAATCACATTTAGCAACATTTATCCAAAATATACATCATTTATCCAAAATATACATACTATAAGTCGGAAAATATCTCAATTACAAAATATACATACGGTCGATAACTATGTTTCAAAATAATATACACGAAAACATACCGTAAGTCCGACATATTGTCACTGCTCCTTCGAAAATAATTGTAAAATATGGTTCTGCATTATTACAAAATTCAATTAATAACTAATTATTAGAAAATTAAATTAAAATTAAATTGATATGCGTAAATTAGAAAATCAATGTTTCCTGGCCGACCGAGAGAAGCTTCCTAATCGAAACTTCAATTGTCGACGGAAACAACAAATTAATTCAAGAAATTGAATAATTTGTTGTTTCCGTCGAGATTTGTTGTTTCGGTCGACCAATTGAAGTTTCCCATCGAGGAAGGCTTGTCGACCGAGAGACGCCTTCCCCGACCCGAAACTTCAATTGGTCGACGGAAACAACAAATTAATTCAAGAAATTGAATAATTTGTTGTTTCCGGTCGGAGATTTGTTGTTTCCGGTCGACCAATTGAAGTTTCCGGTCGAGGAAGGCTTGTCGACCGGAGAGACGCCTTCCTCGATCGAATTAATTGTCGATCGAACAACAAATTAATTCAAGAAATTGAATTAATTTGTTGTTTCGTCGACCAATTGAAGTTTCGATCGAAATTGCTGTCTCCGATCGACGGAAACAACGAATTCTCGACCGAAACTTCAATTTTGAGGATATTTGGCCTAAATGCGAGAATTACCTCTTGTTCTTCAAGATTTCGACGGAATGTGTGAATGGAAATTCTACAATATTGCGAATGGGAATGGAATGGGATTGAGAATGGAAATTCACGGAATGGGAATGGAAGCGTGAAGAAAATTGCAAGAAATTTTGAAATGTGAAATCTAAATCGAAATGGCTTGCAAGAAATTTTGAAATGTGAAATCTAAATCGAAATGGCGAGAGTGTTTCAAATTTTGGAGAAATTTTGAAGAAGAAGAAGTGTTTCAAATTTTGGAAGAAGAAACCGAAATCATGCGTTATTTTGATCGTTGTTTTAACTTAATATGAGTTGTCAATGCACGAAAAAAATGAGTTGTCAATGCACGTAAAAAAGAGAATCGATTCACCGTGAGAAGACGTCGATCGCAATTTTGATCGTTGTTTCAAGAAAATATAATTTTAATATGTTTGGGTATGGGGTGTAGTTAATTTTAGGTTGGATATAGGGTGTAGTTAATTTTGATAGTTGGGTATATAAGTTGGGCTCCCTTATTAATTCTCAGTGTTATCCCTACCTCGTTTTTATCATTTTACTGTTTTCTTACGCTCAACATTTGCAGATAATTCTGATTTCCTTAAATTTTACTCCTTCCATCTCATTCTCGTTTAAAATGTATTCTCTCGTTCCCATTTAAAGTGTTCAATTTTTTGAATTTGAATATTTAAAAAATATATATATATATATATATATATATAATAATTAAAGTTATAAAAATGGATAGGACCTATATTTTTGAAGAAATAATTACTTCCTAAAATTAAATTGGATATTAATGGAACAATCCAAAAAAAATGAGACAATCATTTCTTTTAAACACGAATATTTAGGAGAAAGATATAAAATAGTTAAAGTGATAAAAAGTAGATAGAACTCATACTTTTTGAAGGGATAATTACTTTCTAAAATAGAATATGACGTTTATAATAAGATAACTCAAAAAGAAAAGTGAGACATTTTAAATGAGACAAGAGAGAATATCATTAAAGGAAGGTCTTTCGTTTTAAAATGTAATTTTATGAAATTAAATTATTAGTATGAGTTTTATTATAAGTATACATATATAAGTAATGTATATGTCTGTAAGTATATAAATTTAAGGAGTTTTCTTTTCTTCTTCTTTCCTTTCACTAACCTTCTAGAAGAACGCAATCTGAAATTTGATAAGGATTTGAAATTAATGTTCCAATTGTTAAGCTACAGCAAGTTGTGTCAATCTGACATGTAACATGTTTAAAGTTTTTTAGGGAAAATATCACTTTGAATTCCAAAATATATCAATTTTATTAAAGAAATTTGAATTTTAAGAAATATTATTATAAAGTCAAATTGTACCTATTTTATCAAAAATATTCTGAATTTTAAGAAATATCACTTTAAATCCTAAATTATTAACCTTATATCAAAAATATCATGCATCCATTTTTCTACTTCCACAATTATGATGTGACTCATCGGATGAGAATAATATATCCTTCGTTCAATTTCGGGAGTTGAAAAATGTACGTATGATATTTTTGATAAAATATGTATAATTTAGGGTTTAACGTGATATTTACCTTTTTTTTATATGTGATGAATTGATGTTCCCTATCTCATTACTATATATGTTGGGATTTAAATAAATGAAATATGTATATAATATAATACACCATATATCTATTACTTTCTTAAAATCTTAACTAAAGTGAAGAACGAACATAAACATATATTGGAAAACCTTTTTTTTTTTTTACGTGTGTGTGTATTGGCCTAGTGGTAGAGTGGTTAATGCCCGAGACCAAAAGTCTCGGGTTTGAGTCCACCGTGACGCAGCCTTTAAAATTTTTGTATTAATTGATCCAAAAAAAAGGAAAACCTTTTTTTACTCACATTCATAAGTTACATGTTAAAACTACTCTTATCTATACTATTGTTATCAAAACTATCCATTCTTAAATGAATAGATAAAAATCCTTAGATATGATAAATTTGAGTGTAAATCAGTCCACATCTCCCATAACTTGATAAATTTGAGTGTAAATCAGTGCAGTTCTGACATTGACTGTTGACTAATCCATTAGTCACTAACCATCGGCTGAGCAGCTAATGGATGTGAGCAGCTGACATTTAAGATTTTTTTTGTCAAATAGGAGTTTGATAATAATATTATAAATATGAATAGAATTAGTATATAAATTATAGACGTAGATATTTTCAAACATTAACACTATAAATTAATATGCAACTTGACCAATATATGGTATATAAAATGTATTACCCGAGATTATAGGACTTTTTTATGACAAGTCATTTTTAGTAGCTCGATGTACAGTGTATCTAATACGTATTTCAATCAAAATCAATTGATTTATAACTACAATTCTATATTTTTTAAAATAAACTTAATATCAGGGGGAAGAACCCATATGGCCATCTTTGCATTGTTAATTTTTTTCCAAAGGAATCCGACTTAAAATAAGCTTGAAAAGAAAAATAATGTAAAAAAAATTAAAAATAAATGACTTCTATGGTTGTACGAATATAGTAATAGTTTTTGGCAACTAGGTACATCTAATTCCAGTTGTTTGAACAAGTTTCTAGAAATTGTGATTCGGTTTATTATTTTAGAGCTTTTGAATAACTTTTTTTATTATTCATCTTAATGTGATTAGTATTGATTAAATTGTTATTGTTTGCTGAAATATGGTCGTTTTAGTTAGTTAACATGAACCTAATTGATTATAATTATAGAAATCTCCTGCTTGAATGATCTCTTTGCGAAGATTTCTATAGTTTAACAACCACTTTATAATCAACTCAAAAAAACAACAACTTTATAAGTTTGGCTGTTTTCTTAAATATTTGAAATGTTGAGCCGATGTATCTATTAAGTATTAACTAAATAAAATTATCCCACTCAGTTTTTATCGAAATTTCTAATATACGACGATTTATTAGTACCAAATACGACCGCTCCAAATCTAAGACCCTCGTGAAACTTCAAGTTTCGAACCTTAAAACTGACCACTCGAATGTAGAGATAAGAGTGGGATGCGTGTGTGTGTGTTGGCCAGTGGTAGAGTGGTTAATGTCCCAAGCAAAGGTCTCGGGTTCGAAGTCCACCGTGACGCAGCCTTTAAAATTTCGATTAATTAAAAAAAAAAAAAAGTGGGATGCGTTATGTGTCTTCGATTATCTGTGAAAGATCAATGTCTTTCTATAAGGAGATCGGTTCTTTTTGGTAAATAAGAATATATTTAAACACGTACGAGGGGTGTCATCTATAAAACGGATGCAATTTTAATAAAAACAAAGCGACCAACAAAATTAAACAACTATAGACAAAGTGATGGAATACAAATCCAGTCTCTTGTGCTAAAGTAAGCAGTACTAGGAAGCAAATATCAAATCCAAAAACCAAAACTTTGCATTAATCATCTCGATTAGATCCTTTCAACAGCTTGAATTATTCTTGAACACCATCACATTTCTACGAATTCATAAATTCCAAACAATACAAATCCACAAAACCTTCTACCACTCTAATGACCATTTCTTCCTTGCAAGTCCCATATGTTGCTTAAAGTGACAAACATGATTAATAACTATAATAGTTGCTCCAAACCTTGTGAGCAAAGGAATAGGAGAAGATAATATGTTCAACAATTTCACAATAAATCAAGCAAAATGGACACCTGTCATCTTCAAACTCACGAAGCACTCCCCTTTTCGGTGGGTTTTGTCGATTCGGGATCTTGTTCAGAAGAAGTTTCCAACAAAAAGTCGCGGCTTTTCTTAGAGCGCATTTGCACTAGATATTTTGCAGATTTCCATGTCATGTGTTACCTTCACTTGTTTTTTTTTTTTTAATCTCCTTGTAGGCCGATTTTGAGTAGTATATTATGGATGTCTTCTATTAGCCACTTCCAGCTATCATTGTTATTTTTTTATTGGTATGAACATGTCGATACGAGAGAGTAGATAATCAAACGATTCTTTTTTTTTTCACTCAAATAAATTCCTCCTTCAATTCCACACTCACCCTCAATTATTTCCTACTCATTCTCCTTTATTTTTGAGGCAAATATTTTAATTTACTGCTACTCTTAACAATCTGTTAAAGCTAACTGCAAAACTATTATCCCCAGGCAAATTTTCATGCCAAAAGTTTGCCATGTCCCCTTTCTTCTACTTCCTTAATGATATTGTCATTAAATCATTCAATTGAAAGAACATATTTATACATATCATTCCACTACACTGAATCTCTTCTCGGCTCTCAATTCTTCGATTCTCCAATGTTTCGTAAATAAGAATTTGGTTACAATCAAATAATACTTGTCCCAAAAACAAATGATATTTAAAAAAAATAGATTATGCACACAAAGCTGGAGTTAGATGACATAAATGAAACTTTGCTTAAACGCAAATGAGACTTTTAAATAAATAAGAATTTAAATAAAAACACTTAAAAAATTTATTTAGAACAAGTGATACAATGCAAATGAAATTTTTATTTACAAAATCTAAACCAATATTTATTCACAAATAAGACTTTGTTTAAAAGTAAATAAAATATTTTTATAACAAGTGAATTCCATTACTTAAAAATATTAGTTATAGTGGATATATATTTATTTTTGTGAATGAGATTTTTTTAAAAAGCAAATCAAATTATTTAAAAAATAAATTAAACTTAAATTTACATCAAGTGATATAATAAATGGTAAATCATACCAATCTTGATGTTTATTCATAAATGGGACTTTGCTTAAAAGCAAATGAGGGAGTTTATTTACAACAAGTGATATATAAGTATATTCACGATCAAGACTTTTCTTAAAAGCAAATGTTGCGTTTTTACAACAAGTGATACAATAAATAGTTTCTTGAATAACTTTAAAAAATAATATAAATGAGACTTTTTGTAAATAAAAATAAAACTTTTTTTTATTGCTGGGTCGGGCATGGCCGTATGGATGGAGCTCCATCCGCACGGTAGCTTTTGCGTTTCAGAGGTGGGGTTTATGTGTTAATGAGCAAATTAATATGACTGCTACACTAATTATAACTTAATTGTAAATTATAAATAAATTTTATCTAAATAGGTTAACCCCAATCAAGTGTGTGCATGTGTTTTACAAAACACCATCATCCACACTTCATTGATAAGGTGGTCATAAACTTTATAGTATCACATTTCCAACAATATTCTGTTTCAATTGCTTATTTAATCTTCACTGATATAGTTTTTATAGGTGAAATATTCACTGTATATGATATTCAACGTCAGATTAAAAATATATTAGAATAAGATAATAAAAAATTATAGTGTAACATTTAGATGGTATGGTAAATTAGTAAGGCAATCTATAATATTCAATTGCAAATTCAAATAGTAAAGAAATAACTCAAACGTAACTGCAAATACATACTCATTTTGTTGTTTTGTGACTTTTCTCTCTCATTTGCGCTGTCCACAAATACATTTCTTTCTTAGTTGGAAATTTCAAATTAATCCATTAACTAAAAAGAAATATATAGAGAATTATACTTTTGGGTTAGAATTTAAATTTATGGATTGTAGATGAACTATTATTTGATATGATGCTGAAAATTGGGGTTAAGATAAGCGTTGAGTATTGGAGACGGTAATAACGAAAATTGTGTAAGAAAACTGTCTAAAAGTGAAATATCTTCTTAAATATTATATATAATATAATAGCGAATAAAATGTGAATGGGTGGAGAACACTTGAGTGAGATGAAAGACAAAGACTAAAGATGACACTGTTTTGTGTTTCATCAGCAAAGAGTTGTTTAATCACGCCAAATAACCTTTTATGCAGGGTTATTTCTGACTTTTCCTATTCGGGAGCAACACGCAATAGTTGGATTAAAGTCGCCATATATTCTATTAACGTCCATCTTCTAAATTTTAATAGGGAAAATTAAAATTCTTACATGTCATTGATGTCTAGATTTTCACTCTCGGAGCATTTTAGTATATTACTTCGTAAATTATATTGAGAAAATTACCTTATTTTCCACAATAAATAGCCAAAAACCGACAGATTTGTTATTTTAATCAAGTATTTAAAAGTTATCGAACTTTTCTGCAATTTTAGGAGCGATCAGGTGAGAATTTTGTCAATTATTAAATTTGGTCAAGGTAATGTAAGTTGTAAAGCAGACATTTAATATGCTATTATAGTTGGATTTATTAACCTGGATTAGGTAATTTGTGAAATTGAGATTTGGCAAGTTATTTAATATTAGATAGATTCATAATGACCAAAATTGTAGCCATTGAGATTTGACAAGTTTCTTTTAGTTAATTTTTTTACAGCAGACAAACTGTAAATTTGCTCAAAGGTGAAATCCCCTTGGCTACAGAACCATGTCTCGATATAAAGATCCAAACTTCACGACGATATTTTTGAGAATTTGTCAATTTAAACAAACAATAGTTACGAATTGTAATATTAAATGGCATATAATAGTAAGCAAACAAAATGAAAAAGGAAAATAAAGAAAATCAGATTAAGATCAAATAAGGGGTAGGTCAAGGGACATCAACAGGGACAAACAGCACAATTAAAATCAAAACCCACATCATTAAAACCCCTAATAACCTCCCAAAAAATTTATAGATTAGTGCAAAACACTTCATCACAACTCGACATCAACACAACTCATGTCCAAACCCTATAAGTCAAAAATACTTAAAAAGCCAAATATGAATAATCGTCCAAAATAAAAGGGTCCTAAATATTGGAACTGCGTAAACCACGTAGCCCTTTACTAGCTCAAACAACTAAGTTACCATCACCATTATTCTTGAAATGAAATAAGAGATCATATCCATCTAGATCAAGGAGAGGGGCAAAACATGGCTTAAATCTGTAAAAAATTATGGTTAGGTCTAATTAAAGGAATGGTGGGATTAAATAAAAAGGAAAGAAAAACTTGAAAGACATGGATTAAGGTAATGATGTGAGGGTCCAATAGTACAAGTCCCATGTGAGTTGATTAGGACAGGGATTAAAAAAAGAGGGATTAGCCTTAACAGCACCAACTTCGACGTGATTAAAATATGAAATGTTGGCATGCAAAGTTACGTGGATGGACAAAGAGAGCAAAAGAAACATAACAGAAACAATTAAGTAAACACGAAAATCCATACTATAATGCAGCCATTATAATTGAAAGGGACATACCAATCATAGAGATGCATGTACTAAATAAAATGTTCAGGCCAACATCCTATTTTGGTGAGCCATCTCTCTCTCTCTCTCTCTCAACATCATTCTAGAGAGAGAGGGAGAATAAACTAAAAGAGCGTTCATTCCATTCATTTAAAGATGCACAAGATTAACAAATAGTTAAAACAAGAGGCTTAACAACATTCATTTTCCAAATGAATTTTCACAACTAGTACAAGAAAAAAGTGTCTGATCCTAGCTAGTTTTCATGTAACGAGCAATGGTGGATCAGATTCATATCAGCAAAATGCAGCTTATCCATCTAAATCACCTACAAAAATCATATACCATGAACATCCTGCTTCCATCTAAACGTAAACGAGTAAATAATTCGCATCTCACTACAAACACAAGGAGAAAAACACATCACATTCTACGTTAAATAATTCGCATCTCACTGCAAACACAAGGAGAAAAACACATCACATTCTCCGTTCAATTCCATCTAATCACTCTACTAATCACAAAATCAACAAGAATTCTTTCTAACAAACTCATAATCAAAATCTATGCAAGGAATTTCATCAAGTGAAAGTCATAATCATGAATTTTAAAATATCCTAATCCAATATCAATGCTCGTAGCTATCTGCAATTCAAACCTTCTCCAATCCACGGCCACAATCAAAGAATGACTTAAAAGGGTTAAATTCTTTTGCTTTTTCCATTTTTCTTCCATTCCTGGTTTTGCAATAATATCCAGTGCATGGTTACAAACACAATAAATCCGCCTTCGGAAAAGCAAGGCAGCATCAAGATCCATGATTAATTAACATACGACATCGAATAGGATTAACTATATTAGAACATCAACATCCAGTACTAAAATGTGTCTGGTTCATTCAAAACTTGGAAACAATCTGCCCTGAGTCACCAAGAAATTAGCAGAAGAAACTCAGGCATGATGAATATTCATAAAATTTTAAGGCAGTAGTAGTTGAGTTTGCGAAATTCACAGCACCTTCTCAGAAGAATCCCACGAGCGCTTCAGCATCTCCACGCTGTGGCAGAGATGAGTTCTTTCCTTTGCCAACAAAGCACGAGAGAAGACTGCCTCTTCTCCACCTGAAAGCCACGAACAGGAGTCCTCTTTATCACACACTCCGCCTGTGACTCCGTGAAGTTGCTAAACGTTACGGGAGAGAACCCTGACGACAAAAAAAGAGCCCTCCAATGCTGTGTCTTCTCAGGTGAACGGAGACGGCCCATCACAATCTTCTCAATCCCCGGCTGAAGCAAGAACCTCTCAATCTTTTGCAGCGCGTCCATATTCACATTCACAGCATCAAGAGACTCGAGCAGGTTCGAGTAAGACTGGAGAGCATGAACTATATGGTTGGCAAAAGGAAGATCAGTCCTATCACACCCTCTGTCGACAGAAACAACAATTCTTGGCGAAAGCTGCTTGACAAAGCGCATGATCAATGGCACCGAGAATTGGTGGTTGGCAAGAGAGCCAACAGGGAGATTCACTGCAATCGCCTCACTCTCGTGTAAATGAAAAGGCAGAGACCACGAAGCAGAATTCAAGGAATCAATACTGATGGCCTCAAACTCGAATGCAATGTTAATCTCACTAGCAAACTGGATTAAATTCTCTCGTGTGAGACCGATCTCGAGCTGCTCATGGGTGGAAGTGGAGGCGAGCGCAGTGATTTTGAACGAGGGGGCACCCCCGCCTCGCAGTGCAAGCTCCTGCATAAGAGACGCCCACTGCCCACCATACCCAATATCGAAATCCACAATGTGAATCCTATCAAACCCTTGCAGAACTTCAAGAATGGCTTGATTGCAGGTGAAATTGGCGAATTGGACAAGGGGTGAGATCTCAGAGAACGATTTGTAAGCACCAATCTTGAAAACGAGGCTAAAAGGGGAAGACGTGGGCGTGGTGGAAGAGTTGGTGTTGACATCGTTAGTGTTTGTGTGGAGGAGCAGTTGCAAAGCCTCCTTGCAATAAAAAGCAGCCCTATTGAAAGGCTTGCCAATGGGAGAGAGCTGGTGATTGAGCCGCGCCAATATCCCTTGCGCGAGTACAGGGTTTCCCGTCTGGACCAGCTCTGCAGCCTTGAATAGCTGGTCGACTATAGCCTGCTGCTGCTGGTGCCCTAATTCCTCCATTTTGGGGCTTTTCTGCCCGACCACCCCCATTGGCCGCTGCGGCTGCTGCAGGTAATGAGGGAGCAGCTGGAGCTGGTGAGCGAGCCCCGGGCCGGGCTGCCGGGGGTCCGTGAACGGGCCTTTCGAGATCTGGGAGCCGGGCTCCAGTCCGGCATCCACGCCGGGGTTGTGGCGCTTGGCCTGAGGCGGCCCGAAGAGGCTCTGTTCCTGCTGCTGCTGCGTAAAGGAGAGCGGGAAGAAGAAGGAGGCCTGCTGGTGCTGGTTCATGAGCAGCTGGGAGTTGAAAATTGGAGGCTTCATTTCTGCACAGGAATCAAATGCAATGGGATGATGAAGAGCTATTGCTCCGAGATTGTTAGAAACGGAAGACGGATGCATCGAATACTGAGAACTTGGGTAAATTTTGAAATTAAGGGAAGAGATGGGGTTTGGAGCCAAACCAGTCTTCTCGGTGCTGGATCTGCTGTTATTGGGGAAATTTGGGAGCGTGGGCATAAAGCTAGCCCCAAATTGATCCCCGTCGAACCCTTGATCCACAACCCCGAAGCCTCCGCCGCTGCTGAAATCGAATTCCGCGGCGCCAATTTGGTGGGATTTATTCAGGTTCCCCATTGCGGGGTCCTCCACATCTCCCATGACCCAGCGGAGGAAGGCCTGCTCCTGGCTAGGGGAGACGGCGGCGGACTCCGATAGCACGCTCTCCCAGTCTTCCATGGCGAATTTATCCGGGTTTCCGCCGGTTCCGGCTCCGGCAGCGGCGGCTCCGATCTCGAGAGACGGCGGAACGGGGAGCAGCCCGGAATCAGGTGCTCCAGCATTTGAGCTGGTGGCAGTGGTGGAGTCCTGCTGCCATTTCGGGGAAGGGTTAGTGTCCGAAACCGCCGCCACGCCGGCCGTGTCGGTAGAAGCAGCACCACCCCGGCCGCCGCCGCCAAGAGATGAAGACAGGGTTGAGGAGGATGTGGGCCTGCTCGGAATCCTTGCTGAATCCAGGACAGATGTGGGCTCGCCGAAGCTGCTGCTTAGGAAACAGTTGCCCTTCTTGATGAAATCTGTGATGAAATCTCTGTTCTTCACAACGAAATCTAAGTCTAACACCCCCTTCCCCTCAAAATCAAAGGGTAAGGGCATCCCCTTCATCTAAAAAAATACCAAATCCCTAAATTCGTTCAATACTTCCAGCTCTGAAGCAAAACGGAAAAGAAAAAAAAGGATGGAACACAGCAATCAAAGCCTACAATTTGGAGCACGCTTCCGAAAATGCAGGGAATTCGAGAATATATACATGCATGTATATATGTTTGTATATACTCGGAGAGAGAGCGCGATTTTCCCCTAAATCTTTTCAGCTGTGAAGAGGTGCAGGTAGGTTAGTGAAGAAAATGGTGGGTTTGTGAGCGGGGTGAAAATGGAGGGTTGGAGGTACTGTTCTGGTGTTTAATTTCCTCTGGTCTGGTCGATGAAGGAGTAGTACTCTGTCTGCCTTCTGTTTTCTGCCATGGATGCGTGCAGCATAAAAAAGTAGTAGTAAAGTGCCCCCCTTCATTCATCCTCTCCTCTCTCCTCTCACTCTACTCTATTGTTTTCTTTCTTTTTATTTTTATTTTCCTTATCTTTCTTGCTAGGGTTTCTTTCCTTCTCCACTAGCCCACGCGCGCAAACCTCGAGTCTTCACCACTTGCGACATGCTCATATTTTAAATCACCACCACCACATAGTTGTCCAGTTTTAACTTTCAAGCCTTTAAATTTGGTAGCATGTACTCCCTCAATTCGTTACTATACGGATTTTAATAAATTTTAGTAAAGAATTTGAGTGTATAAAGGAGTTTATTATAAATATTTTTGAGTAGAAAAATGATATTCTTTTATAAATAATGAGTGATTGTAAAATTAAATAATAAAAGTTAATTTTTGATAGTATGATTTTTTAATATATAATAAATAATTATAAAATTAAATAATAAGCATTGAATGTGGGATAGCATACCAAAAATAAAATAACTTATTAGGGTTTAATTTTTGTAGTTGATAAGGAAAGATATGATAATTGAATCTTAAACTTTTTTTTTAATGTGAAAGAGGCTAGGGATGTCAATTACGTCCAATATTTATGAATTAACCTTAATAAAACGAACAAATTTCTAGCCCAAAAAATTGAAGCTCAAATGACTTGTTTACAAATAGTCCTACAACCTAATATAGTGTTGGTCCAAAAATGATTCA
Source organism: Salvia rosmarinus (assembly GCA_036937905.1). NCBI lineage: Eukaryota > Viridiplantae > Streptophyta > Magnoliopsida > Lamiales > Lamiaceae > Salvia > Salvia rosmarinus. The sequence goes on along the minus strand of CM072813.1, from coordinate 12,596,425 downwards.
AATGAAACTTCATTATTTTACTTTTGCAAGTTAGTGTTTTGAAATTATTTTTGAAATACTTGTGGAATATATTTTGGTTAGATATCCGAAAGTTATACTCATCATTTCATTCATTTGTCTTCATACTCCAACATTTAATATAAAAAATTCACGTGAAAATAAAATAAGATAATAAGAAAAATATATTTAATCCCTATCTCTTGAAGAGTTGCTTATTAGTTTTTACGTAGTTCGAGGTCTAAATGATATTTATTTTTGTGTATATTCATTTATTACAAATTAGAATCATCAAGAGAATATATAGGTTTACTTATTAGTTTTTATGTAATTCGAGATCTAAATGACATGTATTTTTGTGTATATTCATTTATTACAAATTAGAATCATCAAGAGAATATATAGGTTAGATTTTTTTCGTAAACTTTATTGCTTGATGGATTAGCTCAAAATCTGAAAGTTTAGTGTTATGATTGAAAATTTATAACAAGCAAACAAAAAAAACCTCGAATAACCTTCAATCAAGTATCTCGACAACTGATAAGATTGATCAATGAATTGATCCAATTGACATCACTAAAAGAGATCCTTTGTTTAGATATCTCCAAATAAACAATAATATTTAGGTATATTGATATTTGAGATAATCCCTAACAAAACTCCTTACAAAATATTACACTCTAAATATTATACATATTTTTGAAGAAACCTTTTCTTTTTCAATTATTGTATTATCTATTAAATTAATGGCTCGTGAGTTGTGGGAAAACTATTAATATTATAATTTTATTTGGAAATCAATTATCTAATGCTTCTATTTATATTTCTTTATATTCAATATTTGAATATATCTAATGCTTCCACTTCCGCGCTTTAATCCAATATTTCAAATTGTGCGCATAGGACAAATCATCTTATAAACTAGATAAGGAGACAATTAATACATTTTATTCTTTCGACTTACTCAATATGTACCATATCTTTCTATATACTTTAGGCCAAATAGTAGTTATATTATATCATCATAATTCGATACTTGTTGGGTTAAATTTCCAATCTTCCCTCACTAATTTAAGCAATAGACTATCAATAAATGCTTTTTGTCTGAGTAGATAAATGTTGTAGGAGCAGCCTATCATACAAGTACTTAGGGCAAATCTCTCATTACTGCAAAATGTAATTTGTAGTATGGAATTAATTAGTTCCAACCATACCCCAAAATAATACATATTTTGGGTTTGGGCCCATTTTTTGAACCATAGAATGATAGAATTGCTATTCATCGACGCATTCCACTTTATCTATTTCTAAAAATTGCACTTTTTGTTGTTTAATGTTTATAAGAATTAAGAAGAAGGTGTAGGATTATTAATGGGAATAGTAATAAGAAGGAAAATGATGAAGCTAATAGGGGGGTGTGCATCGGTCGGTCGATTCGACCGACCGATCGAAATTTTTAAAATCGAAAACCAACCGAATATATTTTTTGAACCGAAACGAATCGGTTTGGACCGATCAAAAAAAAAATCGATCGAAACATATCGATATATATATATATATATATATATATATATATTTTAAATAAACATATTTTAATCCTAATTATTTAATTAAAATATTAATTAATTATTATATAAAATATATAAATATATAAAAATGATATTTTCGGTTCGGTTAGGTTACCGATCAAACCTAAAATATAAAACCGAAAACCGAACCGAAAATCGATTTTAATTGAAAATTTGAACCAAACCGAAAACCGATTTTTAAAAACTGAACCGACCGAAACCGATCGGTTCGATCGATTTTTTCGGTTCGGTTCGGTTCGTGCACACCCCTAGAAGCTAACAAGAATGAGTCGGTGATGGAATGAAATAAATTAGGGCTTCCAATTTTCCTTTTTATATTGTTTGTATTAATTTTCTGTTAATTTTTGTCTTTGCTTGTTAAGTTTAATTAATTTCTTAAAATATGGACTTTGAATTTCGGGCTATTTAAATATGGACATTTAACAATATTTTAGTTTGGACTTTAATCTCTGGATATTTAATCCAATTAAGGGTCCAAAATTATTATATTATATATACGCTATTGATTATTATGGATTATTAATTTATTTTATTGAATTTATTTCTTATCTAATATTTCTAGAAATTTTAAAATGAAATTAGGGATTTTATCTAGTATAGGTGGGGCTCATAAATGAAACGTGTACACAAAAAAATTTAAAAAAAATTACTAGAAATCTCATTAGAACTAGTTTAGCTTTAATTACTGCTCAAGTTACGTGTGGAAAATTTGTTTAAAATGTTTGTTTGTTGGTTTTAATACAACAAAAATGATTGAAGAGAGAGTCGTATGCAGCATAATAGAAGTAGCATGGGAACTCAATAAAACAATATTTAATAATTCAGAGAGAGAAAAAGATCAAATTTCACAATTAGTAGTAATACTAACAAACATACACATCCAATAGAAAGAAAGAAAAGGTAAGTATGTTGTAATTTATTGGCTAGGATGCTTCTCTCATTTGTGTGTGTTGATCTAGTGGTAGAGTGGTTAATGCCTGAGATCAAAGATCTCGAGTTCGAGTCAACCGTGACGCAACCTTTAAAATTTCTGTATTAAATTGACCAAAAAAAGAAAGAAAGAAAATGTTGTACATGTGTTGGCCTAGTGATAGAGTGGTTAATACCCGAGGCTAAAGGTTTCGGGTTCGAGTCCACCGTAACTCGGTCTTTGAAAATTTATGTATTTAATTGATAAAATAAAATAATAAAAGTGTCTCTGTGTTAGCCTAATGATATAATAGTTAATGTATGAAGTCAAATATCTTATGTTAGAATCCATCGTCACACAGTCTTTAAAGTTTATTCATCCAACCACAAAAAAAGGGAAAAAAGATAAAATAAATAATAATGGTCCAAATTGATAGTATTGACTAGGCTTTTAGGTCTAGATTTGATTACAGGTCTGCTGAGAACAAAGAAGTTGTGATTTTAAACTTGTTTATCAATTTGTAGATATGAATTAAAAATTTAAATCTAAAGTATTATAAAGTAAAACGGACCCTTTCTTCATGAAAAGAGAAAATAACAATTGAGAGAAACAACGAGCTTAAAAGTGACTGGAGACTAGCTTTCCCACAAAAATAAAATTAAACAATATAAAATGTTTGTACTGCGTATCTTTTCTTGATACAGTTATTTTTTTTATATAAAAAACAAAATCTTTTGTATGTTAATAACTTAGTTTAAATGAATTAATATCTTACATGCTATGTTTAAGCATCGGTTGGATGTAGATGTTTTTTTTTTTTTTTGTCAATTAATCTGAGAAATTTTAAAGTCATCGTGAGTCTACACGGTTACGGTCCGGGTAAAGAGACGTTGACATCCCTAGGTCACGGTAGACTTTGACCTTGGCGCCGGATTAACCACTCTACCACTGCGCCAACACACACACTTTTATTTTTTATATCACTTGTACGTAACTCATACTTTTGTGTGTGATTGTATATAATCGAACAACTATTTTTTATTTCACGACGTCTTCTAAAACTTCATTCATTCTATAAAGGGAAGAAGAGATGTCTATTTCCAGTCACAAATAATAAATATATTTTAAAAAATATTAAAATCTCTCCAAGCAACATGGCCCTACATACCCTCAATCCTTTAAAAATAGTACTTAGACTATATATGATCATGTAATTAGAAAAGTAAGATGGATACAACAATAATTTAGTGCTGTAGATCGTGTTGAAATCATGTTGTTTCACATCCATTTAGTAAGGATCATACTTCAAAAAATTATAAGTTGGATAATTCAACAAAAGATGTGAATTATCCAACTGGTGGGTGGTAGTTAACTTTTTTTTTTTTATATATTAAAATTAGCTACACCTATCGTGGCATACGATCTAGCATCGTGAAGTATCTATACCAAATATATATGGGACAAGTGTGACTTTACCAATTATGCCTAATTGCTTTAATTTGCAATATCCACCGATTCATCGCCTTAGTGTGTCGCAGAGGTTTTTTTCCTAATTGAGTCTCAAGAATGATAAATTTCTGTCGCGAGGAGATTTATCCACCTGGTGGGCCTTTCTCCCCATTGGCGTCGAAGGATCCCGTCACATTCAAAGTTAACTTAAATCAATTAAATAAGAAATTATCTTCACATATTTAACTAATTATTACATCGAAATAAATTTAAATGTAAAAGAAATTGAAAGGCCCGATGAAAACTGATGTCTTTGTCAAAAGTGGAAAATGATCGACCAAAAGAAATGAAAAGAGTCTTGAAAAGCCCAAATCTTCAAATTTTAGGTTGTCAAGATCTTCATGCAAAACTTATCCGCCCCTAATTACCCCTCGTAAGTTTACAATTATAGTACCAATTAGCTGTTAATCATATCTCATTACATGGTTTTTGACTTTTTGTTACCAGGTATTTATACTTGTATCAACATAAACTTTTGGTTCAACCTGGTTTATGGATAATCAAATCCTATTAGGGATAATAGGATTTCAGGGGGTTAGTCAAAGGGAACAGGGATCCCAGAATCTTAGACTAAACCACTACTCAAAAATGCTCTTAACGTTTATAGTGCATAACAGAAACATTATTAAAGTAAGTTTAGGTACAAAAATGTTTTTGATATTAAATAAATAGTGTAAATCCACTCTAATATTTGTTAAATGACAAAAAATATAAAATTTAATATCCTATAAAATTATAATGGTCTAATTATAGTCAGCTTTCTTTATACATATTTCTTTAATTTATATCCGGTAGTTTTAAACTTTTAAAATTTTCATTTTCAACTATATTTTCACATGATTACATTTATTCTACATTTATTCTATAATTAAATTTATGTATATTGTATTATAATTAAAATTACAATTGTTTTCTTATATTTGTCAATTTAAATTTTCATATATCGAAAGGAATTTATCATATAATAATATTACGCGTAGCAAATTGAATTATTTGTAATTGTTTCGTATATATATGTGTACATATATGTGAGTATTAATTTCAATTTTGAAAAAAATTAAACACAATTTTATCTTTTTAATTATTTACATCATATATTTAACTTGAAGGGCATTTTTGCACTGTTAATTCAACATTAAGGATATTTTTGTACCGTTTATTTAACATTGATAATATTTTTACACCTAAATTTATTTTAGGAGTATTTTTGTTCTGCACTATAAACATTAAGGACATATTTGCACATTATCCCATCCTATTATTGCGCAATAGCGACAACGAATCATGGTAAAAACTTGCGTAAGAATGATACAGCCAAAAAAAATCTAGCAAAAAAAATATCGGGAAAACATTGTTCGCATGATTATTATTTTAAGAAATGAGGTGCTATAAAATATATAAAAAAATAATTATCATTTAAATCATATATTTTGACCTAATTTGTAATTTCATATAACTTTTAAAACATAGTAACAAAAAAATACTCAAAATTCCAAAAAAAATTCCACCATCCAAATTATCCAATGATACAAACTTTGAAATTCCCAATAAATAAATGGGAAGATGGATGGAAGAAAATAAAAGGGGCAGGAGCAGGGAGCATAAAGGGGTTTGTTCAATTGTCCAGACAAGGTTGAAAAATGTGTGAAGGAAGAGAGGACATGCTTAGGTTTCAAAACATTAATTTAGTAGAATTAGCACAACGATGATTTGGATTTGGCTGCAATTAATAAAAACCTTAGTTTATTACATCCCTCCCATGTGATGCCTTACAAACTTCTTCCTTCAATGAAGTGGAAAGTGCATCCAACTCAACTCCCTCTTTACTTGCCCCCTCGTTTCACAATCCTTTGTCTTTCTTTATGCATATATTATCTCTCTCTCACACACACACTTTTCTCTCATGGCTAAAAAGGGTGATTTCATGTTCTTTACTCTCTTCTCGAGGAACCAACATCTCAAGCAAACACAAATTAATCCAAGAAAGCCATCTCCCACAGCTTGATAGACACCAATCCTTGGGACAAAATCACCTTTTGTTTATATTTTTCAGTTAGAAAATGTTTTTGAAGAATTGCTTATGTGTATATATATGGTGGCACTCTGAAGCCGCTATATGCGGTGTGCGCTGAGTAAACTTCACTCTCGTGCAATATTTTTGTACAATTGCTCTTATTTTTCAGTTGGGCTAGGACATACAGTACACACATAGATGGTATGATTTCAATGAACCGTAGATATAATACATAGTATATGGTGTGAATATCTAAACTCTGTTTCTCTCTGAACCAGCCCTATGATTAGGGGACACTAAAAAATTCCAGCTAAAATGGTTGTCTTATTACAAGACCACCACAACTTCAGCCTTTCGATTATAAAAATGACAAGTATTACATTCCCATTAATCATACATGCATGCACATGTTTATGGACTATCTCTAAATTTTTGAAGGTCAATATATATTAGTAAACTATATATCTAAAAAAATAAAAATAGCAGTTGAATTAGTGGACAGCTACGGGTAGACAAAACAAAACAAATCTTGCAAATTGGGTGACCGCCGCATCCATTTAAGCTCACGGGAAAAATTAATAGAAACTGCTACGAAATTAGATAGCAAATTTTTAGGAACAAATCATGTATAATGTATGAATTTATAATTTTACCTAGATTTCCGATACATATAAATTCTATGGGCTTTGAAATTTTCACATGCAATGTATGTATTATGTATATATAGAAATCCATGGGCGGTTTCCATTTTATTTTTATTAATTTGTTCTTTTTATTAACATATGCATTTGACCCGAGATAATAATTGTCTGGAAATTAAATTATTCAACGTACGCCAACTATAATTTAAATTTTGTTTTCTTACAATGTTACATTATTGATGCAGTCCTTTTCATGTATTGATATGTTCAAATAGTAAATAATTTCCTTTTAATAGAGAAAATTATTGTGAATTTTTTTGGTTAAGATACCGGAAGTAATTAGAACATTGATCAGATGTTCTTCCGAGTCGTTTAGTATTTTTGTAATTTTTTGCATGTTCGTTCGTTTAATATAATAAGGCTAATTCTTTTATATATCCTTTTGTTAATGTGTCATGATTTCCATAACGTTAGTTGATAACAAATTGATGTGGACGGTTTTATCCAGATTTTTATTGGACATAGTTCGATGATGGGAATAAGAGAAATCTAAGGCTCAAAAGCTCATTTATTCCACTTTTATGTTCTATGATAAGGTCAATTTTATGCTCTTTCTATTTATCTTAATTAAATATTAACTCTATAATGTTATTACGAAAGATTCTCTCTAATGTGTAGGTATATGGGATGAAGAAGATAGAAAAAAAAAATACCAAAATACTAAAGGAGGCCGAAACATGCATGGTAAAAAGTAGAAACAATACAATTTGGCTTCTCGCCTAAATATGGACAAAAGCGGAGTAATGGTGCATTGCTTGTTCTATCACCGGAGATCTTGTCCGATCCGATCCGGATTTTTTGCTTTGATATTATGGACAAAATCGAGTTCATGGATCCACATATTTTCTTTTCTAAAATAAATCGTAAATCAACTATAATTCGGATCTTAGACTTTCTACAATCATCATTATACAAGACGTTAGTTACAAATTTATTTTGTTTTCATGACATCTACGATCAATCATATATCTTAGGAAATATCACATCCCAAAGCATAAATATAAATCAAATATACCCAAATTAGGCCTTCAAGCTCAAGAAATATTCTAATGTTAGACGATTCAATTCTATAACATAGTTTATCCAACTTGAGAAAGAAAATAATATAATATACTTATAAATAAAATAAAATTACATATATATGGATCCATGGGCGGCGATTTGAAACCAAGAGGATCCGGATTTTAAAAGAATGGTTTGGATTCGGTGATCCTTGGATCTTATTTTTAAAGTCCGGATCCGAAAATGGATCGGATGCGGGAGATGATCCACCGCCATGATCGATCAATCGTGTCAGATCACTCCCAAAGCAAAATGGAAATCAAATCTAACCCAAATTAGGTCTGGAAGCTCAATAAATATTCAAGACGATCAGACTTCACATCGAAGAAACGATAAGAAGAATACTTTAAGGCCTTAGTGTCTTTCAAAATTCCATATCAGATCTGAAGATGTATGACGCAAACTTGAAGGAAGAACCTCCAAGAGATCATGGATACACTCAAAGTTGACATGGCAGACATACAATCAACATGAACTCAAGAAAAGACTAAAGCACACCTCAGTATAAGGCATACCAAATTTGAGATAGAGCTCTATGATTCACATTGTTTTTTTAGTTCATGCAAATATTTCACATGCCCGAAAATGCCAATTAAAATTCTTAAGACCATTTGTACAAGAATTCGGAACTGTTGGGTTGCTATGAAATGGGCCTGCCATGGCTGGTCTATCTATGCCCAGCCCGAAGGTATATAGTGTGCACAATTAGATTTGCACCCACGCATCGCCAACATTTTATTCATTGAACAATTTAAGAGCTGTAAAATCAAATGTCTTGCTACATATGTAAAATACAATTTCTCTTAACATTCTTCGAGATTGTCACAGACGACATTTTTAAAAATCAACACTAATTTTTCTTATAATGTACTAAAACTCTTAATTCACATAATTCGGTATAGGATTTCTTTTTTTATTCGGTAATGCTATATAGAACAAAAATATATTAAAACAGTGAAAAAATTATATATAATCATTGTAATTCAACTTATCTTGCAATGTAATAAAAATTGATTTTACTAGAAATTATTCGACACAAGTTTTAATCATTTTTTAATTTTCTTTTTGCCATTTTAATATACTTGTTACGTTTTTGCAAAGTTTTATGCAATGTAATAAAATTGATTTTACTTTTCATTAACATTTCTGCACAAATTCATGGTTGTATTAAAATTTTGAACACGTTCTGTATGCATAAATCATAATAGCCTATGGTTTGGATTTGTTAGCTTTGCGAGTTTTCAATGACGAATATAATGAACTAAAAACCAATTACATAATTTTCTTCAAATGTTTGAATTAATATTAGCTATCTTCTTTATATTCTATCAATATCTTACAGGTGATCAGATAATATTTTTTAATATAAGCTTTCAATAATTGAGCCTTTTCCAACTATGTATAGTTTTAATAATCATCCAAATGCATGAAATGATGCAATTATTGATATAAAAAAATACATATTATTTGAGCACAAAGTCCACATAATTTCAGTAATAATATGACAAATAAATCAATATAATTGACAATTTCTTCATCAATAAGATTTTCTTTTATTAATTGTAATATGAAAAAGAATTAAATGTTTTATAATCGTATGTATTCTATATTGATCATATATTTTATGAAATTGATGATCATATTGCCATGCTAACTTTTTAAGTATTATTACGGTTCTATTTAATTTCACTTCAGGCAGTAGATATTTTAAATGATCCTTTCCAAATCTATTTTGCTTGTAGTAATTTTAATATGAAAACATAATATTTATATCTATTATAATCAATTATATACTATACTCATTTTCTTGGAGATACAAGATATAAACCATATCATTAATAAGCTAAATAATAAAAAGAATTTTAAATAATTCGTACAATAACCAAGCTAATAAATATTATATTATATTATACTCATCTATTTATGCTACTGGTCATCAAACTGTATTAAGATACAATTTATTAAGACACACTCAGTTTCAATTTTTGATTCAAAATGTATATATTTTTTAGCCAAATTAAATACATAAATTTAAAAATCACGTCACGGTGGATTCGAACTTAAGATCAAAATATTAACCACTCTACAACTAGATCAATATACTCATACACAAAATTATATATATATATATCAATTTAAAACAAAAATTTTAAAAATCACATCACGATAAACTTAAGACGATTTTACCAACAAACCAACGCACACACCAAAATGTATATTTTTTTGTCAATTTAAACGAAATTTTAAACACATTAATCACTTTGCGCCTAAGATTAACCACTCTAATAAACCAACACACACACAAAATGTATATTTTGTTATCGACTACTATAATTATTGGCTGCAAAAGTTCGTATTGGTATTTAAAGAGTTACACCGACCCGATTAAAAGCTGGGGCCACTGTGGCCCATCTTTTATCTTTCACGCAATTTTGCTCAAAAACACACTGAAAAATTCCTTCAAAAAATCGAGCCTTTTGCGCAACCTCGGATCCAACAGGGCCGTCGTATCTGACCATTGATTTGGAGGAGTGTTGGCGACACAGCATTTTTAGGTGAGATCCCCTCGCCCATTTCCGAGTGAATTATTGCCAAAGGTAAAATCTCTCAACTAGATACATTTCTTAGGGTTCCTGCTTTTGATAGTGCTGATGCTTTTGCGGCTAGAGCCTAGAGGTGAAATTTCCAGCTGCATTTATCTTTTTTACCCCCACCCCCCTCTCTAGAGAGATTTTGAGCTAGTTTGACTTGATTTCCATTGCTTTAATTGTTACTCTTGCTTCAAATTGTATGTAATTGAATCGCTGATTTGGAGGTATCCGATCAAATATCGTTTGGCCATATGTTCAATCGGGAAATGCTGCAGTTTATTTCCAAAAATAAAATATTAGAGTGCTCGAAGTTTAAATTGTTGTTTGAGAATCGTATATTTGCTGATCTCGGGAATACCTAAAGCATATGGCTTTCTTGAGAACATGTGCGCCAGCTGGTAAGTAAAGCTGAAAGATTATTTGGTTGGGGATGACAGACTCTGCATGCGTAGAGTTTTTTGGATTTTTTGTTGTTGCAGTACAACACATCTTTTAACTGGTACGTTCAAATTCACTCCTAAATCAAACCAAACATAGTCCATGTGAATTCTTAACTTTATCTTGTTCATAATGATACCTCATGTAATAATAAATCTGATCCTGATAACTAGTAGTCTATCAGTCTGCTAATTAGCGTGAAATGAGTGATGAAGGTATAATTTCCTGGGCACTGTTTTTTATCCTATTTCTTCTTGTTTGTTGTACATATCCTCCATTTAAATTGCGACAGTCGAACTCCATTTTAGATTGTTTCTGCTTACTTACTGTAAGAATTAATGAATCCTACAGTTCTGTCCGCTTCATTCCGTCATATTATAAGTTGATTATTCTGAATTTCTGATTTAACTCAATATCTTCATGCAGCGAAGCAAGTGGCTGACAATGGACACTTTGAACATGCTTCAAGATTCGAAGAAAGACTTGAGAATTCCTGAAATCTGGTGCGCTGATTATCTTATCTGAATAACTTAAAACATTGAGCCGCTATCAGAAGATTGACAGAGTGCAGCATGGCCGAACCTCTGATGAAAGCTTGTAGAAAAGCAACAAAGGCATATGAATTCAAGAGAGCATCTTCAAGTCCCAAGGATCAAATCCAGCAATCTAAAAAACAAAAGAAAGGGGAATACCCTGTTCGATTTCCGCCGATTTCTGACCCATGTCTTGATTTCAAATCTTCTAATTTGTGGACCTGCAAAAATTCTGCATGCCGGGCCACTCTTTCAATAGATGATACATTTTGCAGGAGGTGCTCTTGTTGCATTTGCCATTTATTTGACGACAACAAGGACCCGAGTCTTTGGTTGGAATGTGTATCTGATTCTGGTTTAGGAGACTCATGTGGTTTATCGTGCCACATTGAATGTGCCCTCCAACGTGGTAAGGTTGGAGTTGTTGACCTGGGGCTGGTGATGCAGTTGGATGGAAGCTATTGTTGTGCTTCGTGTGGCAAAGTTTCAGGAGTACTTGGGTAAGTTGTTTGCCTCTCCCATTATTCTCTCATTGGCTGACCTCCATGTCTTTTCCCCCCTTAATCTAATATCACTACTTTTGTGAGTGGTCCTGCATTTGGCCAGAAATTAGTACATAATAAACCTATTGGGGAAGTTGAAGTTTTTCCGACATTCTACCCAGAATTGCACTTATAGTTATCTGATGTTATAGTTCATGAGACAATTGCATGCCACTTTTAAATTTGAAGGGTTGAACGAGTCTCCAAAAGAGAGCGAACATAAATTTGTACTTTTAGGTGTACCTCTGTCTTTTTAACTTCGTTTTTAATCTTGACAGATGCTGGAAGAAGCAGCTGAGTCTAGCGAAGGATGCTCGTCGTGTTGATATCCTATGCTATCGGATATTTTTGAGTTTCAGGCTCCTGGATGGGACTTCTAGATTCAGTGAACTACATGATATTGTTAAAGATGCCAAATCCAAGTTAGAAACAGAGGTGGGGCCAGTAAATGGAGTTTCAGCAAAAATGGCTCGGGGAATTGTAAGCAGACTCTCTGTAGCTGCTGAGGTGCAGAGGCTCTGCTCTCTTGCTGTTGAAAAAGCTGACGAATTGATGGCCTCGAAGTCTACTGCAACCATTAATTTCATTGGTAATACTTCAACCTCTTGATACTACTTCATGTCTGAGATCATGTCGCCAAGTGCTTACATTGTTTTACTTCCCCGATATGGCAGAGGGTTCACTTCCTGCAGCTTGCAAATTCCTATTTGAGGAAGTGACATGTTCTTCAGTTGTACTTCTGTTGATCGAATTATCAACTGCATCAATCAATGATATTAAGGGCTACAAACTCTGGTATTGCAAGACAAGGGAAGAGGTTTACTCTAAAGATCCTGTTTTTGTCTTTCCAAGAGACCAAAGAAGAATCTGGATATCCAATCTACAGCCTTGCACGGAGTACTCGTTCCGGATCATATCTTATACTGAAGCTGGTGACTTTGGGCACTCTGAAGTGAAGTGCTTCACGAGGAGCATAGAACTTATACACAAGAACCACGATCCTAGTGCTGAAAGACCTGAAGTGGATGCATCACATGGAGGGAGCTCTAGTGTGAAGCAATATCACAGAACTGAAGAAATAGAACTAGACTCGCGATTCAAGGTTCGAGATCTTGGAAGAATCTTAAAGATTGCTTGGCTGCAGCATCACGGCTGTTTGGAGTCATTTTGTGGTTCACATGTGACTAAATGCTTTAGTAATCATAATGCATTTAAGCTAGAAACTCAGCAAGAAACGCTGCCTTCTGGTTCACGTCAACTTGACTTGAATGTTGCTTTTGTGCCTGATCTGAATGAGGAGTTCACACCTCCTGTTGAGTCATCTAGAGAAGAAGAAAACGGGTGCACTTTAGGGCAAGCAGTTGAGGTAGATGATGCTATTTCTCACGGCATACATAGAAAATCTGGAGACGTACCTACTGGTTCCCAGTTGGTTGGTTGCCAGAAAAGGCGACATAGTGGCAATAGGGAGACACAGGATTCTGATAGCACTCTGACGAATGGATCCCTGTTCCAACTTCAGAATGATCTATGCTTGGATGAGAACTTTGAATACTGTGTAAAGATCATCCGTTGGCTGGAACGTGAGGGTCATATTAAGCAGGATTTTCGATTGAAGTTGCTGACATGGTTCAGTCTACGATCTACAGACCAGGAACGCCGAGTATTGAACACGTTTATACAGACTTTAATTGATGATCCAAGTAGTTTGGCAGGACAGTTGGTTGACTCATTTTCAGATATATCCAGCAAAAGGCCGCAAAATGGTTCCTGTAGTGAGTTTTGGCATTTAATTTTTTTTGGCCAAATAGCCTATTTCGATAGATTAATTCTGATCATCACGTTGATTTTTCTCGACAGGCGTTTTTTTCTGTGTCAACTCGGAGTGATTTGTTCGTTAGATCGACGGACACTGAAGCTAGCAGATAAGAATACCATCCCTGACTTCCTATTTTTTGAGGAAGAATCTCACGCATTGTGGGATGATTTTTTTTAGTAGCTAAGCCTCCTGATTGCATATTGACTAGCGAAATTTGAGGGTGTAGATTCCACTAATTCTAGGCATGATTTTTGTTCTAGATATTTGCCTATTTTTCAGGTCTCTCTAATTTCTATTTAAATCTAGGATCATCTGATGCGACTTATGTATTGTATTCCTCCAATATTTTCCATTATTTATATAATTGAAGGGCTTGCGATCTGGCCTATTATATACTCCTTCCATCCCACAATTTCTTTCTTGTGAATTTTTGTTATAGGTTTTAATAAAAATTGTTGAGTGTATTGTGAGATAGTAGAGATAGTGATGGATCATAAATGGTAAAAGTTTAAATAGAGAGTATTGTTGGAGATAATAAGAGTGTTTGGCTGAGCTTATAAGTCTTTAAAACAATTTATAAGTTGTTGAAAGTGTTTGGCAAAATAAACTCCTAAACGTTTTATAAAATGAAAATAATCTCCAACAACTTATAAGCTCCCTTAAAAATAAGTTGATCAAACATAACTTATTTTTTCATAAACTTATAAACAACCATGAATTTATCAAAATAATCTTATAATAGTTTGTTATTTTCTACACATATACTATCAATTTTACATCTGTTCAATTTTATCTCTTTGACTATGATTTTCTCTTTATAACTCACGATTCTTTCTCTAACTTATAAGATCAATTATCCAAACAATTTAACAACTTATAAGCTCTTGGGATATTATCTCTTATAAACTCTTGAAATATCTTATAAGCTCTCTAAAATAAGTATAGAGTATTTGTAGGATAGTTTACATAAATGAAATAAGAACAAGTTTGGAAATGTACCGAAAAGAAAAATTAAAAAGAAAAATGAGAAACCGAGGGGGTATGCACCTTTGTGTGTTGTATCTCTCAAAGGCTTGTTATGTTCTTAGTTCTTACTTAAATAGTCATGAAATTTTATATATTTCCGAGGGCAGCATATGAATAAATACGGATGCCACTGGAGTAACCTTGAAACCTTTGCTATGTAAGCTTTAAAATAGATCTGATAATGAAAATGCAAAAACCTTTGATATTATTTAAACCTCAAAAAGAAATATGATAATAAAATTTCGAAATACATATGATTGAGTGTAATTGCTCTCTCGTACACAAGCACATTACCTTATATATATTATGTCTGACACTTGTTATCATCTGAAACCTTCGAAAATAAAATATTGATGTTGTCTCAATATTTTAGGTATTACGTGCGCCAATAGTAAGACTAGTAGTCTAAACCCAACATCTCAATTCGTTCGAGGCTCAACCACAGTTTGAGCAAAAAAACATTCCAAGATAATTCATTTGTCTTCTCCATATTTTACTTTTCTCTCGATCCAACCACCCTTAGTTTTGATGGGTTATTAATAACCGCCCAATCGCCAAACCACACAATTTTATAATAGTATTTTGTTTTCTTAAATAAATACTATAATATAATTAATTGTAATAAAATAATTAAGATAAATTATTATTATTATTACAAAAAGTAGAGAACATAGAAATAAAAAAACTTCTATAAAATAGAAATATGACATGATACAAAATACACAACTACGAATATAAATTACAACAATCTAAACACAAAATTGAAAATAATTAGTACTCAAATAGATGATAAAAATTACGCATGTTGTTATAATTATCGATTTTTTTTGTCAAATATGCTCGATCATGTAAGATGTTTTGCATATTTTGAAACAATTTATGAGTGATGTTATGTGAAAATATAACAAATTTGATCTCTATTTATAGAGAATGAAAAAAATATGAATTTTGATGTATATAGTTTATTTTTTAAAATATATTATGTAAAAGATATGATAATTTTATCTATTTATCTAAATATAATTTGACCTGCTGATAGGATAATGACATAAGTCTTTACTGCATTGGTTTAACCAAAAGAGAGAGAGAGAGAGAGAGAGACCATGGGTGGTATGATTAATGAGAAAATTTGTTTCTAGTTTTCTTTTTTGGTATGTCCTCCAAATTTGTTTTATTTTTATTTATGGAAACAATACAATCATATTTATTATCCTCAACAATACCATTTATTTATACGTATTACCACCCATAATCCACCACTATCTCAACAACACTACTTATTTATATATTTTATCGTTCTTGGTCAACCACTAATTAATTTAACACTACACTAATATGGAATCCTTACTCCACTCATAAAACACTCAACAAATTTTATTAAAACATGCACCAAAAATTCCTAGGAACATATTTTGGGGACATATAAAGTTTTTTTTCTCAGTTACACTGGAGGGGTCGACCACCTGTGAAATATTGTTGTCGTTGAAGATAGTCTAAGGCCTAAGACCTAGAACATCTTACATGTGCACTTTACAAGCTTCATTGATGGTCGTTATCATCTAGTTCTCACTCAATAAAAATTCAATTTTGGGTAAATGATCTTACAATAAGAAGTTAATCCACTCGAAACTAGATTTTCATATTATAAGTATAATTTATAACACGACCTGTATAGTCTTTTTAAAAATATCATGATCTTTATTTTATTTTTTACGAACCTTGAACTTTGCACAAAGTTTTAATTTTGATCGAGGACCGAAAATTTTAAGGTCGGAAAGCATGGAGTATACAGTAAATAAGATAGAAATTAAATAGACCTTGCAATTGCACATTTTCATTTCAATTAATGTAACAACTCGAATAATTCTCGCATGTCCAACGACGAGTTCTTGATCGGACCAAAATTGAAATATTATGCGAAATTCGACACTTACAAAAAAACAAGAGAAAGTTCGAATTATATTTGTAAAAATTATTTCATTCATCCCGCTTTAAACAACTCGTATTTCTTTTTAAGTTGTCTCATTCTAAATGACTCATACCCAAAAAGAAATCATTTTTACATAAAAAGTACCTCAAATTTCATGAACCATACCATTTTACTCACAAAATATAATCCTCCTTATGTCCAAAAATAATGAATCACTTAAAACGTGACGAATATTGTATAAAATTCAGAATATAAACTATACTTGAATCGACTAGTGTAATTATTGGGAACAAAAGTTCGTATTGGTATGGTATTTAAAGCGGTAACCCGACCCGATTAAAAGTTGGGGCCACTGTGGCCCATCTTTTATCTTTCACGCAATACGGTTAAATACACACGCCAAAAAATTCCTCCAAAAACTTTAGCCTTTTCTCGACCTCGAATCGAACAGGGCCGTCGTATCTCACCGTTAATTTGGAGGAATTTTGGCGTCACAGCATTATTAGGGGGGATCCCCTTGGCCAATTATGAGTTAATTTTTGCTGAAGGTAAAATTTCTTTCAAATCGATGAATTTCTTAGGGTTCCTGTTTTGACTCATTCGTTATGTTTTTGCGGCTTTAGTGTGTATATCCAGCTGCATTTCTCCTTTGACCCCCCTCTCTCTCTCGAGAGAGATTTTGAGCTGGTTTAATCTGATTTCCATTGCTTTAATTGTTGCTCTTGATTTGAATTTATATGTTACTGAAGATGATTTGGAGACATCCGATCAAATATCATTTTGCCATATGTTGAATCGGAAAATGCTACACTTTATTTCCGAAAAAGAATTTTAGAGTTCTCGGAAAATGAATTGTTGTTTGAGAGTCTTATTTCTTGAGAACGCGTGCGCCAGCTGGTAGGTAGAACTGAAAGATTATTTGGTAGAATTTTTGGTTGGAGAGGAAAGACTCTGCTTGGGTAAAGGTTTTTGGATGCTTCGTTGCACTTCTCTTAACTGGTAATATAAAATTTTCCCCTATATCAAACCAATCATAGTCTGTGTTTCATGCGAATGGTTAATCTTGTTTATAATGATACCTCATGCAATAATGAACTGGATCCTGATAACTAGTTCTCAGTCAGTCTGCTAAATAGTGTGAAATGAGTGATGAAGCCATGCATGCAGATATAATTGCCTGGGCATAGTTTTTTCACCTTTTTCTTCTTGTTTGTTGTATCTATCCTCCATTAGGATTTTGACAGTCGACCTCTCTTTTTCTTCTCACTTTTTGTTAGAGTTGTGAATCCTACAGTTCTGTCATTTCCATTTACACCTTCACATTCTAAGTTGATTATTCTCATATTCTGATGTAACTCAATATCTTCATGCAGTGAAGCAAGTTGCTGACAATTGACACTTTGAACATGCTTCATGATTCGAAGAAAGACTTAAGGATTCCTGAAATACGGTCTGCTGATTATCTTATCTGAACAACTTATAACATTGAGCAGCTATAAGATTCACAGAGTGCAGCATGACTGGACCACTGATGAAATCTTGTAGAAAAGCATCAAAGCCATATGAATTCAAGAGAGCATCTTCAAGTCCCAAGGATCAAAGTCAGCAGTCCAAAAAACAAAGGAAGGGGGAAAACCCTGTTCGGATTCCACCTAGTCCTGACCAATGTCTTGATTTCAAATCTTCTAATTCGTGGACCTGCAAAAATTCTGCATGTCGAGCCACACTTTCAATAGATGACACATTTTGCAGGAGGTGCTCTTGTTGCATTTGCCATTTATTTGACGACAACAAGGACCCGAGTCTTTGGTTGGAATGTGTATCTGATTTTGGTCTAGGAGACTCATGTGGTTTGTCGTGCCACATTGAATGTGCTCTTCAACGTGGTAAGGTTGGGGTTGTTGACCTGGGGCCATTGATGCGTTTGGATGGAAGCTATTGTTGTGCTTCATGTGGCAAAGTTTCAGGGGTACTTGGGTAAGTTGTTTGCCTTTACCGGTATTCTTTCAATGGTTGACCTGCACATGCACCATTCTGTTTCCTTTTCCCAACTCCACTATTTTACTTTCAAGATTGGTCCTGCATGCAATTAGTACATAATAAACTTATTGGGGAAGTTAAAGTTCTTAACATTCCATTCCACCCAGAATTTGCACTTTTAGTTCTTTGATGTTCTTGTTATTGAGACAATTGCATGCTTCTTTTAAAATTGAATAAATTTGTTTTTTTAGGTCAACCTCTTACTTTTCTAACTTCATAGTTATTTTGACAGATGCTGGAAAAAGCAGCTGAGTATAGCTAAGGATGCTCGTCGTGTTGATGTCCTATGCTATCGGATATTTTTGAGTTTCAGGCTCCTAGATGGGACTTCTAGATTCAGTGAGCTCCACGAGATGGTTAGAGATGCGAAATCCACGTTAGAAACAGAGGTTGGCCCAGTTAATGGAGTTTCAGCAAAAATGGCTCGAGGCATTGTAAGTAGACTCTCTGTAGCTGCTGAGGTGCAGAGGCTCTGTTCTATTGCTGTTGAAAAAGCTGACAAGCTGATGACCTCAAAGTCTACTGCAGCCATCAATTTCACTGGTAATACTTCAACCTCTTGATACTACTTCCTGTATGAGATCATGTCGCCAAGTGCTTACATTCTTTTACTTCCCCGCTATGGCAGAGGGTTCACTTCCTGCAGCTTGCAAATTCCTATTTGAGGAAGTGACATGTTCTTCAGTTGTACTTCTGTTGATCGAATTATCAACTGCATCAATCAATGATATTAAGGGCTACAAACTTTGGTATTGCAAGAAAAGAGAAGAGGTTTACTCTAAAGAGCCTGTTTTTGTCTTTCCAAGAGACCAGAGGAGGATCTGGATATCCAATCTGCAGCCTTGCACGGAGTACTCGTTCCGGATCATATCTTATACAGAAGCTGGTGACTTTGGGCACTCTGAAACAAAGTGCTTTACAAAGAGTGTAGAACTTATTAACAAGAACCAATATTCTACGGCTGAAAGACCAGAAGTGGATGCGTCAACGTCACATGGAGGGAGCTCTAGTGCGAAGCAAAATCACAGGACTGAAGAAATAGAACTAGACTCAGGATTCAAGGTTCGGGATCTTGGAAGAATCTTAAAGCTCGCTTGGCTGCAGCATCAAGGCTATTTGGAGTCATTTTATGGTTTACATGTGAATAAATGCTCTAATGATCATAACCTAGTCAAGCTAGAGACGCAGCAAGAAAGGCCGCCTTCTGTTTCACGTCAACTTGACCTGAATGTTGCGTCTGTGCCTGATCTGAATGAGGAATTCACACCTCCTGTCGAGTCATCTAGAGAAGAAGAAAACGGGTGCACTTTGGGGCAAGCGGTTGAGGCAGATGATGCTATTTCTCATGGCATACATAGAAAATCTGGAGAAGTACCTGCTGGTTCCAGGTTGGTTGGGCGTCATAGTGGCAATAGGGAGACACAGGATTCTGATAGCACTCTGACAAATGGATCGCCTGCCCATGTTCAGAACGATCTATGTTTGGATGAGAACTTTGAATACTGTGTAAAGATCATCCGTTGGCTGGAATGTGAGGGCCACATTAAGAAGGATTTTAGATTGAAGTTGCTGACGTGGTTCAGTCTACAATCCACGGAGCAGGAACGCAGAGTATTAAACACCTTTATACAGACTTTAATTGATGATCCAAGTAGTTTGGCTGGACAATTGGTTGACTCATTTTCAGATATATCCAGTAAAAGGCCACAAAACGGTTCCTGCAGTGAGTTTTGGCATTCAGTTTTCTTGGCTAAATAGACTTCTCAATATCATTCTTGTGATAGATTATATCTGATCACCATGTTGGTTTTCCTCAACAGGAGTTTTTTGCTGAGTCAACACGGAGCGATTTGTTCGCTAGTTCACTGGACTCAAGCTAGCAGATAAGAATACCATCCCTTGACTGCCTATTGTTTGAGGAAGAATCTCACGCATTGTGGGATGATTTTTTCAGTAGCTAAGCCTCCTGATTGCATATTGTAGTGAAATTTAAAGCTGTAGGTTCCATTGATTCGAGGCATGATTCTTGTTCTTGACCATCGTTTATTTTTCATGTCTTTCTAATTTATATTTATCTAGGATCATCTGATGTGACTGCTGCATTCCTCCAATTAATTTTCTATATTTTTATAATTGAAGGGCTTGCTACCTGGCCTATTGTTTATGCATTTTTTGTCTGTTAATTGAATTACTCAAAGGCTTGTAATGTTTGTAATAGTCATAGAATTATTTATATATTTGGGAGGGCAACATATGAATAGGGTTTAGGCCATGATCAACTCTTATCTACTGCTAGTTGGAATAAAGTAAAATCACGTACGCTAATATTTGTGGGTTTAGTGGATATATTGGCTGAGCCTGGAGACTCCTAAAAGAAACAACAATTTCATCTAAAATCAAACGTTATGTTTGTGTTGTGTGAATGCTAGATTTGTCCTACAAAAGCACAACTTTGTCGACATAGATTTTGCACTTCTCCAAACCCACCGACCACCGTCATTCATCAAATATATGTCCATAAATATCGTGGTGTGCCAAAGAGTATGAGAGAGTGAAGACAAGGGTTGGAGGTGTGTGAAAATCAGGGGTTCAAGAAAGACAGCGTGGGATGATCTCACTACACATTATTGTCGCGCCGTCGCTCCCGTCCCACACTCTCGACTCTACCATCAATCTAACATTCACAGATAATAGATTATCTAAATTGAGAATTTTATCTGTGGTGTTTCATCAAAGTTATTTTATGAGATCTCATTGATTGCTAGACGCACTTGTAAATGAGCCAAATTATTCGTGAATTATTCGGAGTTCGGCTCGATAAAAGTTCGTTCGAGTTTGTTTAGTGAAGCTTGTTAGCTAAATAAACCAAGCTTGAGGATGGTAGTATTCGGCTCGTTAGGTCGTGAACAAGTTCGTTAACTGATTTAACTTAAAAATATAAAGTTATTAACTAGATACAATTATTTTCTTTCTATAATTAGTAATTATTGTGTTAAATCTCTTAACTACTTTTATTTGTTATAAAAAAGAAATCAATAAATATATTGTATTATTGTGGATAAAATAATTTATTTTTAAAATAAAATAATTAACATTCTAAACACATATCTAAATTTGAAAGTTTGTTTGAGTTCGACTAAAGCTCGAATAAGTTCGTGAGCTCGAAATATTCGACAAATAAAATTCGAGACTCGGCTCGATACTAAACAAACCAAGCTTGAGCACGATGGTGTTAGGCTCGGCTCGATTTGGGAGTGGGGTTTCTGCGTTTGGAAAGATGCAAAGCTGCATAATCATTTTGTTTCTGAGATAAATGTAGTTTCGTAATTACTATGACATCCGGTGACCACAGGTAGTAGGCCGGGGAACGGGGTGTATAATATACAACCGAACTTAGAGATTTAATTATCTTGATTTGACATTTATTAGTTTTGCCTTCGGTTATTGCAGTTTGATTAAACACAAATTGATGAAATTTCTTTAAAAAAAAACATCTAATTTGATTCACTTTTGAAAGTTTTTTTTTTTTTTTTAACAATTTTGTTTTGATTGCACACTCTTGGTCAGGGTTACATGGCAAGTTAAGCCACATGGGCAGCATATACACGTGGCACACCGTTATTTGCGGTTGGGGACACTCACCTATGTCCCTTGCAAGAGCTACAAAGGTTGTCTTAGCCATGCATAACTGTCTCTGCTTCCATTTCTCCCTCTTTAGTCTTTGCATGGCTAGCTTCACCACTTAATCTCTCTCTTGAGCTCGTGTGTGTGCCTCTGTATGTTTATATGTATCTTTTATTTTTAAAATGAATTTTGACTTGCTATAAAATTTTCAATCAATATTCATCCCATTAACCAAGGACTATCGGGGGGCGTCTTCCCACATTTTGTCCAAATCTTACAACAAAAATGGCTGATTTTCAAGGTTAAAATAAAGTGGTTTTTTGAAAAAAGCTAGAACTAGAAACCAGGAGGCACATGCCCTTTCACACAAAGACAAGGAAATAAGGCTTCCTCGGTTTGAAGGCTCTTGCTTTAGTGTTTCTCTTGTTCTTTACAATATTTCTATGCCTCAAATCTAGATCTCTTCTTCAAATATACCTCATCAAATAAAACTCAATCTTATTACATTCACTTTTTTTACGTTATTTGATCTTAGTTCATGAAGATTTAATTTGAAGAGGGGGCACCCATCCATATCTTTTTCTTCCATCATTTCTTTCGAAAGAGAAGCTAGCTATGTCTTCAGTTCGTGGCCCCCTTTCTTGTTGACGTCTAAGTTAACTAGGTACCAGTAGTAACTGCAGCAGTGCTACATCCACCGACGACATTTGGAGTTATTTATGTCGTGAGCTGCTTCAAATGTCAATTGTATTTTATGTGCTACTTTTTCTAGGGTTTTCTTTCCATGCATGTGGTGCTCGAGCTCTTAAGTTGTCGTTGATCACCACTCAATCAGCAAGGTTAATTAAATAGCTCGAGTTTAATTTCATCTGTTATAGATGGAAATGATCCTAATTAAATCTGCATTACTGTTCGCAGGAAACTGATGAGCAGTTGAAACTGGAAGCTAGGGTTTCTACACCTTCAATGCCTTATGATGCGACTAGAGATGATAATGTGAAGAAGCAAGATGACGATCCAAAGGTCGAGAATCGATGGGATGATCATGATCTTGATCAAGCGGAGGCATTGGGCACGCCGGAGAGTGAGTCCGTAGCTTCGGTGCGGTGGAGGGTGCCTCACCGGAAGAAGGGGGAGGCGGAGCCGGGGTTTAACATGGACTATCTGCCGCCCAAAACGCATCCTCTGGTCCACAACTGAGGCCGCACACATCTTGTGTTTCTGTTTTTGCATCATTTATATTTGGGAAACTTAATGTGTATCGACACTTTTGAGTGCCCTAGGTAGCTAGAATTGTATGAACATTAGGGCACGTAGCTTGATCATACGTGCAATCTATTGAGTTAACTAGTCCGCCCTAGCTACTTATATTTTCACATATATAGTGAAGGATACTATAAATTACCATTATATTGCCCAAATTATCATGCCTAGCTACTTATATATATATATATATATATATATATATATATATATATATGTATGTATGTATAGAGTGAGGTTCAAATAAGAACCAATTTTGACGTGAGAACTAAGAACCACAGATATTCTTTACGAACAAAATGAATTTGCCATGAAAGTTGATAAATATGCTGGGAAAGTTACTGAATCCAAAAATTCAGAATTTTCACCCAGGGTTCGAATCCCATGAGAGGCAAAAATTCCATTTTTTTGGATTCAGTAACTTTCCCAACAGATTCATCAAGTTTCACACCGAATTCATCATTTTTTGGTTCTCACGTTCTCACAATAAAAATGGTTCTTACGTTAATCCTCCCTATATGTATATATTTGAGAACGTTATCATGGAGGATTTCGTGAGCATTTTGCAATCCTTGAATAATTTGATTCTGTGTTATGGAGTTTGAGTTTAATAGTATATATCGTGCGGGTATATATCATTACTTTACATGTGAATTTATAGATTGCTAATTATCCATCATATTTACAGTACTTACATTCATCTTCAACAAGAAAAGATCTAACAGAAGGGAAAAGGAGAAAGGGTCAAATGCACCCCAAGGTTCAAATAGTTTCTTAATATATTTTTGTACAAGAATAAACCCTTTGTAATTGATGGCTAGAGCCCACTTATTTACTATTTCCACTCCAAAATAGCCTTGTGCCAACTTTTCTTATATTTAATGCATTTCAAGCACGTTTTCTCAAATTTCTCTCGATTTTTATTTGTAAAAATGTCAAAATCATTAACTATATCTATAATTATTATTGTTAAGAAAATTCTACATATTTGAATATCTCAATTTTTTTAATAATTATATACATTTTTATCTAAAAAAAATATTATGGTCACTACTATAATATTTTATTTTTACTAGGTTAAGTTTAGTCTAAACTACTGTCTAAAATTCTATCATTAGTATCCAAATTTTAATACGATCCAAATATATAATTTCATCATAATTCCTCTACTACAGTATTTTACATTGATAAAAAATATTAATTTATGAGACCATTTGACATATAATGTATGATTATGTATATGTTTGACTTATCCTTGAAAGTAATAACCAATAAATAGCATACTAAATTGCATTATCTTTAGTTAGATAAGTTCCATTTGAATAATTCAGATCCACATTACCTTTGAGATATATGAATTCAATAATTTAGTCGGTTTAGTCTTGAGGTAGAGTTTTCAATTGTATATTAAAATATAATGGATTATTGATGTATAAATACACAAACTTTGGGCTCATTTTGCTTTTTCCTACAAGCTTTTAAAATTGTCATAAAATACAAAAACTTAATTATTGTAGTGATTTTTTCACGATTTCAAATTTTGACCAAATTAAATCCGATTTGGTATATCACAAATATATCATAGACAAAACGGTTAATTATACAAATAACATCGTAGAGATAGGACATAAAACGTTATTGTCCTATCAAAACTAATCAAATTTCTTGATTTCTATGGTTCATCGCGCCAACCGTCGTAAAAAATCATGTCTTCTCGTCTAGTTTATCGTTTGGTTCTCATTGAGTTCTTGTTGGGATCAAAATAATTAAATGTGTATAAAGTTGAACTTCATGTTGCTTTAATTTGTGCAATGTACCTTTTGTTGATCACTTATGAAAGTGATTCCAAACCATCTCCTAACCCCAATTCCTTCATGAGAATCTGAAAAGAAAAAAAAAAAAACAGAAGACCAAGATTGTTCTGATCCCAAGTTCCCAACGAGAACCAACCAACGAACCAAACAAGAAGACATGATTATTTTGATGAGGGTTGACACGATGAATCCTATAAATTAAATCTGATTTATTTTGATGGAACAAAGATATTTTATGTCCTCTCTTATGACATCGTTTATATCATCAATCATTTTGTCCACATCAAAATTTTAAGATGTCAAGTCAAATTATAATTTGATCGAATTTTGCAATCGTAATAAAATCATTAAATTGATTAAGTTTGTGTATTTTGTGATAATTTTTAAAGTTTGTGAGAAAAATTAAAAATGGCTCAAAGTTGATGTATTTATTCACCAATAACCCAAATATAATTTAATCTATATAAAAACAAATAGTAATAGAATTACTAATTAAAAAGTGTACAAAATATTAGCCACCTTTTATAAATTTACAACAACAATGATGATGATGATTTTAAGTTTTCTTACAAAACAAAATACTAAGTATGGGACAAAGTATGTTTGTAAGTAAATGGATGAAAAATAAATAGCCAGCTTTTATTGTTAATGTTTCAAAATTAAAATTAATATTAGAGGTAGCAAAAAGGGTCCGATTCGATTTTGGACTGAATAGGGTTAAAAAATATAGGCTGGATGGAATTTCATATCGGGCCGGGCCAAGCCAAAACTATCAAAAGCCCGTTGGGCCTAGCCTAGCCAGCCCAAATTCAAAAATTGTACTAAAAGTGATGTCTCGGGCTTGGTTGGGCAACAAAATTTTCGGCTCGATCCGGCCGATCCTATTTTTGAAAAAGCCAAATAGGCTCGAACCGATTCAACATGCTTATTTACCAGCTCTGACTAATAGTATAATAAGATTTGACATAAACTAACTTAAAGTGGTAGTAGTAGGAAAAATGGCATGTATTTTAATAACTAAAACGTTGAGGATTTATTTGTATCTAAAAGTACATTATGAGGTTTTTTGAACCTTGGAGTATACATAAAAAAAGATATTTGGTTTGGTGGATAAGATAAATAAGATAGATATGATAGAGTATGATGAGACTATTTAGATTATTTAAGTCTTGTGTTTGGATTGGTTAAGTGTAGATACAATATGATAGATTGAAGAATTATGAGTACATTATAGTATAATATCAAAATCGTCCTTGTGGTATGGAAAAAAATACAAAAGGTCAAGAAAAATGTGACCAAAACTAGTTTTAGTGATGATGTTTTTAAAATTTTGCATTAGGATTAAATAATCAATCTAAATTTGGGGTGATAAATTATCACTCAAATGAATGAATGAAGCACGAACCAAGTTATCTATCACATACTTAATCATACAAATTAAACATATGATAGAGTAAGACTATATTATCAATCAACCCATACAACCCTAAAAAGTATATTTGACCCTTTGCCAAGTCTTGATTTATTTATATTGAGATATATGGTTTGTTCTTCTTCCTTTAAGAAAGAACAAATGTTGAAAATTGACGTTTTCATGTATAGGGATGGGAAAAAATACCAAAAAATTGGTATATCAGACTTACCGTGTCGAAAAAAAATAAAAAAATATCGAATTTTCGGTATACCATAATTTTCGATACGGTATTATATCGTACTGTTAATTTTTGATACGGTAGTATCAATTTTTTTGATACCGCGGTATATACCGGTATATCGGTATACATCGACATACCGATATATACTGGTATACGGTAGATACCGAATTTTTCGGTATGATTCGTACCAAAATATAATACTTATTTATTATATATAATTAGTATTAACTTTAAAAAATATATTAATTCATAATCAATGATAAAATTTTGTACGGTATCGGTATAAAATTTTTCGGTTCTGTACGGTATCGGTATAAAATTTTTCATACCGTAATTTTTGGTATACCATACCGACCCACCCCTAGTATGCTTGTTTGGTGCTTTCCTTTTGCAGGCAATCAATTCTCTTGTCGTCGATCTGTATATTTTACATTAATGACTATTAAGGTTCTTGTCACTTTTGACTAGCTAGTTTTTTTTTCTCCTAGTGTGTATTCCATTTATTATTTTTTGTTGAAACCGATACATTTTGGTCACATGAATATCACACTATTATTAAAGCATTCCCAATCGAAGATGTTCTAAGGATGCATCTCATGCATTCACCATTGTAGGGAGAGGTAAGGAGAGAAGGAATGTATTATTGTCTCCTGAGAGACAGTCGAAAAGTGATAAACTTTTTAATATTTTATTATTATTTTTTCTTTTTTTCCTGCATTATGCGTTTGTTTGTATTCTTTTTTTTTTCTTATTTCTTTTATATTTTATATTTTATATATTATTTGTCAATTTTATATTATATAATATTTACGTAATAATTAATTTATTTTATATTAATTGGAAATAATTATTAAATTATTTTGTATTAAATTAAAAATAATTAATAGAAAATTTAAATAAAATATGAATAAATATTGAATGAATTGAAAGTGAGTGAAAAATGATATATATATAATGATGTCAACAAAAACCTAAGTTTGAAGAGTTACTGTTGGAGGTTAAAAAAGGAGGAGAATATAATGATATGTTTGAGATGATATCAGTAAAAATCTGGAGTTGAGGATTGAGGAAGTACTATTAGAGATGCTCAAATATGGAGTTGTGGATTGAGGAAGTACTATTAGAGATGCTCTTAATGTATCCCAGGAGGACAATATGTATTTCATATAATAAAGTTTAGAATTTTTTTTTCCATATAAATTATCTATAAGACTATAACTACTATTTTTAGGGTCACGTTATGAGTCAATTCTACTCAACATTCAATAGTTAAAAAAACGACATAATGATGTGATTTTTTTAACCAATGCAAATACTTATGATCATCATTAAGAAATAAAGAAAAGAATTGAACTGTGTGTGTTGGCCTAGTGGTAGAGTGGTTAATGTTCGAGGCCAAAGGTCTTGGGTTCGAATCCACCGTGATGCAGCCTTTAAAATTTATGTATTAAATTAAAAAAAAAAAATTGAACTTCATAACATTAATGGGATACACAAAACTTGTGTAAGATCAAATTGATCCATCCATACAAGTCAAATATCCGAATTGAAGTCTATATCCAATATCATAATTATAATTTTCTTGTATTTTATAATATTTGGAATCGAACCGTACATATTTATTGTATAATAATAACAATCCATAAAGCCGTCTTACATGATATTCTACTTTTTCTGGTTAAAGTAAATATTAAAAAGAAATGCTCTTTAGTTTGTTGAACTTTTATTGGTTCATGTTGCTCTTTTCGTTTATGTGGTTTTTGAGTTAGAAGGAAATAGAATTTAAATTACATTAATAAAATACAAACATATATACAAAAAGTACATAAAACATATTCAAAAGCCAATCGGTTTCGTTTTCAAATACGCCCACCACAGTGACCAGTACTTACATCTTCAAAGTTTGAGCGCTCTCTCTCTCTCTCTCTCACACACACACACACACACACACAGACCTTGAGAGGATGGATGTGAAAGAAGCGGGAGCGTCTCTCGATGCGCTGATCTCCTCATTCAACTCCCGAATAGCGGAGCTCCAGCAACTAGTTATTGCTCGCAACAGTTGAGAATACTAATTTCGCTACTTCAATTATCAAAAATGCCTTGCCCTCAAAGACAAAATCAGCATTCCGATTATGTCAATTTTCTCAACAATTTCTCCTCCTATGTCCAGTGTACGCGGCTGGCAGCATCAGCGATTTGTCGGCGATAGATGCGGCGTTAAAAGGCATGGAGCTTCAGGTTCAAAATATTAAGAATCGGTTACGCGAAGAGACTCGAGCTATCCCTAAAGCCAAAGTAAAATTTATTGAAATTGTTTTGCGTTAGAAATTTATCGTTCTGCTCCGGTTTGTTCGATGTAATTGAATGCTTTGGATTTAAAGTATTGAAGATTGAACTATGTTTGATGCATCTTAAATAAAAATATTCCTTTTTTAAATTTATAATTGTGTTGGTTATGAGCATAACATTTGAATTTTTGTTTTTGTAATGTTTTTCTTAATTAGTAGATAGTGAGATAACCACATGAAAAAGAGCTGATTGCAACACTGAATAAAGGAATATGAGCTTATTCAGAATGAGAGTTCCTAATGCTTTTACTCTGATTGCAGAAGTTAATAGAGGCAGCACTGCAGCAACAAAAGATTTTGAAGAGCATCTCTGCTTGTGTTCCATCATACATCCCTGAAAAAATTACAAACTTGAATCAGGATAATAACAAATGGTAATATTATCTCTAGATGCTAGTATAATTTTAGGTTCACAAGATTATGATCTTTAATCTATTCTACTGGGTTTTGTTTCTATTGGTTTCAGGGCACAGAATGAAGAGTGTAGACAAGATCTAAGACTCGAGGCTTTAAAGCTTGAGGAGCCTGCACCTAAAGTAAGGAATCTCCTTCATTGCGTTGCATTTTTTTTGTATTTGTTCTTCACAAGCTCATTTCTTCTCTAATCTTTGATTGTGCTGAGCTTTGGAAGTTGCAGGATTGCATTTTGTAACCTCCAGTATGCTTGCCTTTCAGCATTTTAATAGAATAAAGAACATCAACCGACCATGAACCCTTTACTCAGATTTTTGAATTGAGGTTTTTGATGATGTAAAAGATATGCAGTTTTGAGTTAGGGCCTCTGTATCACCTTTAACCAAATTTCACAAAGGCAGGGCACAAGTTGAGAAAAAGGTTGAATTGAGGCTTGCATTTAAATTACTTTGTTATAGATATAATATTGTAGCGTATTAACAGACTTGGTCATGTTCTTGAATCCTTAGTTGATACGTTGCGCTCATTGTTCATTCGTATTGGATTTGAGCCCTGCATTACTTCTTGGAAATGATTGAGAACCAATCAAGTGATTATCAGAATGTGAAGGAAAGTGGTTGATTGTTGATGTCTATTCTTTGTCGATCCAGGGTATCATACTTCAGTAAAATTAAGATTCTCATGAATTTGGAGAGGTCACTATTTCAAATGTTTTAGCTGGATGGTGCTTGAATTTTTTTTGGAGAACCTATGTATTCTACTGTAATAGCTTTTGTCTCACTGGCATTAAACGAACTCTAGAGCTAAAATATACAGTGCAGAGTTTAGTATAAATGAAACTTTTGCATTTTATATTTTCACTTTCTACTCCAGGAGAAGAAAGGTCGAGCGCCCCCTCCAATGTGGTATATTACTGCCGAAGAACTTAATTCAGTGCCACCGTAAGTGAAATCTGTTTTAAGCAAACAGTGTTTCAGCTCTGATCTGGAATAAATGAAAGATATTCTCAGATTTATTCTTTTATTTGCCCATTTAAGCAAGTAGGTCTAAGATTTAGCAACTTGTAGGTACATGAAGCAAAGACTCACTTTGGATAAGATGAATGCTGCAATTGGTGACATGGCAAAGTATGCTGAAGCAAATGCGCACCTTATCACAGCACCAAGAAAAAAGGTGTCTGTTGCTTGTCATATTCCCTGAATCTTACGTTCCCCAATTCGACTGGTCCTTATTTGTTTCAAATTGTGCAGCTTGCAGACCACAACTTGGACAAGGCTCTGGTAAGTTTATTGTCTCGGACAGGTTTACATGCATGTTATAAAATTGTTGATGCCTTTTGTAGTTATTTATCTACTTGTATAGCATGCTTTTTGGGAAAGGTATTGAAACTGCTGATTCTGCCATTTACTCCTCTAATATTGTATAGAGGGCTAATGCAGCTAAAATTCCAACAGTAGGTGATTAAAGAAAACCCCAGCAGATAGTTTGTGCATATAACTTACTAAATTAGGTATCAAATGTAAAATTGTTGAATATTTTTTCAGGGGCTAGCTTGTGATTGTTCTGTTTTCCATTGTGTTCGTGTTAATTATTCAGCTTACGGACAATTAATTTGTATTGTACAACTTTTGTAGCAACTGAGAGAAATTTCAATGGCAGACTCAGTAAAAGGAAAACACTTTTTCCTAGAGTCAGATATAAAAGGACCTTCCCTAAAACTTGACAACACTGGAAGAGCACTACTGACGGTTAGTGTTTCTTATCTGTACCGCCTCCCTATAACAATTTTGGTGCCTTAATCAGCTGAAGCAATTTTCATATAATCATAATATCAGTTCAAGATATGAGCACTATCTTTGCCATGTTATCATCCGTGTAAAATTTTGTATTCACAAGATGAACAAATAGTTGGAGGATCTAATCACCATTTGTTTTGACCTTGTAGGTGCTTAGGCATCTCGGGCGTATAAGCGAAACTCGAATTGGTCATGACCGTGTCATCATCCTGTTGAGGCCTTAACATATATCTTCAAACAAAAATTTAGGAGGTTCCGTGTTCTCAAACAGTGCAGTAATTGTTGGATAAATGTTCCTTGGTTTGGATGAGGAGTGGCATTGTATTCTTCAGTTATAGCTGCCCTCTAGGCTCCACTAAAGATTCTTTATATATATATATATATATTTTCATACATATGTTTTGGTTCTTTCATTTTACCACGTAAAGCATTTCTATATGCATGTCTACCATTTCTCATAACAGTAGTGCTTCTCAGTTGCAATTACCTATATTCATCAGAGTATGTTATTACATCATGCTGAAGTATCACAAACTTCTTTGTCTTTGTCTTTGTCTTTGTGTGTGTGTGTGTGTGTGTGTGAGAGAGAGAGAGAGAGAGAGAGAGAGAGAGAGAGAGAGAGAAACTCCTTGATTCATATTACTTAAAGGTGAAAGCAGTGACAGCTGACATGCCATTGACACAGCAACAGAGCAGGCAGCAAAATCAAAGTGACAATTACAAGCAAGTACAAATCAAGAAACAGGTGGAGAGTACAATCCTTCTCAGCAGACAAAGCCTTTTGGCACCTTCTTCCCACAGGAATTGAAGACCAGGCTTATGGCAACAGGTGCTTTAAATTTCAGAATTCCCAACACATTCCCCTTAATTGCAGTGCACAGACACAATGCAGCTTCGAGATCGGCCACGCCCTCCAAAACCGCACAGCATTCATTGCTGGGCTTCGTCCCGATAACCTCGTGGACCAGCCCCAGCCAGTCCCCACAGACACCGAACTTAAGGGTGTCTCTCGGGCACTTCACCGGTGTGGTGGAGGGCGGTAATGGAGTGGGTTTTGGAGTCGAAGGCGTCGGTGGGCATGGCACGTAGGTGGATGAAGCACAAATGGAGAATACTATGCTGAGTATAATGAGAGCAGCAACTGGATTCAGACCTGCCATTTTCTTAGCTCAAGAGGTTTTGGTGTATCAGAATTATGAATATGGGCTTTATATATAGAAACTGTAGCTAATAATTGATCTTTTTTATTGTGGGTGATTCTTGGCCGTGGGTTTCAAAAACTTCATCTAATGGTTGGTCTTGATTGAATCAAAATATAATCTCTATGTTGATGGTAGTGGCCACCCGATCTTTATGCGCAGCTGTTGATGTTTGGCCCATATGGTAAATGTTGCATGTGAAGATTTGGCTGCTGGTTCTTGTTAGTTTCTATCGCGTGGATCCAAGAAATCAATTCGGGGCACACTCCCCCTTTTGTCGTGATTCAATCTTGTATGCATTTCACGGTTGCTCGTTACATACTTCGTAAAGTTCCACGGCCAAGAAGCTCTATTTGCTTGTTTGATCAGTACATGTACGCGTTTGCTTACGTGAAAATTTGATAACATATAGTAACATATTATATAAATTACAATTCATTATCATGTCACACAGTTTGACCCTTGAAGAGCGGGGATATTTTCTTGAACAATACGACACTAAACAGCATTATAAAATAACAAAAAATCATCAAGTTGCAACATCAGTTCATAAATATTCTGATTAAGTGGGGGAGAAGAAAGTTAGGGCAGGAAAAATGGGATTGATTGGGAAGGGTTTGACGTTGATGTTAGGGGTGATCGGAGGAATATATATTGCACAGAAGTACGATTTACCCACTATTAGAAACTTGGGCGAAAGCGCGATTGTGAAGGGAAAAGTGATGGAAGAGACCTACCGGAAACCCAAGATCAATGGCTCCACCAACCCTAAAGATGTGGATCAAGCGTGATGTAATTTTTGTACTTGGATTAAGATTTCTTAGGTTCAAGAACTTTCTTTAAAAATCTGTGGTATTTTGTGTTTGTAATGAATTCATATCACTTTGATTTCAGTGGTTAATAAAGTCAAATTTTCTTCGTTATTTCTCCAAAACTACTTGTGTTAATTCCTCGATGAAGTTGTATATAGATCAGATGACCAAGCCCATCAACTCAGAATTCAACCCAGAAAAAACACAGCTACAAAAAAAACAAGAAAAAAAAGGCACGCATCTTGTTTTGATAAAGTTCCACTGGAGCTTCAAGGATTTATGCTGAGAGTTTTTGCTTGTGATAAACTTAAATCTAGAGGTGTAAACAAACCAAGTCGTTTGTGAGCTATTCGGAGCTCGACTCGAAAAAGCTCGTTTGAAATTCGTTCGTTTTGCAAACGAGCCGTACTCGAGACTCGAACCGAGCTCGATAGGATTTTCGAGCCGAGCTCGAGCTTGGGGATGTTATGTTTGTGAGCTCGAGAACATGTTCGGTTCAAACTCAAACGAGCCAGTTCACGAACATGTGAAATGATAAATTTTTTTATTTCGGTTCGAACTCAAACGAGCTAGTTCACGAACATGTGAAATAATAATTTTTTGTATATATTTAAATAATTAAAAGTAATAATAAATAAATTATATTTTTATTGGTAATTAATAAAAAAATCTAATAATAATATAATTATAGTTCTAGTAATAAATTACAAAATTTAATAATTCGAGCTCGAACTCGAACTCGAAAATGAGCAAAGTCGAACACGAGCAGAGTTCAAGCTCAAGTTCAAATATGTTTAATAAACGAGTAGTTATCGAACCGAACTCAAGCTGTTTGCAAGCTTAAAATACAACGAAACGAGTTTGACCTCAATTTAAAGCTCGAATTCAAACTCGAGGATATTAAAATTTGAACAAACTGATTAGGCTTATTTTATACATATATTTTGGGTGATTTTGATGAGTTTAAATGCTTAATATCTACTTAATCATATTTTATGAAACTAATTGAATATTTTGTGGATTTTGTAGGTGTTGATATTATTTTGGAAGAAAAAGCAGGATTTTGGAAGGAATTTAAAGCCAAGGAAGTGAAGGAAGATTTATTATGGGATAAAATTATTATTATTGAAACTTTTAATTTTAGTTGGATTTATTTCTATTAGTTGGGTTTTAGTTTTGGCCATATATCTCTCGGCCCATTTGTTTTAGGTTAGTTTTTATATTTATTAGTTAGTTGTTTGGGAATTAATCATCATATTCCACGCCTCCAAACTCTATCACATTTATTATCCCACGCCTTCATTTTATTTTGCACAGAAGAGAGACGTGAATGGGGGATTGAGGAATCAAACATTTTTCTCGTTCTTTATCATTCCAGCAGCCGGGTTTCTTGTTTTTATTTTATTTAATCTTTTGCTTTTATTATATTATGAGTTCTAGCTAATCTCTTTTATTCTGGCAACAATTAAGCAAACCCTAGCATGATTCTTATGTGAGATCTAATTTGTTATTTATCCTTTAATTCGTATGCAAGTATTTGTTGTTCTCTATTTTCTCTGTGATTTAATTGTTTCAATCCGCTAGGTAGTCGCGAATATTTAATGAGTTGGAATTAATTAATAGCCAATTAAATCGGCCATACGTAATCGTGGTTTAGGTTTGATTAGTGGTAAATTGACCTTCAGGTCAAGGGAATAACAATCTTAATTCGGTAATCCTGCATCATAGTTTATCGGTTTTGAATCGGTTCTCTCTAGTTCTTAATGCTGTCGATTCATTAAATCTATAGAGTGTCTCTTACGGTTGTCAGTCGATTAGAGAAATAGTTAGTGAAGCGTCTTCCTAATTATCGAGAAGCTAAGGAGAGATAAGATCGCGTCAGAAGCGTCTTCGGTGGTCATAACTGGTTTATTTGCATGAGTTAAAGTTATCTTTGCATCAATGAGCAAAATATCAAGCTAGAGTGGAATTAATTGGTTGCTGGAATATCCTCACGCATTTGTTACCTATCTCAATTTTATTCTCTTTAATCAAAATTCAATTCTTATTTCTATTTATCGTTTATTTAATTATTCATAGTTTTAGTAATCTCAATTTATTCGTGGTTACGTTGCAGGTCGAAAGTTTAGAGAATTTCGCGGTCCCTTGGGAGCGATTTTGCTTACTGCTGTCTGCACGGTTTGGGCATACCGACTGTCTGTCAGTCAATTATTTTTGGTGAAAAGCGACGCACCAAATTTTGGCGCCGTTGCCGGGGATCAGTTTAAGCAGTGATTCTGTCTAATTTTCGGTTTGCCATTTTATTTATGTTATTTTCTTTTAGTTTATGCCTCGTTCTTCTCAAATGCGGTGAATTAATTTTTAATCACGAGATCGAGAAGATCGCACTGATATGAAAAAAGAACTAAGGAGTTAAAGAAGGGTGCTAGATCAAATTCACTAGACTCGAAGTTGAACATATAGTTGAAGTTCCAATGGGTGACAAGAGGCACATTGTGAATCCTAATCCGCCAAGAGCTCAGTGATAAAGGAATTAGCCGCCATAGGAGCAATCGTCCGTTGTGCATCGTTCGCCAACTATCAATGGAAATCTGAAATACGACTGGTTTTATTCAAGTGCTACCTAAGTTTGGGGATTTACGGAGAGAGTGCACACAAGCACCTTGTCGAGTTTGATTTAGTTTTGCGACTTTACGCCCTAATGGTTTTTAGAAGATAATTTGAAATTGCTAACTTTCTCACACATTGCGAGGCAAAGCTCGAGATTGGCTTTTGATCTTCCTCCTAGTTCGATTCGAACTTGGGATGATTGGAAGAGCAATTTTGAGAAATTCTTCCCCGAATCAAGAGTCGCAAATTTGAGAATGGCTATCGGTAGCATTAAGCAAAAAAAAGCAGAGCTTGTCGACTATTGGGGCGGTTTCAAAGAATTGTGTCGTAAATGCCCCGATCATGGATTTTCGAATATCAATTGCTTACTAACTACTTTTATCGTGGTATGTCTGCTCTTGATAGGAAAATTGTTGATGCTGTTTGCGGGGGAAGTTTAACCAACAAAATATTGGAGGAAGCCACACAACTCATTGCTGATATGGTTTCCAATGGACAACAATATGAAGATGAGGATGATGACCGTTATAGACCAGTTCACATGACAGAAAACTCATGAGTGAACGAGAAAATTGATGCTCTAACTTCTTTAATTAGAGGCTTTGCGTAGCTCAAACTCAGAAGATGAAATGTGAGATTTGTCTTGAAAATACTCATTATACTGATGTTTGTCCTACTTTGCAGGAAAATCGCACTGAGCAAGCATGTATGGGATTTGGAGATGAGCAACATATGAATGCACAAAGGTATAGGAGAAACGATCCTTTCTCCAACACATACAATCCAGGATGGAGAAACCACCCAAATTTCAGATGGAATCAGCAAGAGCCTGGAATTTATGCGCAGAAACCTGCGCAAGCTGGTCAGTATGCCCATCCCGCCCGTGCAGAACCGAATATGAGTGATATCATGAAGAGTCTCGCCTAGAGTAATGAGATTGTCAAGAACTTGGTGCAAAGCCAGCAAGCATTCCAACAAGAGACACAAGCCGCGTTGGGAAGTATGGGAACACAGATCACTCAGCTGGCCACTCAAATGAATCGGATACAAAATAACCAAGGGAAACTTCCATCTCAAACGGAGTTGAATCCAAAGGAGAACGTGTCTGCTGTTATTCTAAGGAGTGGAAAGATGTTAGTTGAACCGGAGCCTAAAAAGAAAGATGAGGAAGTAAAACATGAAGAAGCTGAGAAAACCCAAGGCCATGAGGAGCTACAGACTTCCACAGAGGTCAACTCCTCAAAGGTAAGTGGAGAACCTAAAGTTTCAAATTCTCAATCATTGATTACACCTCCATTTCCTTCCAGGTTGGCACGAAACAAGGAAGAGGAGGATGACAAAGATATTTTGGAAGTTTTCAAGAAGGTGGAGATAAACTTGCCTCTGATTGATGCAATTAAACAAGTTCCCAGGTACGCAAAATTCTTGAAGGAGCTTTGCTCTAAAAAAATGAAGTTTGGGAATGATGCAAAAATTAGAGTAAGTGAGAATGTGTCTGTTGTTATTCAAAGAAAATTGCCGCAAAAGTGTAAGGATCCTGGTATGTTTACTATTCCATGCATAATTGGCAATCAGAGGATCGAGAAAGTCATGTTAGATCTAGGCGCATCAATAAATGTCATGCCATACTCTGTGTATAAGGACTTAAATTTAGGGCATTTGAAACAAACTGGTGTTGTCATTCAATTAGCAGATAGGTCTAATACATATCCAGAAGGTGTTGTTGAGAATATTCTTGTGAAAGTAAATGATATGTATTTTCCTGCAGATTTTTATGTTGTTGACATGGATGATTCTGCTTCTCTAAGAAGATCTTTGATTTTATTAGGAAGACCATTCATGAAAACTGCTAGAGCAAAAATTGATGTAGATAAGGGTCTTTTGAGCCTCGAATTTGATGGAGATATAATCACATTTAATGTATTTGAAGCTATGAAGCATGTTGAAGATCCCGAACTGCTTTTCATGGTTGATATTATTGACCTATGGTTGATAACTTTGTTGAGAATTTCGAGGATGATGAACTAGAGCACGTTCTTGTTAGTGCATTGAGTGAAGAAGATGGAAAACAGAGGA
The DNA here is from genome assembly GCA_036937905.1 of Salvia rosmarinus. Lineage (NCBI taxonomy): Eukaryota > Viridiplantae > Streptophyta > Magnoliopsida > Lamiales > Lamiaceae > Salvia > Salvia rosmarinus. Next base: position 12,558,110 of record CM072813.1, on the reverse strand, counting down.
GAATGACGCCATTAAAGAGATTATCGGTGATGTACTGCAGAAAAAGTTCCATTCGGCACTGTCGAGCAGGTTGCCCATCCCGACCAGTACAGAACGGATTTTTCCATCTGTTGAGAAACCACCCAAGTTGGAATTGAAAAATTACCTCAACATTTGAAGTATGTGTTCTTGGGGGAGCACGACACACTGCCGGTCATAATAAGCAAAGACCTTCGTGAAGAACAAGAGGAATTTGACTTGGAAATCAAGGATAGGAAGGGAGCCGAGAATTTAGTTGTTGATCATCTCAACAGACTGCCGAATGACCCAGCTGGTATGCCCATACCGCACGATCCTCCAGATAGACAACAGTTTGCAATAGAAGAGATGAAGATAGTTGAGTTTCAAGAGATGAACTTGGCTACTTCCGTACTCAACTCCTGATCGTACCACCATGGTGTCGGCCTTGGACCTTAAACAAAGGCGCGCTTGGGAGCTTACCCAAGATTTCTTTTCACCTTTATCTTTATTTCATGTTTGTTTTTAATTTTCAGTTTGTTAAAAAAAAAACGAAAAAAAAGTTGCTGATTTGGGTTTCTTTTGGCAGGTTTTGCAAGAATAGGGGTGCATCCATTAATTGCTGGAAAAGGAAGACAATATCGCTATGGATCGTCGCCTCACACAGATGGAGCAACACTTTGACCATCCCCACCCACCACCTTCGACTGAGCATTGAGCACTTCAGGGAAGTCTCTTTTTGCTTTTGTTTTTCTTTTTCTTATCTTATTGAGGTTTTTGAAAGATAAATGGACTAGATATTAGATATGGGCCCGGTTAATTAAATGTTAGACATTGTTAATTAAACTAAAGCCCATTCAATAGTAGTGGGTGGTTATCTTTATAATGGAATGTTAATCTTTGAGATTAACGTGAAAAGAAGAATACAAAAACACACTACAGAAAAACGTACTGAAATATTCAATAGGAGTTTCTTGGCTTCTCTGGTTGAATATTGATATCGATGAATTGTTCCTGCGACTGATTAAAGACACGTGGATACCATAGTTGTGGAAACGAATCCATTGGAAGCTTTACTACTACATTGGAAGCGTTAAACACGTAAGTCTTCGATCTTCGTGTTCTAGGGCTCATCGCATGCTTTAATTATAGATCTAGATCAGTTCTTGATGTTTTATTCCGCTGCGCATTAGATGTTGTCAAGAACGAATCCTAACAGTGGTATCAGAGCCCGGGGCTCGATTTATAATTAATTCGTGATCTATTAATTGTGGATTAATCAAAATTTTGAATTTCGATTTCGATTCGATTTTATTTTCATTTCTTTTTATTATTCTTATAATTAGATTTTGGAAAAGAAAACGAAAATGGAAAAAGAAAATTGAATAATCTGAAAATCTGATTTTGAATCTGGATTCTGTAATTGGAAATCTGGAAATCTGTTTTAAAATTGATTTCGCCGGAGATTGGATTCATCGGAGAGTGGCTGTCGGGACTCCTTCTTCACGGCCGGAGCTGCGGTCTCACGGACGACGGTCGACGACGCGGCGCGAGGCGCTCGCGATCGTCGCCGCCGTCAAACACTGAAATCCAAAGAAATTGATAAACTGATTTTTGGAAAATCTGAATCTGTTTTCAAATTGCTTCACCGGCAACTCTTAACCGTCGTGCCGCGCCGGGACTCGGCGTCTGCGTTCTCACGGATGGCGGTCGACGACGCGGCACGAGGCGCCGCGCTCGCCGCCGCCGCCGAGCCATTCTGTAGAGCGGGAGGCGCCGCCAGCGCGCGCGCTGGCGTGGCGTGTGCCGAGCCGAGCGTCCGTCGCGCAGTCGTCGGGCGGAGTTGGGAACGCGACGCGACGGAGGAGGCGGCGGCGCGACGCGCGTCGTCCGAAAACCCTAACGCGAGCGTTGGGCTGTGCGTGGGCTTGGCTGGCGCGACGTGCTGGGCTTCGTTAGCGAGATGGGCTTCCGCAAATATGCGTTGGGCCGTTTTCCGTTTCGCGAGCTGGGCCGAGGAGTTGCGCTGGGCCGCAAGCTACGCGGGCTTTGAGCCTTCTTAGTCTGGGCAATGTTCTGGGCCAATTTTGCTATTGGTGTGACCCGTAAAAGGTCAGAACATAAAAAAAAAAAGGTGGTGGGCTTCGAAATTTTCTAAGGTGGGTAAAGCTTGTTTTGGTGCGCTTACGGGCGCGGTTTTGAAGTGTTTTGGGCGTTTGGATTAATATGACCCTTTTGGTCATAATGATTAAAAAAAAAAAAAACCTTTATTAATTTAGAATTAATAAAATCTAATTTCAATTACACAAAGATTAATTTATTAATTGGATTAATAAATTTTGTTTAATGTTATTTATTTGAAATAATAACATTAATTTTGATTTTGTATTAATTTAGAATTAATACAATCTAATTATGTACATGGATTTAATTTATTAATTTAGAATTAATAAATTTAATCACAATTTAGAAATTAATTTATTAATTAGATTAATAAATTTTAATTATATTATTATTTTGAAATAATAATAATATAAGATTTGATTTTATATTAATTTAGAATTAGTATAATTTACTAATGTACATGGATTACTTTTATTAATTTAGAATTAATAAATCTAATCACTATTTTGGACATTAATTTATTAATTAGATTAATAAATTTTAACTTTATTATTATTTTTGAAATAATAGTATAAAGTTTGATTTTGTATTAATTTAGAATTAATATGATTTACTATGTTCATAATTTAAGAATTGATTTATTAATTAGATTAATAAATCTTGTTTGATTATTATTTTAGAAATAATAATGCTAAATGAATATTTATATTAATTTGGAATTAATATAAATGCTTGAATCCACTTTTAATTAGAGAATTAAATTATTAATTAGATTAATGAATTTATTCGTTGAGCCCTATTTGCTGTTTTCTGTGATAAGCATGCTATTTGATTTTATGCTTATTTTAACTATAGTAGTTAGAGACCGCTTTTATTGTTTGGGTAGGCGGTGCCCAATACTTGTAGTTCGTGTTACTATGTTTGGGTAGGCGGCGCCCAATATATGTGGTCCGCATTTCATGCCTGGTGGCGGCACCCAAGAATTGTTTTGATTTAATATTGGATATTAAATATACAATTAGTATCACATATTTTATCCCCAAAATACAAGTCTTGTTTCTTTGAAACAAACGTGTAAATCCATCATAATTGTTTGAGTCAATAACCTTTTCGACCAAGAGTTTTACACCCCGTGTTTACTCCCAAATCTCTGAGGCGAGGCTCACTCATAGATGTATGGTTAGCATCGTGTGGTGGGGTTGACTTGCTTAATTATTTTGAAACGACCAAAGCGATCAAAATAATTAGTGGACACATATTAATTGGATTAATAAACCAAGAATTGAGGACTTTTGTTGCATTCGGATTCAAACCGACCAAGTGTCATTATTGTAGTCATCACCGCAGAGCTGCAATGATGCAGACTTAATCGATGCAAAACTGTTGCTGCAATTGGCTTTGAGGCCTACTGAGTGATATTATTTGTAGTAATCAGCCCTCGCAGAGGCTACAATAATATTGACTTGGATCTTGGACCACTAAGATTTATATTTATTATATATCCGTATATTGCATTTGGGGGTGCAATATATGTTAAAATTAGTGGGAGCTAATCAATACAATAAACCCTTGTTTGATTAGTGATACGATTGTGATCTGTGTTTACTTTGTTCTAATTTTGTTCGAATTTCTGTAAATTTTTTGTTCGGTTACGATGTCGACTATGTTGTTTAAATGTTTGGAAGAAACAAATTGTTTGACTGGGTCAAACTATCCGGATTGGCTACGTTGCCTGCGCTTGGTATTAAGGACGGATAAGATTGAGTATGTCTTGGACAAACCAATCAGTATCATCCTTGATGAGAATTCTCCTGAGTATGCCTAGTTTGACAGGATTGCTCATGAGAAGCACGTTGAGGATGCTATGTCGGCTCAGGGCATTATGTTGACTTCTATGAGTTTGGAACTCCAAAGGTAACATGAATGCATGCTACCCTATGAAATGATTCAACACTTGAAGAGTTTGTTTGCCTCAGAGGCACATACCTTGGAGTATGAGATACTCCGAGATCTCTCCAAGTGCACGCTTCATGAGAAGGGGCACTGTAAGAGAGACTGCCCAAAATTTAAGGCACAAGGTGCAATGGGTAATAGCTCATGTATATTTGTCGTTGAGATAAATATGTCTATAAACAATTCACATTCTTGGGTATTAGATACTGGCTGTGGCTCACACATTTGTAATAATGTGGAGGGGCTTTGTGACAGCAGAAAGGTGAATCCTGGGGAGGTCGACCTACGCGTGGGAAATGGAGCAAGAGTTGTTGCCGAACGCGTGGGGACTTATAGATTGGATCTTCCTTCGGGTTATAGACTAGATTTACATGATTGTTATTTCGTTCCTACGATTTCAAAGAATATTATTTCCATTCCTATGTTGGACATTGAAGGGTTTTCCTTCCATTTTGGAAATGGTAAATGCTCGTTTTCTCATAACGGAGTGTCTTATGGAAAAACTTTACTTACGAATGATTTATATATGCTTGAATGTGAACGAGATATTCTCAATGTGCAAAACAAACGACCTAAGCTAAGTAATACGAATAATGCTACTTATATTTGGCATTGTAGACTTGGTCATATCAATGAGAAAATGATAGCAAGACTGAGAAAATTGGATTATCTCACACCATTTGATTTTGAATCATATGGTACTTGTGAATCTTATCTCAAAGGAAAGATGACTAAGAAATCACTTTCTGGGAAAGGGTTACGTGCCAAAGAATTGCTAGAGTTGATCCACTCAAGCAAAAGGTGGACCGTTTCCAACTCAAGCAAAAGGTGGATATTCGTACTTCATAACTTTCACTGATGATTTTTCAAGATATGGATATGTGTATCTGATGAAACAAAAATCCGAGGCTCTTGATAAATTTAAAGAGTTTAAGTTAGAAGTCGAGAAACAACTTGGAAAAGTATTAAGAATCTTCGATCAGATCGAGGAGGGGAATACTTAAGCCGAGAATTTCTTGATTACTTGAAATCACATGGAATCCGGTCAGACTGGACACCTCCGGGAACACCACAGCTGAATGGTGTATCCGAGAGAAGAAATCGAACTTTATTAGATATGGTTAGATCCATGATGAGTTTCGCAAGTCTCCCTTTATTCTTTTGGGGCTATGCCTTACTAACTGCCGTTTATATTCTGAATAGGGTTCCATCTAAATCAGTCGAGAAAACGCCATATGAACTATGGTGTGGTAAAATGGCAAGTCTTAAACATATGCAGACCTGGGGTTGTCCTGCTTTTGTTAAGAAAATGCTGACTGATAAGTTGGAATCTAAAAGTGAGAAGTGTTATCTTGTGGGATATCCTAAGGAAACTAGAGGATATGAATTCTACTCACCTGGAGATCACAAGGTGATCATTTCTAGGAATGTGACGTTTCTTGAAGACTCTTATGTTTCCAAGGAACAAGGTCATAACGAGGTAGATCTTGAAGCAATTCAAGAACCACAAAACGACACAGAGGACGAAGGATTGTTTAATGGTGTAAACAAGAATACAGTGGGAGTATTTGATGATCTATTGGGATGGGAAATGACTCTTAGAGGGCCACCACCAACTCAAGAAGACAATGAGATTCATCAAATACAAGATGACACAATAGTTGTGCCACCTCCACCTCAAGAAAATCATGATGAAATTCTTGAGAAAATCCAAAATGTTGATCAGATCAACACGGAAGAACCTACTCACGTTCAGAATGAACAGCCTGAACCTGCGTAAACAACCCAACTCTATAGGCCACAGAGGACTCGTCGTGCACCCGAAAGATTGAATCTAATGGTTGAGAACCAAGATGATGAAGTCGAATCGGATGATGACGAACCTAAGACCTATAATGAAGCGGTGTCTGACACCGATTCAAAGATGTGGCTAGAAGCATTAATATCTGAAATGGACTCGATGTATTTCAATCTAGTCTGGGAACTAGTTGATGACTTACCAGATGGGGTTTACCCCATAGGCTGCAAATGGATCTTCAAAAAGAAGAGAGATGCAGATGGTAAGATACAAACCTACAAGGCTAGGTTGGTGGCAAAGGGTTATAGTCAACGCGAAGGCATTGACTATGATGAGACCTTTTCACCAGTTGCAAAAATCAAGTCCATTAGGATATTACTTGCAATAGCTGCATACTACAATTTTGACATTTGGCAAATGGATGTCAAAACCGCGTTTCTCAATGGAGAACTAGAAGGTGATGTCTACATGACTCAGCCTGAAGGTTTTGTGTCCAAAGAGAGGCCGAATGCAGTATGTAGGCTAAAGAAGTTCATTTATGGACTTAAGCAAGCATCGAGGAGTTGGAATATTTGTTTTGACAGAGCTATCAAATTGTTTGACTTTGTCAGAAGCAAATAGGACCCATGCGTTTATAGTAAACGCGAGAATGGAAACGTTGTCTACCTGGTCATCAAGATCTATCGGGATAGACCTAATAGATTGTTGGGGCTATGGTGGACATCCAAAGCTATCAGTGACTAGGTACACTGATGCTAGTTTCCAAACAGAAACAAACATATTTCAAGACGATATCATCTGATTAGAGAAATAATAGAAATGAACAATGTAAAATTAGAAAGAGTACCCACTGATGATATCTTAGCTGACCCTTTTACCAAGCTGTTGTGAGAGCTTGTGTGTTAGACATGTGGGATGTTGGCTTTGATTCAGTGAGAGTTTAAAGTTTGTATGTTTTAGAAACTCCTTTGTTGAGACATACTTATTTTTTATCACAATCGAAGATAATGTTTTATCTATGGGTTTTGTACATTTAATGGAATAATTATTTTGATGTTTGTCGTTATTTTCTTATTTGTTCCCTTGAATTATCACTGTCATTTTTGCTGTGAGACATCAATGATATAGTATAATTCTAAAATAGCCATAACCAATGATCATCAAGAATGGGATATTGATGATATGTTATAGGTTAACATGTGGTCTGCATCACATTCTTAGAGAATGTAGTGGTTCTCACAACTACGAGATATTTGATATCCGTGATGGACACATGAATACTTTGGAGAGTATTGGTATACCCAACTATTAAATCGTTTGTTTGATGTCTACGATTTCTTAGTGTGTGGAGTATGTAATAGTCCTTAGACTTGAGGTCATTATACATTTTGTTTGTTGAGTGCTGTACTTTGACCAAGGCAACGCTTGCGAGTGGCAAGACACGGCTTGGATTGGGTGCATCATGAGACAAATGAAAATGGTAGTTGAGCCAAGAATGAGATTCATTCCTCGATTAGATTTTCGAGTGAGCACTCATTTTCTCTATATTATTCGACCATAAAGTCATTGGCCAATGCAAGAGATATATTCAATTAAAGTAATTGAATATGATCATATGAGTCTTATAATAAAGATGAGAAAAATGGTTGAGCTATTGGGATAGACACATAGCAAAATCCTAGGCTCAATCGAGTGTGTCATGAATGAAAGGATATTACATAAACTTCATGTAAATGTTAGTTTACTGTTTTCCACGTAAACGTCCATCATATATCGAGTTCGCTGCACAACGTAGTCCAAGAGTTTTGTGCAGACTTTGATTAGATCATCGTTGGTAATGGGGGCCTATTGGGTCACACTATCAAGTGTATTGTTAATCAGTTCAAGGATATATGCATGGTGCACAGTATGTTGTCTAATGTAGTCCAAGTGGGAGATTGAAAGATAAATGGACTAGATATTAGATATGGGCCCGGTTAATTAAATGTTAGACATTGTTAATTAAACTAAAGCCCATTCAATAGTAGTGGGTGGTTATCTTTATAATGGAATGTTAATCTTTGAGATTAACGTGAAAAGAAGAATACAAAAACACACTACAGAAAAACGTACTGCAATATTCAATAGGAGATTCTTGGCTTCTCTGGTTGAATATTGATATCGAGGAATTGTTCCTGCGACTGATTAAAGACACGTGGATACCATAGTTGTGGAAACGAATCCATTGGAAGCTCGGAAGCTTTACTACTACATTGGAAGCGTTAAACACGTAAGTCTTCGATCTTCGTGTTCTAGGGCTCATCGCATGCTTTAATTATAGATCTAGATTTGTTCTTGATGTTTTATTCCGCTGCGCATTAGATTTTGTCAAGAACGAATCCTAACAGTTTTCACACATTGAGGACAATGTGTAGTTTAAGTGTGGGTGATTTTGGAGTCATATGTCTATTGGGGCTATCTTTTGCTGTGTATGGTTTTTTATTCGTGTTTTGGCCATTGTGAGAGAAATAACATGAATGGAATAGATTGGAATATTGTGATGTGATTGTTTGGTTGATTTCCTTGATGAAAATAATTTTGTGAAAGCCCTTATGTGTCTAAGGATGAGAAAATGTGCTTAATTGATCAAATTTTTGAATACCTACTCAAATATGTGAGGATTGAGCTTATGAGCAAAATTATGAAATGCTCCTTATTTCTTTGTTGAGAGGTTATGTATTCTTGATATCTTAATGTCTGGTTTGCCTTGTTGTCATAGTTGAACTTATGAAGTTGAATTCTTGCATGAAAATGATTTAGGCATTTGTTTTGAATTGATAATTGTTAACCATCTTATATTTCCCTAGAGAGCCCACTTGAGCTTTAACCTTTTCTTGATGAATGAAAGCCACAAAAATAATGAACCATAGCCTTTTTAGCATTCTTTTGTCCCACCAACAATTTGCAAGTAGTTGAGGAAGATGGAGTGATAAGTGATAGTGATTTGTTGAATTCTAGCTATTTGGGAAAGTTGGTGTATTTTGTTCTGTTGAAAGGTGGTTGGGTTTGTGAAATGATGAGAATTAAGAGCACTGATGTGGGTGTGGTTACATATTGATAAATGTGTTATTGCCAATTTTTGGTTACTTGTTGGCTGCTGCTTCTAAGTATTAAAAAAAAAAGAGTTGAAAGAAAAAGAAAAGAAAAAAAGAAAAGAAAAGAGTTTGTAGCAGAATACTAAAAAAAGAAGAAGAAGAAGTCAAGGAGGGAGAAGGAATGTTAGGGAGTAAAGTAGAATATTTGGGGTTTGTTTTGGGAGTACACATGTGATGAACTGCTTGCATTTTGTTGGATTTAATAACCATTTTCAATATTTTTGTTTCTCCTACCGATGCACCCTAGCCCCATTACAACCTATGAAAGTCCTAATGATTTATGTTTGAATTTCATTTCATTTTGGTAGAGATAGTGACATATTGGCAAACTTGTGATGGATAGAGTCACGATACTTTAGTGTGAATTTATCTTGTCCTTGATTTTTGAGCGATCTTGAGTGAATCTTGTGAGGCTGGATTGATTGCACTATTTTGACTTGGACGAAGGGTGTATACATGAAGTTATTGGAATCAAGAAATGGTTTGTGGTATGAAAAATGGTTATATTTTGATCTTGACTATGATTGTTGTTTCTTGATCAATGGCCAAGTGTTGTTTTTTTTCTTGAATCGAGTCCCTACCTAGTTTTGTTCTTCTATCTTTTGTTTAGCTTATGCTCGAGGACGAGCATTATTCAAGTGTGGGGGGATTTGATTAGGCGTATTTTATATATATATTTTGGGTGATTTTAATGAGTTTAAATGCTTAATATCTACTTAATCATATTTTATGAAGCTAATTGAATATTTTGTGGATTTTGTAGGTGTTGATATTATTTTGGAAGAAAAAAGGATTTTGGAGGAATTTAAAGCCAAAGAAGTGAAGGAAGATTTATTATGGGATAAAATTATTATTATTGAAACTTTTAATTTTAGTTGGATTTATTTCTATTAGTTTGGTTTTAGTTTTGGCCATATATCTCTCGGCCCATTTGTTTTAGGTTAGTTTTATATTTATTAGTTAGTTGTTTGGGAATTAATCATCATATTCCACGCTCCAAACTCTATCACATTTATTATCCCATGCCTTCATTTTATTTTGCATGTAAGAGAGGCGTGAATGGGGATTGAGGAATCAAACATTTTCTCGTTCTTTATCATTCCAAAGTAGGGTTTCTTGTTTTTTATTTTATTTAATCTTTTGCTTTTATTATATTATGAGTTCTAGCTAATCTCTTTTATTCTGGCAACGATTAAGGAAACCCTAGAATGATTCCTATGTGAGATCTAATTTGTTATTTATCATTTAATTCGTATGCAAGTATTTGTTGTTCTCGATTTTCTCTGTGATTTAATTGTTTCAATCCGCTAGGTAGTTGCGAATATTTAGTGAGTTGGAATTAATTAATAGCCAATTAAATCGGCCATACGTAATTGACACGCTGTCGTTTAGAGTTCAAAATAAATTTATAACCTATTGCGCGTAGCCAGCGATAAGTATAGGGTCGATCCCACGAGGAGTTGGTGTAGCAATCTCTGATGTCACGATGTCACTTAAAAGAAATGAGGGTGGTGTAATTATCTTGATCACTATAGGTATGGCTAAAGTAACCTGAAACAAACTCAAAGGAATATCAAATAATAAGACGAGTCTGGCTTGGGCAACAACTTCGTGAAGACGATTAGCACTCGGTCCTAGGTGCAAAGGTTTTCATTACATGACATGCATCAACCGGTTATAAGAGACATACGTCGTGACCCCGTTTTCACGCGTCACGCCCACGATGCACCCCTCCAAATCCATCCTTTCTGTGTAAAGAAGGCAAGGGACACCCTATGCAAACTATCTAACCCGTAATGCCCACGCACGAGGACACCTCAGTACATGCAAACCACAGACAACGTTATGATCTAGACAGACCCGGTATTGCAAAGGCAATGCTAGGACTACTCCAACTCGTCCACACCGGTCAGATTATTTGGGGTGCGGGACACCGACACCTTAATCCAATTATTACTTGCAACCTCCTTACCCACTATGTTATTTGCAACTAACACACCGAGTTTGGCTAAGTTATATAATGCCCAGGACCTAGTGCTTCGGGAACACACGCATGCAGATCGTAATGCCCTACTTAGACCTTTCGAGTTATATTAATCATGCTCCACTTAGTCACGCCCAAACCAGAATAAAGACTTAGCTAGACATAAAATAAACAAACATGCAATAGTTAATTGAAACCATAATTAAACGGAAACAACTTACTATTACTTGAACGAAATAGAAACGGCGAGCCCAAAGTGCCGCCGGCAAAACATACGACAAAGTAAATAAAAGAGTTTGCCCCGAATGGACTTAATGTATGTGATGTTGCTGGATGAATCAGATGCTAAAAGTGTGAGAGTGAGAGACGGAACGCAGAAGAGCGGAGAAGAGACGCACAAGTCGCGCCTTCATCCATATATATATAGACTGAGAGAGACTGACGATGGTAATGGCCCATGGGCTGGACAATTTGGTAGGGTTTCCTTGTTGATCGGCGCTCTTTCCTTGCCCAGATGGATCTGGGATGATCTCCTCCGGATTTCAGGGGATTTGGCTTGCGCGCGCATCCTTTCCGGATTTAGCGAGATTCACCCCGATCTCGCGTATCTTGCCCATTAGCTCTCTCTCTGCCTTCTCTTGCCCTCCTTCTTCGTCTTGGTCTCTGGTTTCTTTCTTCACTTCCGCTTGCCCATTAGCCTACCCTTCTGGAGATTGAACTTGTGCGGTCTGTAAGGAGGTCACGCCGTGAAACGGAACAGCTACTGGGGTTTGAAGCCCAGGCTGTGAGCTAAGCTCCTTGTGCCCTCGAGGTGCATCGTATCTCTATTCATCCGCCATGCAAGTTCCACTCCTTCTTGCCCATTTCTGCCCTGCCTTGCTCCCTGCAGACCAATGTGTCCTCCCGCACACAAAACATAACAAGAAAGACACAAAGACTCGATCTAGACCTAGACAAGACACGTAAAAAGAGCACAAAACTTGGGCTCTCACACACACACACTTTAAACATGCTTGTCCTCAAGCATGCACGCTGTAATTTGCCCAAGACAAAAGAAAGAAAGAAAACTCAAAATGTAAAAGGTTAGCACATTTCCACCGCAGGATATCTCGCCAATATAAGCTTCATTAGAACAAACTAGCAATTCAGTAGACTCCATTCAAGCAACGACCATCAAACAAGTCAAAATACTAATTTGAGCATATTGGGCATTTTTTCTCCAACACTGCACTCTTGTGTATAGGCTAGTGTATACGCCAGACATCTTTCATTTCGACTATGCCATAGCTCATGTGTCTCTACCATCTCCACCGCTTAGACAAAGTTTTAAACATTCATCCTTAGGTATTTTATTTGGTTGTAATGGGGCTTAAGACATAGGTGGGAAATTTTTGGAACGAGGCTAAGATCATCATGGACTCAGGTTCGAGGAATTTATTTTGTCCTCCATGGATTTTCCTTCGCCTTTTTTCTTACGGGCCTCAGCACAACCATCTTAGGACTTCGTCAATATATATTCTTTTATTTCAAGTCCTTCATTTTTCTTTCAATTCTGGGTACCTTCTTTATATTGGGCATTTTGCCCGTTTCTTTGAAATTCGGGTAACCCTTTCTTTTCTTGCCCATTACGAGGCTATCGCTTCTTCCCTTTTTATTCGCCTTCTCTTCTATTAGCTCCCGAGTCTAATTGACCGGTAGCTTTTTCCGAGCTAATTTAAGTGAATGAAAGAAATTATTAAGCTCGAGGGGCTGAACGAGGGATTAACATTAGGTAGGACATTTTTGGCTCAGTGGGCTATTTGAAAGAAAAATATGCCTAAGTCATCTAAATGTTTTAGCTAAGTCAATAAGGCCTCGACATGAGAGTGCATGCAAGTTCTAGCAAAAGCCTAATGAAGATGTCAATAATCACACAAGAAATGAAACTGTGTTGATCAAGATATAACAGTTTAAGCTCAAATCTCACCATGTGTGCTCAAATTCAATTCGTCATCCTTATTTACATACGGTCATGATCAAACAGAATTCCTAAAACTACTAGCATTATTCAAAACAAAGCAAAATACAGGCCAATCAATCCCACCAAATTTAAACATGCCAACCGACACACAAAAAACGGAAACCCCTCCCCACTCACACACTTTGCGTTGAGCAAAGTGGGTGAACAAGGAGGGAACACAAACAACAAACAACGAAACGAACTGAGCAAGGTAGGCAGTCCCCCTACTCACACACTTTGCCTTGGGCAAAGTGGGTCGAAATGGGACCGACCTCTTAACTCAAACAAACAAAACAAACGCAACCCCCTTCACTCACACACTTTGCCTAGGGCAAAGTGGGTGAGGGAAAGGGGTTGACCACCAACAACAACAAAAAACAAAACAAAAAACAAACAACAAAACAAAAACAAAAACGAAACAAAACAGAAAACAAAAAACAAAAAGGGAGGACAAAGGTCGGGAAGCGGATACCGAATCCGCGTGGGCAAAGTAGGCTAGCATGGCATCATGGGTCGCTTTTTGTTGTTCCTCTATCCTGGTCAAGCGGGCTTTGATGTCATCATCTTCCTCCTGGCTATCTCCGACTCTCCTCCCGGCTAATCGAGATCAAGCGAAGGCCGCTCGTCATCGTGGTCGGGCCCGTGAAGACTAGTTTGTCGTCCTGGTCATAGTAGATGTCCTTCATGCGCTCCAGATAGCTGTGTCGATATACTCGGGCTCGCCTGTGTCGGTATTTGCTTCGCCCTGACCTTGACCGTGGCCAAGACGGTCACCAAATGGGCAAGAGAAATCCTCGCTTGGGATGAGTCGATGTCCTTGAAGTGGGCTGCGCAAACGCTGAAAAATTAATCTTGTGGCCATGCCACATGCACCACGAATGAACAACCTCGCCGGGAGATGGAGTTGTTGTCCACCTTCCCAAGAAATCAGAGACGCGAGGCGATGACACATCCTTAGCGCATTGCTCCTCACCATTGCCCTTAGTGTATCCCGACTTCAATGTTGTGCCCAAACCAATCGTTGCCCATTTTTCATTCAACCTCCCCCTGTGTGCTCGGGACGAGGTGAAAGCCTCCTTGTACTGTGGTCTTCGCCTCAAAACTTCATCATGCCTGTGGTGCGGTTGAAGTCGCTCACGAGAACGAGAAGTTGTTGCCCATCGCCTTAAATTTTATGCGCCGTGGTCACCACCTTGCTCGGGTTTTTACTTGAGGGTTTGAATGAACTCCTCGCTAGTGTGATGTACTGACCGCCCGGCCATTCCAAAATGCTCCCCATCAAATCCTTGCGAAAACTTCTTCACCTCATCCTTAACCCCTGCACTCTCCAACACCTCCATGTCTAACGCCTGGGCTTCACAATACCCCTCATCGCTGGTCCATGGGTGAACTACGGGTGGCCTCTCCGGTGGTCGGGATGGCTTTCCCTTTTTCTGAAGATGGTGATGCCATCCTGGCAAGGTACCCACGGGTTCTCTTCCTTGAAGGCACTGGGAGCTCCGATGAGGCTTCTTTCTCGGTGGTGGTGGGGCCCTCGGAATCTTTCTCAGCGGGGGTCTCTTCTCTTCTCTCGTGGGGTCTCTTCCAAAAGGTATCGTCGAAGACGTGTTGGTAAGAATTGGATTTTGTTTTCCCGCCGACTTTGTTATTTTAGATATTCCGAATTCAAACAACAACCACTAATCCTTGGTAGACCTTTTCTAGCAACTGGTCGTGCGTTGATTGATGTGCAGGAAGGAAACCTCACGTTTCGTGTTAACGATGAGGAGCTCAAAATTTCCATATACGACGCCATCAAGCAACACGACGTTGGAAAGTCAAGATTGTTGCTCGATCATGAATCTGTCACGCTCACGCCTGCGTAGAGGGTACTCACCAATCGAGGTGTCCGTGAGAAGGAAGAAGTGGACTCGGCATGGAACTCCGAGTGTTTCGCTTTCAAGTTTGGGGGCCACTTCCATAGTCGTGGTGGAGATCCGTAATGCTAAGTTTAGAAGGTTCCACAAGTCGGAAAGATGTCTATTGCTACTAAACGCCGGATTGACGAGGTTAGTGATGGTCTAGCTAAAGACGTTAAAGTAAGCACTTGTTGGGAGGTAACCCAACGTTTTCTTTGTTTTTGTTTTCATGTTTTGTCGTGTTTTTCGTTTGCGTTGTTTTGTCGTGTTTCGCTTTTTCTTTTGTTTTCGTGTCTGCCGATCAACGAGTTAAGTGAAGTGTGTTAATCCATGTGGCCAATGATTTATAGAAATTTTTGTGAAATTTAATGATAGTCGCATGATATGTTAGAAAATGACGCATGAATGACGTGAGATGGCTTAGCTTGTTGTTTTGACCATTTGCTTATCCTGTGAGACTTGAGCTTCTTTGTTTACATATCTTGATCTGGTTTCATTAATGTGTGATATCATGCATGTGATTATCTTCTAGAACTTGCCGTTCTTCCGTGTCGAGACCGCAATATGTGTTTCAATTTGGAAAGGATAAAAGGCCATCTTTGTTAACCACATATTCACCCAAACACTAACCCGATGTTATATACCATTTGTCGCCTTCTTTGAGCCTTTATGAGATTTTTTTTTCTTTCGATTAACCGGATGATAGGAGGCGAGGATGGATATGGGAATCAAAAGGTGAAATTTTGATGTAGTGATAATCGAAAAGTTTCGTTTAGAAAACACATCCGTGGTGAAGAATAGTACCTTGTTCGTGAAAGTTAAACCCTATAAGCTCTAGAAAAAAAGAAGAAAAAAATGTTAAGTTCATTATGAGTGTTGAGCATAAAGGGTTTTTAATCAAAGTATAGGTACCTTATGAGGCATAAACGTCAATTTAGCACGCTGGGAAAGAAGAGGAAATGGACAAAGTCCATATGTGTCGAAATATATAAATGGTGGTGCTTGGAGTTTACTTGAGTCACTTAGCCATATATTATACTACCTTAACCAATGTGCCTACATTATAACCTATCAAAAGACCCTTTGATCCTTATTTGAACATATTCGACGCTGTGGAGATGTTAGAGAAACGGCAAGCCTATGGTAAGATGTTGCATTGCATTGATCGTTGAGTGTATACACGCCCTTAATTTCTTTATGAGTTTGAGTGTATCCTATATATTCTACACACATGCCGTTGTGAGGTTGAAATAAATGAGCTTTGCCCTCGATAGTTGTTTGCGCTGAGTGGACTAACGCCGTCATGTGCACTAATGTTTTGAGCGCTGATATGTTTCGGAGGCCTAGAATGGTTATCCCCTTGCTACGCTCGCTGATCTTTCGTTTGTCTTTTCTGTTTCGCTTTTGTTTGAGGACAAACAATGCTTTAAGTTTGGGGGGTTTGATAAACGCGCATTTTACACGTTTATAGTTGCTATTTGAAGATGAGTTTAGCTCGTTTAATGTGCGTTTATGTATCGATTCTTAATGTTTCATCTATTTCTAGAAGATATTGCTCTTGGGTGTTATTTTGGTGTTTTGTAGGTTTATGTGTTGAAAATCGAAGCAAGGAACGAAGCACGAACAAAATGAACAATCTGTCCAGTTTCTAGCGACCAGCCTAGCGGTCGCTAGGCTGGTCGCGAGGCAAACCAGCGAGCGCCCAGAAGAGCCGCGGCCGCGACTGCGTGCGCGAAGCGGCCTAGCGCCGAGAACTCACCGGACGATTTCGCGACCACTTCATAAATGCTAGCGACCGCTAGCCGGGTCGCGAGGTACAAAGCGGGCGCAAGAGGCGACCATGGCGAGGTCACGAGACTTACCTCGCGACCGCACCTAGCGATCGCGAAGGGTGGTCGCGAGACGCGCGCGAAGGAAAATTAGGGTTTGGGTGTGCTATATACGGCAACACCCCCCGCCCACAACACACCCTAGACGTCCCGCACTGCTTTTTATTCGCTTTTCCCGGTTTTATAGCTTTAAGTCTTTAATCTTCCTTAGTTTAATTCTAGTATTGCTTTTACGTTGTTTTAGTTTAGTTTATCGTTTGTTTTCGATCGGAACGTTTTGTCCGATCGTTTTCCGTCGTTTTCCGCTCGCTCGCTTGGGATTGGATTCAAGACCAACCTTTGTTCATCCGACGCTTCCCTACGGGTTTTATATATTTAATTTTGCTTTTATGATTAATTCGTATTTCATTCCGCTTATTATGTCCGCTAGTTTTCTATTCTAATCCTAGGGTTTGCATGATCCGATCCTATATGTTGTGAGTTCGCTATCGTTATTTACCTTCCGGGCATCGATTCATGATTCATGGTGCTTATTAATATGTGTTGATTTTCGATCAATCTTGATGCATATCTAGTTGCCGATTAACGACGAATCGTATTAATTGTCAATCGATCTTGAATGCATGATCTGAATAAGCCTCGAGTCGTGAATCGAGATAGGATATTCGTAGGAAGCATATTCTTAGTGATCCTTTTCGAGTTGCTTATTTTCCTGAGACGAATCGTGATAGGGAGAATTAGTAATCAACCGCCATAATCGTCGAATCAAGTTGTTGGTTATATGTGATCTTCCGTCTTGTCTCGGATTAAAACGGTTAATAATAAGCGGGATAAACATCGTTGTGGATAGGATTGGTGCATCCTAGGGTTAGTCTTTCTTTATAATCATCTTCGTGATTTTATCGCTTTATTTTATATTTCTGTTTGGTTACCTTTGCTTTGGATTAAATTCCGAAGCCCCTAAACCTCTCATCCTTTATTTGTGCTTGAATAATGATGAATTGTCGTTGAGCTAGCTTCTATGTTTTCGTGATACAATCTCTGTGGATACGATACTTCGCTTACCCCATACTTACACTTTTTACGTGTGAAAAAGGTGCGATCAGTATCCTCCTTTTCCGTCGCTGGGGCGGCTTTTTCCTTGAGCGCTTTGGCTTTCTTCTTCTTGGGCTTCTCCGCTGTCTCTCTCGGTGGTTTTCTTAGGTTTGGAGGAAGAATCAGAAATTTTTGTGGGGTTTTTGGCTCTGGTTTTACGGGCAGTCATTTTTTTGAAAATGGGGAGGGTTTCTTCTTTAAGGCTCAGGTGAGAGAGAGAGAGAGAGGGAAGTTGCAGAGGTTGACGACGTGGGGGGTTAATGATGGAGTGGTCAGTTATAAGGGACGCACGTCCTTTGTCCCGACAACCGCCCCGCCACTTGTTCCGAACTCACCTCTCGCCCATAGTGAATGTCAATCGCCGCCTTGCCCACTTTGATCATGATCACACTGTTCTCGCAGATTCACCTACACAACACCACACGCAAAACGGGGCAAAAAAAAACAAAAGAGAAAACAACAACGAAAGCAAATAAAATACCAGGTTGCCTCCTGGCCAGCGCCTTGGTTATCGTCGTGGCTCGACTAGATTTCTCTTTTAAATCTTTCCCGTCGAGGGCTTGCACCTGATGCAATTCCCCTGGATCTATCTCGTGATGCCCATAGTAAGCCTTCAGACGTTGTCCATTGACCTTGAAGGTCTTCTTTGTCTTCAGGTCTATGACCTCAACAGCTCCATTCGGAAATTGAGTTTTGACTTCATATGGTCCGCACCACTTGCTTGTTAACTTGCCCGACATCAACTTGAATCGAGACTGGTATAAAAGCACCAATTGCCCTTGCTCGAATGACTTAGCTTTGATAAGACGGTCATGTGCCTTCTTTAATCTTTCTTTGTATAGAACGACATTATCATAGGCCTCTAGCCTTATCTCTTCCAGTTCTTGAAGCTGAAGCTTTCTAGCTTGGCCATCACGGTCCCAGTCAAAGTTGAGCTTGTTCACTGCCCAAAATGCCTTGTGCTTTAGTTCTACTGGTAAGTGACACATCTTGCCGAACACAATTCGGTATGGTGACATGCCCAAGGGGTCTTGATGCGCTCAGATGCCCATAGCGTCATCAAGACGAGTGCTCCAGCCCCACCGTAGGTCCCACTACCTTCCTCAATATAGTCTTGATTATTCTGTTGGACAACTCCGCTTGCCCATTAGCTGCGGATGGTAAGTGTAGTCACACGATGGGTTACAACGATTTCTAACAATTATGTGATAGTAGTGTTGTAGAAATGGGTTCCTTGATCGCGATAATTACCTTGGGCACGCCGAACTCGTTGAAGATATTAGCTTTAAGAAAAGTGAAACTACCTTTGAGTCATTAGTGGCACTTGCCTTGGCCTCAACCCATTTCAAACATAATCCATCGCAAGCGTGATGTACGCATTGCCCTCGAGCTCGGTAATGGTCCCATAAAGTCCATCCCATACATCAAAGATTTCGACGGAAGGATAGGTATCATGGGCATCTCATTCCTCTTTGTGATATTTCCTTCTGTTGACACTCTTTGCATTGCTTACACATTTCATAAGCATCTTTGAATATCGTGGGCGGAAGAATCCACTGCCTAAAACCTTTCTCATTGTCCTCTTGTGCCCAAAGTGACCTCCACATTCTTTGGAGTGGCGGTGATTCGTAATGTCTTTGATCTCGCCGGGCACATCGTCGCAAAACTTGATCGTAGCACTTTCTCCATAAGTAGGATCATCCCATATGTAGGCATGGCAATCGCTTTGATTTTGTTTCTTTGATACGTAGTGAGCCCAACAGGAGTTCTCGGTGGTTTTGTAATTCACCAAATCGCATACCATGGCTCGAACTCCGTCGTGCCTCGAATGAAGCATGATGTTCTTCAGGAAGGTCTCGCAATGGGCACCGGGTCTTCCCTTCAATATCCTACTCAAGTGGTCGGCCACAAGGTTTTGTGCTCCACTCTTGTCTTTGATTTCTACATCGAACTCTTGGAGAAGCAAGATCCATCTGATTAGTCGTGGCTTTGACTCCTTCTTGGCCATCAGGTATCTCAGGGCAGTATGATCGGTGTAGACGATTGTCTTCGCCCGATGAGATATGATCGAAATTTTCAAAGGCAAAGACGACCGCCAAGAGCTCTTTTTCGGTCGTGTCAGAATTGCATTGGGCTGCATTGAGAGTTCTTGATGCATAGTATATAGCATGAATTTCCTTTTCTTCGTTGTCCCAAGACGGCTCCCACGGCATAACCGCTTGCATTGCACATAACTTCAAACGGCATGCCCCAATCAGGGGGCTGGATGATTGGTGCTGAGATTAAGTTATTCTTCAGAGTATCAAAAGCTATCTTACATTCTTCATCGAATTCCCATGGTACATCATTCGGAGTAGTCGTGTCACGGGTGGGCGATCTTTGCGAAGTCCTTCAAAATCTTCAGAACCCACCAGTGCCAAGGAAACCTCTCACTTGCTTTCATGAAGCTCGGATAGGCAATTTGGCGATGATCTCTACTTTAGCACTATCTACTTTATCCTCTTTCGACACCACGTGCCCAAGAACAATCCTTCTTGTACCATGAAATGACATTTTTATAATTGAGGATCAAATTCTTTTCGACATCTCTCGTAGGACTACTCCAAATTGCCAAGCACTCGAATGATTCCCTGAGACGGTAAAGTCGTCCATAAAGACCTCGATGCATTTCTCTAATAGGTCCGAGAAGATGCTCATCATACATCGAAATGTCCTCGGGCATTACATGTTCGAAAGGCATTCTTCGTAGCAAATGTTCGAATGGGCATGTGAAAGTAGTTTTATCACGATCACCTTGGGCAACCCAGATCCGCATGTAGCCCAGTATCCGTCTAAAAATAAAAGAATTTGTTTCACCAACCTTCCAAAGATCTCGTCAATGAAAGGTAATGTGAAGTGATCTTTTCGTTACCGTGTTGAGCTTTCGATAGTCAATACACATTCTCCAACCTGCTTGGAGTCTTGTTGGGATCGCTCTCCTTTCTCGTTTTCACTACCGAATGCTCGACTTCTTGGGCACGACGTACCGGGCTGACCCATTTATCGTCTCGACACGGGATATATGATGCCCAAGTCGAGAAGCTTCAAGATCTCCTTCATGACTACCTCCTTCATAGTCGGGTTCAACTTCCTTTGTTGATCGCGTCATGGTTTGGCTTCCTCTTCCATTAAAATGTTGTGAACGATATGGATGGGTCGATGCCTCGATATCGCCAATGTCCATCCAATAGCTTCCTCAGACGCCTAATAACATTCTTCACGCCTTCTCCCGACTCGGACCGAGTTTAGCATTGATGATCACAGGCAAGGTGTTGTCCTTCCCTAGAAATATATATTTCAAGTGGTGAGGAAGAGTCTTTAGCTCGAGTTTGGGAGCTCTCATAAGGGATGGAACGAGCTTTTCTTCTTCCTTCAGCTTGGGCATGTTCTGGTATATTGACCACTTGAGTCCCTCGGGTTCGCTCCGCAAATAAAGCAGGGCCTCCCGACATTGTCTGTAAGCTGCTTCTCCTTGAGTGTCTCTCTCCTTAAGACAACTTTGAATTGCTGCATCCAGTGGATCTTGTAAACCTATCTCGGGCAGGATGTCTCCCACCATGGGTTCAATGTGATCAATGAATTCCACGACCTCAATATCAATAGGATGCTCCATGGCCTTGAAGATGTTGAAGGTCACCGTCTCGCCGTCGAATTCACATGATAACTTGCCCGTGTCGAAATCGATCCTGGTCCTGGCCGTCTTCATGAATGGTCGGCCCAATAACATCACTGAAGATTTGTTACCCATCGTGCCCATATCCAGAACGTAGAAGTCCGCTAGAAATATGAGTTCCTCCAATTTGACCAATACGTCTTCGATGATTCCTTATGGATGACGTTGGACCGTCTCGCTAATGGATAACCACTGTGTTGGCTTGTGGTTCCACCTTTAATTCATTGAACATTGACAAGGGCATGACGTTTATAGATGCCCCCAAATCCAAAGATGGCCCTTTCGATCCTCAGATTGCCTATTACGCAGGAATAAAAACATCCTCGGATCTCCACACTTTCGGCACTTTCATTGTAGGACTCATGGATACATTCTCTCCCACTGGAATTTTGCATCATCTTTGTATTTCACCTTTCTCGTACACAATTCTTTCATGAACTTTGCCCACTTAGGCATCGTGCCCAGAGCGATGATAAGTGGTATATTAATTTCCACCTTACAAACACGCGATACATCTCACTCATTTCTTCCTCTCTCCGTTTTCGCCAATCGCTCGAAAGGGAGGTAAAACCCAGGATTAGGTTTGACATAGGTTGGCTCAATAATTGCCTCTTCTTTTTCTCGCTTTTCCTTGGGCGTTCCTCTTGATCATCGCCATCTCGACCATTGTGTTCTCGTGAGATCTTCCACTTGTGCATGTCTGCGTCGTCCTTAGGCATGAAAACTTTCTCTGGCAGTTTCTTCCCGCTTCTTAGGGCTACAACATTCAGTTGGGCCAGCTCGTTCACCTCTACTTGTGGAGGTAGGTTTCCTTGCTTCTTCTCAAGACGCGTTACGGCAGCCATCAATTGGGAAACTTGGTTCCCAAGGCTCTGGAGGGCTCCCCTTGTCTCGACCTTGAATTTCTCGTTCTCTTGTTGAGCCTTCACATTCTCTCGTGCCATAGTATGCACGAGTTCGGCCAACGATGGCCCACCGCTTTGGTCACGCTGACTATTCCTGTACTGCTGCTGTTGTTGTCCTGCCCCTTGCTGGTTGTTAGACCACCTGAAATTTTCGTGGTTCCTCCATCCTGGGTTGTAGGTTTGGGAGTTTGGATCATATCTCCTCTGCTCGTATTGCCCATTACCATTTTGACCCACTGCATTGACTTCTTCTTCTTCTTCAAACAGTGTGGGACATTGATCCGTGTGATGTGTCACGACAGCGCAGATTTGGCAGACTTTAGCTTTCTTTTGCCCTGGCCCCGTGTTGGTTATGAACTTGTCGAACAGGTTGCAAAGTTTGTCCAGCTTAGTCTCCACGGTTGAAGAAGTGGCTGCGGCTTGCCTCGGAACTTCTCCTCCTTCATCTCGATTTTCTTCGGCCATCTCGCCCAACAGTCTAAAGGCCTCACTGGGAACTTTATTCATTATCGATCCTCCACAAGCTGCATTCACCCAAATTTTCTCACTTGCCCTTAACCCGGCCATGAAATACTGGATTAGATCATGGTCTGGAATTTGATGTTGAGGGCATTTTGCCTGCAGCTGTTTGAACCTTCCCCAGTAATCATAAAAGGTTTCCCCCGTGTCCATTTTGATGCTGCTTATTCTTTTCCTCATGTTCTGAATGCGGGCGGCAGGAAAGTACTTCTCGAGGAACTTCTGGTGCAGTTGTGCCCAAGTGGTCACACTTCATGTGGGCAAGGTGTAGAGCCATTCTCTTGCTCCATCATGTAGAGAGAAGGGGAATGACACTAATCTCACATACTCTCCAAGGTTTTCATTGGCGCGGATAGTCCCACACGCCATCTCGAAGTTTTGTAATGTCTTTGTGGATCCTCCCGAGCATGTCATCAATCGGGAGGATCCGGATGAAGGAATGCTTCATCTCCCGGTGGCTATTGATCGCGGGCAAAGTGATGCCCGTTGGCCTCGTGTTTCGTTGTTGGGAACACCATTTTCAACGTCATTTACTTGCGGTTGTTCACCCATAGTATTGCCCTCGGGTTCTCTTCGGATTAGCCGCCCTTGCGACTTGTCGTGCCCTCCGCATCGCCGCCTCTCCGCCTTGCGTGCTTTTCGATCTCGTGATCGTACAAAAGTCCTCCGTTCTCTCCCGCAAGGTTAGGTCGTAGCATACAACAGAGAAGACAATATAAACTCAAGAAATAGAGATACTCATCGAATGAGCAACTCCCAAGAACGGCGCCAATTCGACACGCTGTCGCTTAGCGTTCAAAATAAATTTATAACCTATTGCCCATCACGGCGTAGCCGGCGATAAGTATAGGGTCGATCCCACGAAGAGTTGGTGTAGCAATCTCGATGTCACGATGTCACTTAAAAGGAATGAGGGTGGTGTAATTATCTTGATCACTATAGGTATGGCTAAAGTAACCTGAAACAAACTCAAAGGAATATCAAATAATAAGACGAGTCTGACTTGGGCAACAACTTCGTGAAGACGATTAACACTCGGTCCTAGGTGCAAAGGTTTTCATTACATGACATGCATCAACCGGTTATAAGAGACACACGTCGTGACCCGTTGTCACGTCACGCCCACGACGCACCCTCCAAATCCATCCTTTTCGTGTAAAGAAGGCGAGGACACCCTATGCAAACTATCTAACCCGTAATGCCCACGCACGAGGACACCTCAAGACATGCAAACCACGTGCGGCGTTATGATCTGACATGACCGGTATTAGCAAAGGCGGCTACTAGGACTACTCCAACTCGCCCACACCGGTCAGACTATTTGGGGTGCGGGACACCGACACCTTAATCCAATTATTACTTGCAACCTCCCTTACCCACTATGTTATTTGCAACTAACACACCGAGTTTGGTTAAGTTATATAATGCCCAGGACCTAGTGCTTCGGGAACACACGCATGCAGATCGTAATGCCCTACTTAGACCTCTCGAGTTATATTAATCATGCTCCACTTAGTCACGCCCAAACCAGAATAAAGACTTAGCTAGACATAAAATAAACAAACATGCAACAGTTAATTGAAACCATAATTAAACGGAAACAAATTACTATTACTTGAACGAAATAGAAACGGCGAGCTCAAAGTGCCGCCGGCAAAACATACGACAAAGTAAATAAAAGAGTTTGCCCCGAAGGGACTTAATGTATGTGATGTTGCTGGATGAATCAGATGCTAAAAGTATGAGAGTGAGAGACGGAACGCGGAAGAGCGGAGAAGAGACGCACAAGTCGCGCCTTCATCCATATATATATAGACCGAGAGAGGCTGACGATGGTAATGGCCCATGGGCTGGACAATTTGGTAGGGTTTCCTTGTTGATCGGCGCTCTTTCCTTGCCCAGATGGATCTGGGATGATCTCCTCCGGATTTCAGGGGATTTGGCCTGCGCGCGCATTCTTTCCGGATTTAGCGAGATTCACCCCGATCTCGCGTATCTTGCCCATTAGCGCTCTCTCTGCCTTCTCTTGCCCTCCTTCTTCGTCTTGGTCTCTGGTTTCTTTCTTCACTTCCGCTTGCCATTATCCTACCCTTCTGGAGATTGAACTTGTGCGGTCTGTAAGGAGGTCACGCCGTGAAACGGAACAGCTACTGGGGTTTGAAGCCCAGGTTGTGAGCTAAGCTCCTTGTGCCCTCGAGGTGCATCGTATCTCTATTCATCCGCCATGCAAGTTCCACTCCTTCTTGCCCATTTCTGCCCTGCCTTGCTCCCTGCAGACCAATGTGTCCTCCCAGACACAAAACACAACAAGAAAGACACAAAAGACTCGATCTAGACCTAGACAAGACACAGAAAAAGAGCACAAAACTTGGGCTCGTCAGTAATCGTGGTTTAGGTTTGATTAGTGACAAATTGACCTTCAGGTCAAGGGAATAACAATCTTATAAATTCGGTAATCCTACGTCAGAGTTTATCGGTTTTGAATCGGGTCTCTCTAGTTCTTAATGTTGTCGATTCATTAAATCTATAGAGTGTCTCTTACGGTTGTCAGTCGATTAGAGAAATAGTTAGTGAAGCGTCTTCCTAATTATCGAGAAGCTAAGGAGAGATAAGATCGCGTCAGAAGCGTCTTCGGTGGTCATAACTGGTTTATTTGCATGAGTTAAAGTTATCTTTGCATCAATGAGCAAAATATCAAGCTAGTGTGGAATTAATTGGTTGCTGTAATATCCTCACGCATTTGTTACCTATCTCAATTTTATTCTCTTTAATCAAAATTCAATTCATATTTCTATTTATCGTTTATTTAATTATTCATAGTTTTAGTAATCCCAATTTATTCGTGGTTACGTTGTAGGTCGAAAGTTTAGAGAGAATTCTCGCCGGTCCCTTGGGAGACGATTTTGCTTACTGCTGTCTGCGCGGTTTGGGCATACCGACTGTCTGTCAGTCAATTATTTTTGGTGAAAAGCGACGCACCACAAACCGAACTCGAACTTGGTAGTGTTCGGTTCGGCTCGGTTCGTATACAAGCCTACTTAAATCCCAACGACAAAATTGATTGAGACCCAGGATAATTTAATCAATACCATATAATTTTGATAATATGTATTATGTATTATGCTTGTAAAGGAGAATCAACGACGCCTAAATGATTAAAGAAATAATTAATACCCTCGATGCATATATACGGTTTGTTGATGTGCTATTTGACACTTTTTTATTACTTTCGTGCTAGTACTATGCCGAATATAAATTATTTTATTACATTTATATACAGGAATTATTTAAATGCAACTAAATTTATTTCCCTTCTCTTCTTCAACACTCTATTCGGTTGGTAATTAATTTTTTTGACACCTGGAGTGCTAATCGATTAAGAGTAAAATATAGTTTACTGTATGAATTTTGGGTTAAATTGCAAAAATACCGTGAACTTTGAAAAATTGCAAAATAATCTTGATCTTTGGGTACGAGTTGCAAATATGATGTAGGTAGGGGTGAACAAAACCTAATCGAAACCGTATAACCGAACTGAACCATCAAAATTGAAATTAGTTGTTTAATTCGGTTTTAAAGTAAAACTGTTTGGTTCAAATTAAACCGAATTTTTTTCGGTTGGACCGGGTTGAGAAAAATATTTTGATTTCCAATCTGAAACGCTCGAAATATAATACATGTTTATAATTTTTATAAATTATGATATTTCTTAATCCTACTCGCTGTCATTGCTCTACTCGCCACCGCTGTGCCGCGCCATTGACTGTCGCCCTGTAAGCTTAAAGATGAGTTATCGATGTCTCCCCTACAGCTCTTTCATCGACTCGACGATGCCTCCCTTTTAGCTGGAAGCTCTCTATCATCGAGTCGCCAACACCTCTACCTGCATATTTTGCAAGAGGTCAAGTCCTTCGCTCCTTTTGAAACCTAAACCCTAAGTTTAAAATTTCCGTATTCTCTCGATCTCTTTGCCTTTTTCAAGCCTTGTAACTTTCCATGTACATCGCAAATCTACAAATGCTAAACCTAATTGTCACCCCAAACGGCCTCATCACGCTCAACAACCACGATTCTAGACTCCACGATGCTGGCTCTTACCGACAACGTTGAGTGTATGTTTTCATGTTTAAAGTATGGAGTAATGAAAAGTAGTGGTATGATTTCAAGCAATTTTTGTTTTCGAAAAATGTTGATTTTAAAGTTTGTTATAGGTGTTGAGTCTTAGGGGTATACATGAGTCAAGCCGAATAGAATACCAGTAGGCTCGAGCTCTACTGTGAAAAATTTAATGGGCTCGAGTTCGGCTTGAGCTCGAATTCGAGATTTGATTTGAGCTCGAGATCGAGCTCTGCTCGTTGGAATTTTTCTTGGTTCTCGAGCGGTTCGAGCTCAACTCATTACAAGCTCGTTTAGTGAGCTTCACGAGCCGAGCTCGAGATTGATATGAATTTCCAACTACATTGATGAATACAAATCTGTAGCCTATTATGTCGAAGACGAATCGCCGGCCACCATGACGTTCTTCATTTCCCCCACAGGGACGAAGACAGAGTGATATGAGTGGAATTGCGGAAAGAAATGGCTTAAAACTGTAGGAACCGAGAGTGGCCGACGATGTGGTGGAGCCATGAAATATGGGGATGAATTATGAAGGGATAGACGAAGGAAGAATTCATGGCACAATGGACGAAGAAGGAAGAAGGAAGAAGCGGACCAAGAATGAAGAATACGGTGAGGTTAATTGGGTGGTTTGCTACTTTGCTTTTAGGGTTTAGACTAATATATTATACTCATTTTGTTGCCAATTTTTTTTCATAGTTTTCGTTTTTAATACGTACTCAAATTGGTTCTCTTTCTATTTATGAAAATTATCCCACAAAATACTTTATACTTATTACTCTTAACAATATTATTTATTTACATCTTTTACCAGATCCACCACTATCTTTATTTATTACCATCAACAACACCATGTATTTGTATATTTTATCACTCACGATCCACCACTAATTAATTTAACACTACACCAATGTGAGATCATTACTCTGCTACTCACAAAATATTAAATAATTTTTATTAAAATTCGCATCAAAGATTCATATGAATATATTTTAGGTATAGATGGAGTATTATATATATTTTACACTATTATATATTTAATTATATATGTTATATCTATAATATTAATTATATCTATATATTGTTTATAATATATATTATACAATATTAATAGTATGTGAAATAATATGTATATATAATTTATATTTTTATGATGCTCTATATTTATATTGTATTATATGTTTTATTTATAGAATTTAATGAGATATATACTACTCCCTCTGTCTCATTTAAAATGTCTCACTTTTCTTTTTTGAGTTGTCCCATTCCATTTTAGGAAATAATTATCCCTTCAAAAAGTGTGGACCCTACCCACTTTTTAACACTTTAACTACTTTATACATTTCTCCTAAATACTCGTGCCCAAAAGAAATGGAACACTTTAAGCGGGACGGAGGGAGTATATTTTTAAAAAATTATATTACAATTATGATGATTATTAATAATTGTAATTGATTTTTGTTAGTTATCAATGAGTATATACTCCATCGTCCACCAAAACTTGCATTTTCTCTTTTGAACATGGTCCCCATATAAATTCTCTAATATTTACCCTCAATCTATTTACACAAAAAAAAATCACAACTTTACACTTACAATGTGAGACTCTTTCTTTACTCATTTTACATCTACTACAATTTATTAAAACTCGTGCCACCAAAAAGAATGCAAGTTTTTGGTGGATAAAGAGTATTTTATAATTTATTATTTATTTTAATTTATAAGTAAATTTTATTTTCACACTAGGCGATCATGTTCACAAACTGACTCGTTTGAGTTCAAGCCGAACATGTTCCCGAACCTACGAGCTGAATATTTTGAAGCTCGAGCTCGGCTCGAAAATTTTATCGAGCTCGATTTGAGGCTAGAGTTCAGCTCGTTTACAAAATGAATGAATTTCGAACGAGTTTTTTTCAAGTTAAGTTTTAAATAGCTTATTAGCGGCTTGGTTCATTTATTGTCCTAGTGCTGAGGGTTCAAATTTGATTTGCTATCTTTTGTTATTTGTTTTTGGTTTTTTTGAACGATTTTAGCACTGGAAGTATATTTAGAGATTTATATGAATGTTTAAAGACCATTTTGTGATTTTATTTTGTTTGATGATGTAGTGAATCACACAATTGCATTCAATATTTGAAATATTGACGTACATGTGATGATATGAGTATTTAATTTATTTATTTTTTAAATTTGATTTGCTTAAAATCGAACCGATAATAATTCGATTCAATTTAGATAGATTTATATTTTGAAAGGATTCAGTTGTTGATTTTTTCAAGTTCAACTCGGTTTGGGATCGAACTGCTTGAATGCCCACCCCTAGGTTCGGGTATACATTTTTAGGCTAGAGACTTTGACATGGAAGACCCGAAATCCGACGTAGATATTCTTATTTATTTCATTAAAGTTACGTGTAAATATTTTTCCTCTGAAGTATCAAAACGACATCAGTTTGAGGCTTATAAATTTATTTTCAACATCATTTTGATGCTCGAAAATATATTTCCAAGCATCAAAATGATGTTGTAACAAAATAATTAGAATATTCATATCGAATTTAGGCATTTCACGTCTGAATTTCTAGCCCAAAAATATAGGCTCATCTATATTTGCAACTCATGCCCAAAAATCGTGCTATTTTTACAACTCAGGCCAAAGATCGTGTCATAAACTATAATTAACCTTTTAATTAATTATTTAAGATTTAATGCTTGAACAAGAAGGTAATCTCATCCTATTCTCCAAGAAAAGCGCTGAGCTCTTGGACAATAAATTTCTACCATCATCACTATATTCTGAAAAGAATACGTAACCATCTCTTTTTCCATATCTATTTAGTATTCTTCTTATTATTGTACATTCATTATTTTTCTTCTAGCCAAACCTCTCTCTTCTCTATTTTCTTCTTCTACTTCTTTCATCTAATGAGTAAACACTCGTTTGAAGCGTGCTACACGATACCATAAAATACGAGTATTAATGTGTGAAAATATCCAAATTTATTAAATTTATCAAATCCATAACATGACTATCAAACTATCCAATTCACAGAAAAACCTTAGATGTCAACGCCCAACACCCACTAGCTGCTCGAATGCATTGAAACCATAGTTGGCTAGCAGCTGGTGGGTGATGATCAATCATGGGCGGCTACTGGATTAACTAGCCTCTGGGCAAGCGACGACTAGTCATTATCAGAGATCATGTAGGATTTTATCCCGTCTATGACTTTTTCATTATTTCATTAAAGATTAGGTAATTTTGATACCAATATTATGAATTGATTTAGTTTACTATGTAACTTATATACGTTGCTTTAGTTACATTTTGCACGTATCAAATGCTCTTATATTTGTGTTTTTCTTGTAAGTAGACATTAGGATAATATTATGTTTTCCAGACTATTCTTAGATTTTTGAGGTACAACCTAAAACTGCAACACTTTTACGAAGAAACATACACCATGAGACCCAATCAGTTACACGAATTTTCCAATATATCTACACAACTAAATGGTTCAAAAAATGTACAAATTTGATCAACATTCATAACAATTTTAAGAGGCCACAGAATCTATGGGAAAGTAGTAGGTAGAGAAAGAGAAACTGAGCTTAAAAAAGCCGTCTTCGCCTATTTCATAAGGTCAGGCTGAATGAATCAGGACATTTTGGACACTAAGTATGTCGATGGTTTTGAAAGAATCAGATTCCAAAATCTCGTACTACATAATAGAAAGCCAAAATCTTCCCTCGAAAAAATAAATACTTATAAGCTAAATCTCCACTTGGGACAAGATTGAAAGAGATTCCGATGAGCAAATCTGTGGCATCTGAACAAAGAATCAGACCTTACTGCAACGTAGGCACTTGTATCCTGACGAAGTATCCTATCAATATTCCGACAATTAGGCCAACGGAAAGCATAAAAATGGATCCATGTCGCCCATGCCCGGTTTGTTTCCTTATGGATTCCTGACCAGCAAATGCAATGAAGCATGTAAACATAGAAAAGCAGGTGCATATATGAAAGGGTTCACAGCGTGTAATATGTGAAGTAGGCCGAAAAAGATAAAATCTACAGCAATCATGCATCAACAGA
Source organism: Salvia rosmarinus (assembly GCA_036937905.1). Lineage (NCBI taxonomy): Eukaryota > Viridiplantae > Streptophyta > Magnoliopsida > Lamiales > Lamiaceae > Salvia > Salvia rosmarinus. The sequence continues at coordinate 12,526,946 of CM072813.1, read as the reverse complement.
GCAGTCAATGATAAGATGATAAAAGAAAGAATCGACTCAATTCTTGAATTCAGATCCAGTTCAGAATGTTTTAGTTAACAGATGAGGGCTTTTGATTTGATATATGCCATTGCAAAATCAAGTAAGCAGATCCAGAGTCTCAAAACAAACAGAAATAAATTAGCAAAGAACTGCAAGTAACTAGAGCGTATATTACATTTTTCATTGTTAACTCAAACCTAACAGAATTCACCAGGTTGAGGAACTTGGGAAACTAGTTCAAAATGTTGTAAGATTTGAACAAAATCTAAGTTGTGATGTGTTTTCCAATATCAACCTCCAATGTAAACTCCAGCATGCTTACTATTGGTGTAATAGACTCTCGAAAATGGACAAGGACACATGAAAGCAAAAGGAAACAGCTCTTAACAAAGATACTAATCTATAAATCGACTCTTAAGTGATTCTGCAAATCTTTTAAAGATCCCCTAGTAAAATATCCTTGCAGACGATTGACATTTACAAGAGCTATATATCTTGTATTCCGGTCAAATTAGATCATTATTTTTAAATTTCCATCTAACTAAGAGTTTGCAGAAACTACAAAAACCCTCTCTGTAGAGGCCATGCCTAAATACACCAGATAGTGAAAGAAGCATGGCTATCAGTAAAGCATAATGTGATCAAAATCCTTACTGTGGCATATACAAACCCACATGTGAAATCATCGAGTGGTAGTAGTCTATGAAAGTTCTATTAGAAATTTAGAACATAGACTCGTAAGATGCTAATAGACAGGAATACTAATAACACTGCATATAAACTAAACCATACCAATTCGCCGAGGAGCTTATCATTTTGCATATAAACAGAAGCTTTCTCGTCTTTCAACTTCAAGACAGCAGATCGTTCCTGAAGATAAAGATTACATTTCAAATAGAACTCCAGAAGTAACACAAAAAGAAAAAAATAGACATGTTTCGGTAAGAAATTATAAATTACTATATTTTTAATATCTAAAGAAAGCAGCTACACATCATATTGACAATAAAAGAAAAGACTTTAAGGAATTGGTCAGATAAACAAAGCAAGTTTAACTTAACACTCTTACACAGGCCCAAGTTCCAAATAAAGAACATTAGTATGTATCTGCATATTAGTTACATAGAAAAACATAAAGATCGAGGCAATAATATGTTTCAAGGCTTATTGCAAGATAGTCTTTTTAAGCTTTCATGAAAGATATGAAAATTTGAAAATGCATGATTTCCAAATTGAATTTCGCACTAAACATTTTCAACTAGTAACGTAGTGCAAGGCGATTAACTGATGACGCTAAACCGATTGTATATATATTTTGCACAATATCCTTGTTCTTGGAAGTAACACACAAGAACAGAGAAGGGAACTTGATTATGCAGCATACATTTAACATGATAAGTCAAATAGTCAATATACTTTTAGAAAGCATTTATTAACCTGATAATGTATTTGGAACATACTTCTTCAGATATCATATACTTCAGAAATTATAACTTTTGACCACTAATTAGAAGGCTTTTTCTAATACGCCTCACAGTGGAAGGGGTCGTGACCTCAGAATTTCTCATTGTGTGCTTTAATGATCCGGCTATGAAGAGCAACTGATAGACTAATGATTGACTACACTTACAGGTTCAGAAAATGAAGATTTTTTAAAATCATCCTCTGATGTTCCAGGCGAACTCCCTTCTTCATCTTCTTCAGGTACTGGGGAGGGAGGATTTGCAGGTATGAAAATGACCCTAAATCTGAACTCATCGACAAACTTCTCACTCTTCCTGTTGAACTATGAAAAAGATTGACGGAAGTAATGCAAACATAAGCTCGAAACCTGTTTGAGTGCTATCACTATATAGCAAACTTAACCCACCATTTCCTGTTTTATATCCTTATTTGTTGTGCCATTCGGAACAATAACGCTCTGCACCAGAAACTTATCCCTACATTGCATATCAGTGGGAGCCTCTTTCTGTGCTTGCATAGTAACTACAAATGCGAAAAACAAGAATCCCAAACAAGAAAAAAATTAAACTCGAGAAAATGAAAGAATCTTTAGATTGATCATAGTGCTTTTCACCTGTGATATTGCACACAGAATAGGGCAAAACAACGCCAGCATTTGGTCGAACACAATACCTTTTTGGATTGGTTGTCTTAACCTAATTTAGTAAAATGGCATCAAAATTAAGAAACTGCACAATTTCAATCATATATAACTCATCAAAGCAGATGCACTAACTCAACTATGATCTTTGATGAATTAATTACCTTAAATGCCACATACTGATCTGTCTTATTAGCCAACTGCATAGCACATGAACTCTGTTTCCTTACTTCAACTGAATCCACAAATCAACAATCACATAACGAGATAAACTAATCATGCTCAAATATTTTATTAAAAAAAATTAAATTCTTAGATTCGTGTGAAACAGAAAAGGTTTGAACCGTCAAATAAAAATGAAAAAAAAAAACCTAAAAAATTAATTAGAATAAAGAACTCCTAAAAGGCATCTTAAAACAGCTAAGAAAAGAACACATAAAGTAGTAGCAGGATTCCTCTTTTTCTCTTTATCCATTCATCGTTGGAAATCGAACAAAAAGGTGTAAATTTCCTAAATCCGCTTACATGGGAATTTTAGCTCTGATGGCTGAATCCGGAGAAGCTCCCCCATTGTCATCTTTTCCGAACTTTTTATCTGAATCCGGAAATTTTACGCCGAAATTTCTAAGAATTATGAAATCGGAAAGGGAAGAAATTCAGAATTCCAAAAAAAACGAGTGAATGGTCAAATATCAACCCTTGCAAGATCAAGAGCGAAGGGAATAGCTTTTTTGTTTTTGTTTTTTATCAGTTATTGTGGTTTACATCATAAGTACGACGTTGAGTTTCCATAAAACTTGTTGAAACCTAATTTCTTAAGTATTAAATGAAAAGCTATTTTTGGTATAATGCTCCTATATTTGGCACATAATTTTTGCACAAATAGCACCAAATAATACTTTTGTTCTTGTCTGTGTAAAGACAGATGTATAAGAACTTTGTATTTTTAAAATAATTTATTCAAATTAAATCATCACACATGAACATTTAAGTACGTATTCTGGTATGGTTTTGGAAATTTATATATTTTGGATTCCCTAAATCAGTGGACACTCCTACCTAGGGATGGCAACGGATCCAGGACCCGGTCCAGATCCGTGGATCAGATCCATTTTAAGGATCGGATCCTCAAAATCTGGGCCGACGGATCCGAGGCCGGATCGGGTATATATCAATATTTTGATCGGATCCGGATGCGAGTTTAGGTTTAAACCCGGATCCGGTCCGGATCCTGTGGACCATATATATATATATATATATATATATATATATTTATTATAATTAAATTAGTTAACCTAAAATAATTTCTATTAGTGCTCTGTAGTCATTCCCAATTTCTCATTCCAAAATCAATTTAGTTTTTTATATATATATATATATATTATTTTTATTATAATTAAATACATAACCCCAACTTAAAACTCTTCAATTTTCTTTTTCAAATTATTCCAAAACAAATATGTTCCAAATTTCATTTCAAATACTCCCAATTATGTATCTATCGGCATTCACGGCAGGTCGCGTTACTTACACCACCGACGATCGAGTTGTTTGTTACTTCCTACTTTATAGTAAATCTGTAACTAACGTCTTCAAATATAGTGATAATTATAGAAATTCTAAATAATTATTATAATATTATTATCATTTAGATTATTATGGTGTTACTGTGAATTATAGTTGATTAGAATTTATTTTAGAAACGAAAACATATGGATCCGGGTCTAGACCCTGGACCCTGTGGATCTTATGGATCCGGATCCGGATTTAATTTTTTGGACCCAATGGATCCGGATGGGATCCGGGACCAAAAAAAAATCGGATGCGGATGCGGACTCAGCGGATCCGATCCGGATCCCACCCATTGTCATCCCTACTCCTACCTCATTTATATATGTAGTGTTGAATCATCATGATTATCTATCTTCAAACTTGTTTGTTAAGTTCACATACTCAATCTCCAAAGAATATAAATATCTACCATCTAATATTATAATTACTTTATTCAATGTCAATAAAAAATATATAATTTTTTTAGGATGTTATTTCTTATTATTTAAGTTCATAATTATTCATTATTTATCAAAAAAATTATTCTTATCATTCTCAATCTAATATATAGTGAGACCATTTCTCCACTTAAATAACAACACCCATCAATATTTTTATTAAAATTCATATCGTCTACAAGTGATACACTTATCGTTGATGGAGAAAGTATAATACATTCAGAAAGATATATTACTTTTGAATCTTGATCTAAACAGCATTTGAGAAGTAATTCAATACAGGCATATGTCCAAATTCATTGCCCATCAACCAACTTACTCATTTAAAAGTAGTGATTCAATATAATCTATATCAATATACCATACTTTTTTTAGGGGATCAATATATCTCTTTTACTCTCCCGATTTCGATAATTCAATATATCAATTATCTCATACTCTCCCTATTTTGATTTTGATTTTTTTTGCTAAAATGGTGTCAATGTAACCGAGTTTACAATATTTATCAAATTCTACATTATTGTACAACTATTCAAATGCGTAGGGGTGAGAATTTGGGACCGGGACTCGGGAAATTCCCGTCCCGACCCGAGTCCCGACGGATTCGGGACCGAGTCCCGAAATTCTGGGTTGGGACCGGGACCGGACCGGGAAATTTTGATTTTTGGTGTCGGGAAGTCCGAGTCCGTTGAAATCCAAGTCCCGATTTTAAATATATCTAATTTTAATTTTGGGACTTTCGGGACATTTTGGTAATTCGGGACTTCGGGACTTGGGACTTGGGACATTTTCGGGAATTTCGGATAATTTCGGACTTCGGGTAATTTCGGGACATTTCGGAAATTTCGTGACTTGGGACTTTCGGGACATTTTGTAAATTTCAACCGAGTCCAGGACTAAAATTGTAAACGGGACGGGACCGAACAAGGACCCAAAATTACAAAATTTGGGACTTGGGACTCGGGACGGTACCGGTCCCGACCCGATTCTCACCCCTACAAATGCGAGTTTATACTTTATATGTTTCTTTTTATCACGAGTATTCGGAACTTGGGAGTACAGAATCATCGTATGATTTTTGTAGTATCCGCGCCTTATAAATTGGAACAATAGTACAGAATCATCGTATGATTTAAGTTTAACAAGTTGATTTATTAATTTTGCATGTATTTCATTAAAAAAACACGTACTATCCCATTTTCTTTATTGATGCAGAACTTGAAAATGCCATCACATCTTGTAATAACACAACTGATTTCTGCAGTGAAGATAATATAACAATATTCAAGAAACCTTTTTGTACTGCTAGCTAGTGCTAATAACATGCGTATTTCCAGAGTTCTACATAAATCACTAAATTGATTTTGGCTCAAAAAGTTCCTTTAAATATTAAAATGGTCTAAATGCATTACATTAGTGCTGATAATCATGCCCTTTAAACAAATGTGCTTAAATTTAGAACTTAAGTCGTCTAGAAGTATGTGGCTAATGAAGCCCGAGTTAATACACCAACAAAGATTAGAAGAACATGCAGGCTCTTCAACCGACTCGTAGTTATAATTGAATTCGCTTTTCTGACCAATTTCGTTGATGATATGGTCAGCCCCGTTCCTGATATTTTATAGGTCTTAGGCAAAATAAAGAAGATAGGCCCCCATTTTTTAAAAATTCATATAAAACCATCAGTCATTATCTTCTGTGCGTACTAGGTAAAAAACTTATGTTTCTTTACAATAACTTGCAAACGAAACATGACGACTAAACAACACTATAAGTAAAATATAATACTTTGAACTTAAAATAAAATAAAATATTTAAATGGTATAATATTTTGAATTCAAATAAATCTATATATCTATAATTGAAATTAATTTTTTGAAATAATTTGAACCCCCTGAGATGGTGGGTCCTGAGCGATCGCCCAGGGTGGCCTACCCTCAGGGACGGCCCTGGATATGGTATCATATAAATGTATTTAGGAAGTTCTCTATCAATTACTTTTTCATCAAACACTTAGTTGACAAATACAAATTGAAGCTACTTTTTAAAATTTCAATTTTCAACCATCCTTACATTACAGTGCATCACTTTAGGAAGTGGCTATAATTTAACATGCATAGACAACTGTTAATCAACGCTGCATTTGTACCAATTTTAATAATTAAGGGGACTTCTTAAATTGCCTTATTTCTATTTGATTATCATTTTCTGATATTTAAATTTTATTTTACTTTTTAATACGAGAAAAACGCATGTTATGGGGTACACTCTTCTCGAACTAGATTGAGCAAATCTTTGACGTATGTTCATTGATATGTAGCATTAATTCCCAAATCCGCAAATCTTAACTGTTGCTCAAAACTTGCGTACCTTTGTACAAAGTAGCCCTACATAAATCCTACTTGCAAATGATTGATTGCAACGCTATGTAATAGATGTGTGCTTAAAGAGAGACTTACAAGTTTCTAAAGTTTATAAGTAAAAGATGAACATGATTTAATAATTCTACCTACACTCCCCGTCTATCAAGAGTGTATTACTTTGTGTATAATACGAGTTTTAATAAATATTTAATTGATATTTTTTGAGTGAAGAATATTGTAAAAAATACACACCACAATCATAAGAAAATAAAGAACACAATAATTATTTATTTAGTTCGTCTTGTGACTATATCTGGGGACGATGTCAAATCAGAAATTTTACTATATTTTTTCGGATACAGATTATAGGGAGAAATGATTCTTAAATAGACAATAAACAAATCATAATCTTAATCCCATTAGGGTTCCATCTGGGTCAAAAAACATGGGCACAAAAATTTGGCACCGAGATCGAGTTTTAGCATACAGTACATTCAGATTCCATACTCCAACAAAGAAAGAGTCTCACCACAGCTTTGCAATATAGTATAATACTATCTCTTCAATTAAATGTGGATCAGATAATGATTTTTGGTAAATAATGAATGATTATCAGATTGAATTATCAAGATTGAATATGATGTATTGTCATAAAAAGAAAAGTGTTATACTTTTCGTTAACACCGACAAATACAATTATGATACGTTTTTCGTGGACGGAGTGAGTATGTATCAAAATTGGCCGGTAACAAAAATAGAAAGAATACTTGTTCTCGCCCAAAATTACTTCCTATCTGTTTTAAATACTATTATTACATTATACGTATCAAATATTAATATATTACTCCACCAATAATGAATATATGAAGTTTTAGATATAATGTATGTCGCTTTATGTTGAATTATAGAGGCAGACAAGTTCGAATCCAGCATCTTGTTTAGCTTGAACATTATTATAAAACGTTTTATAAAGCATTTAATTTGATAATGATTGGGCTACTATTATTATTTTCGAACCAACTTCAAATAATTTTGTAATAATCGAAGTCAAGTTATGTATGTCTCAAATAAACTAGTTTACTTTTAACTACTCTATTTATTTATTTTCTCTCAACGCACGTACACGAATGGAAATTAAAGAAAACGACTGAATGTTATGTGATTAAGTTTTACTAATATTCCCTCTCAATATTTTTTTTTTAGAAAAATTCCATCCATATCATATCTAACAATGCCGTGACTATTTAATCTCTCAACTAGTGTACAAATATAATTGTTACATTAACCAAGATACCTAGAGCCACCTTCTACAAATTAAGAAACAAAAGATCAAATATCTTATAGACTTTGGACATCAATTAATGTAAAAGATATATAGCTGCAAGCAGATATTTGTTTGCAGGTTAATTTGAAATATATCTATTAGTATAAAATAAAATATTTTAACATACTTTGCTTGCCTCGATTCAATTACTTCGATCCCAATATATATAATAATTCTTTTAAAAAACCAATTTTATCCCAAATTATAGTTTTCTTCCCTGTTAGAGTTGCACTGGAAGACTTTTTCTTCTTCTATAACATACCCATATTTTGATGACTGGGAAAGTAACATTAGCTATATTTAATCATTGAAAAAACTGACATCTATACGACATTAGTAAAGATTAAAATTACTTTTGAACTTTAAAATTACACATGTTTTCCTAACACGCGCGAGAGAAGAACACACAATCACATAGTATACATAATCAAACCAACGAGTCCACTAATTCCACGATACATTCACTAACGCCACACCACGAAGGCCAGTATTCAAGCAAATAGGGTCACTAAAACGTCGCTGTCAATAGTCGAAATAAAGAAAGTAGATAGTAACCCATCTATAACTCGAGAGGAGAGCCGATTTCACACTCTACAAAAGTTGGGGAGGCCAACCGATCTTCCATAAGTACCCCTTACAACGGCGGTTAAATACCAATTATACCCCCCCTCGCCCACCCAATCAACCACCAATTATCAATGCAGCGGTGACCGGTGAGGGGTACCCTTCCTCCGGTTCATTATGGACTCCGAAATCTCCGAAGCTGGCCTACAACCCGGTCTCAAACCGGCCGTAATGCTCCGTTCCCTTTTCTCGACCTCGGTTGTCGCCGTAGAGCTGAGATTCGGACACTCTGCCAAACATCCGCTGCTCGAACCGGAGTCGGTCCGAACCGAACCGGCCGGTTCGAGAACCGAGTCAGTGGTCATTTGACCGTCGTCTAGACCGTCCGGCAAAACGAGAAACTCGCAGTTTCGAATATGTATGGACAGTTCGCCCCCGGTTTCAAGTATACGATCGAGCTGATGAGGAAGATCAAGAAATTTGAGTGTATTTCCAATTAAATCGTAATTCAGTTAAGAAACATTAATTTTGAAAATTAAAGGAATTTAATTTTTGAATGCATGCACCTTGCAAGAGATGGAGCAGAAGAGAGATGATTCCTGCAGGTTACGGTCGCAGCCGATGCAGAGACTGCCGGAAGCTCGCGGCGGCCGCGTCAGAGGCCTCTGGTTTAGAAAAACTACTTTTGCGCTGTTTGTGATGTACGTCTGCAAAAAAATAAATTGAATCATAGATGCTCATGCTTCTGCAGCTAAGCATAAATGTGAAATCCTAAAATGCTCAATATGATTCGGTTTCTGGAACTTACTTGAATCTGAGAGCAGTCGATCAGTTTATCGGCGTCGGCAATCCTTATAACATCATGATATACATACCTTCTGATCTGAGAGAGATTAATGGAAGAAGGAGATGAAAACGAATTGTAGACGTTATGATTAGATTGAACGCGGTTGAGAGAGGGATATAATTGTTCAAACCTGCAAGAGGCGATGGGAGCGATGATCTGGTACACAATGGGGGCAAATTCCTAGGCAGCAATCCAAGCAAAATACGTTCTTTTCATTCTTCTTGGCATCCTCATGAATTATGCAGCCGTTGAAGAACTTCTCCGACAATAGAGCCAGCAGCCATTCCGGAACTTCTGATGCATCCAACTATAGAAAGTAGAAATAATCTCATTAATAATACCATAAACCAAAGAGAGGGAGGGAGAGAGAGAGGGAGAGAGAGAGAGACCCCACCATATCGTATATTTTGGTGGGTATGAGAAATGAGTAGAATCAATAATATAAAGAGAGTGGTGGGGGAGGGGCGTTGATCAGAATATCAGGGAAAAAGATCTCTGTGCACTGTATTAATATCACGGTATGAGTGGTGCTTTTGTCATTCCAGAGAGAGAGGTGACGATAGATAGGGTGCAAGAAAAGAGAACGGCGCCTGCAAAACTGATGCTACTGGTCGTTACTGTTACCAATGAAGCAAGACGAAATGGCCTCATTTAAAGTTGAATTGGGGCTGCTACACCAATCGATTGTTTTCATTATTTACATTTATTTCATTATTTTCCTATATATTTCTCTTGCATGCTAACACAAATAATCAAATCAACTACTAAATAAATAGGACACCAAATTATGTCAAGTATAACTATTATTCTTCTGAAAATTGGAATTATTTCCTCACCCAATTTTTATAATCTACTAATCGGTACTAATTGACAGAAGTGGGAACCAAAAGAAAAGTCAATTTATGATTACATCCCTCAATCGGCGAAACCCTAGATTTTCTATAGATTGGTGAAAGCCGTAGCTGGAAATTATTATCCTCTCTAGAGAGAGAGGATGGATGAGGTAGATGACAAGACAAAGATGGTGACTTTTCTCAGTTATCGGTGAAAAATGAAAATTGGAATAGTAAAACAAATGGGGGAAAACCGAAAAGGGGTTCTTTTTTGTCTACTGAGAAATGTTGGTATCATCTTTTTGGGATATGACCAAACAATAGTGCTGCGATAGTTTTTCGACGATAAAGTTTGTTCATATGTGCAACTCAACCAGGATTCCAATTTTTGCAGCCGGATTTTTGTAGTAACGTAATCCCTTCGTCCATAACAAACGTGCATTTAATTCTTTTTCGATCTGTCCATCAAAAATGTGTACTTTCCATTTTTAGAAATACCAACTTTACATTTTTACCCTCAATTTATCCACTTATTTACAAAAAAAATTAATTGACCACCTTTTTACACTCACAATTCATTAATATATTCATTTATTATCCCAATGACACACCTTTTTATACACATTTACTTTACACTCATTAGCTTTTTTGAACCCGTACTCACCAAAATCAATGTACGTTTTTGGTGGACGGAGGGAGTATATCAAAATATTGGCATTAACTTAATAATATTAAATTTTGAAAGGCGAGTAGGAGATAATAATTATATTTGAAGCTTTTATTTGGTAGGAGTACAAACAATAATTATACGGGATCAAGGTTGAAATGTGATTATTAAAGTGCATTGATGTTGTAACAATTAATAACTCGACATCCAATTTCGAGAAAAATATGTAAATGAATTTTAATAAATATGCGGGGAAAATGGGAAAATCTACGGTGATCTAGACTGCTCGAAGAAAAGAGACTCGCCACATCGAGGAAGCTCGGTACAAGCAACAAGTAGCTCGGTATTACAACCGGTAGCGTTAAAACCGACAATTCAAGTGGGCGACCTCGTACTCCGACATAATGAAGTCAACAAAGCCATGCGCGCTCGGCCGGAAGCCACATGGGAAGGACCTCACAAGATCGACGAAGTCCTCGGCAAGGGCCTATAAGCTCGCTCAATTGTCTGGTGAGCAATTACCCAGCACGGCACATCATCCATCTGAAGAAATATTATGCATAAGCGTCGAGGTCGGGTCTTGTTCGGTCGTATTTTTAAAAGTCTGTTTAGAGTGCATCTTATTTGGTGGTCGCGTCATCTTTTATCAATAAAATCTTTATTTTACGAGTTCTACTTGTCACTAATGCATAATTAATCTTAGCATTATTTCCCCTCTCGGAGGACAAATTCCTCGACGGAGGATGATTCCCTCGACGGAGGCAGTTACATTCGTTTAATACACATGTAAATCTAAGCGGCGCATGCTACATACGAGATCGAGACTACCTTCGTTTTATTTGAGCGTTCTCTATGTGAGCGAAGGGACCACCCTTCCGATGACCTCGACAAAAACAGAACCATTCCTACATACGAGATCGACTACCTTCCGTTTATTTTGAGCGTTCTTCTATGTGAGCGAAGGGACCACCCTCCCGACGACCTCGGCAGCGAGGAACCATTCCTACGTGCGAGATCGGACTACCTTCGCGTTTATTTGAGCGTTCTCTCTATGTGAGCGAAGGGACCACCCCTCCCGATGACCTCGGCAGCGAACCATTCCTACATACGAGATCGGACTACCTTCGTTTATTTCAAGCGTTCTCTCTATGTGAGCGAAGGGACCACCCTCCCGATGACCTCGCAAAAGCAGAACCATTCCTACATACGAGATCGACTACCTTCGTTTATTTTGAGCGTTCTCTCTATGTGAGCGAGGGGACCACCCTCCGACGACCTCGGCAAAAGCAGGAACCATTCCTACGTGCGAGATCGGACTACCTTCGTTTATTTTGAGCGTTCTCTCTATGTAGACGAGGGACCACCCTCCCGGCGACCTCGGCAAAAGCGAGGAACCATTCCCACGTGCGAGCGATTTCTTTCAAAGCGAATTTCACGAGACGAACTACTGGCATATTTCTCTTGTTCAAAGTCAACAAAACCATTCTTATTAAATAGAAGATATCTGAGTTACATTTACATTTCACGAGGACGGGCGGATCGGGAAAAGTCGAGCCAATCCTAGAAAAATCGGAATTCACTCATCTATGCTAATCCTACCTCTACCTGGCCCTCGGTCATATTACGGGCCCGCCCAGGCGACCTCGGTCACTTGGCGATGCAGCTCTGCGAGCTCGACCTCGGCCATGATGGCCCGGTCTCGGCGCATGGAGGGTCCACGGCGTTCAAGAGCAATAGCACGCCTCTCTGTCGTCGCCACTCTCGGATCGTCATAATGTGGTTCATTTATTCTAGGCGAGAAGCTCCGTGAGAAGAAGAGGCCTCTGCGTCCGTCAAGTATATCGTCGAGTTGTGGTTGTCGGCGATAGCAGTTTTGTATATGCTCGAGCCTTTTCAATTGACGTCTTCGCCCGGTGAATTGCCAAGAGGTCCGCCATATTCGGCGCTATACCTCGAACAACGGCAAAGCACCTCGACAACCTCGCTTACTTGGGATCGTCATCCCACCATTTCGTGGATAACCTCCTCGTACTCGGCATGCTCCCGGCTATCACCTTGGCGCCTCCTTGGCGACCTCGAGCGCCTCCTCCAATTCAAAAGGCGAGCACGGGCTCGTCACATCCTCTGGCGGCTCTATGCTTGACATCGACTCCGCACAGACGTGACCAGCTGCCTTTATATGGAGGAGTTCGACCTCTTTCAACTCAAGAGCTCATGACGGTCTTTGATTTGATTCAACGAGGAGAAGCATCAAACATTTCGAGAACAGCGAATAAAAAAAAAAAAAAAAAGATAAGTTTCTTGACATAAACTTAGAAAAAAAAAAATGCAGGATCAACCGACCCTCCGAAGCTTCGCCATGTTCGCCGCCCGAAGCCGGGACGGCCTCGACCTCGGCTTGGGAACTACCGAGTCTCGCCGCCCAGATCGCCCGTAGTCACGACCCCTTTGCATGATCAGCCAATAAAGCCTCGGTCGGGATCGATCCACGGACAGCGCGCATGCATCGCTGGACAAAAGAACGGAGGAGGAGGCGAGGCTCGCAAGCACGGAAGCTCGCCCGGGCGCGGACGAGCACATCAAAGCAGCCTGTCTCGGACAAGGCATCTCGATCTCCTCGCACCCATACTTGCTTTGTCCGGATCTGGGTAGTCCTCGGCGACCTCTTCGATTGCGTCAGAGACTGCGCTTGTTAACACATCAGGCGTCAGAGACCATCCCCGAAGCCGCCAGCGAATGCCTCTCGCGCCAAGCGGCGTTCTCACGAGCTCGCCATGTCCGCCTCCCGACGGCGAACTGCTCCACCTCGGCCTTCATCGAGGCAACCTCGGCCCTCGCCGCCTCGGCTCTTGCCGCCTCCTCGACCACGGTTGCCTCCGCCGACAGCCCTAGCCAGCATTGCCTCGATGGGCTGCCGATCCGCTTTCTTGTTTGGACGAGGTCCGGATCTTAGCTTGACCTCGGACATTTCTTGAGCAAGGAGGGTATTCGGCTCCTCCACCTCCCGAGCATACCGGCCACCCGTTAAATGCGACACGGCCCTTCAAGTAATCCGATATAAGATCGGATACTTGACACCTCGGCCGCCACGTCCGCGACCCCTATACAAAATATACATCGGTCGTCAAGAACACAATTTGATTACTCTTGCACAAAGTATAAGGACGGTACAAACCTCGGGAAAGGGCAGTGCGGCTTGGGCAAGCGATCTACTTTCGGCCTCGGCGACACCGAGGACTCGGGGACTTCATCCTTCCGCCTCTTCAAGCGCTTGATGGGCTGCGGCGAAGGGGATCTCGAGGCCCCATAGTCATTTCGAGCATGGCCTCGAAATCCTTCAGTCGGAGACCTCGGCTAAACCCCGAGATCGGTTCGACCACGGAGATCGGCCTTCATTTTCTTCTTCCTTTCCTTGACGGGTTCACTTCGAGGAAACACATGGGTCGACATCAATCGTAACTCATGAAATAAAGAAAGAAAAGAGGAGAAGAAGAGGCCTCACCCTTCACCGACTCACCACAGGAGGTAGGATCATAAGGCTAAGCCCCGCCCTGCAAGCTCGGCTCGGAGAAGACCTCGTCAACAAGGCCAATTTTGTCCAGCCTCCTCCAAGTCACCAAGCCCTTGTCGACATACACGTGGCGATCTTATCGGATCGCCATGGAACTCCATATGTCCTCAAACCGACGGAAAAAGAACTTACGCGGTTGGAGATCTTTGATTTAATCTTGGCTTTGAAGTTCCTACGGGGTGATGACACACCTTTTTATACACATTTACTTTACACTCATTACAGTTTTCTTAAAACCCGTACCACCAAAATCAATGTACGTTTTTGGTGGACGGAGGGAGTATATCATAATATTGGCATTAACTTAATAATATTAAATTTTGAAAGGCGAGTAGGAGATAATAATTATATTTGAAGCTTTTTATTTGGTAGGAGTACAAACAATAATTATACGGGATCAAGGTTGAAATGTGATTATTAAAGTGCATTGATGTTGTAACAATTAATAACTCGACATCCAATTTCGAGAAAAATATGTAAATGAATTTTAATAAATATGCGGGGAACAAATTAAATCGGGAATTAGATTTGGGAAACTTATTTTTAGTTTTCGATTAAGGGGTATTTATTTTGGTAACAAGAAAAAGGTGGAGATATTTTGGAAATGTGCAATCATACTAAAAATATGAAAAGGCAGAAGACACAAGATCGAAGATAGAGAGCCACTTTATATTAGACTATTAGTTCCTTGTCCCAGCTTTCTGGAAACGCTTCTTGCAGTCTATAATCTCACCTTGGGAAATTGTATATATGCTCTACATGGGTTTCTATTTCAAATTTTCAATAAATATAAATACAATATATATATATATATATATGTATATATATATATATATAGAGTTTGGTTCAAATGAGAACCATTTTTATCCTAAAAACTAAGAACCAAATGAATTCGTCATGAAAGTTGATGAATCCATTGAGAAAGTTACTGAATTCAAAAATTCAGAATTTTTCACCCGGGTTCGAATCCCATGAGGGACGAAAATTCTAATTTTTTGGATTCAGTAACTTTCACAGCGGATTCATCAACTTTCACTGTGAATTCATCATTTTTTGGTTCTCACGTTCTTACAATAAAAATGGTTCTCACGTTAACCCTCCCATATATATATATACTCCTTCCATGCCTGAATAAATGTCTTATTTTATCTTTTTAAAAGAGTCACCAAATAAATTTCAATTCTATATAATAACATCATATTTTACCCTTAGAATCATTATAATTTTTTATATTTTTAGTTCACTATATAATAATTAATCACTACCTTGGTATGTGAGTTTGATTAGAGCTTGCAAAATAGGTCTGACCCAATATGCATGTTCGGGAGACCTATGGTTTCGGTTAGGTTGGGCTTCGAAATTAGAGGCCAAAACAAATCTGACCTAAAAAGTACAGGATTTTCGGGCTAAATGCACACCAGTATATAAATTAAATGTAAATTTTTATATTATCATACAAACAAGAAATCGTTGTAGTACCTAGTATAGTGGTAAGTATTCATGCTCCTTATTCAGAAAATCTGGATTTTATCTCAAGTAATTGCATTTTTTCTTTTTTCTTTCTTTTTTTATTTGCTTAGTTGTCTTAATTATGTATTATATAGTATATAATTTTTAATGTTATTAAATTATTTTATATAGTTATTATTTTTTTTATAATTAAAAATATTAATTTTATATATTAAAAAAATTAGAAAAATGTGTTAAAAATGCATGTTTGTCTATCCGTCAGGTGCTAGGTTGGGCTTCATATTTATAGGCCTGAAAATTTTCGGACCTTGTATGGCTTGAAAACTATAACAGCCCGCCAGGCCCAATCTGGGCCGATCCCATCTACTACTTTTATCAGCTCTAGTTTTGATAGCCGCAGGCACTTATTAGGGGACGGAGGGAATACCATTTTATCCCAGAAGATCGTTGCTTTAAATTAATTGCCAAAGAAATGAAGATGCGGATTAAAATGGAATTTTTGTAACCAAATAAATAGTATATCAACGTATCTATATACAAATATTATATCTATTATAGATATAGACACTAGGGATGACAATGGACTAGATTTGGATCGGATCTGGTTAGATACAGACCCAGATCCGATTTTTTTTGCTTGGATCCAAAAAAATGAGATCCAGACCCAGATCCATTGGATCTACATTGTCTAGACCCAGATCCAAATATTTTCTCTTCTAACATAAATCTTAAATTAACCAATCTATCACCAGCATTACTCAAAAACTCCATAAATTCTTGAGCTAATTCGATCGCAACAATGTTTAGTTGGTTGTAGGGATTTCTTCCACTATTTATGAGTTTTTTCAAATGAAATTATGTCTTGTGTCTTTATAATAATAAAAAAAACAATATTAAAAATATAAAATCAAATTGTATCACAAAAGATGAATAAAAGCTACAAATATATCATTAACACACATAAGATCCAAATTTGGGGATTTGTTGCTGCTTCAACTGTTGAAAATTCTATGGTCTGAGAAATCAAGAGTGTTGTCCCAAATTTTTGATTAAATCATAAATGAATAAAATAAAATGGAAAGATGGAATCAAAGTAAAATGAAGAGGATGAGAGTAGATTTTTGGAAGAAGTTCTGTCGAAATAAAATGGAAGGGAGCAAATATCTGGAATTGGAAGAAGACAAAGAAAAAAAAGCTAGAATTAGATATATGGTTAACTAATATTTAACTAAAATAAAAATAAAAAATATATATTATATTAAATCGGATCTACGGGTCGGATCTGAACCGGATCTGGATTTCAAAAATTAAAATCCAGATCCAGATCCGAGATTTTAGAGTAGGATCCAGATCCGATTCAGATCCGTCGGGTTCAAATTTTTAATACTCCAGATCCTACAAAATGGATCTGGACCACCGGATCTGGATCGGGTCCAAGATCCATTGCCATCCCTAATAGACACCTTATAATTTATAAACCGAACAAAAAAATTTCACTAAAATTTTATGTTGTATGCTTATGAGGTTTTGGTTTAAATAAAAATATTCTTATCATATAAAATAAGAATAATTTTCAGCTTTTATATTATGAAGATCTTTGATGTGTTTGTTCAGATTCAATTAGTTATATAAATTCATTATTTTCAACATGTTATATCTAATTAAAATACTTACTTCACTACAAAAAAACACGCGAACAGCGACGGAAAAATCCGTCGCAAAACATCAAAAATCCGTCGTAAAAACAGATTTGCGACGGATCTGCGACGGATATGTACCGTCTCTAAAAGCCTCGTTGTTAAGCAGACAACGACGGTAAAAATTCCGTATCAAACCTTTGAAGCGGACTAACGACGGAAGTATCCGTCGTTGATAGATAGTCGTTTGACTAAATGGTTTGTTACGTTGAATTAACGACGGAAAAGTCCGTCGTAACTAACGACGGAATTGTTTCGTCGCTAAATTATTTGGGCAATTCGTCGAGATCCGTCTCAAATAACGACGGACTTTTACGTCGCTAAATATTTTCGTCGTAATTGAGTCTCGGATCCGTCGCAAAATCTATTCGCGTCCGTCGTAAATCCGTCGCAAATAACGACGAAATTTTCCGTCGCTAAAAAAGTCCATCGTAGATCCGTCGTTGTTACACCACGACCAATTAGGTTGTGTTCCGTCTCAGAACCGTCGCAGTTCCGACTTAATTCCGTCGCTATTCCGTCGCTATACTTAAAATATATCAACGACTAGTTTCGTATTGGTTTTAAACCACTTTTTTACCTATTCAATACATCCATAATCATCACAAATCCATCCACAATCATCCACAATCATCACAAATCCAAATCCAAATCCAACAACATCCACAATCATCACAAATCCAAATCCAAATCCAACAACATCCACAATCATCACAAATCCATCCAAATCACAATCCAAATCATCACAAATCACAAATCCAAATCCAAATAATCCATCCACAATCATCCACAATCCATCCACAATTATTCAATACATCCACAATCGATAATTTACAACAACTATTCGATGCGGGTTATAAATCCAAATCGATTCAACAATTCAACAATCGAATCCAACAACAACAATTGACATATCCATAAATGAAGTAAAAGCGTAAAGATAGGAATCAAAATGGTGGAGGGTGGTGGGGTCGATCACGCTCGAGCCGATAGGAATCATTGGAATGCCTCTGTTGAGCTTCCATCCGAGCTTGAAGGCGTTGAAGCATCATGCATGCTCACTCTGTTGTGCTTGAATCCTCGCCTCGATCGCTCACGCATCTCTTTCTCCAGCCGTAGTTGCTCAGCCATCTGCTCTCTCTCTAACCGCATCTGCTCCTCCATCTCCGTCAATCTGCTCTGATATCCAGGAGACTCCATACGAGAAGTCATTGCAGAGCCGGAACTAGAGTCGCTCTCCATGAATGTGCGTGAGAGAGAACCGGCGACCAAACAATCTCTTTTCTTGATGCGGCGCCTCCGAGGAAACCCTTGAGGATCTGAGTCCTATCTACTTCTGGGCTCTCATCTGCGCTGGCTTGAGTCAAAATCTGAACTTGGTCCTCCACCTGCTCCTGTATTTGCAGTAAAATCGTTTAACTTTCCAAATAGAAGTTATTTTACATCATTACCATATTTAATATTTAATCTACTTACCGCGATGCTACGAGCCTTCCCATCTCATATAACTTCCATCGGGAGCGACATGATATTTCGAAAAACATCCCATGGACCTCGAAATATGGACTCCACGTTCTCTGGCCTATTCATTCATTCAAACATTATTAATGCACACGTAGGTAATGTTGGATTTGTATCTTGAAAGCGTTTGGTTGAGCTTGTATACAATGTTTCTGTTACCACTATTACAATCTCCTATCGATTTGAATACTTGATTGCATATATCATGTCCCTTATCTCATATATAAGTTAGATCATACGGTGTGTAGAAGATTACGAAGTACGTATGATTGGTCAAGCTTAATGAGATATAAAAGTTTCACTGGTGAGACAACTTAAGGACGAGTTGTCGGTTTAGGCTGCGATATAGATAAGAAGTGACTTGACTTAGTTGCTTGTCTATCTTTGATGCGTCTCGGCGTATTGAAGGATCACGGTGAGATGTGTTCTTCTTCGACCGTCGTGAAGAACCAAGATCTCGGTGACTTACGATGATCTAAACCTCGATAAGGTATTAGGTGAGTATGAGTTGTTGACCATCACTTTGACTTGTTATGAGTGAGGTTATATGTTCTAACCAAGATTCTCCGCATCTTGGGTGGTGGGTGTCTTGTATGTCACGCTAGTTATCGTGTCAGTCACCGTATCCGTTAAGGATGATGGCGTCCCTTAAGGAGCTCAAAGGTTTATTGTACTAAACCCCGAGGTTGAGTTAGCTCAAGTACAATAATAAGGTTGAGTGGTACTACTTAAGGAAATAAAGTAATTGTCGTTTTAAGCGATCGATTGCTATAAATGATTAATGGACGTTCGATATCTTAAATACGGGATTCGTAATGTCTAAGTGCAAGCCCGACTCAACCCGGTAATAAAGGGTAAGTCGACATTCTTTCTCTAGTGGCATGATCGAATGTTTATAAATTAATTTATGTTACAATTTGAACATAAGATAATTAATTTATTTGAGGCCCATCTTTATTCCTTGCATTTGATCCACGGTGGCCCATCAGGCCCGTAGCCAAGGAAAATCGCGCCTCATGCTCTCAATTGGCAAGATTTTATTCTCTTTATCCACAAGGATATAATTATATTTATGGTATATGCATAGATCCTTCCCATATAAGATTATGGAAATAATCTAAGAGTATGGAAATAATCTAAGAGTATGGAAATAATCCATAGAGTATGGTAATATTCCATATAGGATTATGGTAATATTCCATATAGGATTATGGTAACATTCCATATAGGATTAAGGTAGTGCATTATAAATATAAGGTATGAGATAAAGTCAGGTGAATGCTCACATATTAACAAGACAATTTTGGTATTCTCATAATTGTGAGAGAAAATTTCGTGAGTTTTAATGAGAGAAAGGGTGATTTTGGTGCATTCTCCATAGCTCGTCCTCACTCGGCGTTGGAGTTTGGGTATCGGGATACAGATCCGGAAGGTCAAAGCACGAGTCTCGACCGTTCAATCGTTCATCCCGTTCGATCCACCTCGACGGATCAAAGGTAAACACGAGAAAACCCCAACGTGTTGCTATTAATTATATAGGCGCATGCTAGGATTATAATCAATGTATGGTGAATTAAACACCAAGATGGATCCTCGGGCGAGGTTAACATACGTTTTCCCTACAATTGGTATCGAGCACGGGATCGAATCTTGGCTCTGTTGGATTAATTCACGTTTGATTATTCGTGCGTTTCTATAATTATGGATTTTTCGTTCATCGTGGCTCGTTCATTGTTTTGTTGGTTTTGTTTTACACCACGAGAAAATCCGTGGTTAGATTAGATTTTATTATGTAAATCTTATACGTAAAGAAGAACGAGCGAGCGAGCGAAGAAGCGAAGCGACGGGAAAACAGGGGTTCTCGGCCGTTGCGGGTGGTTTCTGCGGCGAGTCTCGCGATCGCTAGGGCGATCGCGAGGGCTGCGGCGACAGGCGCGCGCTCGCGGGATCCTGGCGCTTAGCGGCGAACTTCGCGGTCGCGAGGATTACCAGCGAGGCTGCGGCCGTGCGAGCTAGCGGGCGGCACGGGCGCGTTCGCGCGAAACCCGGCGCATGGCGGCGGACTTCGCGGTCGCGAGGTATGGCGGCGGCGGCGATGTCTTTGAAAGGCGTTCGGCGCTTGGGCGTGGCAGCGCCGCAGCGTGCCGACGGCGGTCGCGGTCGCGTTAGCGACATGAGGCGAGGCCAGGCAGGCGGCGGGCGCGGTGGCGGGGGCTTTGCCCTAGCGGCCCAAGACTCTTTGGGCGACCACGGCCCGGACCGGTTTTCGAATTTCGGTCCGTGCCCGCACGCGAGGCCCATTGTTGAATCGGTCCGTGCGGGCACGCGAGGCCCGTTTTCAAGTTTAATTACATGCTTTGTAAATCTATGTAATAGATTAGATTTAAATGTGCGGGTTTCACGATTGAGCGCGATGAGCGTTTTATTTTATTTTTATCGTTCATATGCATGTCGTGGATGTTTAAATTATCTTTGTAGCATGCTATGTATGTTTATATTACGTTGACAAACCTTTAAGTGTTTTACGTAATTGGATGCGCATAGTAAGCATGCTAGGTTTATCGCGTTTATCAAGCATATTTTAGAATTCTGCGAGCATGTTTTACATGTTGAGTTCTATAGAAAAGCATGCTAGGATTACGTGATGCGCATGGACAAACCTTTTGAATAAAAAGACTAAGCAAGCAACCCGACAAATTAATTTTTCAAATTAAAATGTCAAGACCTCCACTTTTGATCTCTAAACAAAGTGAGGCGACTTTGTGAGTGGCGATCACACGCGTGGCTTGCTTGCCTTGTTTATCATAAGTTTGTTAGATGAGATTTCTAAATAAAACATTTTAAATCTATTGAGAAGTGGGAGTTTCATGTAAGCGTCCACACGCGTGGCTTGCATGTGCGATTTTCATAAGTTCTCTAGAGATAGATATAAAATGAGATAACAAAAGAATTTGAATTGAAGCGGTATGGTCCGAGTGAGTATACCAATTCTAAGAATTCATTCTCTGTTTATTAAAATTGTGGTCAATGCTTAGACATCACCTCAGTACAACTTCCATGAAGTCCTTCTTGCGATAGTGATGTGGTCAGTAAGGTCCAATCATTAATTTCATTTGTCATAAGGATAAGTTGACATGGATTGAAATTAAGCGACTAAAAGGTATATTTTAGTGCAGTCGAGGGGTTCATGTGTAGCGTCCACACGCGTGGCTTGCATGTGGAATTCCTTGGGCGATTGGAGGTTTCATTAATATTGTTTTATCAAAAGGTTACAATATTATTATTACGAATTATTTGCGATCGTATGCTTATGTGTTTACATTATCGTTTCGAGATATGTCTCTTCGCCGATTATCAATATGCTCGCACAAAATCCGTTATCGGTCCAAATTTTATCGAGTGGAAGCGAAACATGGAATATGTTCTTATCATTTGAAGAACACATGTTTGTTCTCACTACTCTAAACCCGATGCCCTTCATCGACGATCGACTAATGAGCGGCGAGTCAAGACTTTGGAATAAGTCAAACAATATGGCTAAATGCTATATGATGACTACGATGTCCAAAGGCTTGCAGTGCAACATCGATCGATGGCGAGCCGCGACGATATTTGGTCAAGTCTCGAGAGTAAGTTTGGGCGATCGGATCGGACGATCGCTTCCACACAATGAGAGAAATCTTGGCGTGTAAGATGGAAGAAGGAAGTTCGGTCCATGAACATGTCTCCCATGACTCGTCTCATGGATAGTCTTGATCGGTTGGGAGGAGGTATTTGGCGGCCAAGGTCGATATCATCCTCAACACACCGCCCAAGTCTTTGAGAATTTTCGTGAATGCAATCATGAGCAAGACCGAGTTCACACTTAGTCGGTTGCTTAATGATCTCGTTCTTTGCGGAAGGAGTTATGGGAAAAGGAGCACATGCTCTTGCTAGCACATCTAAGGGCCCAAAATTTTCATCATAAAATGGAAATAGAAAAGGGGTGCCAAAGGTGGTAGAGGCAAGGCAAATAGTGGGAGTAATGGGAACAAGAACATGGTTGCCACGGAGGCTTGAAGAAGCCAAAGGAGAAGGCAAGTGCTTCAAGTGCGGTAAGGCAGGCATTGGAAGGCCAAGTGCCCTATGCTCGAGGCTCAGTGCGCCGTTTGCTTTAATGTGAAACATGTTTAGCGACTTGTTCTACCCATTCTTGGGTAGTAGATCTGGTATAACCGATCATGTTTGTTACACCTGCGTGGGTTCCTGCGGACAAGGAGGCTGTTTGATGGCGAGATAACGATCTCCATGGGCACGCGGCAAAAGTCAAGCTGTTGCGGTTGGAGATGTTCTTTATGTTTTGGGACAACAGTTTTAGTTTTGAAAGGCGTTTTATATGTGCGGATTTTCGTGGAACCTTGTTTCGTTTGAAATTATTTACTAATGGATATTCTCATTATTTTTGATAGTGGTGTTTCTATCATAAGAAATGACGAAGTTATACGTGTTGGCACTTTATATAATTAAGCTTTATACTATTTCGCAAAACATAATACCTATAACTATGTTGCATCTTCATCAAACCCCAAAAGAGAAAGTTTTCTTGCAAGATGACTCTACTTTTCTCTCGGCATCTTAGATTAGGTCACATCAATCTAAATAGGATCAAAGGCGGCTAAGAATGGGCGTTGGGTGATCTCACGGTTACTCGTTCCCGATCTGCGAATCTGTATAGAAGGTAAGATGTCGACGGACCTTCAAAGCGAAGGTCATAGAGCCAAAGAAATGTTGGAGTTAGTCCATTCGACTGTGGACCGATGTCCACACAAGCTCGTGGAGAATGCAGTATTTTGTCACTTTCATTGGCGATTACTCAAGGTGCGGATACATATACCGCTTCACGCGAAGTCCGAATGCTTTGAGAAATTCAAAGAGTTTAAGGCGGAAGTGGAGCGAAGCTAGGTAAGAGTATCAAGTCATCTGCGGTGCGATCGCGGTGGCGAATACCTCAGTAACGAGTTTATGGACTATCTAGTAAAGTGTGGGATTACATCCCAGCGCACTTCACCGGGCACACCACAGCAAAATGGTGTGTCAGAGCGAAGAAATAGGACTCTTTTAGAAATGGTTAGATCTATGATGAGTTATGCTACATTGCCTATTTCGTTCTGGGGGTATGCCTTAGAGACGGCGGCATACTTGCTAAATCTAGTACCGTCCAAGTCAGTCGAAAAGACCCCTTTCGAGTTGTGGTTTGGGCGCAAGCCCAGTTTAAGCCACATAAGGATATGGGCGATCCGACACATGTCTTTGAACAAGAAGGCGACAAGTTGGAGGCTAGATCCGACGCAAGGTCGTTTATTGGCTATCTAGAGGAGCGAAGGTGGTTTATTCTATAGTCTAAGGATCGGAAGGTCAATATTAGCACTAATGCTCGATTCTTAGAAGAGGACTACATGAAAATCATAAGTCCAAAGTTGAAATCATTCTTCAAGAATTAGAAGATGATCGTATTCCACCACCGATTAGGCGAAGGTGCGAGATGTCGAGTCTAGTGGGAGGATCGACACGGATACTTGAAATTGAAGTGGGTCGAGTTCACTGGAGATACCGACCGTACAAGTGGTACCTACACGACAAGTTGTGCAAGTTAGAGAACCACAAGTATCTGCACCCACCGTTGCCATTGTGCTGTAGAACCTCGTCGTAGTGGGAGGGTTGTTCGTCAACCCGAGCGATTTATGTTCGTGGGTGAATCTTGGATTTGGTCGCAGACGAACATGCAATAATCGACCCATGGACATACAAGGAGGCGATACAAGATATTGATGCAAGATCATGGCACACCGCTATGGACTTAGAAATGGAGTCCATAACGGCTATGGATGTATATGAAAGACACCTCTACCGGATGGCGAGGAAGCCGTAGGTAGTAAGTGGATATACAAGAGGAAGAGAGATTCCGATGGAGAGGTTTCGCTTTTAAAGCCGTGCTTGTGGCGAAAGGGTACACTCAGTTGAGGGCATCGATTTCGATGAGACCTTTTCGCGTAGCAATGCTCAAGTCCATCGAATTCTTCTAGCCATAGCAGCCCACTTGAACCTAGAGGTTTGGCAAATGGATGTTAAAACCGCTTTTCTAGCGGTTACCTTGAGGAAGGTAGAGACATCTATATGCAAGAACACGAAGGTTATGTGGTAAAGGGTGAAGAGCATCTAGTATGGAAGCTTAAGAAGTCCATTTATGGACTTAAGCGAACCTCCCGATCATGGAACTTACGCTTTGGCGAGGTAGTAAAGTCCTATGGATTTACCAGTTGCCTAGCGAGAGTTGTGTGTATCGGTTAGATGTCAACGGTGATGTGGTATTTCTTGCACTTTATGTAGATGACATCCTTCTAGTTGGCAACAACGTGAAGTCATTATCGGGCGTAAAGAGTTGGCTATCCGATCGGTTTCAAATGAAAGACTTGGGAGATGCGCGTACATTCTTGGGATCAAGGTTTACCGAGATCGCAAGAAGAAAATGTTGAGCTTATCTCGGGCGTCTTACATTGATCTTGTAATTACTCGCTTTAGTATGCAAACCGCCAAGAAAGGATTGCTACCTTTCGGACATGCGTTCCTTTATCAAAAGCATGATCACCTATGACCGCAAAGGAGATAGAGGAAATGAGACAAGTTCCTTACGCTTCGCCGTAGGAAGTCTCATGTACGCAATGCTATGCACGAGGCCGATATACGCTATGCGGTAGGCATAGTAGCTAGATATCGATCTAACCACGGACAAGCTCATTGACCGCGAAGAAGCATATACTCAAGTACCGAAAAGGACTCGAGATTATAGGCTGGTTTACCATGCGAGATAGTCTAATGCCTTTGGGTTATCTGACTCGGTTTCAGTGACCGTGATGAGAAAAAGTCGACCTCGGGCTATGTGTTTACCTTGGGAGGTGGAGCCGTATCTGGCGGAGTGCAAAGCGGCGATGCATTGCGGACTCTACCATGGAAGCCGAATATGTAGCCGCTTGGAGGCTTCTAAGGAGGTGTATGGTTCAAGAACTACCTCATGGATCTAGATGTGGTACTGGTTTGCCCAAGAGTATCATAGTTTCATTGTGATAACTCGGTGCGATGGCAAACTCGAAGGAACCACGGACCCATAAAGCGACTAAACACATAGAGAGAAAGTACCATGTCATACGAGAAATCGTTAGACGAGGTGACGTGCTGATTGAAAAGATTGATCTGACGGAAAATCTAGCGGATCCATTCACGAAGAGCTCGCCGCAAAAGTCTACGATGGACACGTTAGAGGACTTGGATTGAGCTTGATGGCACCCACTTAGAAAGGAAACTTTTGTATAAGTGGGAGAAGCAAAGTGATGGTTGTTTGTAATAGCTAGTAGAAAGACACATTGTATACTAAAAGTTTGCTTTAGTATAAGTGGGAGATTGTTGATTTGTATCTTGAAAGCGGTTTGGTTGAGCTTGTATACAATGTTTCTGTTACCACTATTACAATCTCTATCCGATTTGAATACTTGATTGCATATATCGTGTCCCTTATCTCATATATAAGTTAGATCATACGATGTGTAGAAGATCACGTAAGTCCGTATGATTGGTCGAGCTTAATGAGATATAAAAGTTTCACTGGTGAGACAACTTAAGGACGAGTTGTCGGTTTAGGCTGCAGATAGATAAGAAGTGACTTGACTTAGTTGCTTGTCTATCTTTGATGCGTCTCGACGTATTGAAGGATCACGAGTGAGATGTGTTCTTCTTCTTCGACCGTCGTGAAGAACCAAGATCTCGGTGACTTACGATGATCTAAACCTCGATAAGGTATTAGGTGAGTATGAGTTCTTGACCATCACTTTGACTTGTTATGAGTGAGGGTTATATGTTCTAACCCAGATTCTCGCATCTTGGGTGGTGGTGTCTTGTATGTCACGCTAGTTATCTCATGTCGAGTCACCGTATCCGTTAAGGATGATGGCGTCCCTTAAGGAGCTCAAAGGTTTATTGTACTAAACCCCGCAGGTTGAGTTAGCTCAAGTACAATAATAAGGTTGAGTGGTACTACTTAAGGAAATAAAGTAATTAATCGCTTTAAGCGAATGATTGCTATAAATGATTAATGGACGTTCGATATCTTAAATACGGGATTCGTAATGTCTAAGTGCAAGCCCGACTCAACTTCGGTAATAAAGGGTAAGTCAACATTCTTTCTCTAGTGGCATGATCGAATGTTTATAAATTAATTTATGTTCGGGTGAACATAAGATAATTAATTTATTTGAGGCCCATCTTTATTCCTTGCATTTGATCCATGGGTGGCCCATCCGGCCCGTAGCCAAGGAAAATCGGCGCCCCTCATGCTCTCAATTGGCAAGATTTTATTCTCTTTATCCACAAGGATATAATTATATTTATGGTATATGCATAGATCCTTCCCATATAAGATTATGGAAATAATCCTAAGAGTATGGAAATAATCCTAAGAGTATGGAAATAATCCTAAGAGTATGGTAATATTCCATATAGGATTATGGTAATATTCCATATAGGATTATGGTAACATTCCATATAGGATTAAGGTAGTGCATTATAAATATAAGGTATGAGATAAAGTCTAGGTGAATGCTCACATATTAACAAGACAATTTTCGGTATTCTCATAATTGTGAGAGAGAAAATTTCGTGAGTTTTGTGAGAGAAAAGGGTGATTTTCGGTGCATTCTCCATAGCTCGTCCTCACTCGACGTTGGAGTTTGGGTATCCGGATACGATCCGGAAGGTCAAAGCACGAGTCTCGACCGTTCAATCGATTCATCCGTTCGATCCACCTCGGCGGATCCAAAGGTAAACACGAAAACCCCAACGTGTTGCTATTAATTATATAGACGCATGCTAGGATTATAATCAATGTATGGTGAATTAAACACCCAAGATGGATCCTCGGGCGAGGGTTAACATCGTTTTCCCTACGGGTAAATGATAATAAGTATTTGTGTGCATATAATAGAGGTGCGATTCTACTTAAAAATAAGAAAATTAAACAAGCTTCATTAATGATGTTTTAATCCAATTAGTTTGTGGCGTCTAATAACTTAGCAATTAAAGATTATGATATATGTGGCGAAAGCGAGAACAAACTTAAAACCTAAATTGAATTCGAAAAACTAAATACTTACAATCTTTGGTAGCATAATCTAAAGCACATCTGGAGCCACCCCGTGCTTAACGATCCCGTCCCTCACCATCCGGCTCGTCATCCTACTCCTCCTAGCTTTTTCTCGCCTTAGTCCGCACCTCAAGCCGATTCAATAATCTCGCCACGCAGCCAATCCGATCCGGGAATGAATTGAGGTGGCGCGTCGTCGACTCTGTGCCTCTTGATCTTATGAATAAGATCCTTATATCTCTTGCCGCCTTTTGGCACCATGCACGGTAGACTACTTGATGAACAAAGCGGCCGCATCCCAAAGAAATAATTAAAGCATAAATTTGAAAATGATACATTTGAAATGCACATTCATATATATTTTGAATTACAAAACATCACATATATCGATAACCAATACATGAAAGACAAGTTGCACTAAAAATTTCATTTAATGAACTTGACTTAGAAAGCACCTCACTTCATGGCTAAACCCCCAAGATCCTCTTTACCTCCATGTTAAAAGCTTTTCAATTTTACAAGTCTTCTAAAGGTAAAATACATATCCATATATCTTATATAGTGTTGTGTCACAATTGTTTCCTTAGGGATCACATTTGATAAATATTATTTGAACCTTAAACATCATTTTCAACAAAAGGATATAAATATTATCAAATTAACTATCACTTAGTCCGAAATAAACCAATATACTTGAATGTAAATCAATAATACATGAAGTCTTGAAAATACACCCGCCTCTGATCCTCAGGGACCAATTTCCAACTGAAACCCCGATGGTTCATGACCTTCTTGAACGACTCGGTGATCACATGTGCAACATCATGCGATGGACATAAAATCCTACAATTGAGTTAAAATAATATACATTATATTCAAATAAGTACAATTGAGTTAAAATAATCTAATTAACTATAGGTACCCATTCACAATAGTCAAGGTCTTCTTCCCCATCGTGCAGTGCGGACCCACCGCCGACCCCTCCTCCACCGATAGTAAGTCCTCCTACCGAGGCGCCAACTCCTTCATCCGAGGAGGTAGATGCGAGAAATATTCCCACGATCACTAGGTGGACTCTTCTACCTCGTCCTCGACTTGCCATCCGAAAATAGATTTGTGCGTTACTTTAATAATTTTTATTCTTCAAAAGTTATCAATTGTCTTTGAATTTGGTTTCATTAGCTATTTGTTTAAACATTGTCATTGGAAAAGTTACATCTACAATATCTTTCAAGGTAATTCTTGTTTCTTTTCCTATAAAGCTTTTGACAATATGATTCATTGAAATGTGTTGTCTCGCAGAGAAAACTTACTTTCTTATGCTTCGAATGGTTGTTCGATTGTATTTTAGCTTATACTTCTAAATTTGCGGTTTGATGTTGTATTCGTTGATGTGTCCTATTGCATGATAATATTTGAATATTTTGCTTATCACCGATGTGTACACATTCATTATCTAATTGTTATATCTAGGTCGAGTATCAGGTCCTTGACCATGGTTGAGGCATCCAAATCTTAAATCTTGAGTAGAGAATTGTTATGTTTTGACTTGTAATGCATTAGTAAAGTGGGAGAAGAGGTAATGGTTCGTGAATTGTTGTGCTATCTTGTTATACTCGATAACCGAAAGAGAGAAGCAATGGTTGTAGCAAAAGATGATCCATTCGGATGGCAAAAAAAAAAAAGAGAGAGAGAGAGAGAGGTCCGAGGTATTGATTATACCTTGAAAAGTCAGTGCGAGGAGAAGTTCATCACCGCAGAACATAATTCGACCCTATTCATCTCCATCATAATCATCATCATTCAATGTATTATCATTTTCGATTCGATAATTCATATGAATCGATTCGACAATTCATCATCTTCGACTGATTCGTCATCTGCTTCTTCTATGTCTATCAAAGTGCCGTCAGGATGAACTCGTGTCATGTCATCATCAACCACTACACTTGTAATTAAAGGCATTTCATCCTCTTGAAATGGCGGAGGTACTATCGAACTAGATGATTCATCTGAGACTTCCACATTAGCTCTCGCTTTAATTTTGCATACATCCCACCAATCCTTTGTAGATTGTTTTAAACTCGGATAAGGACAATAGTATACTTGAGCGGCTTGTGGCAAGGACAAACGGTTCATACTTATTATACCTTCGTCTATAATTCACGAAACCGGTTTGTATTCGGGATGCACCGATGTCCCCAATCGTGATGGATCAAACCACTCGCATCTAAACATTATTACGGTCTTCATAGGTAGCCCATGGTATTCCAACTCACAAACCTCCGATGTCGCCCATAAAATCGAGTTCATTCTTGTCCGCACCATAAGTTTCACCTTTAATGCACACACCTTCGTTCATGGTGGCTCTTTGTGTCCCATGCTCTAACGTGTGAAATTTATACCCATTTATGTAGTACCGGATACGTCTTAATCGGAGAAGGCCCTTTTGCTAAATCCAATATGAATGGATTGGCGACATTGTTGGTATGGTCTTTGACCTAAATCCAACAAATCAATAAACATCTATCAATCGGTGATTAAATATTACAAAAGGAGGTTACGGTTAATGGGATTATATACTCACATATGTATCAAACCAATGTGAGAAGTTTACATCGATTTCCTTTTGAATCTCGAGAGGAGAGATGCGTGGATGTAATCTTTTCAAGAAATCGATAAACAAACTTCAAAACAAATAGTTATAATTAGTATTTAAATAGTTATACTAATTGAAAGTTATCAACGTGAAATTATAAATACTTACTTTAAATAGTTCTCCCAAACTTCAACGCAATTCAATAGCACATATAATCGAGCAAAGATCATACTCACTCGAATCTAGATATCTCTTGACATTTTTCCAAAAGGCGTCCACCTTGAATATAGAAAGCATATCCGGGAAGTCTTCATGCTAATATCTCCCCAACATTATAATTGCGAGGCACATTCTTATGTTTCGTTCTTACGTGACCCTCAAAATAATAAGAACAGAATGTTGATGCTTCTTCTACTAAGCACGCATTGCAAATAGAACCTCCACTCGAGCTTTATTTCTCACGTTGTTTTCAACTTACGTAAGTATCTATCAATGTATATAAAAAGATTAATAGTTATATGTGTATATTTATACATATGGACAACAATTGTTAAAGTGAGCGTTTTACCTTTCGAATGGATACATCCATCGGTATTGAGCGGTCCGCAATACGAGCTTCATCGCTAGATGGGTGGTAGATGTTCCATTGAATCGAAGAAACTAGGAGGAATATCGCTCGAGCTTGCATAAAATAGTGGAATATTTTCTTGAAGTTTGCACATGTCCTCAAGTTTGATGTTTCGAGAGGTCAAATCTTTGAAAAATAAACTTAATTCGTTATCGCTTTCCAAACATTAGGTGGGAGAAGTTCTCGAAATGCGATCGGGAGTATCTGTTGCATAAAAACATGGCGATCGTGACTCTTCATCCCAAACATCTTCAATTTGGTCATGTCTACACATACGCCCATATTTGAGACATACCCGTCTCGAAATCTAAGACCTTTCACCCATTCGCACAAGACTTTTTTTCATGTTTGTCAAGTGTGTAAGAAGCTTTTGGATACTTGCTCGTCGACTCATTCATCTTCAACTCGGTCTATTGCAAGACAAATTAAGTTCTTCTCTTGATTTGCTCGTATCTTCGTCTTACGGAATATTCATCACGGTGTTGAACACATTATCAAATACATTCTTCTCTATGTGCATGACATCCAAATTATGTCGAATCAAAAGAGAACTCGAAGACGGTAAATCCCGAATATACTCCGCCTCCAACCACTACCAAAATATTTAGAAACACTACTATTTATTGCATCACTACCCATTTCACCACCTTCACTAGTCCCATTCCTTCAATCCTAGATAATAGTTCTTCTCCGATAGCGCTTGGTGGACTACTAGTAATCACCGTATTCTTTCGAATCCTATTCTATCCCTTACGAATTGGTGATCGGGATTTAAAACTTTCGATGATTATCAAACCATGATTGCTTATCACTTTTGGTAAAGTAAACGTTTGATATCCTCCATGCAATGTGGACAAGCTAACCTTCCGGTGTACTCCATCCGGACAACATAGAGTACACGGAAAGTCACTAATTGTCCAAAGCAATGCAACGCGATCTGAAAATTTTGTTTCAATGAGACATCATAGGTAAGGACACCGCTTCCCACAAATCTACTAACTCGAAATTAATGGTCAGTAAGAACACATCAATCTTTTCTTTTGGATTACGTGGCCCCGGCACTAGAATTGTGAGAAACATATATTGTTCCTTCATACACATCCATGGAGGAAGATTATAAGGAGTAACTATAACGAGGCCATGAAGAATATTGTTGTCTGATTGACCAAAAGGTTGGAAACCATCGATCGAAAGACCCAATCTAACATTACGAATCTCGATTCAAACAAAGGAAACTTCATGTTCAAATGCTTCCATGCGGTGTGTGCGCGGATGGCGCATGACCCCATCATCGATCGACGATGCATGCCAACGCATATTCTCATTGTAGCCTCGGATGCATGCAACCTCGTAGTCGAGGAGTAAGAGGAAAATAATACATCTTCTTACATGGAATTTGTGATTTCTTTCGAGTTTCGGATGCTCGATTATTGCTCTTGAAACGTGGATGCTCACAAACTTTACATCTCGTCAATTCGAATCTTGTCGCCGATAAATCATGCAATTATGTGGACAACAATCTATCTTGTGCCTGAGCGATCCCATGCCACGCAATAATTTCTTCGTCTTTGTAGAAGTCATCGTACAAGATTACCATCCGGATTTGTCTCTTTCATGAGTTACATTATTTGATCAAAACCTTTCTCGGATATATTATTCTCGACTTTCCAACTCGTAAGTCGAGCCACAACAGACAATTGTGAATGGTTTGAGCAACTGGCCACAATGGTTTATCGACGCGTCAACATGTCGTAAAATTTTCGTGCCTCAACATTTGGTTCCTCTTCGAGGCTCGGCAAAGTTAAGCGAGGACCAGCGCATCCATTACCATCGTCGACACGCACTTGATTGAGGTTCGGGTGATCTTGCATTGCGGATCTATACTCACATTTGTCTCCCTCGAAAGATCCAGTGTTATAATTTGGAACAAATCCAAATTTTGAAGCGTGATATCGCACGGTATCTTGTACTTGATAAGGTATATTATTGCACTTCTTACAAGGACACTTGATCTTTTCCCCATCCATGAATGATAGTTGATTACTAGCAAACTCAATGAAGTTTTCAAGTCCGCCAAGAAAATCATGATTTAATCCACCACAGTATCGCGACGCTTATACATCCATTCACGATTCTGACTCATCACGAGGAAGTGGAAATGAGATTCTGGAAGTGAGAGGCAAATGTTCTGTCATGGGGAAATGAGATTCTAGAAGTGAGAAGCAAATCTTGGGAGATGAATGTTCGCAAATGTTGGGAGATGAAGTGAGAGGCAAATATTCGAGTACCAACTACTAAGCCCGACTTTAATTTGGTTAATGATTTGGAAGTACATTTGGTTAATGATTTGGAAGTACATTTGTAAGAGGAGAGAATTTAGGTGAAAGAGATGCCGCATAACTCTATTTATTGGTAAATAGAGGTATGCGCATAATTTTCTAATGTTTGGTTATGTTAGGATAATTTTCTAGTTTGTTGAGGTATAAAATCGATGCATAAATATAAATCACCAAATAGAAAAAGTTCACACATGATTAGTCTTATTTCTCTTTGATAAAGAGTAGCAATCACAAAAATTAGTCTCCCAACCCCTTCACGTGTGGGACATGTGATGTAAATGATCACAACATTAATATATATAGCAATACATATAAAATTAATGGTGTGATCACTTACATCACATGTGAAGGGTTAGAGAGGAATTTTTGATTGCTACTCTTTATCAAAGAGAAATAAGACTAATCATGTGAACTTTTCATTTCAAATATGCCATGTTGTCCGATTTTGAATTTTACGAATATGGATGAAGAAAAGTACACATTATTGTGTCACAACTCACATGACACTTGCAAAATAACTTGCTTAAGCAACGAGATCCTAAATTCCTCTAGGGCTCGACCATTCTCAAGTCACGAGCACACGATGCTCCAAAATTACAACTAAACCTAGCATGCTTCTTTAGTATACGTAAGCACATAAGTTCAATCGGTTTGTTTCTTTATATTTTATTTTGATGGACCAACCAATCCAAGCACTCTATAAAACTACTAAACTGCTCCACTTGCAAGACACAAGAATTATTCACGGCTCGAGTTCTTGAGTTACATACTACTACTGACCACCATAGGGTGGGTTTATAAGCTAAGGTCATATCTAGATGTAGAGGGAGTGTTTAGACTAAAGACATACTTGAAATATTATAGAATATTTTGTTGAAAATGCATCATTTATCATTGACAAATTGATGATATTGATTTTTACTAATAAAAAGGTGATAAGAATTATTGAAACATTTCAATAATCGTTTGCAACTTTAAAATAAAGAAAAGTCATTATATACTTCAACAATTAATACGAACAACAAAGCGAAAGAGGTCGGCCCAATATCGTCCGGTATGTCGATCAATTATCGCATCAATTTTGTTGATATCAAGGAAACGAAATTGAAAAGCAATAAGATAATATTTTCAACTTTATACGATTTCATGAATGAAGTTTGACCTCTAGGCTCCACAATCCAACACATTCCATTCACAAACATATCATACAAAAATAGATTTTATACAAATACATACATATATATAAATCAACAAATATAAATTATTTGTATATATAATAAAAACACAGACTAAGGCGGCAAGCGAGCGGCGGCGGCGGACGGGCGAGACGACAGGCTGGGAGGCGCAGGTGTAGGATGGGGGCAAGGCGGCGAGCTACGTTATGATCTAAAATTCATCAAAATCGATTTATCTTGATAAAAGGTAATTATGATCTAAAATTCATCAAAATTGAATGCTCACCTCTAAGTAAGTATATGTTCATAAATCCACAAATATGTTCCTAACCCCTTATTTGAATTATCAAATGCAACTTCTTTTTATCTCATAGAAACCAACAATTGTTATCTTGAGTGTGCACTGAATAAATCCACAAATATACACTATATCGTGCAAACCACACAAAAAGGGTAAATCAAATTTGACTTTTATTGTTGAATCATTCAATTCGAGAATATAGAAAGCATTAAAAGCATGTAAATTTTCTTAACAATACGTCTATATGTAAACCCATAAAATAAAGAATCATAACAGAATATATGATATAAATTTGAAGACTTTGTCTGTATAATGTTACATCACACTTAAGTTCCATTATCTCATTTGATAATTCAAATAATATATTATCTCAAGTGACATGCCGGTGCCTGCATGGCATCTTCAGGCTCTAACGACTAAATGATTTGACATGTATATTTTAACTGCGGGCCGTCTTGCATAACATTAATAAATTTTGGCCTTAATTAATGATCCATAATTTAAGGTCAATAATATTTTAAAGATAGCCACTAATTGCTAGCTTTTCAATAATTGAGTTCACGAGATAATCTTGTTTTATTTTTAATAACCACTAGCTATTTAGACTTATTAGTTACTACCTCAAACTCAAACTTTGAATATTTAAAGTCGACTTTTAACTTTCAATATTTAAACCCTTGAGGAGAGAGATTTTGTTTATTATATTAAATTGAACTTTTTAATTCCTAAATAGCCTCCAAGATTTTGAGATTGATCCTAAAGTTTTATCAATTGATCAAAATGATATTCATTTTTTATTACAAATCACGAATAATTCGTTGAGTAGACATATGAACAAACATACATATTATCTTTGTAAATTATTTGATTTCCTCATCACCTTTCAAGCAACACATGTCATTTTGGTTCAATACCACTCATGCCTCAATCCCAGAACCCTCCATGTAGCCCATGAGCACAACGGTGTTGCTAAACATGGGCGGAAGCCGTTGCGGTCCGACGCTCTTCAAAACCGCCAATACATAATGAAATACTTTATGAACAGCAATGCAAGATGTGTCTGGTAACAAGTCAGACATGTTATGGATACAACTAATTCTTTTTTAGAGATCCTAAGGCACATAACTAAAAACAACAAAGAAAATTAAAATTCTCATAACTACTTGAAGAAACAGTATACTTCAACCAAAATTAATTTCGCTATCTTCATTCAGAATCCATATTTTGCCGAATTAAAAGCATGCTAGTATAGTGTATATTTACAGAGCAAGATTGTATCATAAAATATTAAAAAACACCATTTCCAGTTTGTGTCCAGAGTGGTTATCTCATGCACCATATCATATGTAACAATGAACTCAGAATTTAAGTCTCAATCACCATTCAACCAAATCATACATAAGTTCTGATTCCTCTATTGCAGATTGAATAGTGTTCCTAGATCATGATCCATTTAAGATCAAGATTGAGCAATGCAGTTGATACCATCGCACATAGCTATTCTCAAAATCATCATTCTTCCTAATCAATGAAAATTAGAAAATCTATCAACACATTCCACCACCGTAATCCATCTCTATTTTTGAATATTATCTAAAACAAAACATATATTGATTGATTTTGCAATTGATGGAAAACATCACCCATATATATACAAAGCATGTAAACCCATATATATAAATCAACAAATATAAATACATATAAATTTATATATAAACTCAAATATATATAAATCAACAAATACAAATACAAATACATACAAATACAAATACATACAAACACGGGATGAAGCGGGGCGGCGGCGGCGGCGGCGGCGGCGGCGGCAACGACGACAATTTGGGGGAAGGGCGCGGATGGCGGCGCTGGGGTGGCGGGGCGAGGCAGCAGGCAGTGGCATGGCGGCAGGTGAGGCACGGCGGCAGCGGCGGTGGAGGCGACGGCGGCGGGCGGGGAATGGAACAAGGGAGGAGGGTTTCAAATTAGGCAATAAGCAGAGTAATGAAATTGGGAAGAAGGCGGTAGTAATATTATTTAATAGCGACGGATTAGCGGCGTAAATTATTCGTCGTTATATTTTAAACCCTACAACGACGTATTAACGACGTAAAAAGAGCTTTAACGACAGAATAAATTTACGACGGAAACAATCCGTCGTTACAATTTGGGCTACGTTAATATAATGACGGAATAAAATCCGTCGTTAATATATAACGACGAAACAACGACTGATACGTCCGTCGTTGTATTTCTTGGCGTAAAAAAATAAAAAAATATTTAATCTTAGCGACGGATATATTCCGTCGTAATATTTATTCAGAATAAAAAAACTAAAAATAATATTAACGACGGAATTAGTCCGTCGTAAAAATAATTAAAAAATAATGAATAAAAATCCATTAATTTACGACGGATCAGCGACGGTTATTTAAAGTGTACAATAAAAAAAATAAAAAATCTTTAATTTAACGACGGATTGTTTCCGTCGTTAAAATCAACGACGATCGTCGAGCGTATTTTCCGTCATTATATGTTGTGCGAAATAATACCGCCGATTCCGTCTCAAAAACGTCTCAAGTCCGTCGTTAATTTTTTTCGTTTGTGTTACGTCGTAAATCCGTCGCTGTAGTACGACCCTAATTTTTGGCGTCGCTAATCCGTCGCTGTTCGCGCGTTTTTTTGTAGTGCTTATTGTGGTCATGAATGAATTCGAACCTCACAGGATACGTGAATACAATAATATGAATTCATCATTTTCACACCAAATTCACCATGTTATAATAGTTTGTATATTATATTGTAAGGGATTTGTAGGATAATCAACCCCTGTGCTTCTGAAGTATAATTATTTATTCAAAATCAGTTTTGAAACTAAAAACTAAAATAATTGGTCCTCCCACGTCACTAATTTGCCACCAATCTAGTTATACATATAACTTATTAGTAATTATTATTGTAGGTCTCGATCGAGCCTCATGACTAATAATTATGTAATAGATAATTTTCTTTTTTAAGATTTTGAATAATTTTGATGATTCATGTCGGCTGTGATAAAATCATAAGCCCATGTAAAGCCTTCAAAATATTATTTATTATTTGCTCGGACTATGGACGATAAAATGTGTAACATTAAATGGAGATATCTTGTGGCCAGAAAAAGAAACTGTATTAGAAACGGAATATTCTGCTAAAAAAGAGTACTTTTCCTTATTTAATTGCAAGTAAAAGACAATCAATAATAATGAAAGGGCAGTTGGTTGGTCCTACAGGCTACAACCAGTTAAATGGAGCAACGTAAGCCTTTATGCAGAATTTAAAGAAATAAAAATGAGTATGCATGCATATAACACGTGAGGAAATTTTGCATGCGCGTTTACACCATGCATACACGCACCTTCAAAAAATGTGACAATCTTTATACAAATGTAGCTAACTATGACAAGTTTGGACAGAAAATGCAGCTGCTTATTTTGTTGATGATGGATATTCAGTTTATGTTGATAAATCGGGAGGGCGACTAATTTCTTATATATTACTAGAGGATACGTTCAAATTTGAAACTTATAATCGACGTGCTATCTATTGTTTGCATGGTTGTTTTTCAACAGTCCATATATGTTGGTGTTACCATGACAAATTACGTGTTTACTAATACATTAAGCAAAAAAATAATTTAAAATATTTAATATTGCAAAAGAATTCAAATACATATATATGGGGTGGGGCACAACTTTCCGAACAAAAAAAATTCATTCGTTGATCAACATAGAATATGAAGATTTTCCAAATCTTTTATTGTCGCTAAATTTCGAGGAAGGGGAATAACTATACACGGTTCACTTGGATTCAATAATAATAATATTAATATATTAATATTGATATTAATAATAATAATGATAATAATAATAATAATAATAATAATAATAATAATAATAATAATAATATTATTATTATTATTATTATTATTATTATTATTATTATTATTATTATTATAAACTAGTGGGTCGTGGCTAGAGATGTCAATCTAGTCCGAAATTCATTGGTTGACCTTGAATAGACCGACGACCCGATAGAATTAGGGTTGGAAATTTCTAACTCCAAAAAATGTCATCCCGATAGATCCGAAGCGAATAGCCCGACAACCCAAATGGGTTGGCCTGAAATTAACCCGAATTCTAATGGACTGGCCCGAAAATCAAGTACTTGATCCAATTAACTGAAATTTTATTCGTTATATAGTAAGGGCCGCCCCTGAGGGTAGGCCACCCTGGGCGACCGCCCAGAGCCCACCATCTCAGGGGGCCCAAATTACTTTAAAAAATTGATTTTATTTATAGATATATAGATTTATTTGGATTCAAAATATTATATCACTTAAATATTTTATTTTATTTTAAAGTCCAAAGTATTAAATTTTTATATATTTTACTTATAGATTTATGTTTTCATTTGGTCCCAAAATATATTAGAAAATATTGATGTTGATGTGGTTATTAATGGTTTTGTATCTGCAAATACTTGAATAAATTATTTTTTATGATATCGTATCGTAGATAAGAGTTGAAATATAGAAATATAAGGATGATAAGTAAGTTGTATATGTTTTTGATAATTTTTTATTATCTATTTCTATTTGTAGATCACTTGAATTTTACGTAAATTTATAAATTTTATTTATTTTGTAAGTATAATATATGATACATTTTTGGACGGTCTAATGGCTAAGTGAGTTCATGTGGCCAAAGATCACGAGTTCAAACCTCATTATCGCCTCTATAGGTTCAAGTCAGTCACACCCGATTTTTCAAGTGTGGTTTAGTAGTCCTGTGTCGTTTGCAAGCTATTGTAAATAAACATAAGTTTTACCCAGTACGTACAAAAGATAATGACTGATGGTTTTATATAAATTTTAAAAAATGGGGGCCTATATTCATTATTTTGCCTATGGCCTATAAAATATCGGGAACGGTGCTGTATATAGTTTTCATACTTAATTACTACTTGCTTTAGAGAATTAGTATTAAAAAAAAAATCAAAAATTTTGTGAAAGGTATTTTGGTTGATATTTGAAAATTACTATTTCACTTATTTGTCTTTTTTACACTAACATTTAATATAAATATTTATTATAAATATATGATTACCAAGAAAAAATACATTCAAGTTATTTTTTTCCTTGAGCTTTCTGGCTCGATTAGCTCGATAGGCTAGCCCGAAACCCGAGAGTTGAAGGTTAGAAACTTAGGATTGAAATTATAACCCCCAAAAAAATAACAACCTGAACGACGTGAATCAAATAGTCCCATAATCCGAATGGATTAATCTGAACCCGAATAGGTTGATCCGATCGACATCCTTAGTTGTAGTGTCATCAATTCTAATTATGGCCCATTAAGATTTGGGTTTTTCTATAGCTGGGCTTATTCCAATCTCCGGAATCTTCAAGACGTAATTGGGCCATATAACTAAATAATATCACATGATACTTAATTTTGTCCGTTGAGGCACACTAGTGTATCGATTGACGATTGATAACGTCATAGTACTAAATGAGTATACTGTTTGAGTAGTGAGCACTTACCAAAATTTGCAATGAATTGTGAATATTGCAATTAATCGAATATAATTTGTTGATGGCTTTACAAATTCAAATTAAACATCACCAATATAAAGATCACACAATTATTTGGCGCTATAGAATAAAAAGAGACACCTACTAAAAATTATCATTACCACTAAAGAAAATTATTTTCAGTTAGAAAATTCCCCATTTTATGCAATTTTGAAGAATTGTGGTGGTCGAAATCTTTTTAGGGTAAAAAACAGAAATATTAGAATCTGTAATTTTGTCCATTATTGTCCTGAACTTTCCATTTCCTTGACTATGAAAATCACTGTACAATACTCCAGCAGCTTTATTTTGGAAACATACGTATTTCAATTTTTAGAGGTAACACATATCATGTAACTTACCAATCTTATCACCTTTGACAGAAGTGACTCACCACAAAAGCGTACACAATACTAGGGTTGACAATGGATCGGATTTGAACCGGGTCTGGTTAGATCCATATCCAGATCCGATTTTTTTTTTTTGGATCCAGCTCCAATCTAGATTTGTTGGATCCAAAAAAATGAGATCCAGACCCAGATTTATTGGATCCACAGGGTCTAGACCCGGATCCATATATTTTCTCTACTAATATAAATCTTAAGTTAACCAATCTATCACTAGCATTCCTCAAATACTCCATCAATTCTTGAGCTGATTCGATCTCAACCATGTTTGGTTGGTTGTAGGGATTTCTCCCACTATTTCTGAGTTTTTCCAAATGAAATTGTGCCTTATGTCTTCATAATCAAACATAAATCAATATAAGAAATATAAAATCAAATTGTATCACAAAAGATGAATGAAAACTGCAAACATATCAATCACACAAACAAGGTCCAAATTTGAGGATTTGTTGCCGCTTCAATTGTTGAAAGCGTTATGGTCTAGAAAATCAAGAGTGTTGCCCCAATTTTTTGATTAAATCATAAATGAATAAAATAAAATGGAGAAGTGAAGTCGAAGTAAAATGGAGAGGAGGCGAGTAGATTTTTGAAAAAAGTTCTGTCGAAGTAAAATGGACGGGAGCAAATGTTTGGAATTGGAAGAAGACCAAGAAAAAAAAAAATAGAATTAGATATAGGGTTAACTAATATTTAGTTAAAATAAAAATAAAAAATATATATTATATTGAATCTGGTCTACGGGCCGAATCTGGATTGGATCTGGATCTCAAAAATTAAAACCCGATCTGAGATTTTAGAATAGGATCCAGATCCGATCTAGATCCGTCGGGTCTAAATTTTTTATACTCCAGATCCTAAAAAATGGATCTAGACCACCGGATCTAGACCGGGTCCAAGATCCATTGCCATCCCTACACAATACTCTTATGATCCGTTTGATCGACAAGAAAATGATTTAATTGAGAATGTTATTATTAGGAAAATTATTTTAGGAAAATTGAATCTTAATATGTTTTCCTTATCCTATGTTTAAAATACTAAAAAAAGTGTTAGTATTCTAAATTTGTTATTAATCAACCAGTAAGTATAATAATTAAATTGTAATTAACAATCATAATCGCTTTTATAGTAACAACAATGTAATTTATTAAGATCATACTAAATGATTCATAATTATAAAGTTAAATTTTAATTTCTTAAAAAATAAATACACGGTGTGCAAGGGTGTTGGAAATTTGAGGTCGAAACATTATTTTGATTAGATCTCAAAATCTTAATTGAAAAAATATATGAAAATATATCTCACCGATAATGGCCATTAGTGTAGTGAAAAAATTCTATAGAACATGTAGGTGTACTATATATTCTCTCACATGGTAATATTTTATTAATATAAATTAAATTAATAAAATATTATCATGTGAGATATGAGTATAGTACACTTACATGTTCTATGAAATTTCTCGATGTAGTGTTTGTCTTGACAAGTTCTCTGTGTAAAGAGGAATTGGAACTGAAGACGCCCAATTAGAAACTCAAACAAAGAGATATGATACATGTGCAATGATCAACAAAGACAATAATCGATAGTTTAGAATACTTCAACGCATCAGGCTAGAACACCTGAGACAAAATAGATACTTAATGTCCACAACCCAAGTTGTAAGTCAGATGAGTATGAGGAAGAGATCCTCAACGTATAATCTCAACTGCCAATGATCACTCGAACAATGAGAAAAAGTCAACACTACACGGATTTGATTTAGAAGCCATCGACAATCTGCAACTACGTTATAAGGATAAAAGATAGAACTCGCAAGAAAAAGTTTATGGTTTCAAACATACACTCTATTTCAAGTTCCATTAGACTTCAATTATAGTTTGATGATGAACTATCTCTCCAACGGATAGTTTAGTAGGATGTCTTTTTTTGTCAACTATATACAGAAGTTTAAAAATCGCGTCACGGTGGACTCGAACCCGAGACCTTTGACCTTAGGTCTTATAACTACTCTTCCACTAGACCAACACACGCACACATAAGTAGGATATCTTACTTTCAAATAAGAGTAATATATACTTGTACAACTCTGCTATCTTCAAGAATGGGAACTAAAAATCGCAAAAAGTACTCACCGACCTAAAGCTCATCTTCCATCAAGCACTTAAGTGTTCAAGTGCTTGAACCTTAAGATCGTGTTCAAATATCCCGTCTCAAATCAAAGTCTAAGCTCACGTTCATATCCTAGCTTGGAGCGGAGTGAGTCTAGCCTTTTTACTCGAACTTATTGTAAAGGCTCACTCACGTTGGAATGAAGAAAACCTTTCTTACCTGCCTACCCTGTCGTAGTAGTGAGTTAGTGTTTATTAAGTTAAGTGATTAAGTTATCCTACGTGATAGACTTGAAGCTGATAGAAGTTAGGCAAGTAAGCTATTGTGTGTGATAGACCAAAAGCCAACTTAAGAGGTCTAGGACGATATTCCTAGGTTCAGTTAACATATGTTTGAAACAGTGAACATTAATTTTGTCACTATATGCAAGAGAGTCATTATGAAATGTGAGTCCATTCTGTATTTTGATAAGGTACACGGACTGCCTTATATCCTACATATCATGAAAACATGCATGTTTAAGTGTTTGACAAACAAAGTTATTGCTCAACCTACTTGAAAAAGCCTTTATGGGTTAAAGATTGTTTTCACACAAGAGTGTAATATTGAGCTAACACACTTTAAGACATAGCTACCCCAAGTCAAGCTCGGAAGACAAGAAGAGATGGAGATGTCCATTAATCCCCCAAAGGCGAGATTTTTTTATGGAGAGCTTTTCATAACCTCATCCCAACAGCTGCAAATATGAAAGCACATCACGTCCTGATGGATGACATTTACCCCTTGTGTATCGACGAAGCGTTGTCTTCTATTCCGCCTGTCGGTGAGAAAGACGAGTCGATTTTGGATTTTCTCAAGTGAGGGAAGGTGTTAGAGCTAAAGGAGATATGAGAGGTGGTGAAGAAGATGAAATATGAGATTTGGGCG
Source organism: Salvia rosmarinus (assembly GCA_036937905.1). NCBI lineage: Eukaryota > Viridiplantae > Streptophyta > Magnoliopsida > Lamiales > Lamiaceae > Salvia > Salvia rosmarinus. Next base: position 12,482,689 of record CM072813.1, on the reverse strand, counting down.
ATGATGGTGTGGCAAAGTTGGAGCTAACACGAAAACAAAATGCTAAGTTAGGGTTTGAGGGAATTCGCATGATTTAAATTTATTTGCAAATATCATCTCATATATTAAATATGTTATTCAAGAGACATATTTATATGAGTAACAATTAATATATAATTTTTTTTAAAATACAAGAGTAAGTATTTGCTATAGATATCATATCATATTTAAATAGTGAGATGCGTCTCTTTGTTGTTGCAATTTTATTAGGTCGACACTTTGTCTACTTTAATTAATTAAAAAAAGGTGCAATTGAATACCATTGAAATGATAAAGATGTAAGTGAAGAAAAAACAATTAGGAAAATGGAGTACAACGCAACCACTTTCCCGAGCCCAACAAACTCGCTGCAACTTCATCTTTATGGTCTAATATTCCTATCTCATTGTAATTAATAAAAACGACAGCCACCTAAGTAGATAATATAAAAATCCGAATGTACTAATACATAATTACGAATGGAGATAAAGGCTGTAAATTAATATATATTTTCGTTGGTTGTGTCATTTTCTCTGGCCCCAAAAATTTCTAGTATTCACTACAACTTTTACTACACACCACCAACAAACTCCAACCAACAACTTTTTCTTAAAAGAATAAAAGTCATCATTGCATTCAGATTATCCCCATTCATTTGCTTCATTGCATCTAAATAAGTGAATATATCATGATGAATTAATATTACTTTTTAGACTAAGGTTATGATCCATATAAAAACTTCATCTTCATGCTTATATTGAAAAAGTTTTGTCAGTTCTTTGTGCGACTAAAATAGTTCAAAGTAGGTAACAAAATAACAACAACCCCACTATTAAAAAGTTGAAAATCCTGAATTTGTAAGGATTTCCGTATCCTGTTTTCCTAATTTTTTATTGGTTGCCCACTAAACCCTGCCCTTCGCAGTTGCTCCATCACCTCTCTTGTTATTGTTAATGTACAACATTTTGTTTAGTATTATTTTAACAATATTATTCTTTTTTAGGAGGTAAATTAATTTAACAATTGATACCTTAATCTGCACTTTACCATTCTATTCAATACTCTCATCGAAGTTTGATTTGTTTTTGTGAATGCAATATTTTTAGGTCTGGGATTAAATACATCTACTTAAGTAAGAATATGATTCCTCACTACAATGTACATTTAACTTAGCACATCCTTGCACGGAATAAGACTGAATTTAACCATAAATAAAAGTAGAATATTACCAAGCTCAATTAAAAAAAAAGATTTATTGAAAATTTTGCAATAATATCACTTTCCCCCCAAATATTATTCCACTAGCACTCATATAATAAGTTACCTAACATATATACATAATTTTTTGGCTCATTTTGTAATTTTAATATTTCTATTGAATGTGTTTTATGAAACTATTACTTTAATTTTTTTTCGATCCGACTATTAAAAGTTTGTATTTTTCTTATTTGGTTATCTTTTTATATTTATAATATGAGACCCTTTTCATTCATTATAATTTATTAAAACTCGTGTCACTTAAATTTTTAAGTAAAGTGAAGAAATACTATTAAACATATTTGTCGTATTCTACCTTTTAATTTGTAATAATTTCAAGATTTTAAAAAATTTCAGCGTCAACCCGACATCTTCAAGGGTCCAATGACATCGTTCCATCAACAAATTTCACTTATAAAAACTGAGTGTCTAAATATCGAAATTACTAATAAATGAAAAAAAATTATAATGATTTAAGAATTAATCCTATATATATATATATATAACAGAACTGGAAATAAAAATTATATTTGTTAATAGTATAACAGAACTGGAAATAAAGAGCAAAAATGATAAAATTGCAGCTGCTCGCAATCAAAGTTTTTTCACGGAGGAAAAGATACTCGCGCACGCATTCCTTCCAACTCATTCGAAGCACCAAAATTTGGGGAATTTGCAAGAAAAGGATACATTTTTGCACTTCTTCAAATTCCTTGTATGTATAGATTCCGAGAGATGGTGGAACTCGAGGGCGCTCCGTCATCGCCGCCGCCGATTTCCGACATGTTCCAGAAGTTTGCCCTCGCTTTCAAGACCAAAACCTACGAGCTCTTCGCAGAAGAAGACGAATACGCCGCCGTCGACTCCGATTGCGACGTCACCCTACTCCTCGACTCCGCCGAGGAGTTCATCCCCCACCAGAAGGTCGTCGTCATCAAACCAGACTCGGGTTCGGGCATGGATACTTCGGATGCCGACTTGATTCGGGCTTTAATTCCCTCTCTCTTAGCGACTCTCTCATCGTTTGAAGCTTCGTATTTGCAATTCCAAGCGGCGCACGTGCCGGAAATCGACCAGAACGCCCTCGAGCAGGCTGACAAGTCAATAGTTTCCATTCTGCAGAAATTGACCGAGATGAAGAATTTGTACAGGGAATCGAAGAGAAAGGGGGCGGGGTTGGGCGACGGTTTCGACTTTCCCGCGGCGTCGTTTTGGGAATTTCAGGTGCAGGAGAATCAGAGCAAGCTCAGGGTTTTGGAGACGATAGTGAACACGCAGCAATCGCAGATTGACGTCAAGGATGACGAAGCAATCGAATTGAGGAAAAAATTGGATAGAATTAGGGCTGCAAACTGCGAATTAATGCGGAAATTGGGCTTGAAAGAGGGAAGCGTAGGTTTGGGGCTAGAGGTCATGCTGACAATTAGGGTTTTTGAGGCAATGCTGCGTGATTCGTTGAAATCAATGCGCTGTTTCGTGAAATTGTTGATTGATCTGATGAGAAGAGCAGGGTGGAATTTGGAGGAAGCAGCCAATTCCGTTTATTCAGGTATGAATTACACGAGAAAAGGCCATTTCCGATATGCATTTCTCTCTTATATCTGTTTGGGAATGTTTCAGAATTTCGACAAAATTGATTTTGGATTATCCGATTCTGAAATCAATTGCAATGGTAATGGCACTAAGCAAATTGAAAATGTTGTGTTTGATGGTGAAAACAACATTGATTATCTGAGGCAGTTGATAGAGCATGTTGCAAAAAACCCTATGGAGATGCTGAGCAAGAACCCAAAGTGCGAGTTTTCGCGTTTTTGTGGGAGGAAGTACGAGGAGCTCATCCATCCAACAATGGAGTCTTCCATCTTTAGCAATTTGGATAGGAAGGATAAGGTGTTGGGTTCTTGGAAGTCGTTGAGTGTGTTCTACGAGTCGTTTGTGAGGACAGCAAGCTCGATATGGCTTCTTCACAAGCTGGCGAATTCGTTTAAGCCCGTGGTTGAGATATTTCAGGTGGAGAGAGGGGTTGAGTTTTCAATGGTGTACATGGAGGATGTTTTGGGGAGATGTAGTTTACCCAGGAAAGCTAGGCCGAGGGTTGGATTCACGGTTGCCCCCGGATTCAAAGTCGGGAGAACTGTTGTTCAGTCACAGGTTTATCTCACTGACTTGAAACAGATTGAGTAATCGGTTTTGATGTGCGGTTTATGGTGGTGGATGGAGAGGGGTTTTCTCGAATTTCTTGCCTGATCAAGATTTGTGATGCAGGTGATGTGTATATTTTGTGTTAGAGGTTTTGGTTTTGGTAATACTTGTATAAAGAAGAAAATATAGTGAATGCTTTCTCCTCTTGCTCTGCGTTGTTTTTAATAGAAATGAACAACTTGTATTTATCTCTCAATGTTGTTGAATCTGCAGTTGGTTGCTTCACAGTTGAAATGGTTGAGTTACTTGCTTTGGATTCATGTTGTGTATAGGTTATAGGTATCGATTTGCTTTCTTGGTTGATGCGTTATCTCTTCTTTTCTAATTTCTTTCTTCATTCATATCATGCGCAAAGCCACAATTCTTCCATGAATATTTTGTATATTCAAATTTTTGTTGTTGGATTGGTCGGAAAATGGAGCGATGGGCTATGTGCTGATTTGGCGCTTGAATAATATTCGATCAATTCTTCCCTCTCCAAAGATTTTGGGTTGGCAACAGTCAAGTAGATAAAACCCTCTAATTGAACTAAATAGAGACAAATTGAGATATCTCGTCATGAACACAAGGATATTTGTAGGCCCAACAAATCCTAAATTTTCGTCTTAGGGCGATTCTATATATGCACCATCATTTTATTCTTTATAGCCTCTTATTTATAAATAATAAAAAAATATTTATAAATTGAAGAACAGGCATAGCACAACAATCTGATAACATGATAATTGAAGAACACGCATAAACAAAAAATCTAAACAAAGAAAACCACGCATAAATTTGAAGAAGAAAATACTATGGGAATGTACTGTTCCTTCCAGAGAGACTCTAGATCTGGCGGAAGATATGTTAACAGCGTTTTCAATAGAAGTAGTTTCACAGCGTGAAGAAGAGATGAAGTTACTGGCTAGGGAGCTTGTCGCTGAGTTCCGCGATTTGGAGAAGAAAGAAGAAGAGTTTGTTTTGGATAAAACCAAAATCAGATTAGTTGAAGGTTGCTCTCAGTCTCAGCCCATTAACATTTTCGTTAAACACTGTATCGACTTCGACATTCACACACTCAATAGTAGGATTGTTCTCCTACTCTTGGCCCCGTCTGTTGCTTCTCTCTCTCTCTCTTCTTCTTCTTTGGTAATTTTTTTCTCCATTATGGAGGTAGAAGATTAATTTGCTGGATTATTTTGTGATAATTGAAAGTTCACATTTGACCGATCTGGAAATCATCAAACTCTGGTGATTCTTGAAAAAATTCAGTTAGTTTTGTAAGAACAGATTTCATGCTAGAAACCAGATTGAATTGGAGGAGTTGGTGCTGCACCAAAGAATACCCACCAAGTGCTTGATAAAAGTCCTGACTGAGAACCTGCACAAGAAACAAACGTTAAAAGAAAAGACGCACTCAGCCATGGTATGGAAAGCCACTGCCTTGAAAATGAAATTCGGTCGGCAACGAGGTGCATGCCCTACAAATGCAAGATCCACCCGAAGCATGCACCCCGTGCTTTTGATGGAATGAAGATGACAGAAATACAAATGCTTGAAAAACTGAGGGAGAGATATCCTGTATATGTCTGTGTACTGTATATTGAAAGGAATGAGAAGAGTGAAGTAAATAGCTACCGTCAACGACTTGAACATTGGGAAGAAAACTCTCAACTGACTATGAAAAGTTGAAGACCCAATCAAATAATGCTGCTAGGGTAAAAAAATAAAACATATACTGTTTTTCTTGAGAAGCCCAGCCCAACATCTAGCCCAACACCAATACATACCAAGATAAAGGAAAGAAGAAAAGCGCAAATCTGTAACCATTTCCAATTGTTTAGATTGTTCCTTGTCAGTTGTCCCCAGAAGGGGAAGCTCTCCCCCTCCGAGCCTCTACACTCCAGTCCCATTAGAATACAAGAGAAAATCAGCAGTTAAATAGTTAGGAGAACTTTTGCATAGTACCCATAATTAAGGAGCCACCTTAAAAAGGGTGAAACTCAACACTTCGACTGCTAGGACTCGATCCTTGATCCTTATTCCAAATATATTAGTTTTTAACCAACTGAGCTAAGCCCGTGAGAACATATTTAGATTGTTCATATTTCTTATACGATGCTCTACAAATAGTTTACCAGATTTTGAAGCAAAATTGAGGTCTACTGGCTGCGATTATAGTTTTTCTTCGTCTACTTGCTTTAAGACATGTTGTAGGGCGGGGCTCGTCGGTTCGGCGGTTCGAAAAGTCGAGACCCGAGCCCGGCCCTACAGATAGAAGCCGGTTTAGGGCCGAGCTTAAGGCCCGCCGGTCCCGGTTCAGAACCGCCGGTTTAGGGCCGGGCCCGCGGGGCCTATCGCGCAGCGATTTTGCATCGGTCCGTTCTCTTTCGTCCGAGCTCCGATGTTCGATCCGTTTGCGCTCACGAACTCATATCGCGATATACTTCAACTTTTAATGATGGGTAAAATCTCCAATTCTAACTCAATTTTCCTGAAAATTCAATCAAATATGCAACAAGTATCAAAGTCCAAGATTTTAACAAACTAAAGCTCAAACTTTTGATAAACATGTATTTTCTATGGATAAACATTATAATAACACACTCAAAATTATAGAAACTACATGTTTATCAGTTGTAAATATTTGTAAACTACTAAACTTGTAAATATTTTTAAATTTGTAAGTTGTAAATGATTTTTTTTATGTTTGAACTTGTAAATACACTACAAAAAATATACCGATCCATGACGGATTAGCGACGGCGAAATGCGGGTCGTGAATCGACGGATTAGAGACGGAATAAAAGGAATTTTTTGCGACGGATCGTGACGGATCGTAGGCGTAACATGGCGGGATTTCTCGCGAAGTATTAACGACGGGCTTTCCGTCATTATTAAAATCGTTAAATTTAACGACGGACACTATCCGTCGTTAAATTTAATTTTTTGTTATTTTTTAAATTGGATAAAATTCGCCGCTAATCCGTCGTAAAATAAGCGGATTTTTTTAGTTTTTAATTTAATTTAACGACGGACAAAATCCGTCGTTAATTTTAATTTGAATTTTTATTCCCAAAATTTTAGCGACGGAATATCCGTCGTAATGTAATCGCTAATTAACGACGGAATGTAGTCCGTCGTTAAATTAAAATGTTTTGATTTTTTATATTACATACGTAAATTAACGACGGATATGTTTAGTCGTTAAACTTATACCGTCGTTAAATTCATTAGTCCGTCGTTAATCCGTCGTTACATTGTTTTAAATATAACGACGGATAATTCCGTCGCTAATCCGCCGCTAAAAGTTTAATTACAGACGGGTTTTCCTTCCCAATTTCATATCGAAATTGAACCCAAACCTCCCCAACCCCACCAGCCACCCCGCCGCCCGTAGTGCTCGACCACCTGCCGCCGCCGCTCGCCGCCGCCGCCCACCCCCGACCCCCCACCCCCCCGCCTGGCCCACCCCCCCCCGCCCCCACACCCACCTCCACCCCGCTGCCGCCCACCCCACCGCCGCCCCACCCACCCACCGCCGCCCCACCGCCACACACTACACATGCCCCACCCCCACACCATGCCTCACCCCACACCACACCCCCACCTCACCCCCACACCACGCCCTCAACCCCGTGGCCACCTTGCATGATCCGCCGCCCCACCGCCTCATGCCGCCGCCTACCACCGTCGTCCGTCGGGTTGGTTTGTTTGGTTTTATTTTGTTATATATTTGTTATATATATTGAATTGATAGTTAAAATTATTATATGATGTATTGAATTGATAGTGAAAATATTATATATGATATTGAATTGATAGTGAAAATATTATATATGATGGATTGAATTGATAGTGAAAATTGAATTGAGTTTATCGAATTGATAGTGAAAATGATGCATTGAATGTTAGTCTTGTGATTTGGGCTTGTGAAATTGATAAGTTTGGATGTGAATTGGGATGATAAATTCATCGTTTAGTGAGTTAACTGACGCATATGTGGTGTTTGATAAAAATGTTTGCGAGAAATTGATAAGCTTGGTGTGAATATGTTTAACTTGGATGTGAATTGGGATGATAAATTCATCATTTCGTGAGATGTTTTGAGTTGTTAAGTGTATAATTATGCATATGGTGATGAATTGGTGAAATTTGGATGAGTTTGGTTGAATTGAAATTTTATGAATTAATAACCCAAACCCATCTCCATTTTTTAAATAAAACAAACCCATCTCCTTATTCTTCCCTTAAACGTCGCAATCCAATCTCAAAATCTTAGCCCACAACCCACCACCATAATAAATTTCATATTTCATAATTATTTAATAATTAAGTGTGATCACATTTTCTAAATGAGTGTGGTCCATATATGTCCTTGTATGAGGATGTCATCACAAGAAACTACTTCATAGATGAATTAACATATTCCTAAGTTATGAGTGTATAATTAGTTTATATTGTACAACTTATGTTGAACATATTTAATTAATTATTTATAATTAGGAGCTTGAAGAATGAATGACAATCGTGAGTGGATGTATAAGAGGTTTAGTTCGGTTGGTGGATTAAATATTGAATTTCGAGATGGACTTGAAAGTTTTATTGAATTCGCTAGTGCTCAGTTTTTATTCGCGGATGGAGAGAAAATCAAGTGTCCGTGTAAGAAGTGTAAGAATATACCTTATCGAAGAAAGATATCGTGCGATATCACTTATCAAAATTTGGATTTATTCCAAATTATCACACATGGATATTCGAGGAGACAACCACAAGTAGGCACAATGTTGTGGATTCGGATGTTAACCGTCAACCAAATACGTATCATACGATGGTAGTGGATCTTCTGGTCCACGCTCCAATTTGTCGAGATCAAGAGGAGCCAAATTCGATGCAAAAATTTTACGATATGTTGAATCTTGCCGATAAACCTTTGTGGCGGGTTGCTCGGATCATACACAATTATCATTTGTGGCTCGACTTACGAGTTGGAAGCAGAGAACAACATTCGAGAAGGGTTTTGATCAAATATCGAGGCGATGAAAGAGTCGCATCCAGATGGAAATTGCGTGCTGATGACTTCTACAAAGACGAAGAGATTGTTGCGTGGCATGGGGTTGCTGTACACAAAATTGATTGTTGTCCATTTAATTGCATGATTTATTGGCCAAGATTACGAATCGACGAGTGCAAATTTCAGAACCATCCTCGTTTCAAGAGCAATACTCGAGTTGGTGGAAGTCGACGGAAAGCACAAGTAGCATATAAAAGATGTATTATTTTCCTCTAACTCCTCGACTACGTAGATTATATGCATCCAATGCTACAATGGAAAATATGCGTTGGCATGCATCGTCGGTCGATGATGGGGTCATGCGTCATCCGCAGACTCAATTGCATGGAAACATTTGAACACAAGTTTCCTTATTTGCATCGAAATTGTAACGTGCGATTGGGACTCTCAACCGACGGTTTTCAGCCATTCGGTCAATCGGAAAGCAATATTCATCATGGCCCGTTATCTTGACCCCTTATAATCTTCCCCGTGGTGTGTATGAAGGAGCAATACATGTTTCTTACGATCTTAGTGCGGACCGCGTAATCCGAAGGAGAAGATTGATGTGTTCTCGCAACCATTGATAGCGAGTTAATAGATTTGTGGGATGACGGCGTTCTTACTTATGATGTATCGTTGAGCGAAATTTTCAAATGCACGCTGCATTACTTTGGACAATTAGTGACTTCACGCATACTCTATGTTGTGCGGATGGATACGGTGGAAGATTAGCTTGTCCGACTTGCATGGAGTATACCGATGCTTTTACTTTAGCTAAAAGTGGTAGCGATCATGGTTTGATAACCATCGTAAATTTCTAGCTCCTAATCACCCATTTGAAGGGATCAAGAGGTTTCGAGAAAGAACACGGTGATTACTAACGATCCACCGAGCGCGATCGGAGATGAGCACATCACTAATTATGGGTATGGGACTAGTCTCCGTAATGTAGATTGGCGATGATGAAATAAATAGCGAGAATATCCAAGCGGTTTGGGCGGATGGAAGAAAAGTATTTTCGGGATCTACCTTCGGAGTTCTCTTTGATTCGGCATAATTTGGATGTCATGCACATAGAGAAGAATGTGTTCGATAATGTCTTCAACACGATCATGAATGTCCAAGGAAGACAAAGATACGAGCAAATCTAGAGAAGAACTTAATTTATCTTCGCTATGAGACCGAGTTGACGATGAATGAATCAACAGAAAATATCCAAAGGCTTTTATACACTTGACAATCGTGAGAAAAAGTCTTATGTGAGTGGGTAAGAGGTTTAAGATTTCGAGATGGGTGCGTTTGAACATGGGTAGATGTGTAGACATGACAAAGCGAAGATGTTTGGGATGAAGAGTCATGATCGTCACATTTTCATGCGGCCAATTCCACCGATTGCATTTGCGAACTTCTCCCACCCAATGTTTGGAAAGTCATGTAATTATCTTTATTCTTCAAAGATTTAACTTCTCGAAACATAGGGCTCGATGATCATGCGAGCTCCAAGAAAATATTCGATGATTTTATGAAAGCTTGAGCGCATTTTTCCCCCTAGTTTCTTCGACTCCATGGAACATCTTCCGGTTCATCTAGCTGATGAAGCCCGTATTGCAGGGCCTGTTCAATACCGATGGATGTATCCATTTGAAAGGTACTGCTCGTACATTATCACATATATATATATATATATATATATATATATATATATATAATTGAAGAACAACGTTCTAAATTTTGTAGATACTTACGTAAGTTGAAGAACAACGTACGAAATAAAGCCAGGGTTGAGGGTTCTATCTGCAATGCTTACTTAGTAGAAGAAGCATCGACATTTTGCTCGTATTATTTTGATGATCACGTAAGAACGAAGTTCAGAGATTTGCATCATGGTCAAGCGGAGATTAGGCACGAAGACTATCCAGATATGCTTCAAATCTTCAAGCAAGATGGCAGACCTTTTGGAAATATGTCAACGAGATATTTGGATAGTAGAGAATATGATGCTGCTCGTTTATACGTGTTGCTCAACTGTGTTGAAGTTGCAGACATTTACATGGCGTAAGTGTCGTGTTTTCTTAGAATTCATTCCACATTATTATTATTATTGTTATTATTAACTAGGCTCAGAATATATGTTGATGTAGTTTATTCACGAAGATGTGAAAAGATCAAATCCACCGATCTCTAGCTCGATATTCAAAGGTCGATTGAAAGAGGCGTCCGTTTTGGTTTGAGGCATATGTGAGTGTTCGATGATTATTAGTAGAAAATATTTAATATGTACGTTTAGTCATTCTAATAGTTTTTACTAATAATAGGTCAAAGATCATACTAACAACATTGTGAATCCGTTCATATTGTCTCTTGCCAAAGGGCCTTCACTCTAATTAAGACGCACCTGTGGTATTATATAAATGGTTACAAATTTCACACATTAGAACATGGGTCACAAAGATCAACTATGAATAGTGGAGTGTGCATTAAAGGTGAAACTTATGGTACCAACGAAGAACTCGATTTTATGGGCGATTATTAGAGGTTTGTGAGTTGGAATATCCGGGCTACCAACGAAGACCACAACATTGTTTAGATGCGAGTGGTTTGATCCTTCACGATTGGGGTTATCAATTCATTCCGAGTACAAGTTGGTTTCGATAAATCATACCGTAAGATATAACAAGTTCGAACCGTTTATCCTCGCCAATCAAGCCATTCAAGTATACTATTGTGCATATCCAAGTTTAAAACAATCTATGAAAGAGTGGTGGGAAGTATGCAAAATTAAAGCTCGATCTAATGTGGAAGTTTCGGATGAGAGTTCGATCGATAGTACCTTCCCTTTTCGAGAGGATGCATTAGGTTCGATTACTAATGTCGTTGTGGATGAGGACATGACACTAGTTCATCGATGGTACACTCATAGACATTGAAGAGACATCGATAATGAGGATGATGAAGTTGAATTGTCGAGTCGGAAGATAATCATACATTGGATGATGATGATGACGACGACGATGAATAGGGTTTCAATTTATAGCATTTTTTGTATGCACACAAAACATTATGATATGCATTATTTGTGAATTTATAGCATTTTTAGTATGCACACAAAGCGTTATGATGAAGACGACGATAATTGTCACTAGTATGCACAAGAAACGTTTTATTTTCTAGTATGCACACAAAACGTTATGATATGTATTATTTGTGAATTTTAATACGATATTTTTACATTTGTTTGCGATGTCATCACGTAGGAGCACTGTGTGGTCACACGCCGTCGCCTTCACCCGCCACCCTAGAAGAAGGCATGGGCACTCTCTCTGATCCCCCCCGAGCGATGGTGGAGTGCCATCTAGAGAGGATGAAGAAGATAGCCATTGTGAATGGGTATGACGTTATCTCTTGTATGTCTCGGCTTAAATAAATTGTAGCATTCGATGTCTTTATTTCCTATAAATTGAAGCATTTTGTGTCCGAGCAATGATATAGCCAGCGTGATTACGGAGTCATTCCGTAGATTCATGAATCACAACGGCTTCAATTGGAAATTGGTACCCCAAGAGTTCAAGCGATTTATTTCGATCAATTCAAGGTTCGTGTTGTTTATACAAGTAATTTATGATTTGACCTTAATTTGCATATTGTAATCATATATTTTTGCGTAAATATTTTTATTGGGATGATACGATGGATGATGCCACGTCTATTCCTCTTGGTGCGCAAAGGCCGCCGACGCTATAAAGATCTTGTTCACAAGATCAAGCGTGAAGGACTCGCTTAACCCACCTCCATTTATCCCCGAGCGAGATTGGGATAATTGGAAGGCATATTGGGCTCGGACGACGTCCAGAGAAGGCGGCAAGGCCCGCAAAGACAGCAGGATGTCCGAGCCGGATGGCGAGGGTCTTGGGATAGTCAAGCATCGGGTGGCTCACGCCGCACTCGAGTACGAGAGAGATTGTAAGTACTTTGAAGTTTTAGATATAGTAAATTTATTTAAGAATCGTGATACTTATTAATTATTTAATTTGTTTGACTTATTTATAGGCAAGAGGCGTGGAGTGGCCGTAGAAGATGTCCGATGGGATGTATTCCGAGTATCATGCCACCGAAACAACGGAGCTATCTGACGGAAAGCTCGGAGTATCGCGGTAAGTATATTCGTTAAGCGCAACAACGAGCATTTAATTAAATAATAATTGTATGAAATTATATTACGAGGCGGGTTGAGAACAGGTGACCCAGTTGAGCCAATCACGGGGGAGTGATGAGGCGCCAGATAGGACTCAAATTCTCAAAATGTCCTTGGGAGCTCCTCAAAGAAAAGAATAGGATGTTTGGAGTGGTTCTCTATCACGGGCATACATGCAGAGCGGCGTCGTCTCATTCGGTGGAGAGTGCCCACTGCTGATCCCACCGCTTATCAACAACAGATATTGGATCCGAGGCCCGATTTACCGGTGAAGCAGCACCGCATACGAGGCCGAATGCAAGTCGAAATGAGAGCGCGAGATAGCGTGCAAGAACAGATTCGAGCTCAAAAGGCCAGCAGGAGGCCTAGAGCGCTTCATGGCCAGCTCCGTTCCCCCCTCGTGATATGAGCTCCGTTTCCTCACCTCGTCATATTCGGGTTGTATTATGAATTTGTTAACTTATCGCATGATTTAGAATTGTTTTTATGGGATTGTTTGGATATTCGTATTTTGGATTGAAATGCTTTGTTTGGATTGGAATGGCTTCTTGTCGTGATTGAATTGGTTTATTTCGATAGTTTGTATTATATGGATTGAATTGGTTTGTTTTCATAGTTTGTATTGTATGGATGGAATTGGTTGGAGGTTGGAATTGGTTTGTTTGGTTGGATTGAATAGATGAATTGGATGGAATTGGTTGTTTGTATATTTGTTTGGGTTGATTGTTTGAAAACAGGTTTGGTGTCAAAATTGAAATTGAAGCCGCAAGTAAACTGTTAATATAGCGACGGATTAGCGGCGGAATTAAGACGGTTTAGAGGCGGTTTAGAGACGGATTAACAACGTGAAATAACTGAACCAACAGTAAATTGCGACGGACTTGCGACGGACTAGAGACGATTCTACGACGGAATATTTTTACGCAATAGAAAAAAAACTATAAATTTAGCGACGGACTTTATTCCGTCGCTAATTAGCGACGGATCAGAGACGGATTAGAGTCAGAATAACGACGGATTAGAGACGGACATTTTAGCTACGGAATAAGTGTGTCGTTAATCCGTCGCTAACTACGACGGATTAGCATCGCATTAACGACGGTATTTATATCAGACGACCGTTCTTAGGTCGCAGATTAGCGACTGAATTTTCCGTCGTTGTTCGTCGCTATTTTTAGCGACGGACATAATTCCGTCGTGAACGTTTACCAACCGGTTTCGGCGACCCCAATTCCGTCGCTAATCCGTCGCTAATCCATTTTAGCGACGGATCGACGAGGTTTATGACGGAATTTTCCGTCACGATCGATCGCTATTTTTGTAGTGATACTTTGCATTTTTGCATTTGTTAAAATACGTATAAATATGTGTCAACACTTTGCATTTTTTAATAAATGATGAGTAAAATTACATAAATTCGTTTAGGACTTTTACATAGGGATGAAAAAATAATAATAATAATAATAAAGGACTCGAGCTCAATTTAATTTCTAAAATTGAGTTGCCTACATATCCTCATAATCATAGAGGAATCAAAGTTCATGTAGTTCTTTTTAATTTCTAAATGCTCTACTCCGTCTCCGCACCCGATTCCGATCAATCCGTTTCGGTGAAGGCCTCGTCTTCGCTCTCGTTACCATCATCCCAATGCGGTTCTTGAGCTCTAAGGTCGGCCCTACACCAATCATCGAGCAACATTGTAGCTTCAATGTTCGTCGGCTTCATGTTGCTTTTTCTTTGATCAAGCATTAGTCTTCCAATTCTAAATGCTTGTTCAACGGATACGGTGGATGCCGGGATGGAAAATAACTCATTTGCCATGATTGAGAGGATTGGGTACTCCTCTTTCTTCGACCACCACTTCAAGACATCGATCGAATGACCGCTATCTTCAACACCAAAGACAAAAGGAGTTTGCAAATATATATCTAATTCACTATTACCTTGTCCTCTCGGCCTTTCGAATGTTCTATTTTGGTACATCGAAGTCATTTATTGCACCAAAGGGTCAAACTCATTATATCAAAAGGAAAATTAATCGTAGACATCATAGAACAAGGAGGTGGAGTTTGAATATCATCATCACTACCATATTTCAACCTATATTCTTGAAAAAGATTTCTTAAATTCTTTTCAAGATCATATTTGATATGATCTACATTTGGGAGATAAAAAGAAACTAATTCTCCTTCTATACTAGCACCTAGAAAATCCATTTGCCTAAAAGCATCATAATAAAGATTAAGCATTTGACAAGCACCATCATATTTCCATTTAGGATCTAAACACTTAGCAAGCAAAAAAATTGTAGGTATCTCCCTAAAATATTTTAGCCACTTTTTAACCATAAAATAAATTACACCACATAAAGATGGTTTAGTAAAACAACTACGAAAAGACATGGCAATATGCATGCAATGTTCTAAAACCATAACGGAAGTGCAATAATAAACTCCCGATAATTGTTTCGTTGCGCCATGAAATACCTTTAACAATCGATATAAATCCATGCAAGCATCCCAATGAGATTCATTAAGATGTAATTGAATAGTTGTAAACTCTTTTCTAAAAAAATCACATAAATGACCCTTATATGCAATAGTACTATGAAGCATTTCATAAGTAGAATTCCAACGATGAGAAACATCCAATTTGAAACATGTATAAGAAATATTTTTATACGACAATATTTTTGCCATCTCTTCCCACAAGTTTTGAAGCATGCAAACATTTGATAGCATTTCTAATAGAGTAACGGAATCTTGAAAATACTAAGTGCATCTTGAACACATAAATTTAAAATATGACTAATGCATCTAGAATGAAAGTATTTTCCTTCAAAGAAGGTGCACATGCTTCAATAAGTTGAGGAATACTAGCGGTGTTTGCGAAGCATTATCAAAACCAACGGAAAATTTTTATTAATCAAAGAATACTCATTTAACACACCAATTATAATATTAGCAATACCTAAAGCATTATGTGGCTCTTCAAACTCTCTAAAAGCAATTAAACGTTTTTGCATAACCCATTTCGAATCAATCCAATGACAAGTAATACCCATATAAGAATTCTTATTATAAGCATCCGTCCAAACATCGGCACAAATAGAAACTTTATGACCTAAACGAACCAAATATTTCATTAAATCATGTTTTTTTTCCATGCATTGTCTCCTAATCTTCTTAAGCATAGTGCTTCTACTAACTTTGCATGCATTAGGACCAAGTTCCGCTTTATAACATTCTTCATTCGTAACTCTATTGGCATAATTAAAAGGGAGTTTTTCCATAGCACAATATCTAGCCATCGCATCTTCATATTTTCCTTTATCAAATTTATATAAAGCGGACGTACCCGTTGTGGAATATTGAGAATGAGTTTTAATTTGAGCTTGGTTTGTTGATATTCCATACTCATGAGGATGAAAACCCTCCATGTGCCTATTGAGCGTTCCATAACCTCCTTTCTCGATCCATTTGTAGGTTTTCGTGCAATAGTTGCAATAAGCAATGTATCTCTTTCGACCGTCGGGAAGAGGAGGTTCGCCTTCCACTTCCACTTCCACTTTTCTAAAGAAAATATCATAAGATATTGTAAGAACTATGAATATGAAATTAAAATTATGAAACTAATTTGTAAGAACTTAAAAGTTTACGTACCTAAAGTGCTTTACAAAAACGTTGGACTTAAGTTCCTTTGATTTTGGTGGTTGTGGCGGCGTATCTTGGTCAAACTCGTCATCTTCGTCGCCTTCTTCATCGTCGACTTGGTCGTTCGAGCCTACTTCACTGAAATGGGGACTTCTTTCCATTCGATGCACCATTTCATAAAATCGAGCATCTTCTTCGGCTTGTAACCCTTCGGCAACTTGCCTTGAGATTTCCTCCGCCGCTAAGGCCCTTCTTGAACGTTGAGTTGGATAGTCTCCTCCCTCACTTTGAGCTCCTTGATCGACGGCCTTTCCCTTGTTTGATCGTTTAAAGAAAGACATGATGAAGTGAGAAAGTTTGAGAGTTTGGAATAAGAATGAGAGATTGAGAGCTTGAGAATGAGAGATTGAGTTTGAGAGTGAGAATGAGAGCTTGAAAGCTTGAAAATTGGATGTAAATGAGTCAAATTAAGGTTGAGAAATGAGAGATTGAAGTGAGGATAGAGTTAGGATGAGAGATATATTTATAGGAGTGTATTTTGGGGTGGGATTGAAAATAGCCGTTTATGGCCGTTGGAGGCCCTTGGTTCGACCCTAGGCCCCAGGCCGCCGGTTCCAACGGCTCTAAGGAGGCCCACGGTTCGGCCCCAGCTCACGGTTCCAACGGCTCTAAGGAGGCCCGGTTCGGCCCAGCTCACGTTCCAACGGCTCTAAGGAGGCCCGCCGGTTCGGCCCTAGGCCCGCCGGTTCCAACGGCTCTAAGGAGGCCCGCCGGTTCGGCCCTAGGCCCGCCGGTTCCAACGGCTCTAAGGAGGACCGACGGTTCGACCCCAGCCCACGGTTCAGGCCTCTTCGCTCGAACCGAGCCGGCCCTAGCTCCGGTTCGGTTCGGGCCGTTGACCGCCGGTCCGGCCCGAACTGATTGACTCTAGTGGGCGGGCCTGGGTCGAACCGCGGTCCCGAAAGCCCTTGCATGTCTACTTGCTTATCAATTTTCTGGGGCTACATATTTGTTGAACTCAACGTAGAGTTTCTTTTTCTTATTTAATATTTTGGGGCTATAGTGATAGAATTTCATTTAAATTCAATTTGGGGGTGTTAAAGGGATAAAGGAATAAATTTATCAATATACTTATTTATTTTTAATAAAAATCGATTTTCGGTTCGGTTCTCGGTTTTACATTTTAGGTTTGGTCGGTAACCGAACCGAAACGAAATTATGATTTTATATATTTACATATTTTATATAATAGTTAATTAATATATTAATTAAATAATTAAGATAAAAATATGTTTATTTAGAAAAAAAATATATAAAATATATGAATTGGTCGGTTTTTCGACCCGATCGAAATCAATCGGTTTTTTCGGTTGTATGCGCAGTTTTTCGATCGAAATCGATCGGTTTTTCGACCCGGTCGAAATTCCTAAAATATAATCAAGACAAGAAAAAGAAAAAATAATCTGAAAGAGGCAAATTTGAAAATAATCATTTTGCTATAATAAGAAAGACAAGTAGCCATGATTATAATAACATGTAAAAACTAATCATGCTTACAAAATGCCCCAATTGGTACTCGAATGTACGAATTCACAACTCCTTTTGTACTCATAAAAAATTCGTGCATTCGCATTTTATGAATTCGTGCAACCGAAGAGGAAATAAAAGCGGCGGCGGCACGCAAAGGAGGGCCGTGGCCCTCATGCAACGCTCCCGGTAGAGATGCAACGGCGGTGCATAAGGGAGGAGAGTGGAAGGAGAAGGCCAAAAAACGCTAATTTTAGGAAGGTGGAAGTGGAGAGGGGGAGGAAGAGGGATTAGTGTTAGATATTTTTTTTAAAATCATTTTTATTAAGTGAAAATTTGTATATTTATATAAAAAGTAGCTATACTTTGTATGTACTTTTAAAGCTGTGGCTGTATACTATGTTTATTAAACAAAAGACACAATGTTTCACAATTGCCCCAATTTGAAAACATGAAAAAGGGCACATGTTGTTGTTGCTCCATTCCTTTCTAACTGACCACATCCTTGAAAGAATTCATGCAAAAACACGTCACTTTGTCATTTTGGAGGATTTTCCATTTCAAGGGTTGAAACAGCAACAGCTCAGGGAATAATAATCTCTCTCAATCATCCAAAAAACCATGTCTGATATTCTCTGCTCACCTTTCGGTTTTGCAAAACAGTCAAACAAAAACTCTTATCAACAACGGGTAAACACCATTTGTGAAACAGATGCGGCAATTAGCAAAATCCCGATAAGGACAGTGAAGCCGATCCATCGATTGAATTTGATATGACATGTAATAAGATATTTTGTGTGGAGTTTGGCCGAAGATTTAAGCCGGGGGACCGAACATCCTTTGTTTACTTTCATAAAGATAGGCAAAGAGAGGAGCAACAAGAAATGAGTCTTGCTCTTTTCTCAACTGAAATTATATACCTCATTCCAACAAAGATCCTTAACCATGGAGTGACACCTTTATCTTTAAGTTACGTGCATGTCCTTGTTTTAATATTCTGCACAAATGGGTATCATTTATAAATTAATTAGTACGCCTATATATTATATTTACACATATATAGGACTAATTGCTATTTAATGTATCATTTGTAATTTTAACACGAAACATTTCAATAATGTCACCATTTTGCTACTTGTTGCAAAATTAACACATTAATTTTTTTAATTTTTGATGGAAAAAAATTAACATATCAAGCGTAATATTTAACTGAATTGAAAATATCAAAGTCACGCAACACTAATTTGGCGTCATCGACTCTGGCAAGGCATGGAACATTTTATGGTGAACAAAAACAATTGAGAGTGCTAAATTATTCAATAAATTGAAAGGTTGTTTCAAAAGTCATATTAAAATTGCAAAATGGGTGACAGTTCATGCATTATATATGTGTGTGTGTCTCGTAAATAGGGTTAATTGCCGGAAATAGGGTTAAAATGTGTTGTAATTTCTTTTCCAAAAAAATTTGGGTATCATGGGAAACCCGCAGCCGCTATCTTAGGTGCGCACTTGGTAAACCCCACGTTCCTGTGCAATAGCCTGCAAACCACACAAGACAGGTAAACCACACTTGGAAAACCAGGTGTGACAGGCTCAAACCCATAGAGGCGTTTAGTGGGGTTCGAACATGTGACCTCTCGGCCACAGGAACCCATTTTAACCATTGGGCTGTCCCTAGGGATTAAAAGGTGTTGTAATTTCTTTTCTTAAGCGGAAAAGGTGTTACAATTTCAACGTTTTAAAAATCGTATGAGTTCCAAAGTCGGATAACCCTTGTGTTATTTCCAGCAACCAAACCGTATGAGAGTTCCAAAATCGTATGAATTGATAAATGGAATTGATTATTATTTTTCTTCAAAGTGAAATATTGCCAAATAACAACAGCTAATTAAAATGGTACGATTTTTATCTTATAAATCATCTAATCAAATTTTCTCCAACTTAATTTGAGCATTTAAAGTCAGTGATAGCTGGTATACTGAGATGGATTTGACTTTTGAGTACTAAAATGCTTTAAATTCATTTGCATTTTATGCTCACAAGGCAATTACATTACATAATATCTTTCATTCAATTCTGTAGTAATTGATAATTTCATGTTGTACTTTATCACACACACACACATATTCTCTCTCTCATAAAATGTTTTATGGATCAGAAAAAAACTTATTTGTTGTGTCTGGGACATTTCATTTGATAAATGCAGTACCACCAAAGGTCTCTGCAGTAATGAAACATGAACACTGCAAACTGCCATTTTTTTAGCTTTACTGAATGCTTGACGTACATGTACCAATCACGGCCTCTCATTTTGAAAATCATCTTTCACCAAAACAAAGCAACTGAACTCCATTTGATTTTACATTAATCTGCTGCCATTCTTTACTTTATTTACCAAAAAAATATAATCAATCTCAGCTTCCTCGTGATTAATCAAAAGTATATAATGACTGCGACATATATAAACACGAACAACAATTTGTAATTACGTGCAAACTTGTAGTTTTAATTCGGACACGAATCAATCATACAAACAAGTAAAGATTACGTACTTCATTATCATTATCCCTCAACTACGGCGGATTTTGAGATTGTACATAATAAAATTAAGTATAGACGACCTTTGATTATTTGATTGCAATAAGACACATAGCATGAAAATGAGAATAAATAAGTGCATGAGCAATATTACATAAGCTAGCTTCATTTTTGGATGGGTTTAAGAGTTTAACAGTTAGGATTAGCAAACCACTCCACATCAAAATCCTCTCCCACCACAGAAAGTGAAGCTATAGCAATTAAAACTGTTAAAGGCAGCGGTTGTCCATATGAACCCTAATTAATTAAAACTAATAAAATACAAGACAAGATTAGCATAGAAACATTTGGAAAATAAATATAGCTGCATAGATAGATTTTTTTTATATTAGTAGGGAGACACGCCCACGTTTGCAGCAGGAGAAAGAAACCCATCTTTCATCAGAACATCCTCACCTTCCTACAAAAATCAGCATTTCAATAGTCAAATCTGCACTTCTATTGCGTGACAAATGTGTTTTTTTTTCAAACATTTTTTTTTATATTTCTGGGGTTTTGATTAGAGATACCTGTTGGCACACATTTTGCTTCTTCACGGGTTGATCAGGCATCAGTCCGAAGTGAATATGAGGAAAGTGGGCCCACTGCGAGCAAGAAAACACTATTATTTTATTATTATTATCTAAAATTTCTAAAAAGAAAATGAAAATCCCACACCATGTAATTTTCAACCAAATGGCACAAAATCAAACCCTAGTTTGAAAAGAGAGAGAGAGAAACCCTAGTATTAGGTGATAGAGTGAGGGGCAGCAGTGTGTAGTGTGTGCATTTCTTGATTCTTGGATCTTACATTTTTTGCAGCGGCACTGAACGCCTCTCTGTGGCTAATATCAGGGTTTCCAGCTTTGATACGTTGGATCTCGTCCCTGAATATGAACTCCCATCTCATTCTCTCATAGATTTTCTCGATGATAAAATTTATTAAAATAATGTGAAAAAGTTGTGGATTTTGGCAGTAAATGAACGTATGTAGCAAAAGTGAAGCTCTTAAATCAATAATAAAGCTGCAGCGACACATGCACATACATCTACACGAGACACACCTGGTGGGGTTGGGGTGGGACTGTATCTATATATATTTATATTTATATATATATGTTTGTGTGTGTATGTGTATAATTGGTGTATAATTACTTACTTGATGAACCGGTTGTAAGCAGATGGCACTCTCTGTCTTTTCTCCGGGGCTGAAAATCAAGAGAGAAAATACAAACAAACAATAAAACAAAAGTTAAGACATTAATTTCCCTTTGGCTGACTTTCTTTGAATTTCTACTTTCACTTATACATTGCAACTGTCACCCTCCCTTTTCTCTCTCATAATTACTTCATCATTATACAATGATTCTGTTTTTATATCTCTTTCATGATTTCCGGGAGATATATTTTCATTCATTAGTTCTTACACCAAAAAAAAAAAAAAAAAGAAACTCAACTACATACAGAAAAAACAAAATCTAGGGTTGGGAAAAAAGACCTCAAATTCGAAAGCAAATACAGCTCATCAACGTGATATAAGTGGAAATGCACGATGAGAGAAGGTTTGATGTGTGTGAGATGTTTGTGTGAAATAAAGATTAATCACTGTTAGGAGTAAACTTAGATAAAAAACGAGCAATTTGGGCTGCTTATTTGGCGAAAAAAAATACTGTTTACTGGAAAGGTTAGTGTTGACGGTGACTGAAAATATTCCGCGTAGTCAAGAACACATGGGATAAAATTAAAGTTCAATGCACCCTCCCAAAATTAAAAATAAATTTTCAATCAGTAGGAAACAGTAAATTAAGGTTGATGATCTGTTTTAAATAAAATTCAAGTGCATTATCTCACGTCTGTTAGCTACTGGAGGCTTGGGGAGCTCGTCAATTCCTCGAATCGGCATAAATGGCTCGTTCGGATTCGGCAACAGGTTGGCCGGCGAGCTTCGGATCTCCTCCTACATTAATTTCAAATCAAGCTATCGAATTAGTGGATACTTTATAATATAGATTTGGAATGATGAAAAATGATTCAGAAATGAAGAACCCTAGAATTGAAAAAAAAAACCCTAATTTGTGAGATTGTGCATTTACGAGAAGATTCTGGGGAGAGAAGAATGAGTGGCCGAGATGGAGCTGATTCGCCGGCGGGAGGAGGAGGCCTCGCATATCGACGGTGACGGAGAGGAGGTTGGAGCAGTTGCCGCAGCGCACCGTCACCGTCTTGAACAGGCTCGTGCACGGCACTCCAACCTAATCAAAATCAAAATCAAAATCGAAATCGAGAGAATCAGTTAATAGGTAAATTTGTGAGTATGATCGAGTGACGATGATTGATATATACCGCGAGGACGGTGTTGCAGTAGGTGCAATGGACGTAGCAGAGCTGCTCGGAGGAGGAGAGGTGGTGTTGGTGGTGGTGGTGGTCCGGAGCGAAGGCGGCGGATGAAGAGGACATGTTGTTGTTGGGATTAATCTTCTTCTTATTATTGTTGTTTTTGGGGATGATGATTTGATTTGATTGATTGATGGATTGACTGATCAAGGTATGTATATATGGAGGGTGTTGGGGTTTTGACAGATTAACCACTTTGGATCTGATCTTCTGAATGTTTTCTTTTTTTTGGGGCTGAGTTATCAAAGACAAGAAGCAGCTCGAGAGAGTATAGTAGTAGTAGGGGTGGGTGGGTGCCCCACTAATATAGTAGAGACTTCAAGAAAAAGTTACAATAGTATATACATACATATATACATACAATATTAATACTCTCTCCGTCCCAATATTCATGGCCCCTTTCTTTTTTTTTGTACATAGATTAATAAGAGTTATGTTTTGTGCATATAGTAGTGTGTGACATGAAATTCGAGACACTTTTTAGTGTAAAAAGTGTTTCATTTTTTTAGAAACGAGCCAACATAATGGGACAACCAAAAAAGAAAAACGAACCAACAATAATGGGACGGACGAAGTATTAAATAAGAGTATTTGTAACGTATAAATTATGTATGGTTGGCATTCCCGATGGATTTGTGTGTAGAGAGAGAGAGAGAGGTTGCAGATGCGGCAGAGGTGGGGGAGAGGAGTGAGAAAAGGACGTCTGCATGGGGTGATTAGCTTTCGCTCATTCACCTGTAGTTTTCGTAGTTAAGAGGCGGGAGGGGTGTATGTAAAATGTTAGCCCTCTTTTTTAATTTTTCGAAATTCATTCACATTTTCTTTTAATTATTATTACATGTATTTTATGTTTGTATTTATGTATATCGTATACATATGTAACCCTAGGGTAGGGGTTAGTAAAGCCTTAAATGGCGGGCACCTATCCTCTGCACTTACTATTATTGCCTTTGTACTTAATCTCTAGGCTCTTCCTCACACACCCCAACTATTTGCAACTTCTCATTTACACTAATCTGCTCTAACAGTAGAGCCCAACACATGATTATCTAAATTAGTTTTCATTGTTATTAAAATTTTATAAAAGGATTAAGTAAGTATATAGTTTATCACCTGAAGTCTGGAGTTATTTTTAACAATGAATTGAATTTTTGTTTATTATTAAAAACCTCCAAATTTGTAGAAAGTTTTAATTTTCGCCTGTGACCGAGAATCATGCGTCAAAAAGCTAAATCGATACGCTATATTCTCGTGTCGATTATTCTTATCATGTTCAGTGTCTTGAATGAGTTTGTTTTGAACATGATAAGAATATTTACACAACAATCCATCAAGTGTTTTTCGATGACGGGTTCTTAGTCGCAAGTCAAATTGTAATTAACTTTCTACAAAGTTTGAGGTTCTAAAAAAACTAATGAAAACTCTGAACATTTTGGAAAAATGCTCCAAAGTTTCGAGCCATAAACTATACTTAACTCTACTGTAAAATTGTATTTAGTCTGATTTTACATATTGGACTCAATTTTAAATCAAGCCTTTTGTTTTATAAGTTTCTCGAATAAATTTGTAGAGAAATAGACCACCAAAATATGTACTATACAACTTGAATGAGGTGGACTCTCGTGCAAACAAATGTATAGTACCGAAAAATCAAATATTGTGACCTTTACAATATAATTTTCATTTTTCTTTAGGATAATTTATAGTTACAAGGCAAGAGAATATAATATCAATTTTCTTCTTGATAATTCTCACTTTTTTAATAACAATTGTCACTTTTACCGTGCGAACATCCTTACAACAGCCACCAACTTGAATTTGCCTTAATCAAAACATGACACTCCTCTCAAAGAAATATAAAGAACATGACATTAATTTAAATCAAACTATGTGCACAATGAAGTGCTGAATCTTGATGGATTAATACTATCCGTACATCCAACAAAAGCAGCAATAAGGTATTACTATGGTACTGGCAATAAATCATTTTGTCCAGCAGGAGAAATGAACATTTATTTTGTAGACATGCTACTTAATAATGGAGATCTAATAAAAGCTAATAATAGAAATACAATGAAGAAAATGGTTCTGTCTAGGTTAATTAAATAGAAAAACCCCATACATATCCACGAAATAAGTGACTGATCACTAGTTCCCTTATAGGATGGTTTATATTTGGAGTAGATGATCTTTTAATTTGCTTTCCGGTCATAAATTTGGATGACTTTAAATTATTATCACCAGAGAAATAATTGTTATAAACTGGAAACTACACATATATACGGCCATTAAATTCAAGATATTGTTTAAATAATCTTGTCAATTAAATTAATAAAAATATGTAATAGAGAGATGTTAAAAAAAACTATTTTTAACGTGAAAACTAAAAACTATGTAATAGAGAGATGTTCAAATCCCATGATGATTGAAATTTCATTTTTTAGACACTTTTATGGTGAACTCAAACTAATCCTGCAATCCATGAGTTCTTAGTTTTATATTTTAAGGTTTTTACAATAATCACTCCACACACACATACCCCTCGCGCACACACACACACACATATATATATGTATATGTATATGCATATATACATGGATAGGTTCCTGTAGTACTCGGTCCCCAAATAGTATATAGTATCCAATCTAGACCACATATTTTGAACATGTGACCGCACGACAAGCTGACACGTGGTAGTTCATTTTCCTTTTTTTTTTTAGTTTTTACAAGGGGCAAAATGGGAAGAAAGAAAATCAGTCTTCTTCTCCCATTTTTTTTACAATGGCTGCAGCGGACGGTGGGTAGCGGCGGCGACGACGGCGGACAACAGCAATAATACATACGAATAGCAAAAAAAAACATATTTTGAAAGGAACAAAAAAGAAGAAGAAAAATTTGAGAACAAAATTGATGGATTTTGAGAAAAAATAGAAGATGAATTTGATAGAGGATTGAGGAATCGAGGGAGATGATGACTATGTCACAGCGAAATTCCTCGATTAATCAGGGAAAGAGACGGCGAAATTGACGAAAAAGGATGGATCAGAGATTTACTGTCGAAAAACATAAAACTGCATCTAACAAAACATAAAACTGTATGTTGGCACAAAACACGTTCATGCATTTAACAAAACACGTTCATGCATTTAATAAAACATGTTCATGCATCTTACAAAACGTAAAAATGCATTGTTGGCCAATGAGCGCTAAGGGGTACGCGAGCGCGCACAGGGGCGACGCACAAGCACGCGTTGGGAGCGGGGTGTGTGTTGGGTCGCACGTTTCCAACCTACATGCATTATTCTGTTCAACTATATGCATTTTTGTGTTCATTTAAATGCATTGTTCTGTTCAACTAAATGCTTGGTTTGTTTTTCGCAATCACATTACAAATCAAATTACTAATTTACCATTACTGTAGCTAAATTAACGAAATTAAGCTTAAAAAATTCAAAAAAATCTCCACCATAGGATCTATGAGATGAGTGGATGAGATTGAGTACTACATACTACCTCAGGTTCTGGTACTATTTGATCCATCCTCTTATATATATATATATATATAGTACCATGTCATTAGGTAGTATGTAGTACCAAATCTGGATCGAATATTTTGAACACATGGAAGCAAGAGGATTTGACATGGAGTAGTCAATTTTTCGTGCATGGGCAAAATAGGAAGGGTGTTCGCGGGAGTGGGGTAGGGGAGTTAGGTGACGTGGAGCACCACAACAAAATACAAAAATTGCATATAAAATAATATAACAATGCGTGTAAAATAACATAACAATGTATGTTAGCCAAAGGGTGCTAGGTGCGCTAGTGTGCGCGTTGGGAGCATGCCTAGGGTGCCTGAGCGCACCACAAAACACAACAATGCATGTAAAATAACACAACAATGCATTTAAAATAACATAAACATGCATGTTGCTAACGAGCGTGGGGTGTACATGAGCGCGCATTGAGAGTGCGTTTCCAACATACTTTTAATTCGAAACTCATATGCATATTTATGTTCATTTATATGCATAAGTCTATTCAACTATATGAATAAAGTGAGCATAAAGGGATAGTTAATCAAAGTCTAGGTATCACGAGTTTGAATGACTGTTGATTTAGCAAATTGAAAAAAGGGAAATGGACAAAGTCCATATGTATTGAAAAATATAAATGGTGGGTACTCAGAGTCGCATTTGAGTCACTTAACCATATATCACCCTATCCTAACCAATGTGCCTACATTACAACCCGTGATAAGACCTTTTTGATCCTAATTTGAACACATTTGACTTAGTGGAGATATTAGAGAAATGACAAGCTTATGGTAAGATTTTGCATGACATTGATCTTTGAGTATATACACGCCCTGAATTTTCTTCTGAGCTTGAGTGTACACTATATTATATACATGCCTTAGAGAGGGTCGAATTGAATATGATTTTGCTCTCAATTGTTGTACATTGTCGAGTTGGCTAATATCGTCATGTGTACTGTTGTTTTTTAACTTTGAAAGATTTCTAAGGCCTGTTATAGCTACCACCTTTGCTAATGCTCGTTGATCTTTTGTTGAGTCTTTATTTTTGTTTGAGGACAAACAATGTTTTAAGTTTGAGGATTTGATAAACGCACTTTTTACTAGTTTAATAATGATATATTAGGATGAATTTAGATCAGTTTAAGTGTGTTTATGTAGTTGATATTATGTTTTTAGCTATTTTGAGAAGATACTGCTCTTGGGGTTCCTTTTTGGTGTTTTGTAGGCTTTTCAGGTGATAATCGATGCACAAGACAAAGAAGTAACCAAAGATAAAAAAGAACAGGAGGCTAGCGACCAACCTAGCGGTCGCTAGTCAGGTCGCGACCTCGCTCTAAGAAGTCTCTGTATCGAGGCTAGCGACCACCCTAGCGGTTGCTAGCATGGCCGCGAGGATCTCCTAAAAGTCTATGTACCAAAGCTAGCGACCGACCTAGAGATTGCTAGGCCGGCCGCTAGGCGCCGTAGCCTGAAGAGAATTAGGGCTTCGGCCTATCATCTATAAATACCCCGGACCATCCATTGGCGCCTCCATCTAGTTTTTAGCCTATTTTCCCCCCATATTCTTCAGTTTTTGTTCTAGCTTTAGATTTTATTCTCCAAGACTTTAGATTCTATCAATTCTATTTTCCGTTTAAGGCATTGTAATCGACATTGGAGCAATTCATCCGAATGATTTCAGATTTTCAGCTTTCTACTCGGGTTTGGATTCAAACCCCACAATTGTTATTCAGACACTCCATTACGGGTTTCATCAATATAATTCCTATTTTTATTTTTATTTCGTCTTTTATTTCAATTTCTATGTCTAGCTAATTTCATGTTCTAATCCTAGGGTTTGTATGATTTTATCCTAAGTGTGGTAATTCCTGTTATTTACTATTTACCTTTCAGTCATCGATTTGTGATTCATGGAGCCTAATTTTATGTGTTAATTTCTGATCAACTTTAATGCATATCTAGTTGCCAATTGAATACTTAACAATTTTAATTGTCAATCAATCTTGAATGCACAATATGGGTAAGCCTTGAGTCGTAGCTGAGATAGGAACATCCGTATGAAGCATATTCTTTGTAATCTATTTGGAGTTACTGATTTTCACCTTGAGACGTAACAGTAATAGGTAAGTTAGTGATCCACAACCATAATTTTCGTAACTGAAATTGATGGTTACTTATGTGATCTTTCATCCGTGAATGGATTAAAAATTGGTTAATAGGGAGCAGGATAAACACACGCTTTGTGTAGAATTATTACATCCCTAGGGTTAGTCTATTTGTCTATTTGATTTTTATTATTATTTTTATTCGTCCTGATTCACTTGACTTTGAATTATAAATTTAAAGTCCCAATACTCTTGTCAACCAAATTGTTTGCTTGGATAATAATAAAGAATTATTTAGTTAGCTTCTATATTTTCGCGTTACAATTACCTATCTACTAACATATTTTCGTGTTAGAAAATAGCTAATCAACGAGCATGGAGAGTATTGAGTTCCTCAGAAAAGGACACATCGGGGACCTCAAAAAATTAAAGTGGCTGACAAAGAAAATATAGTCATATGACTCAAAGACTGAAGATTACCCACCAAAAATAATACGACATGGGTGGATAAATCAACAGGAAGATTCATACTAAGGAAAAGATAGTGGAAAATTTATGCAAACTCAACTCCCTCACAAAAGACAAAATGTCAACAGAAGAAAGTGGAGTATACAGGAGAGCCATCATCAAAAGCAGATTGCCCAACAACATGTGAAGACGTAGGAATCTCACATTCTCCACCACAAGCCAAGCGTTGGCAGGAGACAAGGGATCCAACATTCACATGCAGCAAGCTGTCACAGAGAAAGAAATTCGAGGGAATTATTCGAGCAGTTATAGAGGGTACCAAACCTCTATATAAAGAAGAGAAAGAGGAAGCTCAGATCATCCAAAAATCATACAAGCTTTCTTCAAAACCCAAGAAAAATATAAATATCTCTGTAATAGTTTTAGTCTTTGTTTTTTCAAGTTTTTCCTTTTTTCTAAAGCTTTTACTTTGTATGTGCATATTGCACACGTCTACCATAGATAGCTAAACAAGTTAGTCTCCTCCCAAAAGGAGATACACGTATGTATTAAGTATTTTATAATTCCTCAATAAAAGTTGAAGGCTTTCGCCCGACTATTCCGATATCCTTTAGAAGCTATCTTCCATAGAAATCGACTAAGTACCTTATGCCCCGAATAGAAATAGATGAGGGTTGTACTGATTGTTGCTGAAGGAGTTCCAACGGAGATGAGTCCATCGGTTGCGATTGTGTGGTTCATAGAAGCTCGGATGTAGCTCAAAGCTCGTAAAAATCCCATGACCCAAAGGAATAGTACCCAGTAGTACTTTGATCAAAAAATTATGAAGTCGAATACTCGTTAGATTATTTTTAATTATTATACAGAAGCATGTTGGTCCTGATTGTTTAGCATGTTTAATCTCCATTAATTGGATGGATTTATTAAAGTATTAGTACATAAAGAAATTCAAAAGAAAAGGTTAAAATAGTGGAATAGTATAATGAATAGTGGGAATAATAAATGAGTATGTAGTTTAGATGTTTTGAAAATGGGTGTAGGAGGTAGATATTATGAGTATTTTGATAATATTCTCTTATTTTTAAGTATAACATTTGAGAACATCTCAAATCTTGGGATTATTTTAATTCATTATATTGTTTTGCATTGATTTTAATCCAACACAGTATATACGGGATTGGAGAAATCCTCCAAACAAAAAGTGAATTATTTATCTCAATTTTAATCATTCACTAACCCTTATAGTAAACAAATGATTGATAGATAGAAATTATCTTATCATATATTGATGGTCCCTGGGGGTACGTACTGGTGTATGGGTGGAGAGGGGAATACACCAGTTAGGCTAATTTAAATTTTTCTTTTACGAGGCGGATCAAGCACGATAGTAGTTGTCATTAATTGATGGCGATTCAGTATTGATGTCGATCTGGCGATCGGTTTAGATAAAATGAGTCTTGTTCAGAGTGATATCAGTTAACAAACCTACTGACTACTGAGACAGCTGGTAAGTTGGACTGATAATTGATGTGCTTGTAGAATTTGGTGGTTACGTTTTTGCCTTTACTGAAAACTCAAACTGGCTTAAAACATTTAGTCGAATATTGGCTTAGTCAGTTTTCAGTTTTATCTCTTCAGTATTAAACTGATACTGATAGAGTGTTTCAAAACAATATTGTGTTGTTGTGTGCTGGTGATGTCAGTTCAATAATATGTAATGTAAATAAGGTACTGAAAGTAAACAACACTTGGTTTTTACGTAGTTCAGAGATATCAGCTCCTAAATCCACGGACTAATTTCTTAGTCAATCCACTAACTGGGATTTGGTCTTGTTTACAGGCACAAGATATAAACCTGGATACGAACTTAAACTTTCTGTATCTCGTCGAACTGGACGTTCCTCCTATGCTTACTGGTTCTATGAAACCTCTGACTATTTACGGGTGCAGTCGATCTAATCTCTTGCTTACAAGTGCAAGATAACCAAGCTTTCAGCAACTAATACTTCGTTGTCTACTTATCCAAACTTCTACTTAAACTGGGACGATGCGGGTTAATAGAGGGATTTTCAACTGAAAAATTGAGTTGTCACATGTAACAAACTCATTATGTCTAGGCTTGAGATATACAAGAAAGATATCCTAGACTTAAAGAAGTGTATGCTAAAACCTTGAGTTGATAGATATATTTGAGTTTTGAAGGTTTACTAATAACTTTGTGAACTTATTTCTTCGAAATAGTTAGGTAAATGATCTTGGTATTAGAGCTTTGATTGCTTGATAATATTTGAATGCACAACGTTTCGGTAATCTTCAAAGGTTGAATTATGTACATATTTATAGAGGAGATGATGAATAGTGTCTTTATAGGGAGTACCAATCATATCCATTCTATTTGTCATTTGATTTCTTCACATTTGAATCCTCTTACGTCGTTGTTGTCAAGGTCTGCATTATCGTACACTGTAGCTTTGCAACTCTTAAAAGGTTATCTGACATGTCAGGATCTTCTGTAGATATGCTACAACATGTAGCGAATCAAGCACTCAAGACTTAAGTGTCTTTGTGTTTTTCCAGTTGAGTTGACCAATGAGATCAACAAAAATCGATAATACATGTGCAAGCAAACAAAGTTGTTATACAAACAAATGATGTTATTATGAAAAGGTAGATATACGAAAAGTCATGATCTATAGATGTTTATTATCCTTGTGTACACAAACGAAGTTCTTATGCAAACAAATGATTTTATTATGCAATGGCAACTATACGAAATTGAAAGACATACAAATATTTATTATCCTTGTGCACACAAACGAAGTTCTTGTGCAAATAATTAAGTGCTCTTATGTAAACAAACAAATACATACTTAAATAATTGTTAAGCGAAATTTTCAGTGTAATGATCGAGGATGATAAGAAAACTGCGATGGAGATTCTGGATAAAGTAAGATTTTTTTTTTTTTTTTACTATAATGGCCCATACCTAAATTAACCGAATGAAATCTGCAATTTTAGGAGAATTTTTGATTTTGTCCCATTCCTTCAATCCTAGATAATAGTTCTTCTCCGATAGCGCAAAGTGGACTACTAGTAATCACCGTATTCTTTCTCGAATCCTCTTCTATCCCTTCGAATTGGTGATCGATTTAAAAACTTCGATGATTATCAAACCATGATCGCTACCACTTTTGGTAAAGTAAACGCTCAAGATCCTCCATGCAATGTGGACAAGTTAACCTTCCAAATTGCATCCATCCGCACAACATAGAGTACGCAGAAAGTCACTAATTGTCCAAAGCAATTCAAAATTTTGTTTCAATGAGACATCATAGGTAAGGACACCGCTTCCCACAAATCTACTAACTCGAAATTAATGGTTGCAAGAACACATCAATCTTTTCTTTTCGATTACGTGGCTCGCACTAGAATTGTGAGAAACATATATTGTTCCTTCATACACATCCATGGAGGAAGATTATATGAGTAACTATAACGAGGCCATGAAGAATATTGTTGTCCCGATTGACCAAAAGGTTGGAAACCATCACGAAAGACCCAATCTAACATTACGAATCTCGATTCAAACAAAGGAAATTATGAAATGCTTCCAGGTAGACCCCATCATCGATCGACGATGCATGCCAACGATAAAAGTCATAAGAGGAAATAATACATCTTCTTATGGAATTTGTGATTTTTTCGAGTTTCGATGCTCGATTATCTCTCAAACGTGGATGCTCACAAACTTTACATCTCGTCAAAATCTTGTCGAAGTCATGCAATTATGTGGACAACAATCTATGCAAACAACAATTTCTTCGCGTCAGAGAAGATCGTACAAGATTACCATTATGTCTCTTTCATGATGTTATTTGATCAAAACCTTTCTCGTATATATTACTACTCGTAAGTCGAGCCACAACAGACAATTGTGAATGGTTTGAGCAAGACACGGTTTATCAAATCAACATTTAAAATTTTCGTGCCTATTCACGATTCGACTCATCACGAGGAAGTGGAAATGAGATTCGAAGTGAGAGGCAAAATGGGAAATGGGATCGGAAGTGAAGCAAATCTTGGGAGATGAATGGCAAATGATAGAGGCAAATAAGTACCAACTACTAAGCCCGACTTTAATTTGGTTAATGATTTGGAAGGTTAATGATTTGAAGTACATTTGTAAGAGGAGATAATTTAGGTGAAGAGATACCGCATAACTCTATTTATTGGTTATACGGCATAATTTTCTAATGTTTGGTTATGTTAGATAATATTTAGATGGATCCAAGTCTATACCTAACAAAAGGTTCTCACGTTATAGAAATAGAAATGCACGACATATACTATATAAAAAGTAACACGGATGCATCAACATGAAACGATAAAATTATGAGTCATCTGGATCATATTTAATATATTAAAGAGTTGGATGAAATTAGGTAACTATGCAATTAAGAGCACTGACACATTGGTTTACACGTGAACTACTATTATATTTTTCTTTTCTTTTCTTTTTAAAGATGATTCCTCCAATAACCAATTTCTATATATATAAATTTAATGGTTCAAAACTATAATATACATACATAAACGACCATCATCAAAATTTATTTATGAACTCATTATTACGAGATTCGTTTACTTGAGTTGCCAAAATTCGAGAAATTTGTTTATCCATTAAAAAAAACTGTTCAACAATCGTGGAATGTACAATTTATAATAAAAACATAATGATAGTTTCCTTTGACTCTAATCTTAATTAAATCAAATAATCTTATGTGAATTAGAGTAACATGAGTTGTGTTCTCCTAATCACAGTTCTTGATTTATTTTCTAGTGGATTAGTTTATAGATAATTTCTCATTTATAGTTATCATATCCATGTATAGTAAAAAATATAATATGTTTATGAAAAAATGAGCATTCACTTTATTAATTCTTAAATTAAAATAAATGAGGTGCAAAAAAATGACATTTATTTGTATTTTTCTTAAAATAAACTTTTGATTTCATTTAACACTATAGAATAATCGACTGCCATCCCCAGCTTGTCAAAACCTAGTCCTTGCGCCCATTTGTCACTCATATCCAAGCGAGTTGGCTTTCCATGTCTTGTACACTATAATATATATATATAGGGAAAATACATAATTTTAAACTGATAAATTGACTCTGTGATAATTTTAGCTTAATAAATCAATAATACATCAATCAAGTCCAATGAATTGATTTTGTGACAATTTTAACCCACAAGTAATTTTTTGCACCAAAAAATACAGTCGGCATTGGGAAATGACATATAGAAACCATAAGTTAGAAATGTAATTGGAAATGATTTGCGGGCTATTTGTTATTTCTGATGCCAGTTATGCTTTTCGACGCCGAAAAATTACTTACGAACTAAAATTGTCACAAAATCAATTTATTAGGCTTGATTATGAACAGTTTCTTGAGGTTTTTAAGGTTGGTTTGATTTGTCTAAATATGATATGACATTACACTCATAAATATTTACAAATCGATTTATCACTAGGTGAAATATAATAACGTTAAGTATTTTATCAAATAACTACTTTCAAGACGTTGTAATATACGTACGTAGTTAATAGTTAATTAAAGAACAAAGTAATGGCACATTAGTGAAGATAATATAATAATTATTATTCTGAGTTGATAAAATTTATTAATCTAATAATAAATGATTAGTATAGCGTGGCTTTCCTTGGACGATATGCCAAATTCCTGTTTTTACCACAAATTTTCTTTTATTCAGGGATTTGCCTTCGATTCTATCTAACTTTTAAAAAAGATAAGGTATTACAGGAGAAATAAAAAGAACAACAAAATCCTAATTAAACAAGAAGTAGAGTTTAAAAAGCAAAACAAATCAATACTCAAACGCAGATTACAACAAAAATAATAAAGAGTATTTTTAATTTATTTGGTTATGATTTGACCGCTCGCACAGAGATACGTTGTTGTCAGTGAAATCTAAATATATATCTTCCAATTTTTTCATTTATGTAGCCTTTTGTCCTCACATTATTTTCTGCAACTCGTTTTCTACATTACTTTATGCAAATGCCAAAAAGCTACTCCATTATTTAATTCTTGAATTTATTTCTCTGGATTTGTCCCTATCTCATTGTTTACATATACATATATGATACAACACACACATTTTTATTAGGGTACATATATACACACATAATTAGATGGGTCCAAACATAATTAACCATTTTTATTAATAAAATTTCTTACACTCTATATCTATTACATTAAAATAGATTAATTTTCTTGTTTCCAGTTGACTAGTGTTTGTTTCCGGTCGACTAGACTAATTTTCTTATTTTCGATCGACTAATGTATGTTTCCGATCGAGAAAGTCTTTCTCCAGTCGATCGAAAATAGACATTAGTCGACCGGAGAGAAGACTTTCTCGATATAAAACAGACATTAGTCGATCGAAAATAAGGAAATTAGACTAATTTTCTTGTTTCCAGTCGACTAATGTCTGTTTTCGGTTGATAAAGTCTTCTCTCCGGTTGATCAAAAACAAGAAAATGTGTGGATAAATTGAAAAAATAGACTAATTTCCTTGTTTCCGATCGATTAATGTCTGTTTACGATCGATCAGAAACAGACATAATAAATTGGTCATGTAGTGTAGCAAATTAAAAGATTAGGTATGAGAAGTACACGCTTTTTCAATAGTTGTCTACAATTCCACTAATTAGATCTCGTTCGATTCAGAGTACTATCGACATTAGAGATTCAGAGTGAACTATAAATGTCTTTTAAAAAATACAATAATTCTTTTTTTGTGCCAAGCGTTGTGGTAGGCGCATTATTAGCCTCATAAAATCTTAATTTAATTATACTTTGGAATTACACTGATTTTTATGCGTATTTATTTGTAATGACACAGATAGGTTATGACTGAAAAGAAATGTAGATCTATACCCATTTAGGAAGCAGGTGGGATGCCTCGACTTGCTGAAAAAGATATCTGTCACTTCTCTAACATAATTGAAAACTAAAAAAAGAAAAAAAAACTTTGAGAAAATAAATGAAAGAAACAAATGTTTTAGCAGAAAGTCTGAAGGCAGTAATTGGTAATTACATTTTTCTTCTACTTTTTGTGTACGTATGTGATACTTCGGTCGTGTGGTGTGGTCCATGGGAAATTCATGGGATATAATCGAGTACATCGCACGTAGAGGTTGACATCCCCTAAAGGGAGCGCAACTTAAATGCCCAATTATGAATAAAAGTGTACCATCAATATCCATTTGAAAATTTTGCTACCAAATATACCCATTTCATTTATTTATTGTAATTTTTCTGCAAAAGGACGTTGGTTGATGTGAGGGATGGTCTTATTCATTCATTAGAATCTGTGCACATTCAAACAAAATAGTGCAGTCTTTGACTTGAAAATTTGGTTGGCATTTAATAGTTTTTCACGGTTTCTTTCATAAAACAAAATTTTGTGCGTAAAAAATTTCACTTTCATACGTAAAAATTTCAAAATTTTTAGAAGTTTGGCTTAGCCTGAAAAACCCATTCCCGTTCCCGTGAAGTGAAGAACCCATTCCGTTCGGTGGTGAAGCGAAGCGTGAAGTGTTACCACCTGAATCATTCGGAGGTAATTCTCTAATTTCCTTACGAAAATAACGAATTGTTTCAATATATACTACTAATCGTTGTTTAGGTCGAATGCATGCCTTCTTTCCGGTCGACGTTTTTCTCCGGTCGATCGGAGAGAGAAACTCGTTGTCGATCGGGAAGAAGGTGCATTCGACCGGAAACAACGATTAGTACGTATATATTGAAACAATTAGTTGTTTCCGGTCGAATGCACTATCTTTCCGGTCGACGAATCCTTCTCTCCGGTCGACCGACCGGAAAGAAGCTTTATTCGATCGGAAACAATTTATTTAATTTTCTAATAATTAGTTATTAATTGAATTTTGTAATAAATTGCAGGGAAACCATATTTTAGGCGAAACCATATTTACACGAGTGATAATATGGAATTACCGGTATGTTCTCGTATATATTCCTCTTGAAACAATATATTTATGCGATTATGATATTTTGGATAAATATTGCTGATTGAATAATATGATTGAATATGAGTCGGTTGTTTAATTAGTTTTCCTTATTTAGCTATGCATTTTTAGCATATTATGATATGGGTTGTTCTCGTATATATTATTTTAGCATTTTTAGCATAGTTGTTGATATAAGTGCCTTCAAAATTGTTGATATAAATGATGAAGTTGATCTTTGGGCCACTATAGTTAATTATATTAATATTATATAATTATATGCAAAGGATTAATGCAATGGGTAGATATATGTTGTGTGAGATCGATGCTCTATTATTTCTTCCTAAAGCTAGAATTGAACTATAAATGGATATTCGATTTATTTCATTGTTGAATCGTTACCAATGTATTTATTTTATTGTTCATGTTTTGTTATTTGTTATTTGTTGAATCATTACTAATATAAAGAAATATAGTTAGTCATAGCATTGATCTTGAGTTGCTATTAATCTAACTCGCTAGCTCTCCCGATTCTTTTACGACTAGAAAAAAGTTAGTCATATTGAACTAGAAAAAGTTAGTCATAGCATCATATTGTTAGTCATAGAAAAAGTTAGTCATAGAAAAAAGTTAGTCATATTGAACTAGAAAAATAGTGTTTATGGTTTAGAATGGTTAAATTGTATTACTTAATTATGGCCGCTTTTGATAGGTGATTTGTAGAGATTGAGTTCTAATTATTTTTATATTTGTATGATAGGATGTTTATTGATGCGAATTATATACAAATGAAATAATTATTGTAGTAGTTTGTTGGTTTGTCAGACGTTGTGTAATATGTGACATTGATATAATTGTAGGTCGATCTTGTTTTCTTGAGGCCTACCACGATAAATGTGGTGGCGGATGTAAAGACTTATTATAGGATGATTATTTTAAGTATATTAAGAATGTCTTGCTAGATAAGAGGTGAAGAGTTGGTAGATATGTTTAGGGGGGGTTGCTTTGGTCATCTGATTGATTGGACTCCCGGGCCTAAGTCTAGTTTATCTTTGCACCATTTAGTCTCCCGTCAGATAGAGCCTACGCATCCGGAGATGTATTTTTTCATCAATGGAAGATATATATGTTTTTCCATTAAAGATTATGCTCTAGTCACCGGCCTGCAATTTGGGTCATCATCATTTGATCCCACACTAGACTACGACTTGAGCGACGTTGAGGTCTATAGCCTTTTTTGCGGGGGCACACAGATTACATTACGTAATCTAGTAGATAGATTTTGTAGTGATGATTTTAGTGATGATGTAGATCTTCGTCACTATTTACGTGTGGCCCACGTTATTACCCTCTATGGGTTCGTATTTGGAGTGCGATACGGGAAGATAATAGTTGATTGGGTTTGGGCATTGGTTGACGATCCGAGGCGTTTGCCGATTTCCGTGGGGGCCTACGATTACGAGATATTGAGATATTATACGATGCGATGTCAACCTAATGCTCAATACCACTTTTACGGACGATCTGGGCACTATATGCTTGGTCACCGAGATCATACCGGGCTTGGGAAGTATAGGTGGGACGACATCAATCCCACAACAGATCCGAGAGTGTTGAGGTGGAAGTTCAAGAGTAGCTCTCACCGCGACTTTCTGATCACTTTTGAGCAAGAGGTATTGAATTTTATTATAATTTTAAATCATGTATGAGGTATTGTATTTATTAGAATATTAAATAACATCTTTCAATTTATTGTAGGTCGATTATCATCTCACATCCATCGAGTCGGACTCATTCGAGGTTAGCACCGTTTACTGGGTGTCTGTCTCACACCCCTCTCCACTCGGTGTGAATTTTGTTATACCGTCAAATCCTTTGAGGAGGGACTACGTTCCCTTCACGTCGTGGTGTGTCTCATCCACCTCCGGTGGATGAGCCTCGACGAGACGCCGAGTTCCAGGAGGGCTCCACGGTTTGTTGAGGATCCCGATCTTCGTGGTCTCCATCGAGCGAGCCTCGAGCCTTCACCCGATACCCGGCCCGAGGACATCGTCGGTTGGGTTCGTTGAGGTTCCGGTTGTTGATGAGCTGCGCCGCCATATGTGGATAGCCGCCCATCCGCTGAGAGGCGGATACGGAAGACATACCGGGGAGGCGGCTTCATCGAGCGGTGGTGGTGAGCACCTGGGCATCTTAGTTCCGTGATCGTCGTTGGATTCGAGAATCTATCCGGAATCTGTCCGAGGAGGAGGACAGAGGCGGGCGACGATCGAGAGGTCTATCAAGACAAATTTATTCCAAAGATAAAGAAGTGGTTTGAAAACCTTTTAGAGAAGACGATGTGGTTGCACACATAGGGATGATCT
Source organism: Salvia rosmarinus (assembly GCA_036937905.1). NCBI lineage: Eukaryota > Viridiplantae > Streptophyta > Magnoliopsida > Lamiales > Lamiaceae > Salvia > Salvia rosmarinus. The sequence goes on along the minus strand of CM072813.1, from coordinate 12,443,303 downwards.
GGCTACACATGCACCTCATGTCCCACGTCATCCCGGCGACGACGACGAGAGGTGAAGATCGAGACCACATCACCGCCCGGTCCGATGTCCCTCGAGGCGGTGGACATATTGAGCGAGGCAAAGACCGCATCGCCCAGTGATACCCCCCCGCTACTCTCACGGATCCATGGTACCGATCCCGGAACTACATCTCATCATTCCATGATGGGATGGACCTATTTAGTGATCGGCGCCTCAGACGTCGTGAGGCGGACTTTCGAGCCCGTCAGCAGCGGTTGGAGCAACGGTAACTATTAAGTCTCATATTGGCGGTTTATAATATTTCATTATATTTGTTATGTTTTCATTTTCCTAAATTAAATGTTTGTAGTTCGGGATCCGAGAGGTGAGCGGGCACGAGACCTTCGGTGTAATGAGGTCACCATACGTGAATAGCCCGATGCCACGTCCATTATCCGGTGATATAGTGATAAATTACCGCGTTTCTTGAACACAAATAAGGCAACGATGGTTGTTCGGGGTACTCATCGACAAGTCCAGTTGCATTTTTCGTGAATATCGAAATGCCGAGAGGCGTTTTGATGTTCGGCACGTTTTATACAATATGCTTCGTTTTTTAAGTACATCTACTTATATTGATATGTATCCCTAAAATAATTTTGCGGTCGTCGATCTATTCATGGTGTATTTGAGGATGAGACTCGATGCGGGATCGACGTATTGGATGGGGTGGATTATCAAACACAATCATCCTCGATCTCGGTTTTTTCGTAAGTCTTTAATACAATCAATATATAGTATATATGTGTAGTATCTCTAATTACTTAATTTTCAATGTTGAATAGATGTTTACGCAAAATCAATGGTCCGAGGTACACGCAATGCTTTCGCCCCACATTCAAGACCCGCGTGAGGCACCATTGATCATGACCCCGAGAGCATTGCTTCTACATGGCAGCCACCATCGCATTGGATAGCGGTTGTCCTCGGCATGACGGATTATACATCATGGTTACGTGCCACGCAGGTAACCTTATTTAATACAATAAATATTAATTTATCTAAATGGTTACGTGTCCTTGTTTATTTTATTTATTTTATCTAAATATTAATTTTTATAGATCATTATCCCTTGCGTCATCGGCGTTTCGCGATAATACGCGTGGATATGCACTCGGTCATTCGTCTTTGTTTGACTCGCGTATTTGGAGGATGGACCAGGATCAGTGGATGCGAGGATGATGGACTTCGTGTGCCGACTAGATTATTGCGGCCGTTTCTTCTCTTCACTAGATGGTTCGAGGCTAACTCCCACCGATACCACCATGGAATAATGATGCGATTATTACACGAGCGCCTCTTGAGGTATTTGACCGGAAGACGATTTCGATGATGGTCCATTTGCGTGCGATCGTGGAACGTCTTATTTCGATTCACCGAGCATCGAATGGGGTACGTCTAATGTTGTAGCATATAGACATAAAGTAGGTGGAAATATATATGAGATATGTGATCCATATAAGCCGAGAGGAAGAGGAAGAGGAAGAGGTAGAAATTAGCATGTCTTGATATATTGGTATGTATTTGTATATTGGTATGTATTGGTATATTGGATGCAAATGGATGTTCATATTATTTATCGAATATTTGATTATACGATAGTTATTAATCCTCGTGACAACAACTTAGTATTTAACTCGAAGCTAAGATCGTTGAATGAATTTGTGTCTTTGTTTTGAAGAATCATAGCTCAATGAAATAAGTATTACATAACTTTGTAAAATGAAACAGACGTTATTCGAGTTAAATTTATTTTTACTAGAATAAACTACAATGAGATTTGGCATATTGATCGTCCATTGGACTTGGTGTCTCCTTCAATGGAAATGTTCTTCTTCTTCGCCTCTCCCCATCTACATCTCATCGATCAAGAACAAGATATCGAAAACGTAAATCTCAAACTAAACATAAATCTTAGGACTCCAGTTTAAGTCAATGTTAGGTGAATACGTTAAACATACACTTTAACCTATAAAGCAAACGAGCGCAATCTGATAAGATAGTCTATTAGAGAAATGAACAAAACTGGTCTCCAAAACAGGGGGCAGAAGGGAAACAGAATCAGCACTAACATGCATCCGTCGATGTAGATAAAATAAGCAACGGAAACCACATACTAGCACTCCATTAGTACTAAAAACTCTGTGAAGATCAAAGTTTTTCACCGCTATTCAAACAAACAAACGTACCAAAAAAGAAAATGGAACTGAAAAAAAAAATAGGGCAGAGAAGGAACCTTTTACCTCAGATTTCAGGCTGATGGAAACGATCAGAAATTGTATGAGAAACACAACCACAAAATAGAAAGAAGCAATGTAAGAGCGACAGCAATCACAATCATCCTGAAATTGGACTTCATCGCTCAAGCTTCTTCTTTTTTTTTTTTTGATAAAAGATTAATGTTTTAGTTAGTGAGATATATATGTGTTACGACGGATTGTTGATGTTTAGCGACGGATTTTTCCGTCGCTGTTCGCATGTTTTTTTGTAGTGTCAATTCAATTCAATTTGATTAAGTTAAAATAATAATAATGTTAATAATATCTTTACATGAATGTTTTCTTTCATTACAATGTCACTCGTCTCTGGATAAGTAAGGACACTTCCGACGCGTATGAGATTCATTACCACACAAGCTACATGTCCGTAGTGCACGACTTCTACTACTCGATCCCCTTACATTTGGATGACGATATCGACCCACTTTCGGGCCCGACTGACGGACTCTATTAGGAGGCATAAGCGTAATTCCAAAGAACATCGGAGGAGCAGTCCAACTAGGCTGTGGTGAACAGATTGATCCGATCTGGTATGCTTCGCTAGCTTTGCGAATGGTAGTACTCCCCACATAGTTAGATATATGGTGACCTTTATGACTAAAAATTTATATAATCAATTATATGTAAGTGAAATCAATTTGATCAAAAAATTAACATAATTAAACTTAAATTGCACCATATAGTTGCAATGACATGAGAACACGGTATCATATCCATGTCCCACTCCAAACACGCACACGATTGCGTATTGAGATTGACTCGAATGTTTTGCTTCCGTGCTTGACTTTGAAAGTGGAGTCGATGAGGCACTACATCGTATCTGCGTGATAGTTCTATTGATACCATCATCTTACGCGTTGCTTGGGTCAATTCAGCGCGCACCTCTTTCTTCGCTTCATGTCTCTCATCGAACCATTTTTACGTAATGTGACGGATTGCCTCAATCATTGAGCAAATTGGCAATCGTCAGCCCACAATATTCGAGAATTGAATGATTACGCAATGTTCGATGTCATAAACCGTAGCGCCTAACGGGCACCGTGATCTAGCCCACCGCACTCCAACCTCCACCAACTTGGTATATGCGCCACTACCATCGGCCTTCACGAGACTTTAACATAGCCATCGCTTTTCAAAGTGTGCATCTTGGTACGCATAAGCGGCTTTCAAATAACTGCGGATGGTTGCCCAAACGGGTGATTTTTTCGCAGATGGTAGTAGCATAATCCGTGTGTTGCATCGGGTAGACACACTGACCGCGTTCATTATCTCGACATGGGCATCGAAACAATCAACATCTCGGATTTGATCCATAAGCGACTTGTAGTCGAGGCGAAACCAAGTCCATGAGACATCATTCTCGATCGGACCAATTCCATAAGCTAATGGAAAAACTTGCTCGTTGTCGTCCTTTGTCTCGGCAACGAATAATATGCCTTTATTGCGGCCCTTCAGTGCAAGTGCGCATCGTCGACTACAATCACGGGTCGGAGGCACAATGTGTACGCCAATCTGCATGAACCGAAGCGCGACAAAGAGGTGGCGAACCGACCATCCGATCCAATATCCAAGTCACCATCGAACCGGATTGCTCATCCGTAACATATGCGAGATAACTAGGTAGTAGGCGAAATGATTCTTCATGTCCACCGTATATCATCTCGATCGCCCTATTACGGCTCGCATTGCTACATCAGTATGTAACGTGTACACCGTACTCTCGCCGCAAATAAGCCATAATGGACCTCGGCTTTAGCACTTCACCGCCTTCGCGTATTTTTCGTGATATGTATGCTGCAATTACACGGGCATTAACCTTCCTTACTCCGATATTCACTAGTTACGTGCGCAAGTATGTATAGCATCAAACTTGCGGACAAACCAAAATCCACCTTACTGCGATGCACGTAGTAGAAAAGGACACCGATTATGATATCGACATTTGAATGTAATCCTCGAATTATCGGATCGAGGAATAACAAATTCTACTCGACGTTCCAAATGCCATACCCCACCGGATATCTTGATTCACCCTTGCGTCGAAGATGGAACCTTCGCTCGGCTCATCGGGTCTGGAACCGAGTCGGAGGACGAGCAAAGAGATTAATCAAGCATCATGAGGAATAACGAGGACTAGCCGGTTGCTCATCTCCTCAACTTCTTCTCGGCTCTAGGCCTCCCACGTGCTCTTGCGTGTTACTCGCATAATCGTAGATGAAGCTTCCCGAATCCACCCTCTCGACGGATCCATGCGTCAAACTCTACAAATGAGCCATAGCTCACCAAAGCGCACTCGCGATCTTCTTCCTCTTCATCCGACTGCTTTCATCTTCTTCTTCTTCAACGTAGTCGTCGTCATCGCCGCCCTCAACAAGTGTATCACCCCGGTTGTGGTTGCAAGATATGTTGGGAAATGTAATTCTGGATGGATCCATGTGTTGCGGCATATATTGAGATGTATCAAGATCAAACCAATCGATGATGTAAATTATTGTGTCAACGACGATCGAACGATATGTTTTGGGAAGTGTAGTCATATGTTGGCGAGGATGGTATCTCAAACGAAGGTCTATATAGTTCTTGCTCGATTGGGATGTGTCGGCATCGTGAGTCACATAGACCTCTGCTTGGGCATCATGAGCCAATCGAAAAGTTGATCATCATTACTCAAAAGTAATTTGATAATTCTACCACTCCGAGATCTCGATAGATAATGCGGTTGGTAGGTTGTACTCAACGAATTTCCCAACATAATTTGATTAATCATCTCTATGAACTCCCGGATAATTACATTGTCCATTCGAACAAAGGCATTTGGTCGATACCGCCAATGTAACATAAAGAAGGATCCCACCGCCTCCATATCGAACAATAATGCTCTTCCATCCCGACATCTATAACAAATACAAGATTACATTAATGTAAATATACGATCTTAATATGATTTTTCTAATGTACAAAACAAATATACATTCTAATCAAATATACAAATAAGAAAAAAATAGCAATCTAATTAAATAAATAAATTCTCTTACAATAAATTAATTAAAAGGGGACTTATCTAATAAACGAATTATGTCGGCACTTATCTAAACGAATTATCCAATAATTATATCCAATTATCTAAACGAATTATGCAATAATTATAAATAGCAGAAATAATCGAATTATCTAAAAAAATAAGCAAAACAAATCTAAACAAAATTAACAATAATTAATGTAAACAAAATTAACAATAATTAATCTAAACAAATTTAACAATAATAAATCTAAATAAAACTAACAATAAGAAATCTAATATCATAAACAACAATAATTCAAGATTATCCTAATTGATTTCATTTAAAATTAATTTCAGGGATTATCCTAATTGATTTCATTTAAAATTAAAACAACAAATAATTCGAAGATTATCCTAATTGATTTCATTTAAAATTAATTTCAGGGATTATCCTAATTGATTTCATTTAAAATTAAAATTAAGGAATTGGTCTAAGGAGAGAGGATTTTTAACTTAATTTAATTAAAGTATGAATTAATTAGTTATTTACATTATAATTAATTACTATATTCATCCTAATTGAAAACTTAAGATAAGTACACTAAAATTATCCTAATTGAAAAGACTTATATGATAAGTTCATTTAATATTAATTTCTAAAACTAAAATCTATCTCCTGTCGAACACATTGATGTCTCCGGTCGATATTTCCTTGTTTTCAATCGATAGGAGACATCAATTAATAACTAATTAATAATTAGTATTAAATTCAATTGACAATTCAAGATTTATCGTAGGAGACATCAATTAATAACTAATTAATAATTAGTATTAAATTCAATTGACAATTCAAGATTCCGGTACGACGGAATCATGATTAAATAAGTTGTTTTATTATAATTCTTCTTTCCTCGATCGAATCAATCAAAAAATAATTTAAACGTAAAATCCATCTCCGGTCGATGATTCCATGATTCGATCGACCGGAATCATGGTATCATCGACCGAGAGATGGATTTTACGTTAAATTATTTTTTTTTGTAAAACCATGATTAAATGATTTAACTATTATATATACTAATTATGCAATTAATTTAATTATGCTATTATAAAAACCTCTAATTTCACCTAAACGAATTATATCCAATTATATATACTGAATTATGCAATAATTATCTAAACGAATTATATCCAATTATGTATACGAATTATGCAATAAATTCAAAACACTAATTATCCAATTAATTTAATTATCCAATTAATTTAATTATCCAATTAATTTAATTATCCAATTAATTTAATTATGTAGATGAATTATATAAATTATGCAATAAATTCAAAACACTAAACGAATTATCCAATTAATTTAATTATCTAAACGCAATAATTTATCCATACCAATAAACAATAATAAATCTAAACTAAATTAACAATAATAAATCTAAACACAAATTAATATCATAAACAACAATAAATTCAAAACATGTGTAGAAAATAAATAAAATTCGAATAACTTACTTGTTGAGACATAGTACCGGTTCGGATTGAAGAAATAAATTTGAAAATTTTGAATATAAAATCGAAATGAACGAACGAAAATTAGAGGAGCAAGAGCAAGAGCAATTGGTTGGATTTGTATTTGTTACGATCGATTGTATAAATAGGAGAGAATTGGTTCAATTATTGGTGGTCAAATCTTTGTTCAAAGAATTTTTACGCAATTTTCAAAGATTTATTTGTCTTCTTCAAATTTTTCGCAATTTTAGTCGTAGCTTTTACTTTCAGTAGTACTATTTTATACAAGATTAATTAATCTGTAAATATTAAGGATAATTTCAATATTAAATATTTCAAAATTAATAAATTGTGAGTTGTGTAAGTGGATGAAAAGAAATTAATATTTTATTAAAAGATTGGGTTAAATTAGATTGAATATAAATATTAATTTAAATATCATACATTCAATTTAAATTAATTAGTATTAAATTAATTTGATATATCTTGTTTCCTATCGAAAAATGGCTGATTCCGGTTGACCTTTTATGTTTCCGGTCGATCGGATACATGAATAAATAATTTGTATTAATTTCATCGCAAAATTGAAGTTTCGGTCGATAATTCCTCTCTCCGAATTCGACCATTTTTATGTTTCCTTCGACGAGGAGATAGGAATTAATTAAAATTGTTATTTTCATTTTAAAAATTCAAATTCGGTCGATGAAATCCAAAATTCGGTCGATGATTCCTTGATTCTATCGTAGGAAACAAGGAATTGTCGATCGAATTTTGGATTTTTTGTTAATTAATTTTTGATTCATTTATGTTTTTTATTTAAAAAACATGATTCGTTGATTTAATTATTTTTTCTCACACTTTTAACATGATTAAGTGATATATAAAAACATGATTCGTAATATATAAAGTAATTTAACATAATAATATCGAATACATCGAAAATAATTTCGCAATCATTTATTGATTCACGTGTTTGTTATGTTTCTAGTCGATGTTATGTCAATTTCACATCAAGACCGCACAAAGACTCAATAGATATATATTAAAATGGCATTTGGGTATACACGGTATCAAATTTGAAATATGGATATAGGTTGTACACACTTTTGTAAAAGTGTGTACTTGTATATATTTCCCCTAAATCATAAATGCACCCGCACAAAATTATTCTAGTGTTTTTATATTTTCTTTTGGAAAAATTACATTTTCAGTCTTTATCTCTTCCACTACTAACAAAAATGTTACTCCCTCTATTCTTTTTTAAGTGACCACTGTTGTCAAATTGCACAAACTAATGAAATAAGTAATTTATATTTGTAATATCATTAATTATCATAATAAATGCATTCATACAACTAATTATCAAATTCTAAGAGTACTAAATAAGGGTAAATAAAAAATATACCATAATTTTACTCTCAAATTACGAACTTTTATTAAAAAATAAGAAAAAAATGTTAATCGAACACTTAGAAAAACGTTTACGTTTTCATATAATTATAAGTGATGAAATTATAATATCATAAACTTAATTAATTGTATTTGAACAGGAGTAGATAAAGCTATAAAATGGAGGAATGATAGTTGCACATTTAATTTTTATTATTCTATGAATCACTGGGGGAATTATGATGACAATAGAATATATATCAATCATATGGACATTGATGAAGAATCGTTTCATTCAAATTTCATTCCATTATATACATTTTTTGCCCAATATGATAAGATACTATTTTCAAATATATATATATATATATATATATATATATATATCATGGCCTTACTTTTATCTGAGCAATTAATAGATATGGTTATATGAATGGAGAATCATAGTCCCACATTTAATTTTTGGATTATTGTATAAATGATTGTGGGAATTATGATCACGATTTAACACATACCAATCACAAGAGCATGACTTGACACGCAAATAATCGTAGCATTCAAATCTCACTCCATTATACCAATCATATCGTTAGATTAATCTTTATGAGAGTAGGTTACATCTACTGGAAAATCTATCTGCCTTTCTAATAAGGCGATCGTGAGACACATACACAGAAGCTTCGACCTGACAACAATTCTCTTTTGCATTTAGAATAATTATATTCATGTGTCAATATGTGATAATTACCTCTATGCAAAATATAATTGGAGGGTAATATATATTTTACTAGTCCATAATATTGAATATGTTCCATTTCCATCTTACTTGGAACCTTAGTTGTTGCAAATTAATTAGTTATTTACATAGTGTACACAACAAATATGGAGTAACTAGTGTGTGTGTTGGCTTAGTAGTAGAGTGGTTAATACCCGAGGCCAAAGGTCTCGGGTTCGAGTTCATCGTAACGCAGCTTTTAAATTTTTGTATTTAATTGATCAAAAATAAAAATATGAAGTAACTAATAAAGTATAGAGCAACATTATGCGGCTTTTTTTGTCTGCTTATTTATAATGGGTTTTATTAGATTTCAACCTAGCTATTATAGAAAAATATAATAAATTATAAAAATCCAACTATTTGATCAGGGACATAAAAGATTCAAGATAAATGTATTTTTCTGCAATTGTTGTGCTTGTCTCCGTGAATGCTTATATGGTAGTACTGCAATTTGATGAGGGACATAAGAGAGTCAACATAAATGCAATTCACTGCAACGTGTTTGTCTTCGTGAATATCGGCATTTATAATTTAAATTATTTGATTGAATTTTATAGTACTTGGGACAATGACCAAATTTATTGGTCCTTTCAAATCTCCTTACATGTAAGACAACATCTCTTCACAAATTGCTCAAATTATTTGCTTTTGCTTTGAAGCCTAGCGTGTTCGATTCGTGAACATGTAACTATATCAACTGGTGCACTTTACAGACACTCATAATCGATAAGTCCACTATAGTTAAAACGTCGTATAATGCAATTAAATCGTGAATGTATATACCAAAGTAGTTGTAAATTTTCCATATGATTGTCTGTCTTAAGTAGGGGTGGATGTGTATGGTATACCGAAAAAAAATCGTCATACCGTATACCGTATTGAAAATCGATATAAGCAATTTCATACTGATACAATGCCGAACAATTCAGTATACCGATATGATAAATTTTTATACCGGTACCGTACCGACTTTCAAGTATACCATACTGAAATTCGGTATACCAAAAATACCGAAATGTTTAACTTACCGAAAATATCAAAAATACTGAACTTACCCAAAAATATTGAACTTATCAAAAATACCGTACCAGATTTCAGAATTTGGATAACGAAATTAGCGAAAATATGAAAAACAACAACAAACTTGTAAAGATAACATCCTAAAATTAAAATACAGTCCAACATAAGTTGTAGCTCATCTCAACTAAAAGTAACATCTAAAGATCATGATCAAACTCCAAAACACAACAAATGAAAAAATGAAATACATTCATGTGAATCCAATTTCTTCTTTCATTTTCTTGGCCTCCCACGTGACCACGTCAAGGAGATGATATACTTCTCCACTTTTTTTTATTTTCTCCAACTAGGTTGCAAACATCTTAAAAGTTAAAACAAAGCATCATAAAATGAAAGCAGATTTTAGAAATGAAGTAGAAGAATAAATTGCACAAACACCTAATAGACAGATTTTAGAAATGTCAACAGACAACACTTATCTCAAAGTTGATCTCACCTATTTTGTTGTACTCAAGTCATTATTCATCATATTCTTTTTTATAAAGTAAGAAAATATATATATAGTTTTGCACATCAAGCAATCAATAATATCAAACTCTACTCAAATCAATACTCGCATCCCCATTTTCACAATTGAAGTACATAAAAATACAATCTTACTTTTCATGTTATATAACCGACAAGGATACCAGAGTGATTTTTGCATCTGTAAAAGAAACACAGAAAATATTAATATATTTTCTTTTGGATTAACATAAATAATTAAAGGAACTTAATAAAATAAACTCATACTCTTTCAATTTCTTCGATTTCTTTATACAAATCAAGATCATCGGTTGGATCCCTATACAAGCTGAAATCTTCTGCCTTGAGCCAATGATTGGTACACACCAATGCCTCTACCATTTTTAGACTCAAACTAGTTCGAAAAGGATCCACAATCCTTTTACCCAAGCTAAAAGTGGACGTCCTAGCAACCGTTGAGCTTGGAATTACAAATATATCTTTTGCAATGAATGAAATGATTGTGTACCTAGTTTCACTTCTTTTCCACCATTCCAAAATATTGAAATTGAGATTAGATCGCTTCTCGATCTCATCAGCTAGGTACTTATCCACTTCATTATATATTTGTTGGAGTTGTTCTTCTTCATTTTGTGCTTCACATCACTGAACAATTCATCACAATAACCACCACCACGTCTACTAGTACAGTCTCCATCGTCACACTCCAAGAGAATAATTTGTCTCTTAGTAATCAATGTATCATTTACTCCCTTATACTCTGTCCACAAAGTTATCAAGTCTTTTTTTAACTCGATCAATGAACTCTTGGACTTTTTGAGTAATACCCCCTAATTTCTTGACACTGCCTTTGATCATTTGAAGCTTGTTTCTCGGATCCAAGACATTAGCAATAACAGTGAAATTATTCAATTTATTCCAATCCCCACAATACTTGTTAAATTTTTTCAGGGGTGTGCATCAACCGAACCGAACTAAGAAATCGATCAAACCGATAGTTTTTGATCGGTTCAGTTCAGTTTTTAGGAAAGTCGATTTTCGATTCGGTTCAAAATTTTAATTAAAATCGATTTTCGGTTTGGTTTTTGATTTTACATTTTAGGTTCGGTCGCTAACCGAACCGAACCGAACCGAACCGAACCGAACCGAAACGAAATTATTACATTTTACATAAAAATATATTTATTTAAATATATATATATATATATGTGTGTGTGTGTGTGTGTGTGTGTGTGTGTGTGTAATTATGTTTCGATCGGTTTTTTGGTCCGACCGAAATCAATCAGTTTTTTCGATTCGATTTTTGATGGTCCGAAATTATAAATCGATTTGGTTCGGTTCGGTTAAAAAACATACGTTTGATTTGATTTTTGGTTTGGAGAATCTCGATCGGTCGATTCGACCGATCTACCGATGCACAACCCTACTTGCAACCTTCTTAAGAGTTGGATCTGATTCATCACTGTACTTTTTCTCAATCTCAATTTGTAGGGCAATCATTGAATTGATGAATCAATTGAGATGTAGGAATTTTTGAAGCAATTAGCTCTAAAGTCACATCATAAAACCTTTTTAGAAAGTATACAAATGCTTTTGCATTATCCGAATCCTCTGCAATCGGATGCCCCATCCTTTCTTTACCCTTATAATCTTTTTCACGAAAATAATTCATAAAAGACAGTCATTCTCCAGCCATCCTCTCAAACACTCTTCTATACTTCAATGCAACTTCAAGCATTTTATAGGTTGAATTCCACCTAGTTTTGACATCCATAGGTATTGTTGACATACTAGAAAAATTGGCTAGTACGACAAATTCCCTGAATTTGTTCAATCTAGAAAAGAAAGAATGAAGAAACACAGTTGCATTTCTGATAGACTTAATTGAAGAATTAAGTTCTTTCAAATCATCCTTAACAATAAAGTTAAGTATATGACACGCGTATCTCAAATACAAATATTTTCCTTCAAATAATAAATTATTTTCAATTATCATTTTTTTTTTCAAATAATCAATTGCAGTGTCATTAGAAAATGCATTATCAACTATAATAGAAAGCACTTTTTCTATCCCTAACTTTCTCAATCAAACCTCAATCATCTTGTCAATTTCTTCCCCGACATGACTAGTGATTTTTGTGAAGTTAATTATTCTTTTAAGCAACTTCCAATAACTATTCAAAAAGTGAGTTGTGATAATCATATAATTTATCTTTTGAATAGATGTTCATGTATCAGTGGTGATACTCACCCTTTGTCCACTAATCAAACTTCGTATTTTACTTTTCTCATCTAAATATAAAGCATATAAACCATATGTGCAACTTTCTTTCGAACATGAATTCGAAATTTCGTTTGTAATTCATGGAGAAGGCTAACAAACCCCTTTCCTTCGATGGTCCTAAATGATGCTTCATCGATAATCACGAACTCTGTGAGCTTTAATTCACACTTTTTTGATTAAAGGGGTGAGGAACTATATGACTTCCTTGCCCCGTAGTCCCACTGGTCAACACGGTTTGACCTTTGTCATTTTCACTCATTTCATAGAGTGGACTTGACGTGCACCTCTTCACTAAGTGATTTTCAATCCACTTGTACTTCCGTAAGCCACTGGTATTTCAGCTTTGCAATAGTTGCATATTTCGATTTGCTGTAGGCTTCCATAACTCGACTTCCTTGTTCCTCTTTCACAATGCTCCCCAATATGGACTTCTCTTTTTATAAGCTATAGTAGGTTTTTGTGTTGAAGTTTCTCTTACTCGTTTTCGACTAATACCATCATCATTTGTTGAAGTATACATCATGATTGGTGTTTCAGAATCGGATGGACTTGGAAGCGTGTGAGAACCTAATTCAGATTCCATCTAAAAAGAGAACAACAATAACTTTAAAGAACAACAATAAACTGATAAAAAATAGTCTTGAAATAACTCTTTTAAAAGATTTGAATAATTAATCAAAACTCAAGTGAATATTGATACTTTAATACAAGACAAAATTTAAAGTAATCACAAGTCAAAGAAACTAAAACAAATCCTAAAACATAATTCATCACTGTTAATATTTACATCATATCCAATATTTATCACTAAAACAAATCCTAAAGTAATCACGGATCTAGTTAATGAGGTTTCATCATATCTAATATGCGACATAATATATCCAATATCAATTAAAACATAATTATATTTGACATAATATATCCAATATTTATTAAAATAGAATTATATCAAACAGATATGCAAAAGAAATCCAGAATTCACATGAGGAAATGAAAAACTACTTGCTATTTTTTAAAATGGCCCAGGAATGTCTTGTGCTGTTATATGTGGAAAAACCACACAGTTCTCGGAAAAGAAGGAAGCTAATACATACTAGCTTCATTTGAATAGTTATATTATTATTATTCCGAAGGCGTTTGCAGATATACCTTATCAATTAGTTCGATTATTTTTTAGGGTTATTGGCGCATAAATACACCAACTTTGGATCGATTTTGTTTTTTCTCACGAACTTTAAAAATTGTTACAAAATACACAAACTTAATTGTTTCAGTGTTTTTACCACGATTTCAAATTCAGGCCACAATAGATCAAACTTGGCATCTCAAAAAAATTCTATAGACTAAACGGTTAGTGATATAAACGACATCGTAGAGAGATGACATAAAACATCGTGGTTCCATCAAAATAAATCAGATTATTTGATTTCTAGGATTATCATGTCAATCATCATTAAAAAAATCAAGTCTTCTCGTTTGTTTCATCGTCTAGTTCTAGTTAGGATCAAAACAATCGATATTCTCTCTCTACAATGTTGTTTATATCAATGACAGTTTTGTCTATGATAAATTTTTGAGATGTCAAGTCAGATTTAACTTGGCTTAAATTCGAAATTATGGTAAAATCACTTAAGTCATTAAGTTTGTGTATTTTGTGATAATTTTTAAAGTTCGTGGGAAAAACCAAAATTGATCCAAAATTGATGTATTTATGCGTCAATAACTTTATTTCTTAATATAAGAAATACAATATAGCGTAAGTAGTTGCTTTATTTTGGTTAATACATACAATATATATATTTCTTATTCCCAAATTTGTTCACTCTTAATTCTTAATGAGCTAAGCCTAAGCCCATGAGAATATGCACATAATTCTTAATGAACATTAAATTGTCTACGAAGACATGTTTTGTCTAAAATATTGAGTCTATTACTATTCAGTTAGCGACCAAAATTTTGAGTAGTAACAACGGATTTCTTCAGTGATTTTCTAATTGTGATATACATACCAGGACTAATTTAGACTCCATCAAATAATTATTTTCCATATATTATAAAAGGATAAGCTGAACTATTAACTTTTGTATGATCTTTGACCGGTTATCATAAAAAGAAGTAATGTAAAAATATTAATGTAAAAGACGCATTAATGTTTACACATAAAATATATGCGATTTATAGTTCTAGGGAAGGAAATTATTCGTATATATATAGAGAGTTGGATTATAATAAAAATCTACTTTTTCGTAAGAACCTGAAAATCAATTCATTTTACGTACAAAATTAAAGCATTTTACGTATAAAGCTAATGCACACATGAGTTCTTGTAAAATACAACACTATTCATCAATATTTCATATTGCAGTAACTTTATACATAAAATACATTAACTTTGTATGTAAAGTGCATTAGTTTTTAGGCTTTTACGAAAATATGTTATTTTTGATCTATCTCTCTCTCTCTCTCTCTCTCTCTCTATATATATATATATATATATATATATATATATATATATATATATATGGGAGGGTTAATGTGAGAACCACTTTTATCGTGAGAACGTGAGAACCAAAAAATGATGAATTCACTGTAAAAGTTGATGAATCCACTGAGAAAGTTACTGAATCCAAAAAAATAGAATTTTCGTCCTCCATGGGATTCGAACCCTGGTGAAACATTCCGAATTTTTGAATTCAGTAACTTTCTCAACGGATTCATCAACTTTCATAGTAAATTCATTTGGTTCTTAGTTTTTATGATAAAAATGGTTCTCATTTGAACCTATATATATATATATATATATATATATATATATATATATGTGTGTGTGTGTGTGGGGGGGTAAACTTGAGAACCATTTATATCGTGAAAACGTGAGAACTAAAAAAAATGATGAATTCGTTGTGAAAGTTGATGAATCCGTTGGGAAAGTTATTGAACAAAAAAAAAAGAATTTTCGCCTCTCATAGGATTCGTAGTCTGGGTGAAATTTTTGAATTTTTAGATTCAGTAACTTTTCTACCGGATGCATTAACTTTCATATCGAATTCATTATATTCATAACGAATTTTCGTGGTTATTAGTTTTCACTTTAAAAATGACTCTTATTTGAACCTCACTATTATATATATATATATATATATATATATATATATATATATATTATATGGAGTATGTTCAAATAAAAATCTTATTTAAAGTGAGAACCATTTTCAGTCATTAGATCATGAAGATCTATGGTGATGCGTCACTTTGCTGGATGAATGCATTTGTGCACCACCGAGTTCGAATATCATGAGAATCGAAAATTTAATTTTTTTTGTTTAGTACATTAATTTTCATGGAGAATGCATCGTTCTCACATTTGTAGGATAAAAAAGATTTTTATTGTAACTCACTCCAATTTATATATACATTAAACTTTGAATTAAGTAGAAAGTTTTAATTTTGACCTGCCGACTGAGAATCCGACATTAGAAAGTTGAATGACTCGCCATATTCTTGCATGAAAGAGTGCAATTACAAAAGCTTATTTAGTTTCCACCTTATTTATTCTATACTCTATGTGAAAATCCGACTAGTTGATTCAATTTTCGAGGTTGGATAATCAACCGTGGATTGAAACTTGAAGTTTTAAAAAATAAATGAAAGTCTAGGTCATTTAGAACTAATAATCCATAATTCAAACCATAAACTAAGCCTAACATAATTATTTATGTGCCTTTTAAAAAAAATATAATTATTTATGTATGCATAAGTTAATTTTCTTCCTCAAGTATATTCCAATATACTGCCAAAGGTCGACCCAGAAAACCTGATTTGGATCTTTCGCAGTACGGTGAATTATATTTTCTTGCATTAATGAAACAAAAGAGATAATTAAATTAAATATAACGTATAAGCCAAGGGTCAATTAATAGAAGGAGAATCTTTTTTTTTGTCCCATTGTACTACTTTTCATATTGCAATCTTATTTAGTTAGATGCTAGAGTCTATATTCGCCGTCGGTCTATATAGCCTTATAGATACTATGCTTTATAATTTATGTTTACATTGTCATAAGTTTCAATATCCGTCAGTCTATCTATGTAGCCTTACACACACACACACATATAATTAGATTCAAACGAAAACTAATTTTATCATAAAAATCTAATAGCCAAATAAATCCGTAACAAAGTTAATGATTTTACTGTGAAAGTTACTGAATCCAAAAATTCATAATTCTTCACCCGGGTACGAATCTCATGAGAAGCGAAAATTTTATTTTTTTAGATTCAGTAACTTTCCCGATGGATTCATCAAATTTTACAACAAATTCATCATTTTTTGGTTATCACATTCTAACGATAAAAATGATTTTTAAGTTTTATATATATACATATATATGTTGCTTCATGTAAGAATGCAAATATTGGTGAGAAATAAGAATGCAGTATTGAACGTATAAAGTTGTTTGACTAAATGTATAAATCTGTTGCACCAAATTTTGGTGCAACAATTCATACACTTAGTCAAACAACTTTATATGTTCAATGCTGCATTCTTATTCTTACCTATATATGCATTATTACATGCTTCATCCCATATATATATATATATATATATATATAGAGAGAGAGAGAGAGAAGAGATCAAATAGTACCGGGCCTGAGATAGTATGTAGTACTCAATCTCATCAACTCATCCATAAATCATATGGTTCAGATTTTTTCGGACTTTTAAGCTTAATTTCACTGATTTTTGCTACATTAAAGGTAGATTAGTAATTTGATTTGTTATGTGATTGCGAAAAACAAACAATGTATTTAGTTGAACTGGATAATGCATTCAAATGAACAAAAAATACATGCAGTTGAAGAGAATAATGCATGTGATTGGAAGCTGGCGCCCAGCGTGCGCTCGCGCCTAGCGCGGGCGCACCCAACGTGCGCTCGTGCTCGCGCATCGCTCTGGCGCTCGTTCGCGAGTCCGTTGGCCTGCATTTTTACGTTTTGTTAAATGCATGAATATGTTTTGTTAAATGCATGTTTCTGTTTCGTGAGAACATGCATTTTTATGTTTTGTTTAATGCAGTTTCATGTTTTGTTCAATGCATTTTTATGGTTTTCGACACCAAATCTCTCATCCATCATTCTCTAACAATTCCGTCATCTCTTTCACTGATTATTGGCGAATTCGTCGTGAACCACTGTCATAACCACCATCTATCTCGATTAGTCAACAATCTATCAAATTCATCTTCTATTTTTTCTCAAAATCCATCAATTTTGTTCCTCAAATTTTCTTCTTCTTTTTCTTTCTTTCAAAATCTATTGTTTGTAGTTGTTTGCGTATCTTGTTGCTGCTGTTCACCGGTGTTGCTGCCATCACCGCAGGCGCCGTCCGTCTCCAGCGCTGTCGTCGTCGTCTCCAGCGCCGTCCGCTGCCATCAAGGAGGAAAGAAGAAGGCTGATTTGTTTCTTCCCATTTTGTCCCTTGCGAAAATTTAAAAAAAGAAAAGAAAAGAAAAGGACCTGCCACGTGTCAGCTTGTGGTGTGGTCACGTGTTCAAAATGTGTGGTCTAGATTGGGTACTACATACTCTCTGGGGACAGGGTACTACGGGAACCCAACCTATATATATATATATATATATATATATATATAATTTAGATCATATAGGAATACATATATTGGTAAAAGATATGAATAAATTACAACATTTGATCTTGCTAGATCGATGGACAAGACTAATCCTTTATGCGCTGATATTTATAATTATATGTGCTACGTTATTGTTGCTGGAGAAATTATAAGTGATATTTTTATAATCTTATCATTAGATGAATCTTTTAATTCTTATTTTTATGGGATTTTCTATCTTTATCCTCTATCCTCTATGATGCATTCTTGTTGTACAAGATTATCAGTATGTTGCATAATTTTTACATAAAATTTGCACAACTATATATCTTGTTAATTTATAATTTTGGATTCTGTTTAATTTGTTCGACATTTCACTATTTTTCATTTACTTAACACAAGATTCAGACAATTGTTGCACTATATATTTTGTTAATCTTTTATTTTTATTTGTGTGTAGTATTATAGGTTAAAATCGTTGCACAGTGTTCATGATAATTTAGCATTGAAATAAAGATAATACTTGACAATTCTAGTGTTTAAATAAGAAAAAAAATATTGGATATCATAGAAAAACTGTCTTATAACACTTCCATAATATAAGATATCAAATTTCATAATAATAAAGATAAATGTTTAAAATAATAGTCAAATTGCTATTATATTTATGTTAAACTATGTGCAACACATGCAATGATTTATAACTATAATGTTATACCACAGATAAAAAGAAAAATTAACAATATATGTATCTATACATAGAATCAATAATATATATATATATATATGTATATGAGTGGTTTTTGTAAAAATCTTTGTTATCTATACAAATATAAGAACAATGCATTCTCCATGAAAATTATTGTATAAAAAAAATAATTAAATTTTTACTTCTCATGAGATTCGAACTCATGTGGTGCATAATGCAAACATCCACTAAAGTGATGCACAACTGTAGATCTCCATGATCTAATAGATGAAAATAGTTCTCACATTCTAACTATATATATATATATATATATATATATATATATATATATATATATATACTTTGGTTCAAATAAGAACCAGAATTAGCATAAAAACATAGAACCGTTTTCGTTCGTTGATTTTAAGAGATTTACGGCTATTATTAACACTAATGTAACATCATTTTTTCATTTAATACATAGGAAGCGATAGGTTAGAAGGTTAATTAAGTAATTTCTGAATAAAGTTTGTAACTGTTTACCGTTTTTTATGCACAATTCATGGGATTGTGGATGCTGTAAGTAAGGCATTTTATCTGATACTGAATTTTTTATATATCGAGTGCAGTTCGTATTAGGTTTTATTGCCTTATTTAGTTTAGATCTATATTTTATTCATCAACCATATATTCACTTAATCATATATTACAAATTATATAAATAAATGTTTAATGATGCATCATACGGTATAATTTTTTTTGGGTTCGAAATATATTTTATCTGATTGTCTGGGCATAATTCGTAATTTATGTACTTAATATTCACTATGTAGACAATCATATTTCATATTCAAAACCGTTTTCGTTCCGTAATTAATGGTCTATAGAAGCTATAAATAAGGCATTATTTGTAGGAGGCAGATTTTATTCACATCGTGCAAAATATATACTGATTTTATTGGATAATTCGGTGTATATGTTATATCTTATTCATCAACTCCAACATCACTTCAACATTTTGTGCAAATTAGTCACAACATTGATTATCGATGGACACTTCAGTAGATGGTTTGCTATGTTTCTTCCATTTCTTATATTTTTGTGCAGTTGCTTAAATAACAATTTCTGTTATTATTATTCAGTTGGGATACATGCATATTCATATTTGTAAATGATGTCGTTTTGTAATTCATGGTATATTCGCGATTTTACTATTGCAGTATTATGATGTTTACAATTTTCTTCAAGGTTATTGAAATATACACCGATTTTTAGAAATTAGTTTGGTTTAGATGTGTTTTATATTCATCAAATACAATATCAATTCAACGTTTTATGCTCATTATTCCAAATATTGAATAATCTGGATATGAATGTAGATGGTTGGTAACTGTTTTGAATTTTACTTAAAAATTGTTAGATGCATTATTCAAAAATATATACTTATTATTCAGTATAATTGACTGGAAATTCATTTCATTGTACTGCACAGATTCATTGAAGTTTTCCCGGCTTCGTGATATATATATGAATCTTTTTGTTTAAGGTGTGGCAAATGTCGTGCAATGTTATTGGTCGATTTGAATTACATGTTAATAGTAATCGTCAACTCCAGCATCACATCAATTAAATTATGCAAAACAATGTTAGTGATTGATATTCCAGTAGATGGTTTGTCTTTGTTGGAACTTCATATATAATATTACTTGTGTTTAATTCGTAGTATTTTACATCATATTCATTTATTTGAATGAAACATTCCTTTTAACATCTAGTTTGAATTTCGCTTTCTCAATATGTCATAGATGAAGTAGTTGTTGAGAATGGTGTTGTCTGTACCCCAGAATGTGATGATTCACTGAGACCAAGAATAGGTATTTCTTTTAGAACTATTGAGGAGGCCGATTGTTTTTATAAGGAGTATGGCGCTGCATGTGGGTTTAATACACGTAAGAGTACATTGAAGCGTCTAACCGGTGACGATGTTCGTATTAGGTACTTAGTATGTACTCGTGAAGGTAAAAAATTTAATGTATCTGGTTGTGAGGATGTAAAGCGAAAACGTAGGAGGTCGTCGTGTAGGTCCAGTTGCATGGCTCGGATTGCACTGAAATTTGATGCAGTTTTTGGATACGTTATATATAAGTTCATCGAGGGTCATAATCATGAGATGGTACCTAATGGGTATCGTCATCTTATGAAAGTTAACAGAAAGCTTGAACTTGGCCACCAAATATTTCTTGCGAAATGTGCAAAAGCTAATGTTGGTGCTACGAAGAGTTACCGTATTTATAAGCAATTTATGGGAGATCTTGAAGACGTTGGGTGTATAAAGACAGATTTCAAAAACATGTCTCGTGATATTAAGTCTTTTGCAGTTGGAATTGATTCAGAACTATTGCTTGAGAAACTTCGGCGGCTACACGAGAAAGACTCCCGTTTTTGCTTTTCGTATGCTATGGACTCGGATACCAATTTAACTAGGCTTTTTTGGGCGGATGTTGTGGCTGTTCAAAATTATAAAGTTTTTGGTGATGCGGTGTCGTTTGATGCAACATATAATACCAACAAGTAAGTTACTTGCAACGAAGTATAGTGAATTAATTGATACAATAAACCAATAATTATTCTATATTATTTTTTCATCAACTGTTATATGAATGTAAAATGTAAACTATTTTTCTGTTATGAATATTAAGTTTATAAAAATTGAATCTTATGAGTTAATAGAATAAATCAATATATATCATGTATTGTAAATTTATTGTGTATATATTGCATGAATGTATATGCTTGTTCGTACTGTTACGGGTTATAATATACTATTGAATGCCATACAGGTATTGTATGATATTTGCTCCTTTTACTGGGAAGGATAATCATGGTAAGTGCGTCAACTTTGGAGCTGGATTACTTGCACGTGAGGATACAGAGTCTTACGCTTGGTTGTTGAATAAGTTTATTGAGTGCATGGGAGCTGCCCCCAAGATGTTGATAACATATCAGGATCTTGGTTTGAAATCGGCTGTTGAAAAGGTACTTCCCGACACACGTCATCGCTTTTGTATGTGGCATATAACCAAGAAACTTAGTGAGAAGTTGCCTGTGGCTTTGAGGGATAGTGATGATTTCACATGTAAGTTTAATGATATTGTATGGAGTGATTCTGATGAACCTATTTCCTTTGAGTCTAAATGGTATCAACTTATGTCGGATTATGGATTATTGGGTCATAAGTGGTTCGACGATATATATGAGATGCGATCATACTGGATTCCTGCTTATTTCCGTGATTTTCCAATGAGTGGTCTATTTAGGACAACATCATTATCGGAGTGTGAGAACAGTTTTTTTCGACATTACTTGAACAAGAATTCAAATCTTAGTGATATGTTCATGTTATTCGAGATTGCAATTGAATCCCAGCGTGATGATCATGATAAATTAACATTGGCTGATAAATCATCATTCCCCGATACGATTACCAAGCTGGAGATTGAACGTCATGCTGCATCTGTGTACACTAATAACATATTCTTGAAGGTTCAGAGGGAGATTGAAATCGCGTTGATGTTCTGTAACATTCAAAAAGTATCTAAATCAGATTCTGAAGCAACATATATGTGGATGAAGATGCCATAGGAATGTTCAATGTAACAATGAATGTTCCGAATGATTTTATTTCATGTTCGTGCCTTCTTTTTGTTCGGAACGGTTTGATTTGTAGACATATATTTGCGGTTATTAAGTTCAACAAGTATAAATCAATACCAGATAAATATATAGTGAAAAGGTGGACCAAGGAAGCATGCTATATTTTTGATGGTGTTGGACAGAATAGTTATGTAGCCGGTGTGAATGGTCAAACTGGATCAAATGGGGGATTGTTTACATTGGCATGTAAATGTATTGGAATCGTTGAGGGGGATGTTAATCTTACACAAAATCTTAGGGATATGCTTTTGGATTTCTGCGCGTCTCATGTAGAAGACGGATTGTCCATGTCATCAGCCAAGGGGAAGCAAAAGGTTATTGAGCAATACTATGGTTCGTCTATTCCAAACCATATTTCTGTGTTGCCACCCAAAGTTGCGAAGACAAAAGGGAGTTGTAGTAGGATAAAGTCAAGAAGGGAAGCCTCTATTCTAAAAGCTAACAAGCCCATGCGTCTCTGTAGGAAATGTAACACTTATGGGCATCATGATTCCAGGAATTGTCCGGAGGTGATTGATGGAAATCAATAAAAAATTTAGTTGATAGGTTTAATACATTTATTTGTTGATTTTTGCTTCAGTATTGAGGGTGAGTTGTTTTCGGTTTTTATCATTGGGATATACAATGTATTTTCATTGGGATATATTCATTTAGCATTTCATTGAATTTGACATAATATCAGGTTGTCATTCACTGTTGCATGTAATGCGTTCAGACACTTGAGTATAGTATGCATCCAGACAATCAAATATATTCAGTTGTTTAGTTTCAACATTATGTAGATATAAGTTTATACATTTAAATCCGGAACTGACTCATTTGTTGCGCAATTCACAATACAAACCAGTGATTGATGATTGATACTCCAGTATACGTATTGTCATGTGTTCATCTGTTTTGATTGAAGATTTGTATGTGGTTCATTCGTATTCTGTATGGATGCGATAGCACACATATTCATAACCGTGAGTTGTTGCGTAATAAGTTGTTTATGAAAGCAACAATTATTGCAGTAATCACTTCAATATGTTTTCCAAATTATATAAGACTTTGATTACTGATCCATATTCCGGTTGAAGATTATGTTTATTCGATATCTATTTATGTGTTTTATTTGATTAATTCGTAACTTGTGATTTTAATATTCAATATTATTACAACCATATTCATATCCATAACCGATGTTGTTCCGTAATTTATTGCATATACGTTATGAATCTTTAGTCTGTATAAATGAATTATATTAGTAAAATATAATAGAAACATACCATCAATAATCATGGTTGATTTCAACAATAATCAAAAATATTACAGTAACCACTTCAACATGTTTCCAAAATTATATAAGATTTTTATTAATGATCCATATTCCGGTAGAAGGTTAAGTTTATTCGATAGCTATTTACGTGTTAAATTGGCTTATCACGTCACTTGTGTTAATAATATTCAGTCTGTAAACAACCATATTCATTTCCATATTGGACAATTAAGTTATACATATTTTATACGAATATGAAGTATAGGTCTGTATAAATGAATTATGGATGTTAATTGTAAATATGAATACTATTCATAAATATGAAGATGTAAATGATACATTACGATTGATCAAAAAAAATTATTAAAAAAAATTTAATGTAAACTATTAAACATTATAGTGTAAAATCGCATAATAAGTTTAATCAACAACTCAGCATTCATTGTCACATCGTGCTTCACAATATTTGAAATGAGATTCTAAAATTAAAGCTATAGTTTCAATGTCTTCACCCCACTAATGCATCCTCAATCTTGAAGTTTGGTATCGAGCATCTCGTTGTAGTAACATTGTGCACTTATTGTCACATCATGCTTCACAACATTTGAATCCCAACTCAGAAGAGCTACGCAATATCGTGCTCTTAGTACCTTCAGTTGCTTTGCTGATTTTGCCAATATGCCTCCTGTCCAACTATTTTGAGGTTGGCCCATATATGTCTCCATATGTCGCATCATGTAGATAGCTGTGTCTGACACATTTTTACTATCACCCCACTTGACACAAAAAACTACGGGTTGTGCTTTACGGACTAGATTCACTTTCTGTGTTTGATTTCGATAGCTCAAATAGTTGCTCAGATGGTTACGCTGTAAATACATATAAAACATATTTATACGAAGTAATAAATTTTTTTATAAATTAACGTGCTGAAGAAAAAAACTCACCATATCCAACACAATCAATCCATACTTTTGTAGATTGCAGTCTTGATGTGTTTCATTTTGACTGTCGATAATTACAACCTTTCCCATCCGTGCATCAACAACAATCAGGTAAAACATATTCTCTTGGCACACCGAAAATATATACTGCGTTTTGAATATGACGATGATCATTTAACAATGAAACATCTAATATAATAAATAATCATCACATACCATGTTTATCATGTTATAGTCGGTGTGGTCATAATCCGCCATTTCTCTGCCAATGTGATAGAAAAATAATTCCTCCCGGCTCTGGTACTTGGCAGCGTTTGGTGGTTGGGACATGACATTAGTCTGTTGTTGATTGTAACAAATTATTAATTGTTGTTATGAATGAAATGATAAAATATAACGAGGTGATTCATAGTATACAACGATGTTTAATATGTTAGATATATCTTACACATATTTTCGTTGACGCGAAGAAACGAACTGGTGATGAGGGTGCACGATACTTTTCTTTCTCATTCAAGAACTTACTCCAAGCATCAACCACATTGCATCCAACCATATTTCCTTTCCGAAGGGTAACAATATCAAATCTTCTTAGCTCAATTCCCCCATAATCAAACAATAATTCCTCTCTGAATAATAAGAATAATACTAATGTAAATCAGCATCATTATTATAATAACGGCTTTAGGATAATATAATTATCAATTAACAAATACATACTCCTTATCGGAATTGTTATGCATTGCAAATAATGCAATCTCTTCTTCCTCATTTGTTAACTTTTTGCTTGGATTTAATTTCCTTTGCATGTAAGGTGAACAAATGAACTCAATTGGTCGTAATGTAGTCCTATTACTACACCGACTTGCACGTATGCCATCTCGCACAATGGTCTCCTGCAATTCGAATGATAAATAAACTAAAAAATAATATAATATATTTTATATTTACAAATTACACACCTTACAAACTGATATGTCATTATCCGGATGCACAACATCTTTTCTTCCACCTGATAACTTTGCATTTGGATACACCTAATATTTTATATTTCCAAGATACTGATTAATAAATGAAATATATACTTAGCATTTAAATATTTCAGAGTTATACCATTGTTTGTGGGTGTATGTTCTCTCTATCGCCCTGCAAGTTGGGTAAACCAATGGGGGTATTTTGTGGTTGAGGCTCTATAAATGTGTTACAATTCGTTCTGCACCCCTGAAATATCTGGGTAGTGACAACACTTAAATTCTTATAATGGCATAAAAGTATGCAAAAACTATGCACTCACATAATGTTACAATGTTTAAAATGAAATATTATCTATTCATTTCTAATATGAAAAAATGCAAAAATATTTTTATACGCCCCTAACACAAGCACACGAATAAATCCAA
Organism: Salvia rosmarinus; assembly: GCA_036937905.1. NCBI lineage: Eukaryota > Viridiplantae > Streptophyta > Magnoliopsida > Lamiales > Lamiaceae > Salvia > Salvia rosmarinus. Next base: position 12,416,823 of record CM072813.1, on the reverse strand, counting down.
CTTTAACGTAAATCGTATGAACTAAAACTAAAACATTCACTCCTTAAATCTGGAGAAAACAGACAAGCCAAATAAATTATAACATTAAATTGTGATTGCAAATATTATATATTGTCACACCACATTCAAAACAATCAATATAAATATTCATTTGGAATAAGCCTTTATTCAAACATTACTGCCAATATTATAACGTGATATTGTTTTATAATATAGGTACTGATGCATTCACATAACTAAAATTACACAAATTCAATACTTAACAACATACATATTACACACCTTACTCACGGATAGGATATTATTGTGACGGACAACATCTTTACATCCACTGGAAACCTCCTGAATAATGGCAACATATTAATAGTTATTATTCAGTATATTATTCTATAAAACAAAACGTGCACCTTCAATCTAAAGGTTAACGCCAACATATGATTTTTTTGAATTAGTATAAAATGTTCTATATTCATTTAAAAGCAGTTATAATTCATTTAGAACAATGACAATATTTAGCTGTTAAATATTCCAGAATTATACCATTGTTTTTTAATATAGGTACTGATGCAAATAAATTATAACATCCCCCTCAAGGATTCCAAATAAATTATAATATTACATTGTGATTTCAAATATTCTATATTCATTTAAAAGCAGTTATAATGCATTTACAAAAATGACAATATTTAGCTGTTAAATATTCCAGAATTATACCATTGTTTGTGTGGGTAAGTTCTCTTTGTCGCCCTGCAAGTTGGGAAACCCAATGGGGTTTTTTGGTGGATGAGGCTCCATAAATGTGTTACCAATCGCTTTGCACCCTTGAAAACTCTGGGTAGTGGCAACAGTTAAATTTTGTTAATGGCATAAAAGTATGCACTTCATTATGCATTCATATAATGTTACAATATTCAAAATGAAATCTTATATATTCATTGGAATAAGCCTTTATTCAAACATTACTGCCAATATTATAACGTGATATTGTTTTATAATATAGGTACTGATGCATTCACATAACTAAAATTACACAAAGTCAATACTTAACAACATACATATTACACACCTTACTCACGGATATGATAATATTGTGACGGACAACATCTTTACATCCACTGGAAACCTCCTGAATAATGGCAACATATTAATAGTTATTATTCAGTATATTATTCTATAAAACAAAACGTGCACCTTCAATCTAAAGGTTAACGCCAACATATGATTTTTTTGAATTAATATAAAATGTTCTATATTCATTTGAAAGCAGTTATAATTCATTTAGAACAATGACAATATTTAGCTGTTAAATATTCCAGAATTATACCATTGTTTTTTAATATAGGCACTGATGCAAATAAATTATAACATCCCCCTCAAGGATTCCAAATAAATTATAATATTACATTGTGATTTCAAATATTCTATATTCATTTAAAAGCAGTTATAATGCATTTACAAAAATGACAATATTTAGCTGTTAAATATTCCAGAATTATACCATTGTTTGTGTGGGTAAGTTCTCTTTGTCGCCCTGCAAGTTGGGAAACCCAATGGGGTTTTTGTGGATGAGGCTCCATAAATGTGTTACCAATCGCTTTGCACCCCTGAAAACTCTGGGTAGTGGCAACAGTTAAATTTTGTTAATGGCATAAAAGTATGCACTTCATTATGCATTCATATAATGTTACAATATTCAAAATGAAATCTTATGTATTCATTTCTAATACGTAAAAAGCTTCACTTTAAATATTCGTTTATAATGAGTCTATATTCATAACATTACTGTCAAATATCATAACGGGGTAGAATTTTTTACTATAACCACTGATGAGTTCACATAACTAAAAAAACACAAATTCAATACTTAACAACATACATATCACACACCTTACTCAAGGTTAGGATAGTATTGTGATGCACAACATCTTTACGTCCACCGGAAACCTCCTGGGTAATGGCAACATATAAATACATAATATTCATATACTCATATACATAACCAAGACATGCACATCTCATTCTTGTAATAACTCACTAGGCAAACAAAAGAACATTAAAATGTACTTGCACATTCGACACACAAGCTGAAACATCCCAACATACATATTACACACCTTACTCATTGTTAGGACATTATCGCGATGCACAATATCTTTACATCCACCCGAAATCTCCTGGATCACGACAACATTTAAACTTTTTACATACATATCAAAATATATTATTCATTTTAATATCACTGTGTATGCAAATTAAGAAGCAAAATATTCATTTATTACGTTGCAGAAAAAAAAAATCAATCTGAGGCTGTAACATAACAATATACCAATCCTATTCATCAAATATTCAAGGTTATATGCAAATAATTCAAACCAATGATTTATGAATTATACTCCAGAAGCCGTTTTGTCATGTCTCTTCATACACATAACCAAACACAAGCTGTATAATAACAGAAATAACACACAAAACAAAACAATAACATAAGACGTGCACATTTCATTGGACATAACACGTGCACATTTCATTGTACATAGCAACACCCAAAACAAAACAATAACATCACATTGTACTTGTACACATACTTTCAATGGAATCCTTCTCAAAATGCCGTCTTGTTCACCTGACCCAATCACCCCAAGTTTAACCACCTGAAGTTCAAAAAATTATTTTTACAACCATATCGAATTTACTTCTTTTTTTTCCTAACATACGTATTCCGAACCTTACTGGACTTCATAAGATTTTCACTAACCTCCGCTTTATCAACCAATTTACTTACCTCCAGATTTCCCATATTGATCGCACCCAGAGTAGATGGTTCTGTTCCGCGTGCCTCCTTTGTCTTCTTTGCAGACTCTTTCAAAATCTCCTCGTCGATTTTCTGTTGCACCAAGTTGTCACCCCAGTATTCATCCTCATTATCTTCAAAGTCTGAAAAGTCCGATCGTGCCCACCATACGCCGGCGATCTTGGGGTTGTAGGACGAACAAATATTGAAGCATTCTCCGCTGCAGCAACTGCTGCCTTGTACTCATCGGTAACCATCTCGAAATCTGGTGCAGCCTCAATCAGACAGAGAATTGTGTCTCTAGTTTGGTGATATATCTCTAGTTGCTTCATTATTTGAACTGCACAACTCTCCACCTCTGAGTCATTGTTTTCTGGATTCTCAGCACCTGCTTCATTTGGACGAACTTGTGCATTCATATCAGTCGGGATCTCTATAGGGTCATTTATGTGACCTATACCAAATCCCCCGTAACTGATCTCTTCTTTTTCCCTCATCAAAAGTGTAGAGCTTGCCCAATTACAGTATATGGGGAACCTCCTGTGCATAATATCATATGTGATATTAATTCTATCACAGTAGAATAACTGCAATATCAACAATATTTATGAAAGTTAGTATATTAAATACTTCAAAAAATTAAGCACATTCAGGACTTAATACAAAATAATAGATTGCAGATTAAATGTACTAACCACAAGGAACAACACCGGTCCGGTGAACATTTGTACAGTGTCCTTAGACCAAACACGTTTTCCAGATATCAAGCTCCGCATAACATAATCAGCCCAATTCCATTCCTTTATTTCATCCATGTTCACCAGGCTCTTCATTACATGCGGAACAACCTGGCCACTTTTCGGACTCTCTATTAGAGTTGTACATACTAGTATTATGAAGTGACGTTTGAACCATGACCCCCCATCTTCACAACCAAGCATCGCATCTACAATCTCTTGCACAAAAATTCCATTTTTCCCGAATATTAGCTTCCATTCTTCATACAAGGCCGTGGACTCTGTACGGTCCATTAAGTATATCTTTCTGCTTCCATTCGGGAATCCATACACTCGACGTACGTCATCCTCCGTAACAGGCAAACTCCGTCCATTTCCCAACTGAAGTTCTCGACTTCTCCAGTCAAATTGATTAACAACCCAATAACCTAGATAATTTGGCAACCTCTTGATATTCAAGCTAAGCAAACTCCCAAATCCCATTTCGTCTACTGCTGCACGTTGTCTTGTGTTCAACCTTTGAACTGCGTTGAACAAACATTTTGGGCTTGTGTGCGTATACAGTGATGGATAATCATTTCGTGGCTTCACTGCTAGCTTCGTGTATCTCATCTTTTTTTCTTGCCGAATTGATACAACAACTTCATCGTCATTGTGTTGTCCAACCTTTGGCTTCTTTGAGGCAATATTTGGAGGTATATCAAAATCAGTGTCACTATTTTCCACAATTGCATCAGCTACTTTTGAAGCCTTGTTTGATTGCGGAACGAGCTTCCTCTTGGCCACAGCTACACATTGTACATAGTAGTAAGTATTAAAATACTTCATACTCATCGCAAGATTTATATACTAATAACTTCAGCATGTACATAAAAAATAATCAGTATTATAAATTACATCAGATTCAGCCACCACTAACTTCATTTTAAAAAACCATTAATATTCACTACACCTATGGTACGTAATTTGGTCTGTCGAATAGAATACTGTTATGTGTGTAATGTAATAAATATATTGTACATTTGTAAACTATAAAATGTAAACTATAAAGTCAGTGGTTGGATTTCATACCCGGTTTATTGTTCGATCGAACAACTCCCTTTGAAGAAGATGCTTTGGTAGTATCTGTTCGTGCACAAAATTACCATTTTAGGTATGGCTGTAACTAATAATTGAAATGTACAACATAATTCAAAAACAAAAACTTTCGCTATTCATTTGCTTACCACATCAGATTCATTCATACAAACCATACACATATTAAATATAATCTATGAATTTTTCTGTTTTTTTTATTTCTAATATTGTTGAACTCTATACTGAAACATTCAGCAGAAATTGTGCAATTGTATATCCATTTCAATTATTTAGCGTGCCATACCCTATGTGTATTCATGAAAAACTGATGTCCATATACATAATTATGTATTGTCAAATTTATCAATATATAGAACATAAGCTTTATCAAATACGTTAATATTTCGATTTTATACCCGGGTTAGTGTTCGCTTGAACAACGCCTTTTGAAGACGATGCTTTGGAAGGATCAGTTCCTGCCAAAAAACCAAATATTAGGTCCGGCAAACTACGAAATTAATCTTCAGATCTGATACCTGGTTTACTTTTTGATCGAACAATGCCTTTTGAAGACGATGCTTTCATAGTTTCTGTTCATTCAGAAAATTTCCAAGATCAAGTAAAGATTTAACTAATGTCATAAATATACACCTAAATGCATATAAAGATATAAGTTATTCATTTTTTTACACCAACAGTAGCATACACAACAAAAATACCATGATACACTAAATAAATTATTGTTTCATTTGTTCTAAATATATTTTCTACATTGGTTGAATGCTATACTGAAACATTAAGTAGCTAACAAATATGTTATATACATTACAAAGATTTAGTGTGTCATACCATATATATACTCATGGAAATTTACACCCATTTACATACTTATGTATTTTCATGTTTATATTGGACATAATCTTCATAATGTACAATATGACCTATAAAACAAACACATATTCATTACTTAAACTATAGAGATATAATATTCGGATTTATTTACCTGGTTGATTGTTCGATCGAACAATTCCTTTTGAAGACGATGCTTTAGTAGTTTCTGTTACTGCATAAAATTTCAATATCAAGTAAACTTTGAACTAATATCATAAATATACACATAAATGCATCGAAAAGCCAACGTTATTCATTTGTTTACATCAACAAATGCATACATATCAAATATATAGTGATACGAAAAAACTATAACTCAGACATTTCTTCAAAATTAAATTTTGCCAAATTTGGTGAATGGTATACTGAAGAATTAAGTAGACAACAAATATGTTATATACATTACAATTCTTTAGTGTGTCATAACATGTGTATTCATTGAAAATTTAAATCCAGTTTCATACTTATGTATTTTTACATTTCATATAGGACATAAGCTTCATCATGTAAAATTTCATCTACAAAACATGGTATGCTCATTACATAATATATTATGTCATAGAGGTTTGTGTTCTATATCTGAAGTAATAACTATAAAAAATTAAATGCAGGACATTAAATTATATTGTTCGTTTTTGTACTTGGTTTTTTGTTCTTTCGATCCATGCCGGCTGAAGACGTTCCTTTACTACTAGTTGCACCTGAATAAAGAAATAAATAAAATAGATATTTACCTAACAAAGTTACAATAAATCAAACAGCATCTGAATCATATAAAGTATCAAGTGTGTTGTTATATATTAATGAATAAAGTGTAATGTGATATCTTTTTTTGAATACAATTTTGTGGCATGAACGGGATACCCTTACTAATAATGTCCTACTATTCAGAATGTCAACACAGTTATGCAGAACAATACTTATATGTTTCTGATACCACATACTATTTTGTTAAATGGCCACAATATAATAGAAAGAGACAACATATTCATTACATTAAAGAACACATGCTGATAAAAGATATAATCTTTGATACAAACTTAAAAAAGGATATGTCATTCCTTTTCATAGTACATAACAACCTGCAACAACTTCTCGAATAATTCATACATCAAGAAAGGCAAACTACAAAATTCATAATAAACATCACCATAAAGCAACAACTCTTTTGGGACCACTTAAATTCATCAACTACATATTATTTTAGCCTAAAATTCATAACAGAACTATAAATTAACACAAACAATATTGGGAACACTTAGATTTATACAATAACTGATACAACAGTATATGAAAAAAAAATTCAGACCCAAATCCACTTAAACAACAACCAACTAGTTGATGTATTGTCGAAACATAAAAACTCATAATAACGTCAAATTTATTCCATGGGTTTCACAAGTACATTGAAGAAATTTTTAAAAATGGGCGTTGTGATTCAATTCATACAGTTTAGAGTTATACCAAAAAAATTGTATCAACTCCCTTTTTTTCGCAGTGTTATATACAAAACGGGCAAACCAAACATTCATCTTATGTAATATATTTTTCAATACAAAATGAATACTCCATATTATTAATCAAACCTTTCCTCGATTTGAATCAAATGATTCAGTGTACACGCATAAAATATTGCTTCAACATTCGAAGAGCAGTAACAACTAAGTTGGTGGCAATAACGGGATACCTTTACTAATACTGTCCTAATATTCAGAATGTCAACACAGTTATGCAGAACAATACTTATATGATTATGATGCCACAAACGAATTTGTTAAATGCCTAACATATTATAGAAAGACACAACATATTCATTATACTAAAGAACACATGCTGATAAAAGATATAATCTTTAATAGAAACATAAAAAGGATATGTCATTCCTTTTCATACTACATAACAACCTGCAACAACTTCTCGAATAATTCATACATTAAGATATTTCAGGTAACTACAAAATTTATAATAAACTTCACCATAAAGCCACAATTCTTTTTGGGACCACTTAAATTCATCAACTACATATTATTATAGTATAAAATTCATAACGGAAGTATAAATTAACACAAACAAGATTGGGACCACATAGATTTATCCAATAAATGATACAACAGTAAAGGAAAAAAAAATCAGACCCAAATCCACTCAAACAACAACCAACTAGTTGATGTAATGTAGAAACATACAAACTCAAAATAACGTCATATTCATTCACTGAGTTTCACAAGTCCATTGAAGAAATTTTCAAAATTTCTCGTTGTGATTCAATTCATATAGTTTAGGGTTATACCAAAAAAATTGTATCAACTCCCTTTTTTCGTAGTGTCATATACAAAAAGGGCAAACCAAACATTCTTCTTATTAAACATTTTTTTCAATACAAAATGAATACTCCATATTATTAAACAAACCATTCCTCGGTTTGAATCGAATGATTTAGTGTACACGCATAAAATATTGCTTCAACATTCGAAGAGCAGAAACAACTAAAATTTTGGTTAAACATTCCAACAGTAGTAACAACTAAAATCCTTTTTACAGTGTTGTTAAATGGTTCATACCTGCGCCTCTATTCAGTGATTTCCGAGTTCCTCTCGGCGCCATTTAGTATGAATAATGCAAGTCGAGAGTTAATTTTCAGTATGATTTCAATTGCGTAAACCCTTATTTTCTATTAGCGAGATTTTGTTTTTGCTTCAGTATTCATTTGGAAGACAAAGCAGCGATTAATATTCAGTAATAAATGCATACGTATCAGCCGTGTGAGAGGAAGATATGGAACGATTTTCTGTATCTCGATTCTCGGGATTCATTATCAATCAATGCCACATTTACTTTATTGCCCTTCAGTCCATTTTTTACAGAAGTCGTTCCACTCTACTGAGGAAGCAATGCTAAAAGCTGTGGACCGTAGATTAATGTTTAATCAATGGCTTCACTTAGTTCTATGTTTTTACACTAAGAGTAGTTCTTAGGATAACCCCCCTATATATATATATATATATATATATATATATATATATATATGGGAGGGTTAACGTGAACCATTTTATCATGAGAACGTGAGAACCAAAACCGATGAATTCACGGTGAAAGTTGATGAATCCATTGGGAAAATTATCGAATCCAAAAATAGAATTTTCGCCTCGATGGGATTCGAACTCGGTGAAAAATTGAATTTTGAATTCATTAACTTTCTCAACGGATTCATCAACTTTCATAACGAATTCATTTGGTTCTTAGTTTTAGGATAAGAATGGTTTTATTTATACCATATATATATATATATATATTATATATATATATATATATATATATATATATATATATATGAAAGTTCAGATATTTATGAAAAGCCCTCCGAAATTCAATCCAAACCATAATTAACCTTAAATAAGTTTGCAATGAATTCCTTCAAAATATTATTCTCCCTGTCCCATTTAAAATGTCTCAATTTTTTTTCTAAATTATCCAATTACAAATGTCTCATTTCATTTTATGAAGTAATTATTCATTTAAAAATATAGACTCTACCCAATTTTTAACACTTTAATTATTTTATATATTTCTTTTAAATATTTGTATCCAAAAAAAATGGATACTTTAAATCGGAGGGAGGGTGTATTTTATAATGAATTGAGGAGAAATAGTGTTTCATCCGTTGGACATTAGTTGTCTCTATCATTTTTGTCGTGTCATACAAAAATTTGAGGTTATTTAGCTGCAGACAGCATGTGATTGTAGTGGACCCCTTAGAAGTTCGATGAATGTGACTACTTATACAACTAACACTATCATTTCTCATTACTATTTATGAGCCTAAACAGTAATAATTCTCAGCCTCTCATTTGACTTTTTCCTTTTCTTTTTTCGAATTTTCTGCACAAGACCAGAATACCGTTTCAAATTGTATTTTTCTTGCGTATATATTATAATTATCAGTGAGCATAAATTTGACCGGTCGGATGCATCATTTTTCTAGTATGCATTTTCCCCGCTGAAATGCATGCACCTATATGATGCTATTTCGAGATCGCGATATTTACGCCTCGTGAAATGTAATATTAAACTGGAAAACATTTACAAAATACGTACGAAATCCAAATTTTTATGTAATTTATACTATAATTTGCTTTTATGTTTGATCAATACATTGAAAAAAAAAACTTAAGGTCAAAAATATAACTCAAAATCACAATTTCAGTGCTTGAGTGATCAATTGTTGAATAAATTTCATAGTTTGGGAGTTAAAGGGTCAAAGTTGATAAAATTGAAAAAATTATAATGTCGGATATATCAATCATTTAACCCTAATATTTGTTATATTATACTTAAATTTGATATATTTCGTTACATATATTATTTTCCTTTTCAAATATCGATCTTCGGACTATCAAAGTATAAATTATAATGAGGCGGCATCGAATTTTCCAATAGCTAGGTAACGAGAGATGCTGCATTCGACGGCGGCGCGACCATTTACATTCCGAGATACCAACAAGATTTTCTCAAATAAACAAAAATTACCCTTTCCTGTCTGCAAACATTAAAGCAAACCAAATAATGAATCATACACCTATTTATTTGTATTTGTTGATAGATTACGTTTCTTTCATTTGTCAGCTACTTTCGTTGACATTACAATTTTCTTTATATGCTTTTTGGCTTTGCAAAAACCCCATGTCCTTCGCACTCGCTTCTACTGTTGGCAAACATAGTACATATGCTTCCCTATACTTGATAGATATATACCTATATATATAGGTTTACATATGTACACCAAAGTATGGACACAAAAATCAGGTGACCACATATTGCTACATGACTAATTAAGATAGGAGTTTTTGAAATAAAGAAAAATTGAGACCACGACTAGAATCAATCTTCTAACTTGTGCTATAAAATCCTCAAGTGAAGCAATTCCATCGATCAATAACCCAATCATTCGGAACTGATGCTGCAACAAAACAAAATTGACTTTTGTTTACTAGTAAGAAAGAATTGTTAATAACAATGCTAATATAGATTTTTATTTTATAATTTTTCACCTACATTGGGCCACACTATAAAAAAAAGTTTAAATGTTAAAATATTAAATAATATTTTCTTTAGAAAAGTTAAAAAAAGGTTAGAAACAATATAAATTTTTTTTAAAAGAGAGAGAGAGAGAGAGGAATCTAGGGCGCAATGTTCATTCAAATACACGAGCCTACAAGGAAAAGTAGGTATAAAAAAGGAGTTGGTCATAAATCAGCCATTCTCGAGGTAATATTTTTTCTCCAAAAAGGAAAAAGGTTAGATTTTATTGAGGGTTTTCAGAAACTTGGTTCTTGGACAATAAAATAATTGTATCCGAGACCAAATAACTTCTCCTTTTCTAACAGAAGGTTGATGGAATAATTGCATCTCTTATTTTAATCTTTATATTCCATCTAAAGTATGATTGTGTTGGGTCATCCCCTATAAAATTTGATGAAATAAAATATATTTAAAAATCGTTCTATAGTAAAGAACCTAAAATCAGCTCACTGATCTGATTGGCATTATTGATATTGAATGTCGATGTTGGGATCCTCAAATGTACATTCTAATATTTTTGAAGTAAGATACTTTGACCATTTAAACAATCAGGCACAGAAACCTTTGCAAGACTTTCACATAATTAGATACCTTTTGAAATGATAAATTCAAAATTTAGAACTCTGGCCAAATTTGTGTCTGGTAATCTTGTTTCAAGTAACTCATCTTCTTCATCTACCTTTTTCTATGATTATAACTTTTCTTTCTTATTGTTGAATCTTTCCCCATCATAATTCAAGATGCTGATTTATGAGAAGGTAAGAGGAATTAAAAGGGAAAAAAGTAAAAAAAAGAAGAGAAAGGGAAAATCGATAATTTTCACTGATCACACGGCCCAAAAGAAAGAGCACGAACACTGAATTGTGTGGAAATCGAGAAAGATGAAAGCGCAATTACTGAGCTGCGTCCACTGAAACATGTTTATGGCATCTCAAGCTCAACAGTAGTAGGTCTCTACACAAAATTACAGTCCTTTTCCCACTCTGCGTGTTTGTGTGTGCGTGTGCGTGCATATGTATATATGTTCATGATAAATGTGTATGTATATGTGTGTGTGTATATATATAGAGAGAGAGAAACACTATATAGTAGGGCACAGGCTAGCATTAGCTACACAACAAGGCTAGAGTGAAAGAGATACCTTCAGTTGAAAATTGAAGTAAAGGCTCTGGTCTCTACCACACATGTTCGTATAGGGCCTATATAGAAAGAAAACATGTCCTGTTTTTGTTTTGTTTTACTCCATTCTTGCAGGATGGTACTATCTCTCTCTCTCTCTCTTCACCAATTTCATCAAATCCAGGATGGTACTATCTCTCTCTCTCTCTCTCTCTCTGAATATATGAAGACACACACACACACATGGAAAGTTAAATTTGATTGCTGTAGAGAGGTGGCCAAAAGTTTGGCAAAGTACCCATAGTTTTTGTGTGAATGACATTAATAAGTGTCAGCTTAATTGCATTGCTTTGCGAGCTCATTGAACAGCCTTTCACCTGCAATCCCAGATTTGAAGAAAATTGTATGTATTCTACTTCGAACATTAGATGCCAAGGTTGACTCACTCTAATATTATTAATGCCTCAATTAAGGTACTTGGTTTCCTAGATCACATATAATTATCAAGAATATAGTACTCAACTAAGCAGCAACCACCGATTACAGCACTCGGAGGCAAAATACATTTGCATGTAAAATTTCAAAAGGAACTTTACCTGGTGAACTCGAAGGTAAGGTGATCCACACCGTGCAATTCTGCTTTCAGCAAGAATAGTCATCCTTTATGGTCTAAGAACTGCGATCAAGTAAATAAATCCGACAATGTAGAGCTTCATAAAACTATTCTAAGTATACACATCTTGTTCAGGTGAAATACAATAATAAAATATATAATATCCAAAAAAATAGCTGGAGAACAGTACACATGAAACACAATGTTTAGAAGCTCCAAGAAAGTCCTTGTGAATGGAAGCAAGAGTATACTTCAGGAATCTTGGAGTTGAAGCTGATTAAATGATCCGAATTCGACATCTTGAGATATTACAGTGTGTTGCGTACAAGCTCTAATATAACCATAATATATTATTTACATGTAAATATAAAGCAGTGAATAAGATTCATAAGACCATCGACAACGGGCAGGTCAGAGACAAGAAAGACTTTTCTCCTAAGAAACTACACCTCGGAAACTCTTTTCAAAGACCGTTTCTAGGAACAAATAACTACTCCTGTTTACTTCGAAAGCCAATATATGATGAGGAAAAGTGTACAAGAAGCAATAACTGCAGATAGAATGAGTGTATCTCTTGATCGTTTTCTGCGGATTGAACCTGGGAACATCGTGGAGAAAAATGATCGATGAAGATTTTCAAAAAAAAAATCTAGGAGTAAATACTAATACAGAATCTTACCAATTAGACCACGAATTACTGGGAATTTGTCACCAAGTAGCTTAACTTTTCCTTGAACATCTCCAAACAAGGTCCTTTGAGAGCCCAAGACAGCTCTAGTAGCTTGAGCTTGACTTATGACATCATCAATCTGTAAATAGATTGCAGATTGCGAAATATTTAATGAAAGCTATACTCGGAAGCTATTATGTATGCTAGTCACCAATACCACAAGAAAACGTTGGCAAAATTTATGCAATGATTAATCAGTCAATATAATACAGGTATCAGTAACTAAAATAACCTCAGCTAAGATCAACTAATCTAGTGAACTCTAACTGCACCAGTTCATAAATCTCTAAATAATTATTTTTCAGATTTCATCCCAAGACACATACAGTCAGCAGCTTATAAGTCTTACATGAGATATGCTTCCATGTATGGCCGCCCTCTCCCGTAACAACTGCATTCCTGAAAAGCCACTCGCAGAAGCCTGCACAAACTCAACTTTTAGCAAAATAGGAATCACAAACAAATTTGTACATAATAATAGCTATTAGTTGAATGCACTTACCTTGTACTCATTAATATCATCTCGAACAGAACTAAGAAGTTCGGCATGTTCCCTCATCGAGTTAATATTTCCTTTGATACGTCTAAATTCCTACAAAATGCCTCAAGTCAAATTCACCAAAACTCTGATGAAAATATGGTGAGGATGAAGGGGCGAAATAGCCCTGCAAAGGGAATATAATGTAAATGAAATGCCTTAAAAGTCACAACTTTAACCAAATTTGGAATTATAACACGACATTTTAATTGTAGCAATTAGAAACAAACTTTCTGTGTTTTGGGAGGCAGAACGGAGGAATAATTTGGGGGTGTTCTTGTCACATTTATTTGTCATAAAATGATAATTAGTCCCTATGATTCTAGTGTTCTCAAAAAATGATTTGAAACAATGTCGTTTCATATAGCAAAACATAAAGCCCCAAACCAATGCTGCTTTATTTCACCAGATTTTACCAAGAATATGATCAATATTTCGATTGCGAAAAAATTGAAAGTTTGTGTCTTAATTGCAACAACATAAGTAGTTGTGTTGTAATTGCAATATCATTTAAAGTTCGTGATTTTTAAGGGGATTAACCCTAAATAAGATAATGATTGTGTGGAATTTACAACTAGTTCGTTATTATAACCACGAATCATTACACATCCTTAAGGATGCCAAAAAAATCTAAGAAGTGTCAAAAAAAGTTATAAAATTTGGAAATGCACTGTGGCTGATGAGAGCTTGCATTTAAATCATTCAAGTCTATTAATCCACTACCAATCAAAAGCCAATAATTGACATACAAAAGGGACGATAATTGTGAGCAATTGAATTCAAATATATCAGTTGAGAAAAGACAAAATCATAGACCATGCGTATTTACTGTTGGCCCACTCTCTATCTTGGCCGGTGTAAATGCCATCAGATTCGTATGTCTTATTAAGGAGCAAGCATAGATTAAAAACCTACATACAAAGATATTTATAGCCCACGAAAAAACTGTCAGATGCCCCAGCAAGTGTGGTTTAATGGCACCAGCCTTGTACACCTATAAGTGAGCCCTGGAATTCAAAGGCATTCACTTCACCTCCTTTCCCCATATGCTTGGATTTGTCTTCAACAAACAATATACTAACACATGGTAGAGGAATGCTAACTCTTAGATTATTCTAAGATATAGTTGATCATAACTTATTTACTTTAGTTTTGGCTCTGTTCATGTCTGGGATTGAAGACATTCCTATTACAATCAAACTTTCACATCGAGTTTTGTATTTGGGAGTATAGAAGAACCAAGAGAATAAGATGAAACAAAATAATGTAAAAATTAAAAAGGTAAAAGAAATATGGGGATAAGGAAACTAGCAGCCCCACTATATTGTGGCAAATGGCATGGCATGTCAGCAGAAGAATTGCCTGGATAATATGCTCTCTGTTGGAGTTTATGTGTATCCAGTTATTCCTAATTTGACGTTACAGAGTACTGATCAAGATAATAAGTGACGAACTTCAGAAATGGATACTTGATGTTTAGTGTTAAATTAGAAATTAAAAGATAATGATTAATAACACCACCACTTTTATAATCACCTTTGAATACATTCAAAAGTGTCACAGAGTAATAACAGACCATAACTAACCTGGGTAAACTCATGTAAAATGTCCCTGTGCCTGGAAAGCTTTTGAGAAACTGAAGTAGTAGATGCAGCTGATGCAGCACATCGACTCATTGAATCATTTATATCCAGTAGCTTCTCAAGCAATGACTGGATCTCCATTTCAGTGGATTTCCAGGATCCAGGAGTTGCTGAAGCACCATCCGCAGGGCCTGGAAACACAATAAAATCATCAGAGACAAATACACTAGGGCCAAGTTGAAGTCATTTAAAAAACGATGGTAATGGTGTCAGTGACTTGTCGTGAAAACTGTTTTCAGTTAAAAGACATTATATCCAGTAGTTTCTCAGCATTACCTATACAATATCCACAAGCCCAAAGGTAAGAAGACTTTACAATTGAGATGCATATACGATGTACAAATATGTTCCCATAGTCAGAAACTAACTTATTATGTTCAATGCATTTGTTTTGCTAATTGACATCAATGCCAGCAACCTGAGGGAAATCTAAAATCCAGAACCAAAAGCTAATATTTTAACAGATGAGACTATTCAAATACAAATGTCTACATTAAAAATAATTGAAGTTACCAGAGTGCATTTGTACAACTTTGTTCCTCCCTAAGAATGCAGCAATTGGTCTATGCTCAAACAAGACTTCAAAGAAGAAGGGCGAGAAACATGTTACTTCAAACATCATCTAGAACAATTGGCAACCCTTGGCAAACTTAAATAATGACTCTCTTTGTCAGAGTGAAATTCTCATGCCCTTTTGGCCAAAACCTTTATCTAGCACCTTAAACCAACTCAATAATCTTAACCTATTAAATAGATAGTGCGACTCTTTGCAGCACTGCTTTTCTATCTCCATGCACAAGAAAACCAAGTAGGAATGGATACATAAAAAGGATTTCCTCTTTTTTCAAGGACAAGTGCAAAAGGTGAAGCCACAATCTCCGCCCTCTGAGACAACTGCAGGAAGTAGCCATGAATACAAGGTACTCATTGCACATACTAACCTCATCACAAACTAAACAGTCAAATTTTTGTACCTCATAATAGAGATATACAAATAATACGGGTTTCAACAGGAAAACAGAATGCATCATGTTTTAGATGACATATTTTCTAAAGTTTATCAACTAATAGAAACGCAAATGTAATAGCCCACCTATTTAAAACTACTACAGAATTTCATATTATATTGTTCTCTTATCAAATTCACTTTACGTGACTCACGTCTTCCAAGCCCCCACGTGCAAATTACACAATCCATCAGCCATATATCCGAAGTTAGAACTCACATTCCAAGCTGGCCCTTCCAACAGAACCTATTTAAACTAATTAAGATTCTAAACCACCCAAAAAAACATAAATAAAACGAAGAAACGAAAAAGTTCTGCATTAATTTCAGCAATTTAAGAAAATCCTCCACGATGCAATATCTGGATGAGAGCGGCAATTTCAGGAGTACATAAAACCTACTGTAACCAAAAATTTGCAGGATTTATCCAAAAATAATAATTGTAGACGACAATTAGGTCACGAATTAATCCAATTGAACCACATCACTGAATTTCCGATTGAATCAATGTAAAATTAAAAAAACAAAAAAATAACACACACAAACAAACAAATTACACTCTCTTTACCTCCTTGGGTGATGCGAGCACCAAGCTTAGCGTAGTTGGAGAGCTTGACATCGAGATCACCTTCAACTTTCCGAGCCTCTCTACGGAGCTCCTCCCAACCCGACTCCTGCAAAGCATCCATAATTGGATCCGTATTATATAGGATCCACGCGGATCCGGCACGATTTTCGCTTGTTCTACTTGGTATAAATTTAGGATCTGAATCGTCCGATTCGCGCCAGGGCCGGGTTGTCCATTATCGGGTCCAGGCGAGCGCCTGTGTTCATATGTTATCACTCAATGCAGCTGGTTTCTATAAAGCTCAGGTTTCCTTGCATATTTTCTTCTTCTTCTTTCCATTTTAAGGATCAGAACTAAGAAACGCGCGAGACGATACAGTACAAGTGTTTCCTTGCTGACCTGGAATTTTTTGGGTAAATTTGTAATTACAGTCATTTATGAAACATCGTAAAAAATTAATAATGGTTCAACGTTTTGATATATGGAAGTTCCTATTTTCTAATTTTTCCAACAACCAAATAAAATGGCATAATCATAAAAACAATGTCGTTTTTGGTGTTTCGAAATTGAGTAAACAAATGATTGATAGATAAATTTTATCATATTATTTATGAATTATCTCAATACATCAAGAATGTGTCATAATTATTTTATTTAATGTCTACAAAGAATATGTTATTTTACTTTTTAGAACAATACTCCACACTCAATTCTTATTATTCGATCTTACGATCACTCATTATTTATCAAAAAAATCACAATTTCTCCACTCAAAAAACATCTTTCAATATTTATTAAAACGTGTACTCCACCAAATGACACATTCTTGATGAAAAGAGGGAGTAATTATCAAGTATTTAATCTTCTATTTAGTCAGATAACGAAAAGTTTACATTCTGTGACTGTGTAAAGTGAAAATAAATTTTGATCGGTAATAGATTAAAACCTTCACTAAAAGATCTAGAGACTGATGATGAGAGCAAAATCAATTTATCTAAAAGATCAAGAGAGAATAAATTTCTATCTAATAGTGAATGGACTATAATTTCGAATCATTGCAAGCTCTTAAGGCAAAAATTAAAACTAAAGCCCGAAAATGATTATGGGCCCTCTGGATCAACTAGTCGCAACTCTATTGGGCTATGAACTAGTCCTATCAAACCGAATCAAGCTCTATGTATTGTATTCGGATTTAACATAACTTCATGAATTTAAAGTCAACAACTGTAATCCATTTGGGACAATTCAATGGTAAAGTAGGATTTTGTAGTCAAAAGGTCACATGTTTTAATCCTACTAACGTCTGTATGAGTCAGAGTCTGAGTCTGTTACACCTGATTTTTCAATTGTGGTTTACCCATATTATACAAGGACGTGGAGTTTACCCAGTACGTACTGAAGGTAACAATTACGAGTTATCCATGAATTAAATAAAAAAATCAATTCTAAGTTGCAAGTCGATTTTATACTTCAACTAAGAAGGATATTAAAAGGACTTTAAATTGACAGTTAATTTGCCACAAATATGACTGTAAGTTGAGTTATGCGTATCGAAACGAAATTTATAT
Source organism: Salvia rosmarinus (assembly GCA_036937905.1). Lineage (NCBI taxonomy): Eukaryota > Viridiplantae > Streptophyta > Magnoliopsida > Lamiales > Lamiaceae > Salvia > Salvia rosmarinus. Next base: position 12,398,463 of record CM072813.1, on the reverse strand, counting down.
TCCATAATTGACAAGAACTTGAGAAAATCATAGAAGTAAAAATTATAGTTTTATTAATTAATCTCTAAACCATCTTCTGTACTTATCTGGAACAAGTGGAGTTTAGATTAGAGATTTGTTCGACCTAATTAGTCAATTGCCATAAATGTTGCGCGTGGTATGAGAGAAGAAATTCAGTAGCTAGGACGTTACAATCAGATTTCAACCTCCAAATATCTGTCTCTCAATCAAATAATAATAGTTGGAACGGCTGGAACGATTTTATAAATAGACAGCTTATTGTTTAACTGATGTTGAATTTCTATAAAAATATACTTTTCCACTTGACCTTAGGTCTGTTGATGATAAATGAACAATTGGCTTAGTTATATTTTAGTACTACAATTTTGGGCAGAGGAGAGCAGGTGATGACTTGGTTTGCATCGGATTAGAGAGAGAGAGAGAGAAATTTGCCAATTGATACTTATTTTTTCCGGTGGAACATGCATTTCCTATATCATACGTAAAACACAAAAGATTAGAATATATATATATAGTCGAGTTATAATAAAAATCTATTTTTTTATAAAAACCTAAAAATCAATACATTTTGCATATAAAGTTAATGCATTTTATGCATAAAACTAATGCACCCTTGAGTTCTAATAAAATACAACATTATTCATCAATATTTCGTAGTGCAGTAACTTTGTACATAAAGTGCATTAATTTTGTACCTAAAGTGCATTGGTTTTTAGGTTTTTACGAAAAATAAGTTTTTATTTGAACTCTTCTCTCGGGTTTCGGGCTAAAACTCAGGACTAATCGGGTCAAAAAACTGCGAATTTGAATTCCGCTTAAAGCTATATGTATGACTCGTTCTACCTAGAAACCACATGACCTAAACCCTCGAGTTTCGGGCTAAACCGCAGGACTAATCGGGTTAAAAGTTTAAGGAGAAAATAAATTTATGTATACAAAAAGCTTGAGGAGAAAATAAATTTATGTATATTTTTTCTTGATAATCATATATTTATAAAAATCATTTTGTATGAAGCGCTTTGAGTAAAAAGATAAAGAAGTCAAATGATGAGTATAATTTTCTAATATTAAACAAAAATACATTCTACACATAGTTGAAAAAAATATCTTATTATACAAAAAAAAAACCATGTAATGAGGAAAGTTTCAGTTAGTCAGATTATTTCACTCAGTTTTTGAGCCAACTGATTCGGGTTCCGGCCATATTCAGTCCAACCCTATCGAGTTATAGGACTATTCGGATACGAATCATTCATGTTGAAATTTTTTCAAACTAGAAGTTTTCAGCCCTGACCTTAACGGGTTGTCGGTCTATTCGTACGGACTAGATTGATATTCCTAGTAAAAACTATTTGAAACTCGTGAAGGGTGTGAATTTTGGGCATGATTTTCATAGTCCCTTGTTTGTCGGATGACAAAAATAAATTTGCAATCATGTCTACTTCGTGAAAATATTGTAATCCTATATTTATTTGTCCAAAATGATGTTTTAGTTGAATGAGAAATATATGCTCAATGTGTGGGTGTTGATTTTTAGCTTTTGTAACAGACCCTTAATATGTGCTCACACGGAATTAACGCTTAAAATTTATGTTTTAGTGGTTACTGATTATTAGAGCAGTCTGCAATTGCTGATAATCAGTGAATAAAAATGAAGTGAAGAGTTTATTTCGACAGTTATAATAACTGTTACAGCAAGTCTTCATACTCGTCATCAAATGTACATGACATGTAAAGCCTTGTATGTTGTTACAGTATTAAATGAGCACGTGAGAGCTGATATTTAAGTATATAAGAAAGAGGTACAATTTTGGCAATTAAAATCGCACGAAAAACATTATTATTTTATCTATTTCTTTCGTTCTTTCGATCAAGTCTAGGCACTTCCTCATCTCGTCGGAATTCCACTTTTGGTTTTTCCTTTCTAGAAACCTCGGATTTCTTACCTCTACTACATTATATTTACTTTCCATTCTAGTGTAGAAGTATGTCACAATGAATCCTGCCCATTCTAAGAATCTAAATCGATTAGTTTCCTTGCAAAACTACTTTTATAAAAGGCATTAGATTCAATAGAATTCAACAAATATAAAAACACAAATTTGTTAAATAGTTTGATGAGTCATGTATCCAAGTACTAAACACAATGTTATATTTCGTAATTATAATTTAACTTAATTGGATACGATATAATATTAATGATCAATCTATATAAATATCATCTAAATTGTATGACATTATGAAACTATTTATCCCAAATCGGCAACTCTGGCAACAGTAGGGTCTTAGGCGGATGATTATTGTTTGACTACATTGCACGTACAAGAAACGTACGTTCCCATTTAAATGCATAGCACAAGTCAATATATTGATTTTATTGTACATAAATGACATTATTTTATAATGGAGTACAATTATGAATAAATTATTTAGTCATACAAAACCTACAAGAGGTCCCATCCTTTTGAATCACGCAGCTTTTTCTAGAGAAAATAGAAAATTCCGTATGTCCACGGGCTAGGACCATTAGATAATTAATTATGCTTCAATCAATACTCGAGCAAAAAACACGAATTAGTAATATTTCGCCTTCATGATCACTTTATTAAAATAAGAATTTTAATTTACGGTGAGGGAAGAAGACCTAATAAATAACTATTGTCTCCGAAGGTATTTGATGAAATGGCATATCCTCCATACGATACAATACGAATTACACAATTAAAATAATCTTTGCGATTTTAAATAAATTCATATGTCGATAAGTTTCAAACGGATTTAATGAAGTAATTTATATTTTATTCAAATATAGAATCGTTTTGGTCATGGAAAATATAGTGGTAAGAAAAGCATTCCAAACTCCAACTTTCCCTGAAATGAAAAAGAACAAACACCAACTCTTTTAAGCAAGTGTTGGCCGTTCAAATTCAATAAGTACATCCACATTTAAATTAATTCCAGTTAATACGGATTAAACACTGATCCTGGACAATTAACACAAAATAGTTAGACATCAACTCCAACTCAAGAAAATGGCCAGACATCAAACCTTGCTTGGTTCCGTAACTCTTCTAATAAATTTAGAGAGAAAAGGGAAAAAAATATCTTCTTCAAAAACTGACATAGGAAAATCCTATCGCATATCATTTCACGCTTTAATAATTAAGAAAAAAATCATGCAAAAAGGATAACCGATAACGCGACACCTCTAAATTTCGTACACCCTTTATAAAAAAGGTTACCGACTCATCATAATAAAACTCTATGAAGACTAATCAAAGGGGATTTGTTTTAAGCATGTAATCTTGATTATAGATTTGATTCTTCTTTATCCAACACTTTTCATCAGAAAAAATAAAATTGCTATCGTTTTCAGATAGGTATAAGATAGAGATTGCGTGGAGATATAAAGCAGAATTGTGGACCGTTACCATACAAACCGGGCCACTAACTTATATATTTGAGCGGCCCAAACCGGGCCCACCACTCTTGAAAAATTATGCTACCTCTATCTCCAAATTTCTTCCTAGAATCTTAGGTACTAGTTTTTATAAATATTGTTGAGTGTATTGTGAGTAGAGTAATAATTTTATATTAGTATAATAATATATTAATTAGTAGTGGATCATAGGTGATAAAAATTATAAATAAGTGGGTTGTTGAGAGTAAAATAAATAAATAATGGTAGGTCATGGGTGGTAAAAGATTTAAATAAAGAGTATTATTGAAGATAGTTACAAAAATGGAATATGAAAAAAATTGAGGGACATCCCAAAAAGAAAAACTATAAATAAAATTGAGAAACGTCACAAAAAAAACTATAAAGAAAATAGAGAGAGCGAGGAAATAATATTTATTATTTTTAGTTATACCGTACATGAAAGTAGAGTGCCGTATTATTTTTGTCTACGAATGTTTGTCACTTTTGGTTATGCTGGAGGGGTTGTGGCCCTTTTTTGCTAATTAATTGTATATATGTTTGAATATCCGACTTTCTTTCTTTTCTTTTCTTTTTCAATTTTGCCGGCAACTTGGTATAAAACAAGTAGAGATATCATTTTCTATTTAATAAAAGGGTTATTGGTGCATAAATATACTAACTTTGGATCAATTTTAAAAATTATCACAAAATACACAAACTTAATGACTTTATTGATTTTATCTCGATTTCAAATTTAAGTCAAATTAAATCTGATTTGATATCTCGAAAATTTATCATAGATAAAACGGTCAGATAAACGACATCGTAGAGAGAGGATATCGATTGTTTTGATTCCAACTGGAACCAGACGATGAAACAAACGAGAAGACTTGATTTTTGTAATGAGGGTTGACGCGATGAATCCTAGCAATCAAAAAATCTGATTTATTTTGATGGAACAACGATGTTTTATGTCATCTCTCTACGATGTCGTAAATATCACTAACCGTTTTGTCTATAGTAAATTTCTGAGATACCAAGTCATATCTAATTTAGTCTGAATTTGAAATCGTGATAAAAATACTAAAGTCATTAAGTTTGTGTATTTTGTGATAATTTTTAAAGTTTGTAGGAAAAATCAAAATTGATTCAAAGTTAATGTATTTATATGTCAATAACCTAAATAAAATAATGATGACTTTGTGTATATGAGATCAATTAGCGGTATGAAGTAGGACAGACTTGTTGTGCTAGTGATATTAGAGAATGTATACGGGAGCAACAATATTGTATTGTTCATACCACAACAAAAAATATTGCTTTAAAATTATACAAGACTATGTTTATAGCAATTACTCCAACCACTCAATCATCCAACTTTTTAAATATTTAATTAATTTCTTTCTCCTCTCTTCAAACTTTTTTTCTCCCTATCCAACCACATCAATTTTTGATAGTTTATCAATGATCATCCAACCGCACAACCATCTAATAATTATTTATATTATAATATATATGATTATTATTTATATTAATCTTGGGACAGATTTAAATTTTGAAAATTGTGGAATGAATTATTACCTCGATCCATAGACAAAAATAGAGAATGGTGTAGAAAAAATAAAGGAATTTTTAAGTGTGTGAACATATAACAAATTTGGTCTCTATTCACAGAGAATGAAATAAGTATGAATTTTGACATATTTTATATTTTTTATTAATATATTATGTAAAAGATATAATATATATCTAAATAAAATCTAACCGACCAATATGATGGAAACATGTGTCTCCATCCTATTAGTTAAAATGAGAGGAGAGATAGACCATGGAGGTTTGATTTTTGCTGTGGTCGTTAGGGTGAATTGATGAATTTCAGAAAAAAATTTGGTCGATCAGGTCCATGCTTTTCCAACCGATAACCACAGCCAAGTAAATAAGTAATAATAGGCTAGCGGACTGTTTTTTTTTTTTTTTCACGAAACCCGCACCGCTACCTTAGCAAGACACCCAGAAACCCCACGCTCCTATACAAGCCGCAAACCACACAGACAGAAACCACACTTGGAAAACCAAGTGTGACAGACTCAAATCCATAGAGGCGTTTGGTGGGGTTTGAACATGTGACCTCTCGACCACAGGAAGCCACATTTTTTTCAAGTATAAGAATGTGATGTTACATCTTATATAGCAAGGACTTCATAATTAAATAGATTACATCTTATCACATACGACATATCATATTAATCAAATGTATAACACTTATTGCTATTATGCCACGCAGTGATGGTTTCAGGTTTAATGATGAAACACAATTCAAAAAAATCTATATACTGAACACATATTTTCAAACTATTTAATAACCAAATGATGACTTGCTATCAATAGGACCACAGCAAGTATATAAGGTGCTCACAATGAGTTATTTATTAAAGGGTTTAAATTGATATGGGATGATCCGACGATTGGCCCTGATTTTAAATCGATTAGGCCATGCATTTATTAATTCAGACCAAGTTCAGATAACACAATCAAATTCATGCATGATCGGCTCAAAAAATACTACTGCATGAACGAGCCTATACCCTTAAAAATATGTCGTTCACGCATGATTGGCCCAAGAAATACTACTACATAACGAACCTATACCCTTAAAAAGTCCATCCGAATGATTTTCATTTCAATCCGACCCCTTTTGTTTATTTTAAGTACGTCTCGACCCGATCCGAGACGACAATTTCACAGACGTAGGAGTTTATTTAGCATTGGATTGTAAGTGTGTGGAGGGAGAGAGACCCTCATTCTTGGAAGTGGAAATAAAAAGCATGTACATGCCACCTTGTTAGTGGTCAAACTCCACAGTTGAATTAGTAAAATGAGTATATAAATATCATAGGGTAGCGAGTGTAGCCTCCGCCTTTGAATAATTTAGCTCAAAAACGATAAAAACACCAAAATAAGAAAAATCAACGTCAAAACACTAAAATCTCCCTCAACCAATCACAACTCCACATCTCAATTTCCACAATAAACTCGAAATTTCAGTAATACTACTCGTCTTTTTTTGTCAGTTGAAATGTTCAAACCTCTCTCTCTCTCTCTATATATAAATGCCACGCTCAAATCATTCCGAAATTCGTGGTGTTTCTTCTTCCCTTATTTTCTCTCGACTCCTTTTATTTCTCATCGCCTCCGCCACCTCCGCCGCCCCCAACTCGCCTGAGTAGATGAAAATTTATTCTCAACAAACTAACCATGTCGAACATACCAACCTCTCTCTCTGAAGTTTGTCTCACTCTTTTCCGTCTAGCCATGTCTGTAGCCGATCCTTGGCCCTTCTCCTAGAATTTATTCCAAATCAGACCAAGAAAATCTCCACTTTTTTCTTAAGAAAAAAACATTTAATCCATCTCCTTCCAATTTCTGTAATTTTCTTAACGAAAAAGATATATCATGGGCAGAATTCGAGGTTTCTCCCTCAAACACCGCGTCGCCACAATTTTCCAGCGTGTTTTCAGGCGGAGACGCTCGCCGGCAGCGTACAGCCGCCTCGGGGGCAATACGGGTCGGGTCGAACCGCTCTCGAGGCTGTTCAGCTGGACCGACCGGCTCAAGATAAAAGCGAAGGCAATTTTGTGCAAGAATATGAATCCGGGTCCGGAATACATCCGGGTCGGGCGAGAAGAATGGGCAGGCGATATACCGAAAGGGCACATGGCGGTTTATGTGGGCCAAAAAGATGGCGATTTTCAGAGGATTTTGGTCCCTATTGTGTACATAAACCACCCCTTGTTTGGGGATTTGCTGAAGGAGTCCGAAAAGGAATTCGGGTATAACCATCCGGGTGGACTTACCATACCCTGTCGAATCTCGGAGTTTGAGAGTGTCCAGACCCGGATCAAGGCGGGTCAGTGTACCCGGAAGTTGCTGTCGTGGAAGAAAACGGATAGGAGTTTAATCACGTCTAGAGTTTGATAATGACGAGTAATTAGGAAAGCAAACCATGCTGCTAATGGTCTTTGATTATTTTAATTTATATACTTTTTTTTTGCTATTATAGTTTTTTTCTTTTTAGGGTTGTTTTTGGGAATTTTTGAGGTTTGAATTTGATTCGTGGGGTATGGTTGTAAATATTGGAGAGTTATATGAAATTAGAATATATCTTTTTTTTCTATTAAATATTGTTTCTGAGTAGGTAATCCTTGGTATATATTCCTTGTTGATTTCTGTTACATTTTATACATGATGCAGTGCTAAAATACAATATTGGTGAGATTCGATAGTTGATGAGTTGATATTCAATTGCTTGGGGATATGATTTGGCATTAAAAAGTTTCTTGACGGTGTGCGTTGGTCTAGTGGTAGAGTGGTTAATGCCCGAGGTCAAAGGTCTCGGGTTCGAGTTCACCGTGACGCAGCCTTTAAAAATTTTTGTATTAATTGACAAAAAAAAGTTTCTTGATTAGGTCGTGAAATATTAGAACGAGGATATTAGTAAGACATGAGTTGATGAATAGTAAAATTATATGATTGAGATAAAAGAGAAGAGACTGGAAATATCAAATATACATCTAAAAATGTACTTGCATCGAATTTATAAATAAATGCACTTGTATATTACTATCTCTTTTCTCAATGATTTCTAAAAATTTAGGACATCTCCAATTAATCATACTTTATTATGCATTTAATTCAGAACATAATTTGAATAACGTTACAAATTATAATTTTTTGTCTCCTATTATTTTATAATACATATACCAAACCAAATTAGGACTGCGGAACACATACTAAAACTCTTCGTACGTATCTTTTTAATATAATTTGCTGTTTAAATAAATACAATACTTTGTAGAAAAGTTATTGGAAACATTTCTACTTTAATTTGATTAAATACCATTTCAATGAAATACTTAGTTTAATTTGATGTCAAATTAGAAAAAAGAATTTTTCATATGGCGTTATTTAATATTTTTAATTGGGTGTTAGTTATTGAAAATGAGTATGAAAAAAATGTGGTTGGGAGAGACTTTAAATATAATTTAGAGAGTTCCATTTTAAAATTATATGATATGCAAAATAGAGTTTGTGACCAGAGATTGCCTTAGTACTAAAACTTGTACTTGAAAACCTAATTTGAAGCTTCTTTGTGGAATAATTAAGCTTAGCAGACGAACAACTCCTTTTCCACGACATAAATAATCACTATCATACTTAGTGGTCCACCCACTTTTGTCCTACTCTCCCAAGAATGTGAAAACCAATATATATATATATATATATATATATAGGAGATGGATCGGTAGGAATAGATAAGAATAAGAATGAAATCTGACCTGATTATATGCAACACTATAACTCTCTTCTTCATGAATGAAAGATGTCTAAACCAATATGAAAGATATATATATATTATCTATATATATATATATATATATATATATATATATATATTATCTATTTAAAATCATAGATAGTTTAACAATCTAACTTAAAATTTCTTAAAATTGTTACAAAATTTATATATTATAAGAATATATAAAGATATATTTAACATTACATTCATAACATGTACTTACATTGCGTGTACCGTTTGATTTGGTAAATATGATGTATATAAGTATGATTTATGGGGGAGTTTTATACTACCTGTATGATTTATAAAAAATCAATATATAAAAAATAGAATATTAATAACTTTCTTTAAATAATTTTCCTGAATTTGTCCCCCATGTATAGTAATTAGTAACCTTATTATTTTTATGCGCGCCACCAATTAAATCCGACTAGGTTTTAGATTTTAAGCAACACATTAGAATATTATGCGCGCGATTCTCATATAGAACATCCAATTTCCATATTTTTATTATACTCCTTTATGAAAAAATATATGTATATATTTATTATCTTGATTAAACTGCCTCCAGCTAATTGATCACCATATGTCTCTTTCATGAAATATGTCCTAAATGACGGAGAATCTACGTCGGGGATAATCAATATCACATCTCATTATGTTCTGTGACCAACACATACACACCCATACATATTCACTTGAAGATTGTGGACACACATATTTTATACATCACAAAAAATAATTGATTCTTACTTTCTTGGGATAGTTTACTCTATGTATCCACTCTTTAGGGCATTCATGATCTCATCTCCAAAGCTTCGTAAAAGAAGAGAATCGATAAAGGTGGTCAGGGACGAAGCTACATGAGGGCCAGTGGCGGATACAGGAAGGAGGGAGAAGGGGCTTAAGCCCCTACCAAGTGTTTTTTTTTTTTTATTACTGTGAAATTTTTTGAATTTGCCGAAAACTATCTTCAGCCCCTACTGAGTTACGATGTTGAAGAGCGAATTGACGAAAAATCTAGGATGGGAAGGGATGAAATTTGCAAGAAAAATAGAAAGAGGGGGAAGAAAATGGTTATCTGCGTGAAAATGGAGATTGAGAGAGATGAAGAAAATGAAAAAAGAAATAAAAGAAAGTACAAAAAAGAAAAAGTCAAAAAGTAACTTCCCTTCTACAAAAGAAAAAGTGTTATACAATAAATAACGTTTATATTAGTTTTGAAAAATGAAACAAACACAATTTATATTTTTGTCTTCTTGCTTTCAACAAAACACAAATCAAAGTCTTTTCTTCTTCTAATTCCCGCAACCGCTGATCATCTTTTTTCCTCATTTTTGGTGAGTTATCTACTCTTTTTCTATTCTCTTTTTTTCAACTTATTTATATTTACATAGAAGTTGTTTGTTAATTGTTATACATTTACTTCTTAATTTATTATTTCTACTCCTAAATCTCAATTGTTTATTATTTATTGACATTTAGTTAATTTATTCTTTGAATTCTACAGTTGAATAATTCCATCTTAAAGCCTCAATTGTTTACTATTTTATCATGAAAATAAATATGAGTATCATGCTTTCAGTTTAGTTTAGTTAATTGTAAATTTAATTAGAGTTTGGAATTAGGGTTCTAATTGAATATTTTTTAGGTTATGATTTAAATTTATATTTTTTTATGTTTTTAATTAAAAGAGTTGCATTTGTTTATATACAAGATGGAGCGTTTTAAAAAAAAAAAAGCAAGGGTGGGTCATCTTCTTCACCAAGTGAACCTATTGTTGAATCAGTGGAGAATCAAATTCAAGTTGAATTAGATTTGAATGAGATTGTTGGTGATCCGGGACTACGAAAACTAGCTAATAGAGGAGTTCGATATTCTATTCGTGATCAAGACGGAGAGTACTTGATCAAGGTCCTGCCAACCAGGTTGGACATTTGTATCCGAAAAGAAATATAGCATTCAAGATATTTGGTATCGAAAATTTATATGGTTAGAGTACAGTGTATCAAAAGATGTTGCCTTTTGTTTACGGTGCTATCTATTTAAACAATCAAATAAAGGAAGTCGACATCGTGAAGATGCTTTTACAAAGGCGGTTGCAAAGAATCGGGAAAATGCATTAGAAAAGTTCAATCTTTTTCAACGATTGGTAATGGCCGATCTTGCAACGTTTTCAGTGATGAGAACACGTAGAATTCCATTACCACCACTTTAGTTTGATGTGTTGGACTATTTTTGATGTATCAAATATTTATAAATTTTTATCGCTATGATTTTTCGTCAATATAAAAATAGTAAAACCCCCACTAATATCTTTTGATGCGTCCGCCACTGATGAGGGCAATGGGGGATCCATGGCCCCAGCTTTTTTGACGAACATTACTAATATATATGTATTTTATAGATATTGTAGTTTAATTGGTTAAAGTTTCTATCTTTCATCCAAAAGGTCAGGTTCAACCCCTCTTAGTTGTAAATTTTCTTTTCCCTTTGTTCTCTACTTATTTCCTTTCTCTCTCTTTCTTTTCTTTTTTTTTTCTTTCCTTTCTCTTTCCTTTCTTTTTTCTTTTTCTTTTCTTTTCTTTTCTTTTTCTTTCTTTTCTTTTTCTTTTTTTCTATAATTTATTTTATATTGATAAAATAAAAAATGTATGTAAATAAAGAAGTTTTATATGTGAACTAATATGATCAATTCAATTCCTAAAAAAATTATAATAAACTTCTTATATTATTTAGAATATTATTATTTTATTTTTTAAATTATAATTAGTTGGAGGCTTAAAAAAAAATTCTCACTTCGTCATTGAGTGTGGTTTACTATGTATCGAGCAACTAGCAAGATAGAAACTGCCTTACATTATCTAATCGAGTTATGCCCTAAAAAAACGACCTCTATTTGTATTACGTTTTAAATATCTATTTGAATAATTGAACCATGTATTCTAACTGTTTATCGGGAATTCCTTTTCCTATAGGTTGGTGGAACTTGATGATTGGTCTAAAAAGTCACAAAATATTATCCCATCACATATATTTTGATGGCCATGTGTGATTTTACATGCCACAAAAAAAAAAAAGATCCAGTGAAAATTTTGTGAAATTCTAGAGTCTATTTTGTTTTCGTGTATACAAAAATCTTATTTTGCACGACTTTGATATGTCATACTTATTTATGACATTTCACATTTGGTGACTATGATGTACTTGAAGCCAATGCGGAAATATGGATTTGTAAATAAAAGGATCTAAGAATTTATATATACCGACGACTAGAAAGTATTTTCAAACGTTATGAAAAATAACTCTTCAATTTTTTTTAAAATAATAAAGGTTGATATGAGTCGGAATCCGACCAAACCCAACCTTAATTCCACCGATTTAATTAAAACTGTGACTTATTATTTTTTTTATATTATTATTATTAGTATTGTTGTTGTTGTCGATAGTCATTCATTTATATATAAGTAAAACATGAAATTGGAAATGAAAATTATTGTTGGCCTCAAACAATGATATGGCGCTCTCCATATGATTCATTAAGTTATTGGACAATATTAAAAATTGAAATAAAACTGAAAAATAAAATGCCAGGAATTTGTTGTTGTAAGACAATGAAGGGTGTTCATAGTTGCAATTTTTGGACCTTGCTTAAATAGGCTTAGGCTGGTCCAGAATTGCAATTTAGAAAATTTGAACTAAACTTGCACTAAAACAAAACATTAATTATGAAGCAACAGCTACATAAGGTAGCGTGCTAACAAATTCAATATTTGTTCGGTACAAACCCCTGACTGTCATAACATTTAATTTAATAAAAATAAACACTAATATTTTATTGTATTTTAATATCTGAACCGAGACATTTCTTTTTCTCAATTAAGAGGAGAGAGAAGAGATAGAGTCCGGGCATTCAGTAATTTTATTCGATTCAGTATTTGCATTCAAAGTTTAATATTTGTATTCAAAATTTTATGATTTGAAATTATATACAAACATTTGTTTTTATTTGATTAATATTCACAACAAAAACAAAATTATAATATTCGATTTGATATTCGTAAATATTTGATTATATATATATATATATATATATAAATATTCAATTATATATTTAGAAAAAAAAGATTTTGAAAAAATAGTGTAAAGTAAAATAAAGAAAAAGAAGCATTGTTGAGCGTTTATTAGGTAAATGTAAGGGTAAGCAGTATTCAATAATAACCGAACAATTGAGTTGAACTGAACCAAAACGTAAATCTGGTTCGATTATCTTTATCTTCAGTTCAATTTTGATTTTAAATTTTTGATATTTCAACAGTTTTAGAGGACAAAATACCGAATAACCGAAAGCCGAATCGAATTATAAATTAAAGTATATATATAATTCTTATTATATAATTATAGTTTATAATCATAAATATTTATTTATATTTGTAGTTTGTATATGTTTTATTATTTAGAACTCATCCATATTAATCTCATTCGTTTGGTAGTAAATGTTTATTTAGGATAAAGTTAATAAAATTTTAGTTGTTCGATTTTAGATCATATAATTCTTATTATATATAAGTCATTTTTTTAATAGTTTAATAATCATAATTTTGATATTTATTGAGTCATGCTCATAGGTTGTAGTTAAATATATTGATATAGTCTTAAATTATTTAGAATATTATTTTTCATATTTTCTCTATAAGATTTAGAATGAAATACTTGACTACTATTTTAAAATATACTCCAAAAAAATTCAAATAGAATATTTGTATGTTCGCAAATAACTCGATAATCTTTTCGAATAACAAATTAATACTAAATTGAATATTTGAATAGTTTCATAAATACGAATTGAATACAGTGATATTCAATATAAATTGAAGTGCGAAATATCGCCGGGCTACTAGGACTCGTGGCTCGTCACGATTAAGTGGTCCATTTTTAGCATTCTGTTACTTCCAATTTATTACCTGTATTATTCTAGTGAAGTTGATGTGATTTGTAAGCTTAAAGAATGTAGGTAGAGGGTTAAACAAATCCAAGTTTTATTTTTATTTCTTTATATGATTGTGGCTAGAATGAATACTAGTTACCAAATCATAATACATCTCTATTTTATTTATGGTCAATAACTGACAAACATAATGATGTTATTCAATTTATTGATACACATACAATGTTTCTCACATATATTTGAAGGACGATTTTATACATAGTCCTCAAATTTTTTATTATAGTCTCTCATTTAAAAGAATTAACAAAATTAAGAACAAAATATAGGATTTTTGCCCCAATAATCCCTAATTTTAAATTATATAAAATTGAAAATACTAACATAGATGCGATTTTATTTTAATACAAGAATTCATGTACATCCGTCCGCACGGTACGAACGGAGACAAGTATAATTTGTTAAGAAAAGTATTATTTACTTAAATATCATTTATATTGAAGAAAAACATCAAATATTATTTACACTGAAGTAAAGTATCAAAGTCCGCATATACGGACGGATATACATGAGACCACTTCTTCTTCTAATCATATGCCCCATGAAGCTAATCGGTGGCATATGCTTTGAGTGAAGAGAGTTGTGTTTGGCATGAGAATTGACCGTCTTGGCTAACTTAGATTGTAATATCTGATTTGAATGATTTATGCTATCTCTTCTTCCTCTGAAAAAAATTAAATAATGACTATCATCATAGCCCCATTTCTCACGTAATTGTGACTTGTGAGAGATCTGTCCAATTTCAATCCGTGAATTCGTGTTGTACATTACCAGTCAGAAGAAAACAAAAATAGATCCATTAACATAAATAATTAAGTGTTGCGAGTCTTTGTGATCAATAATGGTAATGGTGTATCTATCAAGTGTTGCTGGTCTTTATGTTAGTAGATCTATTGAGGAGCGTTCATATCTTGTAGTTGGTCGTCTGTCTCTCATCTTGATTGCCATCGGTGGATTTAGAGGGTGTTTGGCTGAGCTTATAAGTTTTTTAAAGCATTTATGTTTGCTTAGGAGCTTATAATTTCGTCAAAAATGTTTGACAAAATAAGCTCCTAATTACAATTTTATAATTTGTGAAAATAAGTTCCCAACTTATAAGCTCCCATAAAAATAAGTTGGTCAATCCAAACTTATTTTTTCATACTTATAAGCAATCACGAATTTACCAAAATAACATTATTATAGTTCGTTATTTCCTACACATACACTATCAATTTCATATCTCGTCAATTTTATCTCTCCAACTATGATTTTCTCTGTCTAACTCACGATTCTTTCTCTAGCTTATAAGATCAATTATCCAAACACTTTAACAACTTATAAGCACTTGAGACATTACCTATTATAAGCTCTTGAAATATTTTATAAGCTCTTAGAACTTATAAGCTCTCTAAAATAAACTTAGCCAAACACCCCCTTAGTCTTCTGTGGTTTGGCGTGAAAAGCAAAATCGCAATAGAAAGGATTTATCAGGGGGAAGAGCTTCGGTCTGGCAATGTCTACATGGGTGTGGAACAAATTGTAGAAGGTTATTTGACGGCCAATGATCGTACAAAGGATGATCGTCGACAGAAATACGGATGCAACTTTTATTGGTGAATAAAGGGGCTACAGGGATAGAACCAATAAATTTATTAATATTTTCTTATTATTTAAAATAGAGGGCTATGGTGAATAAAGGGAGCTATGTATAAAATCATTCTTTTATTTAATTTAATTTTCGTGTATGCTAAGAATATAAACTGCTTTTGGGCCATAGTTCAACAGATTTCATCTTGGCCCATGTAAATTGTAATCAACTAATAATCAATCGCTTACTATCTCATTTGTGACCCAACAAAAAAAAAAGAAAAAAAAAGAAAAAGAAAAATATGTTCCACAATTATTTGATGAATACTAAATTGGCACAATTACCTCCATATATACCAATCAAACTTATAAAGTAAGAAAGTGAATATATTCAAACACCACATATACAACAATTTGCACGGTTAAACCATCTAGAGAATGTATTCAACATTCCATGTCAACTTTTACTTGGAATATATATTTTGATGCTCCAAATTGTCACATGCAATGTCCTTTTTATTTACTTTGATCGGAATTTTGCAGCCCCTTTAAATTCACTATTTGTCAGAAAAAAAAGGTCATAGTATTTTATTTGATTAATCTGTGAATTTTTCTTTATAAGTAAATTTGACATCTTTGCTTGATCTCTTGTGATTTTAATATATATCATGACATCATTTTTTTCCATCAAAATCTTATAGAGCAGAAAATAGTAGCCCTAACTAAGAAAGATATAAAATAATTCAGATTCGGTTCCATAATTAATTATAGATGAACATAATTTGAGGGAGGGGAGTCGAGATAGAGTCGAGATATACACGGAGGCGGAGGCTCTTACTAAGATTTATTGGTACAATCAAGATTCCGAAATTAATTATAAATTTAATTTATCCTCTATCACCTTTTTCTTATGATGAATTTTTTTTCACATCCCAACTTGCGCACTAAGAGGATGTTTGGCTGAGCTTATAAGCTGTTGCAAAGTGTTTGACAAAATAAGCTCATAAACAGCTTATAAACTGTGAAAATAAACTCCAACAGCTTATAAGCTTATCTAAAAATAAGTTGGTCAATCCTAACTTATTTTTTCATAAACTTATAAACAATCATGAATTTACCAAAATAACCTTATTATAGTTCGTTATTTCCTACATATACACTGCCAACTTCATCTCTCATCAATTTTATCTCTCTAACTATGATTTTCTTTCTCTAACTCACGATTCTTTTTAGCTTATAAGATCAATTATCCAAACACTTTAACAACTTATAAGCACTTGAGACATTACCTCTTATAAGCTCTTGAAATATCTTATAAGCTCTTTAAAATAAGCTTAGCCAAACACTCACTAAGTCAATCTTATGTGTGGTAGTGATGCGAACTGTAAATAAAACTTGAAAATCGTCTAACATATGCTCGAGTACCTACATAATACATTAGTGATATTCACACTTGAAATATTTGACCTTAATAATACCCCTCCACTATCAACATGACATTCTTAATGGAACTTTTTGTCTATCATGTTATCATATATTTATAAAAAAATACAAGTAATTGCAACAATTTGAGTTTATGATAAAACAAAACATGAAATGGTAAGCTAGGAACATTACCTTTAAATTGGAAAAAGCAACTCCACACCTCCCTTCAAAAATATGCTTTTCACCACAGTCCACAAGCATATCTATTCGTTACTAACAAACCCATAATGAAACAAGATACTTATATTAACTCAAAAGTAAAACCAATAATAAAAAAAAAAGTGTAGTGAACAAAACTCATATGCCAATTTCACAAATAATGTTACCTCTCACCACTCTCTCTCTCCCCACCTTCTTCCTCTTCACCTCCATCCACGCCCACGTATTCATCTATGGCGGCTGCTCCCAAGACAAATACCCCCCAAACTCACCCTACGAAGCCAACAAAAACTCCTTCCTCTCATCCGCCGCCTCCTCCTCCTCCCTAATCCTCTACCACGACTTCACCCTCAGCAACGACACCACCCCCGACGCTGCTGCCGTCTACGGCCTGTACCAGTGCCGCGGGGACCTCGGGCCCCGCGACTGCGTGGCATGCGTGGTCGGCGCGATCAACCAGATCGTGGTGCTGTGCCCCGAGACCTATGGCGCCAGCCTACAGCTCGACGCCTGCTTCATGAGGTACGAGCGCGCCGATTTCCTGGGGAAATTGGATACCGGATTGAGGTACCGCAAATGCGTTGGCGGCGGCGGTAATGTGGATGCGGAGTTTTTGAGACGGAGGGACGACGTGCTGGCGGATTTGGCGGGGGCGGCGGGGTTCCGGTTGAGCGCCACGGGGCCGGTGGAGGGGTACGCGCAGTGTCTGGGGGATCTGGCGGCGGCGGACTGCGCGGCGTGCCTGGCTGAGGCGGTGGCAAAGGTGAAGGAGCTGTGTGGAGCGGCGGCGGCGGGGGATGTGTTTTTGGCGCAGTGTTATGTTCGGTATTGGGAGTCAGGCTACTATGATTCTTCTTCTTCAGGTATTTTATTTTCATTTTTAATATTTATATATATGCATATATATATATATTATTTTTTATTTTTTTTCAAATTTTAGGTTGGAGAAGTATCATCTCGTTTGTATTTGCATGTGTTAGCACATTTGCGTTTAGTCAATATAAAATGCATGATTGATTCCATTTTTATTAGGAAATGTTAAACTTTGCTTTTACATAGAAGAGTCACCGTTTGGATATGTCTAAAGAGAATTAATTTACTTTATTTATTTTGTTAGAAAATGAAGCTGCGACAGAGGCTAAAATACTATATATCCAAGCTTTCCTCCTAATTTTTCCACGTTGTTTATAAGTGCTTGGACTAATTTTAGACGATAATATGCAAATACTGATTAACTATGATATTTCTTTCTTTAGATTAATATATACGTAATAACTCTATCAGTTGAAACAAGATATATGAGAAATCTAAAACATAAAAATAAGCTGTAAATTACTGAATTTGTATCATTCTTAAAGTATTTATCCGTTTGTGTTAACCAACAGAATAAAATCTAAGTTTAAAATAAAAAAAGAAAATAGGACTATCAAGTCTTTCAGAGAGAAATGTAATATTAAAATGGTGCAAATTCATCTAAAACCGGTGGAAAATCGATACCATAGTACAAATATTACTAATTAACTCTGCATTATATCGGGTATTAATGATAGTGAAATGTCAAATGTTATAATTATATAACATAGAATGAAGAAATGGAACTCGAAGAAATCACATGAGGGGCAAAATTGACATGCGCTCGGCAAGTCATCTCGTCTAGATGAGAGAAAAACGAATTTTAAAATGATCGGTGATGTATAGAATAATACAAAAAGACAAAGGAAGATGAATGTAAATTTTAACTAAAATAAATAAAGTGAGATCCAAAGTTTATTTGAGATAGAAACAAGTTGAGCCCTCCAATGGCATGTTTATATTCTAATGGAGATAATTGCGACAATATCACATCTTCTTCATAAAAATTTAAATTAAAGCTTGCATTAAATTCGCACTTTATATGCTTTTCCTTCAATTATATTTTTGCAGCCATTTCTGTAATCTTATCTTGAACAATGTTTTATTCCCCTATCGTGAAAGTCGGAATCTTATGTTTCGATTGCGTATTTTGTTTAACAAAAGTTATTTGTATAATTGTCATAACCAACATTTTTGGTTTTTTATAATTTATATGGATAAGTATAGTTTCTGTCTCCAATTTTTATGATATTCAAAAAATGTTTTAATTTAAATTAATATATTTAATTCACTATGTTTAATAAAATGTCTTTAAATTACAAAAGTCAAGGACATTTTTTAAAATATATCAGGATATTTTTCCAAATCTCATCAAATTTTGGGACATGTAAATATATGAACTTAAATAGAGGATAATTTTTAAATTATCGTGAAAATTGGGACACAAAACTGTACTTATTCATTTTCAAAATCTTGTCAAATTAGGGGCATTTAAATATGTGAATTTAAATTGAAAATATTTTTCAAAATATTCTAAAAATTTGGAATACAAATTGTACTTATTCTTAATTTATAAATCTGCTTGAATTTGGTGGTATTTGTTTGCAATACTTTATAATTATTAAATAAGGTAAAACATTTGTGTTTTGCATAATATACAGATTCCTTTAACGGAGATGATGTCGGAAAAACAGTGTCCATAATCGTCGGCGTAGTGGCCGGAGTCGCGGTTCTGATTGTATTTTTATCATTGTGCAGAAAAGCCCTTGGTAAATATCTTATTTACTTCTTAATACCCTTAGTTGCGAACTCTCTATAAGTATATATGTGATAACAATTGCTAGTATTGAAAAAATACAGGTTGAATTCGGAAAAGCATATATTTGGGAGAAATCGAAAGATTCTGGGACTGGACAAGGCCTATATATATAGCAGAAACCCATGTATCGGAAAATGAAGAATCTATTCCAATTGTAGGTTTAAATTTAATTAGTCGCATCTAGTGATGACAATTGATCCGATTTGGACCAGATCTTGTTAGCCAGATTCAAATCCAATTTTTTTTTGCTTGAATTTAGATCCGTTCTAGATCTATTGGGTCCAAAAAAGATAGATCCAGATCCAGATCCATAAGATTCATATGGTTCTGGGTCTAGACCCGAAGCCACAGGTTTTCTTTTCTAAAATAATTCTTAAATCAACTATAATTCACATTAACAACACAATAATAATCTAAATACATAATAATACCATAATAATTATTTATAATTTCTACAATCATCACTATACAAGAAGATGTTAGTTATAAATTTACTTTTGCTTTCATGATAGCAAACAATATTGCAATAGGAATAGAAGAAGTAGCACACATATCTTAGCAAATAGACCACTCATATACAAAATTTTCTCAAATATACGATATAATTTTCTAATGTTATTGACCTATCATAACCCAGTTTATTCAACTTCAATTAAAAAGAAAAATAATATAATATATTTACAAATAAAAAAAATTATAAATACATATAGATTATATGGATCCACGGACCGGATCTGGATCTCAGAAATCAAGATCCAGATCTGAATCTGAGAAATCAAGATCTGGATTTCAAATGAATGGTTTGGATCAGGTCCAGATCCGTTGGATCCTATTTTTTGTAGATTCAGATCCAAAAAAATGGATCTGGATCTATAGATCTAGACCGGATCCAGGATTCACTGTCATCCCTAGTCACATCCATTATGTCTATACCACTAACGCTATACAATTTTATTTCTTTGTTTTATTTCGGATTATTCTTTTTTGTGAATATTCTTAACTTTTTTTTATAATCCAAATTGATATTATTTGTGATGGTAATAATAGAGACGAGATTTCAATTACATGAGTTTAGTTAGAGGATTGATCGATCTTAATTTCGTAAGGGAAATAAATGCGCAAGAACACCAAAGATTTACGTGGTTCGATCTATGAATAAGATCTACGTCCACGGGGCAAGAGAGAGAATATGTGTATTGAGAGTGTAAGAAGCAATTACAAAGAGGGTGAATGAATCTATGTCGTCTAATCTAGCCTCTATTTATACACAATGTATTGACCTAGATCTCGAATCCGAAGTCTTCTCTAACTAGGATTCGAGATCCTATCCTCTTGAATTAGGATTCTTTTAGATACGGCCGAGCTTTCTGCGTTCCCACCGCTTCGAGGAGTCTTCATGGGCCGAACTTGTCCAGGCCGAGCTTGATGTCAGGTTTACTTGTATTGGGCCTGATGCTTGGGCCTGGTAGTTGGGCCGTATCCTATCACAACCCCCCCCAAAAAGACGCAGAAAACGAGGTCATCTTTGGATTGGGGTTGTTGTGACAAGCGGGTTTGGTACGATCTTACACATTCTTTTCATTGTCGACTTTTGTGTGTCAATGCTTTTGACGTCGTATATCGAATCTTTGTCTTGCAGACGCGTCCGCCGAGGTCTTTTGTTGTTTGTATCTCCGGCGAGGTGTCACGGCTTTTGCACCGGCGTCATGTCGAGGTCTTCGATCGCTTCACCTAACGAGGCGTTATGCCGAGGTCTTACGACCGCTTCACCTAACGAGGCGTTAAGTCGCGGTCTCTGACCGCTCACCCGACGAGGCGTTATGCCGAGGTCTTCGACTGGTTTCACCGACGGGACGGAGCGGATCGGAAAAGGCGAGCCAATCCCTAGAAAATCGAATTGAGCACTCATCTATGCTAATCCTACCTCTACCTCGTCCTCGGTCAATATTACGGGCCCGGCCGAGCGACCTCGGTCACTGACGAAGCGACTCTGCGAGCTCGGCCTCGGCCACTTGATGACGCCCGGTCTCGACGCATGGAGGTCCACGACGCTCAAGGGCAATAGCACGCCTCTCTTGCGCGCCACTCCGGATCGTCATAATGTGGTTCATTTATTCTAGGCGAAGCTCCGTGAGAAGAAGAGCCTCTGCATCCGTCAAGTATTTCGCCGAGTGTGGTTGTCGGCGATGATCAGATATGCTCCCGAGCCTTTTAATTCAGCAGATCGCTCCGTGGTGCCGGAGGTCCGACCATATTCGCGCTGCACTCGAACAACGGGCAGCCTCGACAACCTCGCTTCAACCTCCGGATCGTATCCCACCATTTCGTGGATAACCTCCTCGTACTCGGCATGCTCCTCGGCTATCACCTCGCCTTCTCCTGGCGACCTCGAACGCCTCCTCCATTCAAAAGGCGAGCACGGAGCTCGTCACGGCTCTCCTGGCGGCTTATGCTGACATCGGACTCACCATGCGTGGCCAAGCCGCCTTTATATGGAGGAGTTCGACCTCTTTCAACTCAAGAGCCCGCGATAGGTCTTCGATTCGGTTCAACCAAGGAGAAGCATCAAGCATTTCAGAGACAATCGAATAAAAAGATAAGTTTCTTAACATAAACTTGTCATTTTATTAACATGCCCTTAGCAAAATCGACACATTTACATTCAAAAAAAAAAAGGTGAAAAAGATGCAGGGATCAACCGACCCTCCGGAAGCTTCGCCATGTCCACGTTCGCCGCCTCCAAGCTCGGATAGCCTCACCCGGCCTCTTGGGAACTACGGAGTCTCGACGCCCGAGCGTCACCGCCTCCAAACCCTTTGCATGATCAGCCAATAAAGCCTCGGTCGGGATCCCGATCCACGGACAAAGCGCGCATGCACTCGCGGACAAAACAACGGAGGAAGAGGCGAGGCTGCGCAGCACGGAAGCTCCTTCAGCCGCGGACGAGCACATCAAAGTAGTCCGTCTCAGGGCGGCATCCTCGGTCTCCTCGCACCCATACTTGCTTTGTCCAGATCGGGTAGTCCTCGGCGACCTCTTCGATTGCGCCCGAGACGCGCGCTTGTTAAGCACATCACCGCGCCCGAGACCATCCCGAGAAGCTCGCCGACAGAACAGCCTCTCCGCGAAGGCGCGAAGCGTTTCTCCCTGAGAGCTCGCCATGTCCGCCTCCCGACGGCGAACCTGTTCCACCTCAGCCTTCATCGAGGCAACCTCGGCCCTAGCCGCCTCGGCCCTGCCGCCTCACCACAACCGCCTCCGCCGACCGCCCTAGCCACGCCTCAATGGCCGCCGATCCGCCGCTTCGCTTGACGAGGTCCGGATCTTAGCCTCGGCCTCGGACATTTCTTGAGCAAGGAGGTATTCGACCTCCACCTCCCGAGCATACCGGCCACCTCACAACCGCGAACGGCGCGCTTCAAGTAATCCGATATAAGATCGGATACTCTCGACACCTCGGCCGCCACGTCCTCGACCCCTATACAAAATATACATCAGTCGGAAGAACACAATTTGGTTACTACGCACAAAGTATAAGGACAAGTACATTACCTCGGAAAGAGACGGCGCCGACTTGGAACCGATGATCTCGACTCTACCTCGGCAACCGAGGACTCATGGATTACATCCTTCCGCCTCTTCAAGCGCTTGAGTGGCTGCGGCGAAGGGGATCTCAAGGCCCCACGGTCATTTCGGGCATGTCCTCGAAATCCTTCAAGTCGGAGACCTCGGCTCGCCACGAGAGATCGGTTCGCCACAGAGATCGGCTCCTTCCTTTCTTCTTCCTTTCCTTCACGCAGTTCACTACAAGGAAATACATGGGTCAAGATCAACACGTAACTCATGAAATAAAGAAAAAAAGAGGAGAAGAGGCCTCACCTTCACCGACTCCACCCGAGGTAGGATCATAAGGGCTAAGCCCCGCCTCGCAAGCTCGGCCTCGAGAAGACCTCGTCAACAAGGCCAATTTTGTCCAGCCTCCTCCAAGTCACCAAGCCCTTGTCGACATACATCGGCGATCTTATCGATCGCCATGGAACTCCATATGTCCTCAAACCGGCGGAAGAAGAACCTTACGCGGTTGAGATCTTTGATTTAATCTTGGCTTTGAGTTCCTACGGGGTGATAGATAATACCACCCCGAACCGCCCTTCAATTGCAAAAGCGAAGGACGAGCCCCAAGGTAAAGGAAAATTATGCTATAGGCATAGACACACATAGGCGCTCGTATGCGGAATGAGTTCGGCGAGAGTTGGGCGAGATAGGCGAACATCTCTTGGAACTCAACATATACATAAGGGTAAGGAAGACGAAGACCAGCCTTGAGGCCGCCCTCGACACTAAGAATAAAACCGTCCGGAGGGGCACAAGCCCTATCCTCCGGACGGGGGGCAACTAGCTCAATACTAGAGGGAATACTATATTGAAAACATATATCCCTAATGTCAGAAATACTTAGGATTGAAGAAAAAGAAGACACTTTACCGCAATCCCCCACTGAGGGGAATCGCAGACTACACTCAGAAAGAGGCATATGAATGCGAGTAAAAACAGGCAGAGACACTAAATCAGACGGGGAAACAGACACGATTTGACGCTCAGGCGACTTGTTATGAGAAGAAGTAGCCATTACTTACTTTTGTTTATCGAAGAACAAGACAGAAGCTTCAAATCGTCAATGGCGCGGAATAAAGTGTTTCTCACAGACGGCGCCAGTGATCGATCTTAATTTCGTAAGGGAAATAAATGCGCAAGAACACCAAAGATTTACGTGGTTCGATCTATGAATAAGATCTCGTCCACGGGCAGAGAGAGAATATGTGTATTGAGAGTGTAAGAAGCAATTACAAAGAGGGTGAATGAATCTATGTCGTCTAATCTAGCCTCTATTTATACACAATGTATTGACCTAGATCTCGAATCCAAGTCTTCTCTAACTAGGATTCGAGATCCTATCCCTCTCGAATTAGGATTCTTTTAGATATGGTGAGCTTTCTGCGTTCCCACCGAGGGAGTCTTCATGGGCGAACTTGTCCAGCCGAGCTTGATGTCGTTTACTTGTATTGGGCCCGATGCTTGGGCGCAGTAGTTGGGCCGTATCCTATCAAGGATCAATATGATGTATGCAAAACTTTTAAATATGTAAAGAAATGCAAAAATAATTAAGAAAATTATAGATTTACGATTAACGGTATTGTAATATTATTGTATTTTTCTCATATTTAGTAAAAATTGTATATGAATATTAATAAGGTTCGGATAGGTTCTATTTGGTCCTACACAAAACACTTGACGTGTTGAAAGTTTTCTTCTTCCTTTCATATTTTACTCGAGCAAAACTGGATTTGCTCTAGCTCTTGGTTGGCTCCGGGTATTCAAAGAACGGACCTTATTATCGTGTGACGGCAGAAATGAGGGATATAATTTAATTATGGTGAAGCTGTAGTACAAATTTCCTACTTATTACAAATTTTATCAATATAAAAAAATAAAAAATAAATCGGGGGAGTCGAGCCTCCCAATTATGGTTGTGTATGTCCGCTATTGTATGTAGAACCAGCAAAATGGGCCTGAGACGATGGGTCAGACCGGGGTACTCGGGATTTTGGTTAGATTAGACTTCAAAATAAGAGTCCCAAAAAAATCGGACCTAAAAAGTCTGTCCGAAAAAAAAACCCTGACCGATCGGGTTTCAGGCCAAAAAAGCCTAGGGTTTTTGGGCTAAAATGCTCGCCCCATAATTTATGTTCTTATTACCTACTAATTATTTGTTTTTCTCTTTAATTTTTTGTCTTTATTCTTATATTTCTCTTTAATTATTTTTTTAAGTTATTTATTGTTAAATTTTAGATGATTGATTACTTTAGATTATGACTTAGGTGCTTTAATCTATTTTTTATTGTATTCTCCTCCGTCAAATTAATTGGCACATTTTGCCAAATTGGTCGTGTCTCACCAATTGCACATGCCAAAAATGGTAAAGATTAAACTCCTTAATCTATTTCTTCTCTCTCTTCATTCACGTCTCTCGAGATTCTACCCCCTCTCTCTCTCCAATTCTATTTCTCTCTCCTGCTTTATTAGCATTAAATCATGTGGGACCAACATCATTAAACCCCTTAACCCATTTTTTCTTAATATTTGTGCAAAAAGTGTTGTGCCAATTGGGCTGGGACGTAGGGAGTAGTATATAACTTTGAACATTTAAATTTGTTATTGTTGATGTTTAATTACTAGTTTCTAGACTTAAATTGTTATTTTACATAGTTATTTTTTTAAAATTAAATATTTAATTTTATAGGTTTAAAAAAAAATTGAAAAAATTGAGCGGGCTTAGCCCGACTGGGGTTGGGCTGCGCTTCATATTTAACAGTCCGGAAATGTTCGGTCCAACCCGACCCCAGAAAAGTATAAAAGCCCGATAGACCGGCCCGGCCCGGGTAGCAACTTTTGCCACCTCCAACTACAAGTATCTAGCAAATCTTTAAAGATAAGGAAATAAGTTATTAGTTATTTACACTACAACTCGTGTGAATCTAATAAGCTGAAACATGGATGAGCTGGCAATTCGTTGAGCTTAACTTAGAGGGTGTTTGGCTGAGCTTATAAGCTCTCAAAAACAGCTTATAAGCTCAGCCAAACACCCTCTTAGTTACTCCAATAAATAAACGGGCTTCTTCATTTTACTTAACTGCAGTATAAATGAAAACTGACAGGCCAACCTCCCAACGTTTAGGGGACGGTTGGTATGCGAGAATGGATGGGAATGGAATGGTGATTCTGCGTCCATTCCATTCAGATGGTTGGTAAGATTTTACGTCAGAATCACCATTCCGAAGGAATGCTTATTACCATGAACATGGGATTAGTCATTCCTCCTCCCCATGGTATTAGCTATTCCCATGAATATGGGATTAGCCAAAATTATTTATTTATTATGAAAATTATTTTATTTATTTTTATCTAGTAAAATTAATAATAATAAAATAATAATAATATTTATGATAATAAATAAATAGTAGTTATTAATAATAAATAATTTAATATAATAATAGTGATAAAAATATAGTTATTAATAATATTAACATAATAAATAACAATAAATACAATAAATAATTATATTAAAATAAAAATATTATTGATAAACATATTAAAATAATAATATTATTGATAATAATAATAATAATAATAATAATAATAATAATAATAATAAATACTATTAGAAATTAATAATAATATTGACATAAAAATAATAATTAATACCAATAAAGATTATATTAAAATATTATTATTAATTAATTTATCATGATAATAAATAAATAGTAGTTATTAATAATAAATAATTATAATATAATAATAGTGATAAAAATTATAGTAATTAATATTATTAACATAATAAATAAAATTAATACAATAAATAATTATATTAAAATAATATATAAAATGATAATAATAATAATAATGATAATAATAAATACTAGTAACAATAATATTAATAATATTCCTAAGTAATAATATTAAAATAATAGTCCTAAGTAATTATATTAGAGTAATATTATTATTAATATTAATTAATTAATAATAATAGTAATAATATTCCTAACTAATAATAATTATTATTATTATTAATTAGTAATAATAATTAATTATTATTATGGATATTATTATTATTATTAATTAGTATTAATAGTATTCCTAAATATTAATACTAATTATTATTATTATTATTATTATTATTATTATTATTATTATTATTATTACGATAATAATAACATAAATTATAAAATCATAATTATTTTATTTGTTTTATTTCATTCCTATTCGCTCATTCCTCATACATACCAAGTATAGGAATCACATATTTCATTCCATTCCATTCCTATCATCATTCCATTCCAAAGTTCATTTCATTCCTATCCAATTTCATTCTGCACGTCCACACCTTAGAGATTTAAAATAAGAACCCCAGATAAATTTAAATCTAGGGATATTCATAATTATGATTAAATGATTTAAAAATTGAGGTTTTATAATAATTTCTTTTAACGGGTACATATCAAATTCCAACTGAGTTGAGAATTGAGAAGGAAGCATAACTAAATGGTTAATTGGGACTCCATTTAAAAAAATATGCTATTGGGACAAAGGATCTAAAATGGACTTTGCTACTTTGTGAAGCTGAGTCCAAACAATTAAAATCTATAATTTCTCCTTTTCTCTTTCTTGTTCTTTTTCTTTTTTGTTTTAAGGGGAATAAATTTACATATTATTAATGCACTTGTGTTCAGAGGCTAAGAACCGATCACATACGGGTCAAAATCCAAAATTAACTCATGATAGAGTTTGTGTAATTCAAATATATGAACTTGTAAATTAATATAAAGACTATGAAAATTACAATCCTTTAAAATATCATTACCTTGCTAAACTATTAGTTTTAATTAACATGCGAATTATTAAGCCTATAAATCTGTTCAACAACAATAAAATATTGAACCATAAAAGTAGAGAAAAATATTTATATGCCTCAAAATTGTTATCTTATATCCTTGGCGGGTGACAAAACTTGTATCAATTCAGGTGATTGACATTATTTACTTAATTAAACAATATAGTTACTGCTCATCAATTTTCTACTATCTCTCTAAAGGATTTGCAATATTTTCCAGAACCTCAATTAAATAAACCCTGTTAAAATTACGTAATTAAGGGAGCTCTTAAAAAATTACGTAATTAAACCAAATCCAGATCAAACGTACTAACTATTTTTTGAGATATTTATAACCGTACTAACTAATTAAATAGCGCTTGAAATAAACTTAAACTTGCTTCTTTTTATTTTTATTTTACTCGCGCTCAAATTTATATATATATATAGAGGAGGGATCAAATAGTACCTGGGCCAGAGATAGTATGTAGTACTCAATCTCATCCACTCATCTCATAAATCCAATGGTTCAGATTTTTTCGGACTTTTTAAGCTTAATTTCGCTGATTTTTGCTTCATTAAGAGTAGATTAGTAATTTGATTTGTTATGTAATTGCGAAAAACAAATAATGCATTTAATTGAACTGGATAATGCATTGAAATGAACAAAAAATACATGCAGTTGAACAGAATAATGCATGTGATTGGAAGCTCGCGCCTAGCTCATGGCGCGCCAAAGATGCGCTCGAGACAAGCGGCGGGCGTGCCCAGCGCTTCGTCTTTCGCAGCGTCGCTCCGGCACTCGTTCGCGCGTCCATTGGCCTGCATTTTTACGTTTTGTTAAATGCATGAACATATTTTGTTAAATGCATGGACATGTTTTGATCAATGCATGAACGTGCTAAGTTAAATGCATGTTTCTGTTTCGTGAGAACATGCATTTTCATGTTTTGTTCAATGCAGTTTCATGTTTTGTTCAATGCATTTTTATGGTTTTCGACACCAAATCTCTCATCCATCCTTCTCTAACAATTACGTCGTCTCTTTCACTGATTATCGGCGAATTCGCCGTGAACCACCGTCATAACCACCATATTTCTCGATTCTTCAATCATCTATCAAATTCATCTTCTATTTTTTCTTAAAATTCATCAATTTTGTTCATCAATTTTTCTTCTTTTTTATTTCTTTCAAAATTTGTTGCTTGTAGTTGTTTGTGTATCTTGTTGCTGCTGTTCGCCGGAGTTGCCGCCGTCACCGCCGGCGTCGTCCGTCTCCGGTGCCGCCGCCGTCATCTCCGGCGTCGTCCGCTGCCGTCAAAGAGGAGAAGAAGACTGATTTGTTTCATCCCATTTTGCCCTTTGCGAAAATTAAAAAGAAAAAGAAAAGAAAAGGAGCTGCCACGTGTCAGCTTGTGGTGTGGCCACGTGTTCAAAATGTGTGGTCTAGATTGAGTACTACATACTATCGGGGATCGGATCTCTGAAGATTATATATAACCCAATATATATATATATATATATAGGATGGATCGGGTATGAATGAAATTATTTTAAAAAAATAAGAATAAGTCTAAGCAATTAATTTTAATAAATCAATGGACAATATTAATTTACGTTGTGTTATAGTACATTACTATATGTTATACTTTAATTTCGCAGGATTTATTTAGATGTTATATTAGTAATTTGTTTTATGTTAAAAACGGTTATTTCCTTGATTTTAGGGATTTGCTATGATATATCTTGTAATTTCTTATTTTAGATAGATTATATTTTGTTGGTTGCACGTGTATAATAAATTCGTAGCGTTTGTTGTACAACAATAAATTTTGTTGTGTGATGTGTAATATGTGTCATATATTTATTAAATATGTGCATTGTTTGTATTACATATGTGCTACAGAAAATGTAGATAGTGCAAACAATATATTATGATGCGTAATGTGTAATGTGTTCCACATATTAATTAAATATGTGTTATAGAATAGTTAGTTTGTGCAACATATATTGAACAAATTATAAAATCTAGAGTTGAAAAATATCGAGAGTGATGAGATTTACGTCTTTTGTTGCAGAGAAAATATTTTTTTTAATACCAAATTTACCCTTATTCAAATTATTTAATAAAATAAATCTAAAACCATTAACTAAATTCCTTTGAATCTAAACCGTTGATACATGTTAGATGTGTGGATGTGATATATTCTTATTTCTTACACTTATAGGCATTCTCACCAGAATCACCCCTATATATAGGGGTGTGTTATTATAAAAACCTTTGTTATCCTACAAACATGAGAACAATGCATTCTCCTTGAAAATTACTGCACTAAACAAAAATGTTTGAATTTTCGCTCCTCATGGGATTCAAACCAGCGGGTGGTGCACAATGCACTCTTCCAACAAAGTGATGCATCACCGTTGATCTTTGCAATCTAATGGCTGAAAATGGTTCTCACGTTCTCACTTTAAATAAGATTTTTATTTGAAAATACTCATATATATATATGCAGTTAAATTTCTATTCCTATTACTTTCTTCAATTCACTTTTTTCTGAAAAAAGAACACTAACAACTCACATGCAGTTAAATTTCATTCCCTCTCAATTCACACATGAATAATGAACATTCACTTACTTTCTTCAATTCTGTAAGAGCAAATGCAACACAAATTGCCGTTTTTTAAGTTTCCGATCGATCAATGTGTTTTAGTGGTTTTAGTTTGAATTGTTGGAGCTTTCTCTCCAACGTACTGATTGAATAGAAATTTTCCAATGCTAGTATATGAATGCTGTTGTTCTTCAAAAAAAAGTATACAAGAAAAAGTAGCATTGTTCTTTAAAAATAAGCTACAATATGATCAAGTAATTAAGCGTACAACTAACGTTAGATGATTAGATGATATTATTGACTTGGTTAACATGATTAAAAGTTTTCTTATAGATAGACATCTCTTATTGCAGGGCAAACTGCTATTCCCGATAAATTTGTGGTTAGAACTCCCATTTTCTTTCTATAATTTCGTTAGAGCAAACACAACGCGAAGTGTCGATCATCGATTTGTAAGTTCCTGACCAATCAATGTGTTTTAGTTATTTCAGTTTGAATAGTTGGAGCTTTCTCTCCACTACATCGATTTGAATAGGATTTTTCTAGTAGCTAGCAGGCAAATGTGGTTGCTCTTCCAAAAAAGTATATCAGAAAAAGTAGTGTTCATCCCTACCAATTTGTTGTTAGAGCTCTCTAACTCTTTCGTTTTTAGTTTGAATAGTATTGTTTTGGAGAAGAGAACATTTGTCAAGTTGAATGTAGTATTAGATATTTTGGATAGATCACTAGAAATTAATTTAAGAAATCTATGAGGCAGTGTTATGTTGCATTCACTTTTTCCTATACTTGTTCTAAAAGTCAGAGATGGAATGAAGCAAAATACATACAATTCTAATAGAAACCTTAATTGCTTCATATATACGAGCTTCAAAAAAATGCTACAATCCGATAGTTTGAATTGCCGGAGCATGTGAAATTTTCAGTA
The DNA here is from genome assembly GCA_036937905.1 of Salvia rosmarinus. NCBI lineage: Eukaryota > Viridiplantae > Streptophyta > Magnoliopsida > Lamiales > Lamiaceae > Salvia > Salvia rosmarinus. Next base: position 12,366,811 of record CM072813.1, on the reverse strand, counting down.
ATTGAATGCGGTTGTTCTTCAAAAAAAATAAACCGATCATCAATTCACACACGAAAAACACGATAAATGAACACTCATTTACTTTCTGTAATTTCATAAGAGATAACACAAATTGCCTATCATCGACAGCTGATTTGTAAGTTCCCTGTCTATCAGTTTTTATAGTTGTTTTAGTTTGAATTGTCGGAGCATGTGAAATTTTCAGTAGTTGAATGCGGTTGTTCTTCAAAAAAAAATCATCAATGTGTTTTAGTTATTATAGTTTGAATAATTGTTATTTTAATTCTTCAACTATTTCAATTTTATAAACAAAATATAAAGTTAGAGCAAATACCGATCATTGATTCCCAATTTGCAAGTTCGGATCATCAATGTGTTTTAGTTGTTTTAGTCGGAGCTTTCTCTCCAATGCGCCGATTTGAATAAGATTTTTCTATGTGAATGCGGTTGTTCTTAAAAAAAAATATACTAGAAAAAATAGTGTTGTTCTTCAAAAAATTGCTACATAGTGTTGTGTTTACATTGTGCTATACTTGTTCTAAAAGTTAGACATGAAATGGTACGAGTTGATATTTTATGATAAAAGTTTGCTATCTAATTTTTTTTGCAGCAATATGTCGCGTCGATTAACATGCTTGGAGACAATGGAGGCTGCGATTACTTTTTCCACATTATATCTTGAGATCATGATCCACGTCATGCATGGTCATCATGTTGAACTTACTACTGCATCAAACTGCCGAAGTAGGCGTATGGGTCATCATAGGCCCATCTATCCAGGTGAAGGGTTGATGTTCCGATGCTGTTTGAATTTGGTTGCGGCCATGACTATTTTTGGAGTATATGTTTTTAGGGTAACAACATGCGTCCGTGGATGTTAGTACTGCATTTCTTCTATTGTTCGCTCAGAGGTTACTGTGCGACATTGGAATTCCTTGGAGTTGCAATTGGATATGGAGAGAGATGGATTCCGTCTGACCTATTCCCCATCGTCGAGGCGGGGGTCGTTTTTTTTGGGGAACTGTTTGGAGTGTATGTTGATATTTATGATAAAAAGCCTACTTTGTAATTTATTTGAAACAATATGCCGTATCAGTTAATACCCTTGGAGACAGTGGAGGTTGTGATTGCTATTTTCATATTTTATCTGAAGTTGGAGCCGGTAAAATGGGCACGACCTGATGGACCGGCCTACCCGGGGTACTTGAGGCTTATGCTAGGTTGGACTTCAAAATAAGAGGCCCGAAAAAAACTTGGCCTAAAAAGAATGCCCGAAAGAAATCCCGAGTCGATCGGGCATCGGGCCAAAAAAGCCTAGGGTTTCCGGCTAAAAAGCTCACCCAATAAAATATATTTTTATTACCTACTATTTTTTTTGTTTCTCTTTATTTCTTTGTCTTTCTTTTTATCTTTCTCTTTAAGTCTCTTTTTAAGTTTTTTATTGTTTTATTTATTGCTTTAGATTATGACTCTGGTGCTTTAATCTAATTTTTATTGTAGTAGCAGATAGTTTTAAACTTTTAATTTTTTTTATTGTTGATGTTAAATTACTTTCTAGACATAAATTGGTATTTTACATAATTATTTTTTTTACAATTAAATGTGTTTTTGAGAAGGCTTAGCCCGCTCGCTTGGGTTGGGCTGGACTTTGTATTTAGAAGCCCGTGAATTTTTAGCCCGACCCCAAAAAGTGTAAAAGCTTGATAGGCTAGAGTACATGATCCACACCATGCATGGTCATGCTTATTGCTATCATTAGATGATATTATTGACTTGGTTAACTTGATTAAGAGTTTTCTTATAGACAAATATCTCTTATTGTGGGCAAACTGCTATTCCGATAAATTTGTGGTTAGAGCTCCTACGTTCTTTCTGTAATTTCTTTAGAGCAAACGCAACGCAAAGTGCCGATCATCGACAACTGATTTGTAAGTTCCCTGTCTATCAGTTTTTATAGTTGTTTTAGTTTGAATTGTCGGAGCATGTGAAATTTTCAGTAGTTGAATGCGGTTGTTCTTAAAAAAAATATACCGATCATCAATTCCCGATTTGTAAGTTCTAGATCATCAATGTGATTTTGTTATTTTAGTTTGAATAGTCGTTATTTTAATTCTTCAACTATTTCAATTTTATAAAAAAAATATAAAGTTAGAGCAAGTACCGATCGTTAGAGCAAGTACCGATCATTGATTCCCAATTTCTAAGTTTCGGATCATCAATGTGTTTTGGTTTTATTAGTCGGAGCTTTCTCTCCAATGCGCCGATTTAAATAAGATTTTTCTACTTGAATACGGTTGTTCTTCAAAAAAAATACACTAGAAAAAATAGTGTTGTTCTTAAAAAAAATGCTACATTGTGCTGCTTTTACTTTGTGCTATACTTGTTCTAAAAGTTAGACATGAAATGGTACGAGTTGATATTTATGATAAAAGTTTGCTATCTAATTTTTTTTGCAGCAATATGCCGCGTCGATTAACATGCTTGGAGATAATGGAGGCTGCGATTACTTTTTCCACACTATATCTGGAGATCATGATCCACGTCGTGCATGGTCATCATGTTGAACCTACTGCTGCATCAAACTGCCGAAGTAGGCGTATGGGTCATCATAGGCCCATCTATCCAGGTGAAGGGTTGATGTTCCTGTGCTGTATGAATTTGGTTGCAGCAATGGCTATTTTTGGAGTATTTGTTTTTATGGTAACAACATGCGTCCGTGGATGTTAGTACTGCATTTCTTCTATTGTTCGCTCACAGGTTACTGTACAACATTGGAATTCCTTGGAGTTGCAATTGGATATGGAGAGAGAAGGATTCCGTCTGATCTATTCCCCATCGTCGAGGCTGGGGTCGTTCTTTTGGGGATCTGTTTGGAGTGTATGTTGATATTTATAATAAAAGAGCCTACTTTGTAATTTATTTGAAACAATATGCCGTAGCAGTAAATACCCTTGGAGACAATGGAGGTTGTGATTGCTATTTTCACATTTTATCTGAAGTTGGAGCCGGTAAAATGGGCATGACCTGATGGACCGGCCGACCCGGGGTACTTGAGGCTTATGCTAGGTTGGACTTCAAAATAAGAGGTCCAAAAAAAACTTGGCCTAAAAAGAATGCCCGAAAGAAATCCCGAGTCGACCGGGCATCGGGCCAAAAAAGCCTAGGGTTTCCGGCAAAAAAGCTCACCCAATAAAATATATTTTTATTACCTACTATTTTTTTTGTTTCTCTTTATTTCTTTGTCTTTATTTTTATCTTTTTCTTTAATACTCTTTTTAAGTTTTTTATTGTTTTATTTATTGCTTTAGATTATGACTCTGGTGCTTTAATCTAATTTTTATTGTAGTAGCAGATAGTTTTAAACTTAATTTTTTTTATTGTTAATGTTAAATTACTTTCAAGACATAAATTGGTATTTTACATAATTATTGTTTTTCAATTAAATGTGTTTTTGAGAAGGCTTAGCCCGCCCTCTTGGGTTGGGCTGGACTTTGTATTTAGAAGCCCGTGAATTTTTAGCCCGACCCCAAAAAAGTGTAAAAGCTTGATGGGCTAGAGTACATGATCCACACCATGCATGGTCATGCTTATTGCTATCATTAGATGATATTATTGACTTGGTTAACTTGATTAAGAGTTTTCTTATAGACAAATATCTCTTATTGTGGGCAAACTTCTATTCCCGATAAATTTGTTGTTAGAGCTCCTACGTTCTTTCTGTAATTTCTTTAGAGCAAACGCAACGCAAAGTGCCGATCATCGACAGCTGATTTGTAAGTTCCCTGTCTATCAGTTTTTATAGTTGTTTTAGTTTGAATTGTCGGAGCATGTGAAATTTTCAATAGTTGAATGCGGTTGTTCTTAAAAAGAAATATACCGATCATCAATTCCCGATTTGTAAGTTCTAGATCATCAATGTGTTTTTGTTATTTTAGTTTGAATAGTCGATATTTTAATTCTTCAACTATTTCAATTTTATAAACAAAATATAAAGTTAGAGTAAGTACCGATCATTGATTCCCAATTTGTAAGTTTCGGATCATCAATGTGTTTTGGTTGTTTTAGTCGGAGCTTTTTCTCAAATGCGCCGATTTGAATAAGATTTTTCTATGTGAATGCGGTTGTTCTTAAAAAATATATACTAGAAAAAATAGTGTTGTTCTTAAAAAAATGCTACATTGTGCTGCGTTTACTTTGTGCTATACTTGTTCTAAAAGTTAGACATGAAATGGTACGAGTTGTATTTATGATAAAAGTTTGCTATCTAATTTTTTTTGCAGCAATATGCCGCGTCGATTAACATGCTTGGAGACAATGGAGGCTGCGATTACTTTTTCCACACTATATGTTGATCATGATCCACGTTGTGCATGGTCATCATGTTGAACCTACAGCTGCATCAAACTGTCGAAGTAGGCGTATGGGTCATCATAGGCCCATCTATCCATGTGAAGGGTTGATGTTCCTGTGCTGTATGAATTTGGTTGCAGCAATGGCTATTTTTGGAGTTTTTGTTTTTAGGGTAACAGCATGCGTCCGTGGATGTTAGTACTGCATTTCTTCTATTGTTCGCTCACAGGTTACTGTGCGATATTGGAATTCCTTGGAGTTGCAATTGGATATGGGGAGAGATGGAATCCGTCTGATCTATTCCCCATCGTCGAGGCAGGGGTCGTTCTTTTGGGGATCTGTTTGGAGTGTATGTTGATATTTATGATAAAAGCGTACTTTGTAATTTATTTGAAACAATATGCCGTATCAGTTAATACCCTTGGAGACAGTGGAGGTTGTGATTGCTATTTTCACATTTTATCTGGAGTTGGAGACGGTAAAATGCGCACGACCTGATGGACCGGCCCACCCGGGGTACTTGAGGTTTATGTTAGGTTGGACTTCAAAACAAGAGGCCCGAAAAAAACTTGGCCTAATAAGCATGCCCCAAAGAAATCCCGAGTCGACCGGGCATCGAGCCAAAAAAGCCTAGGGTTTCCGGCTAAAAAGCTCACCCGATAAAATATATTTTTTTTACCTACTATTTTTTTTGTTTCTCTTTATTTTTTTGTCTTTCATTTTATCTTTCTCTTTAATTCTCTTTTTAAGTTTTTTATTGTTTTATTTTTTGCTTTAGGTTATGACTCTGGTGCTTTAATCTAATTTTTATTGTAGTATCAGATAGTTTTAATTTTTTTTATTGTTGATGTTAAATTACTTTCTAGACATAAATTAGTATTTTACATAATTATTTTTTTTACAATTAAATGTGTTTTTGAGAAGGCTTAGCCCGCCCGCTTGGGTTGGTTTGGACTTTGTATTTAGAAGCCCGTGAATTTTTAGGACCACCCCAAAAAAGTGTAAAAGCTTGATGAACTGGAGAACATGATCCACACAATGCATGGTCATGCTTATTGCTATCATTAGATGATTAGATGTTATTATGGACTTGGTTAACTTGATTAAGAGTTTTCTTATAGACAAATATCTCTTATTGTGGGAAAACTGCTATTCCCGATAAATTTGTGGTTAGAGCTCATACGCTCTTTCTGTAATTTCTTTAGAGCAAACGCAACGTAAAGGGCTGATCATCGACAGCTGATTTATAAGTTCCCTGTCTATCAGTTTTTATAGTTGTTTTAGTTTTAATTGTCGGAGCATGTGAAATTTTCAGTAGTTGAATGCGGTTGTTCTTCAAAAAAAAAAATATACCGATCATAAATTCCTGATTTGTAAGTTCTAGATCATCAATGTGTTTTAGTTATTTTAGTTTGAATAGTCGTTATTTTAATTCTTCAACTATTTAAATTTTATAAACAAAATATAAAGTTAGAGCAAATACCGATCATTAATTCCCAATTTGTAAGTTCCGGATCATCAATGTATTTTGGTTGTTTTAGTCGGAGCTTTCTCTCCAATGCGCCGATTTGAATAAGATTTTTCTATGTGAATGCGGTTGTTCTTCAAAAAAAAATATACTAGAAAAAATAGTGTTGTTCATAAAAAAATGCTACCTTGTCTTTGCGTTTACTTTGTGCAATACTTGTTCTAAAGTTAGACATGAAATAGTGCGAGTTGATATTTATGATAAAAGTTTGCTATCTAATTTTTTGCGACATTATGCGCGTCGATTAACAAGCTTGGAGACAATGGAGCGCAATTACTTTTCCACACTATATCTTGAGATCATGGCGGTGGGATGACCGGTGGGCGTCGGTCGGACCGAGCTCGATAAACAGCCTACCGGGAAATCGGCGAGGCTTGCCCTTTATGGCGATGCGGGAGTCGAGATATTGTGCTCGCATGACTCGAGGCCCAGCTGTTCGTCGAGATGACTGGGGTTTGTGAAGACTTGCCTCGGGGGTAGGTCGGTCGATTACACGGATGGAGTGAGCTGAAAGTAGGGTCGGGCGTCGCTTAGCATTCACCGGTGCAATCTTTACCTTTTCGGTAAGCGTACCTTGTCTCAGGTCCTTTGAGTGCTCGGTGATGAAGTAGATAGGAAAGCGCCGTCCGACCTCGTCCCGCGATGCCATGCCGATTACTCGTCAGGGGCTGCCAATCTAAGGAGAGGTTCGCCTCTTTTTGGGAGTGATCGAGGTGGGCGGTCGTGGTCTCCTTGGTGTGTGAAGGCGGTGGTGCTCTTCCGCCATGCAGTCAGGGGCCTCCTCAAGATTTTAAGAGGGGCTGCTTCTCGGCGGCCGGAGAGGAACCTCTCGAGGCGGCGGGCACCGGTAAGTTTGTGGACCTCGCGAATGGTTTTGGCACTTGCATGTGAGCACGTTTTACCTTGGTGGGGTTCGCCTTGAAGCCTTCTTGGAAACCCAACACCCAATTTTCCCGTTTTACCATGAAAGTGCATTTTTGGGGTTAAGTTTGAGGTTGGCCGACACGAGTCGGAGGATGGTCTTGAGGTCGTCGGCGCGACTCTCGTTTCGACTTTTGGCTACTATGTCGTCGGCGTGAACCTCGCGATCCCGATGTGGTCTTTGAATGTTGCATCCACCATCCTGCAGTAAGTGGCCGGCGTTCTTGAGGCCGAAGGCATCTTCGATCTGTGCAAAGTCGGTGATGAATCACGATCTTTGGTGCATCCTCCGGGCTCATCGAGTTTGGTGGTACCCTGTATAGATCGGGGAAGTTGAACATGTTCGTGCCCAAGGCCTCCGCCTTCTGTCGATATCGGGGAGGGTAGCAATCTTTAGGCGGTGCTTGTTGAGGTCGGTATAATCGGCCTTGTCGCCACCCTCCGCAGACTTCGGACCACGTTGGATTAGCCATCCGGTCGGATATTTGACCTCGAACAAGATCTTGGCCTTGAAGTTGAGTCCTCGCCGTCCTAATGACTGGCTGCGCTCGCCCGCGAATATCCTTTTCTTCTGCCGGATGGCTTGGTGGCGGGTCGATGTTGAGCGGTGAGTTATGAGCTCGGGTGACACCCGGTCATATCGGCGGGGACCAACAAACACGTCCTATATTCTTTGAAGTCGTATGGCGTGCCGCGGACGTCCGCAGGGCCTGGTGCCGACACGGATGACCTCGAGGATCGTCGTCGTATAGTTGGAGGTCGCCGGTCGGTCGTCCAGGGGTGTCGGCCTCAGGGGCTCGGTAATTACTATGCACAGGCGAGGCCGCGTCTTGAGTTGAGCCGTGGCATTCTTTTCTTGACCGTTTGGTCGCGGGATCTTGAACACTCCAGGGGTGGGAATCTTAACGGTGGTGGTAGACGAGCAGGCGGCCTTGGTGGCGTCTGACCCGATCTCTCCAGGATAATGTTATGCGGAGGGGCGGACTAGGAAGAACCGGATGGCCACGGTGGCCGACACAGGGCCGCCTTACGGTGGCCGGAAGGGTAATGACCACCGGTGGGCTAACTTCTTGAGTGAAGCTCCGTGGGCGGGAGGCGCGAGGCACTTTGAATGCCTCCGACCTCAAGCTTATCGAGCGACTACGGAAGATGATCTTGACGGAGGCCCCAATGTCGATATAGACCGGTGGGCGTTTTGTTGCCCACCGCGGCACAGTATGGTGATGGCGTCTGGTGCGGCATGATCTTGGGCACGGGGTCTCGCGGAAGCGTTATGTTCTCACCATCCGAGTCGCTTGTTCTTGGCTCTTGAGGGCGGCCTCGGGCATCGTTCTTGAGACGACCTCGTCGTCCGAGAATCATCGACAACAACGTAGACCTGCTCCATAAATGCTACCTTGTGCTGACTTCACATTCTTGCGTTTACTTTGTGCAATACTTGTGACCATCCACGTCGTGCATTGTCATCACGTTGAACCCATCTGCGCATCAAACTGCCAAGGCAGCGTATGGGTCATCATAAGGCCCGTCTATCCCAAATAAGGTTGATGTTCCCTGCATGTTTGAATTTGGTTCTGACAATGGCTATTTATGGAGTATTCTTTTAGGGTAACATGCGCCCGAAATGGATGTTAGTAATGGATGCATTTCTTCTATTGTTCGCTTTACGAGGTTCGCAAATGACATTGGAATTCCTTGGAGTTGCGATTCGATATGGAGAGATAGATTCCGTCCGATCTATTCCCAATCGCTGCAAATTTGGTCGGTCCTTTGGGGATCTTTGGAGTGTATGTCGATATATATCATAAAATCATACTTTGTAATTTATTTGAAACACTTATGCCATATCCGTTAGCCTACCCTTGGAGACAAAGTGGAGGTTCAGATTGCTATTTTCACATTTTATCTCGAGTTGGGCCTGTGAAATGGGCACGACTGACGGACCTGCCCACCCGGGTGCTCTGAGGTTTATGCTAGGTTCGACTTCAAAACAAGAGGCTAGAAAAAAGTTGGCCTAAAAGCATGCCCGAAAGAAACCCCGAGTCGACCGGGCATCTAATTAAAAAGCCTAGTTCTGGGCACAAAAGCTTCATGATAAAATATATTTTTATTACCTACTATTTTTTTGTTTCTCTTTATTTCTTTGTCTTTCTTTTTATCTTTATCTTTAATTCTCTTTTTAAGTTTTTTATTGTTTTGTTTATCGCTTTTAGATTACGACTGGGAGCTTTTAATCTAATTTTTATTATCAGAGTAGTTATAGTTTTAAACTTTTAATTATTTTTATTGTTGTTGTTAAATTACTTTCAGACATAAATTCGTATTTTACATAATTATTTTTTTACAATTAAATGTGTTTTGAGAAGGCTTATCACTTGGTTCATTTGGTCTGGACTTTGTATTTAGAAGCTCGTGAATTTTGAATTTCAATTTCCAAAATGTGTAAAAGCATGATGGGCTAGAGTATATGATCCACGCCATGTATGGTCATGCTTATTGCTATCATTAGATGATTAGATGAACATTATTGACTTGGTCAAATTGATTAAGAGTTTTCTTGAGACAAATATCTCTTTATTGCGACAAACCGCTATTCTCGATAAATTTATGGTTAGAGCTCCTACGCTCTTTCATTAATTTCTTTAGAGCAAACGCACTTAAAGTGCTGATCATCGACAGCTGATTTGTAAGTTCCCTGCTCATAGCTTTATAGTTGTTTTTGTTTCAATTATCGGAGCATGTGAAATTTTCGATGGTTGAATGCGTTGTTCTTCAAAAAAATATACCGATCATCAATCTCGATTTGTAAGTTCTAGATCATCAATGTGTTTTAGTTATTTTAGTTTGAATAGTCGTTATTTTAATTCTTCAACTATTTCAATTTTATAAACAAAATATGAAGTTAGAGCAAATACCGATCATTGATTCCCAATTTGTAAGTTCCGATCATCAATGTGTTTTGAGTTGTTTTAATAAGACTTCTCTCAAATCGCTACCATTTGAATAAGATTTTTCTATGTGAATGCGGTTGTTCTTAAAAATATATATACTAGAAAAAATAGTGTTGTTCTTAAAAATCCTACATTGTCTTGCGTTTATTTTATCTTATACTTGTTCTAAGTGTTAGACATGAAATGGAGTGAGTTGATATTTTGATAAAAGTTTGCTATCTAATTTTTTTGCAAAGAATATGCCATCGATTAACATGCTTGGAGGCGATGGAGCTGCCATTACTTTTCCACACTGTCCCGGAGATCATGATCCACGTCGTGCATGGTCGTCATGTTGAACCTCTTCACGCATCAAACGCAGGGTTAGCGTATGAGTCATCAAAGACCCGTCTATTGAATTGAAGCGGGCGGTGTTCCCGTGGCCGTTTGAATTTGGTTGCAACAATGGCTATTTTTCGAGTATTGGTTTTGTGGTAACGACGTGCGTCCGTGGATGTTAGTACATCATTTCTTCTATTGTTAGCTCTGAGGATCGCATGACATCGAACTCTTGGAGGTTTGATTGGATATGGAGAGAGATGGATTCCGTTCGATCTATTCCCGTCGCCGAGGTCGTGGGTCATTCTTTTGGGATCTGCTTTGGAGTGTATGTTGATATTTATGATAAAAACTGCTTTGTAATTTATTTCAAACTATATGTCAGATCGATTAATACCTTGGAAGCAAAGTGGAGGTTGTGATTGCTATTTTAACATTTTATCTGAGTTGGTCTTGGGTAAAATGCACGACTTATAGATCGCCCACCCTGTGGTGCTTGAGGTTTATGCTAGTTGGACTTCAAAATAAGAGGTCCGAAAAACTTGGCCTAAAAAGCACGCCCGGAAGAACTCCAGGTCGACCGACATCAGGCTGAAAAAAACTGGGTTTTTAGCTAAAAGCTCACTTAGATAAAATATATTTTTATTACCTACTATTTTTTTGTTTCTCTTTGTTTCTTTGTCTTTCTTTTATCTTTCTCTTTAATTCTCTTTTAAGTTTTTATTGTTTTATTTATTGCTTTAGATTACGACACTGGTGCTTTAATCTAATTTTTATAGTAGTAGCGGATAGTTTTAAACTTTTAATTTTTTTTATTGTTGATGTTAAATTACTTTCTAGATATAAATTGGTATTTTATATAATTATTTTTTTACAATTAAATATGTTTTTGAGAAGGCTTATGCCTTTTCGCTTGGGTTGGGCTTGACTTTGTATTTACAAGCTTGGTGAATTTTTGAATTTTGCTTGACCTTAAAAATGTAAAAAGCTTGATGGGCTAGAGTACATGATCCACACCATGCATGGTCATGCTTATCGCTATCATTAGATGATTTGACGATATTATCACTGGTTAACTTGATTAAGAGTTTTCTTATGTATAACTATCTCTTATTGTGGGCAAACTTCTATTCCCAGATAAATTTGTGGTTAGAGCTCCCACGTTCTTCGTAAATTTTTAAGAGTAAACGCGATGCAAAGTGCCGATCATGATTGTCGATTTGTAAGTTCCTATCAATCAATTTATTTTAGTTGTTTGGTTAAATAGTCAAAGCTTTCTCCAAAGCATCGATTTGAATAGGATTTTTCTAGTAGCTAGTATGAATGTGGTTGCTCTTGAAAAGCGAGATACGAGAAAAATAGTGTTTTTCTTCAAAAAACTCCTACTATCCGATCAAGTGATAAAGTGTGTTCATAAACAAGATATCTCTTACTGTAGGGGCAAACTGCTCTTCCCTATCAATTTGTTGTTAGAGATCTCTATCTTTTTCGTTTTTAGTTTGAATAGTTTTGTTTTGGAGAAGATGACACATTTGTCAAGTTGAATGCAATATTAGATATTTTTGATAGATCACTAGAAATTAAATTTACGAAATCTATGTGGTAGTGTTATGTCGCGTTAACCTTTTCCTACCCTTGTTCTAAAAGTCAGACATGGATGAAGTAAAATACATACAATTATTGTAAAAACCTTAATTACCTCATATAAACGAGTTGATATTTATAATAAAAGTCTGCTTTCTAATTTATTTGCAACAATATGCCGTATTAGTTAATAACTTTGTAGACAATGGAGGTTGTGATTGCTATTTTCACACTTTATCTGGAGTTAGAGTTGCAAAACGGGCACGACTGATGGGTGACCCGACTCGGGTAATTGAGGTTTAGGCTTGGTTGGACTTCAATATATAGAGACGAAAAAAACTTCGCCTAAAAAGCATGAAAGAAAGAAATCCCGAGTAAATAGCATCGTGCCAAAAAGACTAAGGTTTTCGGCTAAAAAGCTCACCCGATAAAATATAATTTTATTACCTACTAATTTTTTGTTTCTCTTTATTTCTTTGTCTTTCTTTTTATCTTTCTCTTTTATTCTCTTTTTTAATTTTTTTTTTGTTTTATATTTAATTATTTATTGCTTTAGATTATGACTCTGGTGCTTTAATCTAATTTTTATTGTAGCAGCATATAATTTTAAACTTTTAAATTTTTTATTGTTGATGTTAAATTACTTTCTAGACTTAAATTGGTGTTTTACATAGTTATTTTTTTACAATTAAATGCTTAATTTTATAGATTAAAATTTTTTAAAAAATGAGATGCCCGCCTGCTTGGGATGGGCTGGAAATCGTAATAAGAAGCCCAAGAATTTTTAGCCCGACCCCAAAAAAGTGTAAAAGCTTGATGGGCTAAAGTTCATGATCCATACCATGCATGGTCATGCTTATTGCTAACATTAGATGATTAGATGATATTATTGACTTGGTTAACATGATTAAGAGTTTTCTTATAGACAAATATCGCTTATTGTGGGCAAACTGCCATTCCCGATAATTTTGGGGTTAGAGCTCCCACTTTCTTTCCATAATTTCTATAGAGCAAACGCAAAGCAAAGTGCCGATCATCGATTGCCGATTTGTAAGTTCCCGATCAATCAATGTGTTTTAGTTGCTTCAGTTTGAATAGTCAGAGCTTACTCTCCAAAGCATCGATTTGAATAGGATTTTTCTAGTAGCTAGTATGCGAATGTGGTTGCTCTTGAAAAAAAGTATACCGGAAAAAATAGTGTTTTTCTTCAACGCTACAATTCGATCAAGTGAAAAGAGTGTTCATAAACAAGATATTTCTTACTGTAGGGGCAAATTGCTCTTCCCTATCAATTTGTTGTAAGAGCTCTTTATCTCTTTCGTTTTTAGTTTGAACAGTTTTGTTTTGTAGAAGAGAACATTTGTAAAGTTGAATGCAATATTTGATATTTTGGATAGATCACTAGAAATTAATTTAAGAAATCTATGTGGCAGTGTTATGTTGCATTAACTTTTTCCTATACTTGTTCTGAAAGTCAGACATGGAATGAAGCAAAATACATACAATTCTTATAGAAACCTTAATTGCTTCATATATATGAGCTTCAAAAAAAATGCTACAATCCGATAGTTTGAATTGTAGGAGCATGTGAAATTTTCAGAAGTTGAATGCGGTTGTTCTTCAGAAAAAATATACCAATCATCAATTCACACACGAAAAACACGAAAAATGAACACTCATTTACTTTATGTAATTTCGTAAGAGACAACATAAATCGGCATGTAATTTCGTAAGAGACAACATAAATTGCCGATCATCGACAGCTGATTTGTAAGTTCCCTGTCTATCAATTTTTATAGATATTTTAGTTTTAATTGTGGGAGCATGTGAAATTTTCAGTAGTTGAATGCGGTTGTTCTTCAAAAAAAATATACCGATCATCAATTCCCGATTTGTAAGTTCTAGATCATCAATGTGTTTTAGTTATTTTAGTTTGAATAGTCGTTATTTTAATTCTTCAACTATTTCAATTTTATAAATAAAATATAAAGTTAGAGCAAATACCGATCATTGATTCCCAATCTGTAAGTTCCGGATCATCAATGTGTTTTGGTTGTTTTAGTCGGAGCTTTCTCTCCAATGCGCCGATTTGAATAAGATTTTTCTATGTGAATGCGGTTGTTCTTCAAAAAAAAATATACTAGAAAAAATAGTGTTGTTCTTCAAAAAAATGCTACATTGTGCTGCGTTTACTTTGTGCTATACTTGTTCTAAAAGTTAGACATGAAATGGTACGAGTTGATATTTATGATAAAAGTTTGTTATCTACTTTTTTTTGCAGCAATATGCCGCGTCGATTAACATGCTTGGAGAAAATTGGCGCTGTGATTACTTTTTCTACACTATATCTGGAGATCATGATCCACGTCATGCATGGTCATCATGTTGAACCTACTGCTGCATCAAACTGTCGAAGTAGGCATATGGGTCATCATATGCCCATCTATCCAGGTGAGGGGTTGATGTTCCTGTACTGTTTGAATTTGGTTGCAGCAATGGCTATTTTTGGAGTATTTGTTTTAGGGTAACAGCATGCGTCCGTGGATGTTAGTACTGCATTTCTTCTATTGTTCGCTCACAGGTTACTGTGCGACATTGGAATTCCTTGGAGTTGCAATTGGTTATGGAGAGGGATGGATTCCGTCTGATATATTCCCCATCGTCGAGGCTGGGGTCGTTCTTTTGGGGATCTGTTTGGAGTGTATGTTGATATTTATGATAAAAAAGCCTACTTTGTAATTTATTTGAAACAATATGCTGTATCAGTTAATGCCCTTGGAGACAGTGGAGGTTGTGATTGCTATTTTCACATTTTATCAGGAGTTAGAGCCGGTAAAATGGGCACGACCTGATGGACCGATCCGCCCGGGGTACTTCAGGCTTAGGCTAGGTTGGAATTCAAAATAAGAGGCCCGAAAAAAACTTGGCCTAAAAAGCATGCCCGAAAGAAATTCGGAGTTGACCTGGCATCCGACCAAAAAAGCCTTGGGTTTCCGGCTAAAAAGATCACCCGATAAAATATATTTTTATTACCTTCTAATTTTTTGTTTCTCTTTATTTCTTTGTTCTTTCTTTTTATCTTTTTCTTTAGTTCTCTTTTAAAGTTTTTTATTCTTTTATTTATTGCTTTAGATTATGACTCTGGTGCTTTAATCTAATTTTTATTGTAGTTGCATTTAGTTTTAAACTTTTAATTTTTTTGTTGTTGATGTTAAATTACTATCTAGACTTAAATTGGTATTTTAAATAATTATTTTTTTACAATTAAATGTGTTTTGTGAAATTTTTAACAACTTGAGCCGCTTGGGTTGGGTTGGACTTTGTGTTTAGAAGCCCGTGAACATTTAGCCTGACCCCAAAAAAGTGTAAAAGCTTGATGGGCTAGAGTTCATGATCCACATCATGCATGGTCATGGTTATTGCTAACATTAGATGATTAGATGATACTATTGACTTGGTTAACATGATTAAGAGTTTTCTTATAGACAAACATCTCTTATTGTGGGCAAACTGCTATTACCGATAAAATTGTGTTTAGAGCTCCCACGTTCTTTCTGTAATTTTTTTGAGCAAACGCAACGCAAAGTGCCGAGTCGATCGGGCATCGGGCCAAAAAAGACTAGGGTTTCCGGCTAAAAAGCTCACCTGGTAAAATATAATTTTATTACCTACTAATTTTTTGTTTCTCTTTATTACTTTGTCTTTCTTTTTATCTTTCTGTTTAATTCTGCTTTTAAGTTTTTTATTGTTTCATATTTAATTATTTATTGCTTTAGATTATGAATCTGGTGCTTTAATCTAATTTTTATTGTAGTAGCATATAATTTTAAACTTTTAATTTTTTTATTGTTGTTGTTAAATTACTTTCTAGACTTAAATTGGTATTTTACATAGTTATTTTTTTTACAATTAAATACGTAATTTTATAGATTAAATTTTTTAAAAAATTGAGATGGATTAATCCGCCCGTTTCGGCTGGGTTGGACATCGTATTAAGAAGCCCAGGGATTTTTAGCCCGACCCCAAAAAAGTGTAAAAGCTTGATGCGCTAGAGTTCATGATCCACAGACGCATGGTCATGCTTATTGCTAACATTAGATGATTAGATGATATTATTGACTTGGTTAACATGATTAAGAGTTTTATTATAGACAAACATCGCTTATTAGGGGCAAACTGCTATTCTCGATAAATTTGTGGTTAGGGCTCCCAGTTTCTTTCTGTAATTTCTTTAGAGCAAACACAACGCAAAGTGCCGATCATCGACAGCTGATTTGTAAGTTCCCTATCTATCAGTTTTTATAGTTGTTTTAGTTTGAATTGTCGGAGCATGTGAAATTTTCAGTAGTTGAATGCGGTAGTTCTTTAAAAAAAAATATACCGATCATCAATTCCCGATTTGTAAGTTCTAGATCATTTATGTGTTTTAGTTATTTTAGTTTGAATAGTCGTTATTTTAATTCTTCAACTATTTCAATTTTATAAACAAAATATAAAGTTAGAGCAAATACCGATCATTGATTCCCAATTTGTAAGTTCCGGATCATCAATGTGTTTTGGTTGTTTTAGTCGGAGCTTTCTTTCCAATGCACCGATTTGAATAAGATTTTTCTTTGTGAATGCGGTTGTTCTTAAAAAAAATATATACTAGAAAAAATAGTGTTGTTCTTAAAAAAAATGCTACATTGTGCTGCGTCGATTAACATGCTTGGAGACAATGGAGGTTGTGATTACTTTTTCCACACTATATCTGGAGATCATGTCCACGTTGTGCATGGTAATCATGTTGAACCTAATGCTGCATCAAACTGCCGCAGTAGGCGTATGGGTCATCATAGGCCCATCTACCCAGGTGAAGGGTTGATGTTCCTGTGCTGTTTGAATTTGGTTGCAGCAATGGCTATTTTTGGAGTATTTGTTTTTAGGGTAACAACATGCGTCCGTGGTCGTTAGTAATGGATTTCTTCTATTGTTCGCTCACAGGTTACTGTGCGACATTGGAATTCCTTGGAGTTGCATATGGATATGGAGAGAGATGGATTCCGTCTGATCTATTCCCCATCGTCGAGGCTGGGGTCGTTCTTTTGGGGATCTGTTTGGAGTGTATGTTGATATTTATGATAAAAAGCCTACTTTGTAATTTATTTGAAACAATATGCCGTATTAGTTAATACCCTTGGAGACAGTGGAGGTTGTGATTGCTATTTTCACATTTTATCTGGAGTTGGAGCCGGTAAAATGGGCACGACCTGATGGACCGGCCCACCCGGGGTACTTAAGGTTTATGCTAGGTTGGACTTCAAAATAAGAGGCCCGAAAAAAACTTGGCCTAAAAAGCATGCCCGAAAGAAATCCCGAGTCGAACGGGCATCGGGCCAAAAAAGTGTAGGGTTTCCGGCTAAAAAGCTCACTCGATAAAATATATTTTTATTACCTACTATTTTTTTTGTTTCTCTTTATTTCTTTGTCTTTCTTTTTATCTTCCTCTTTAATTCTCTTTTTAAGTGTTTTATTGTTTTATTTATTGCTTTAGATTATTATGACTCTGGTGCTTTAATCTAATTTTTATTGTAGTAGCAGATTGTTTTAAACTTTTAATTTTTTTATTGTTGATGTTAAATTACTTTAACAATCTTAATTCAGTTATCATTCATCCCTATAATTAACTATAATGAACTTATTTCTTTCTCTCTAACATCAACATAAGTTTTTATCGATCAATGTTTTCTAAGTTTAGTGTTTAAGTTTGAGTTTGTTGTAATTTTACATATATTATAACATTGATATCTTGTATTATATTAAGTTTTTTATCAAAATTAATGCTAAATAAATTATCTAGAATATACATTAACTATTTAATATATGTATAAATTGTTATATTAGTAATTAAGTTATATTTAATGTATATTTGAATCACATATTCGAATTATTTATGAAGATTTTTTCACTACGAAACTTTAGATAATTATGCTAGCAACTCGAATTTTGTATTCTAATAAGATTTGAGTTATCATATTAAGTTTCATTGTCAGTTCATAGTGTTTGATATCGTTTCTGTAAGCTTCGCAATAATAGTGGTTGATCCCAATTTCAGTTACAAATGTGTTGTATTCTACAGATCATAATTTGTCTAGTTAATTTTTTAAAATTCTGAGACATTTTGTATTATTAATTTATTTAGTTGAAATGATTTATCAATGATTATCAATTTTAATGATCTAAGAATTTTTATATGAGTATGAGCATTGTATTTAGATCATTAAGTTTATCATTATATGTATTAGATAAATGTAAACATCATTCAATTTAACTTGAAACTTCGTTATGTAATTATAATATGTTGTTTTAAATGATTAGCATTAAATTTATATGAGTGATACGTCAAAATAATAAATTCGTAATATAATTTAAGTTACGATAAATTCATATCGAAAATCGTAATTAGTTAATACACACATTGTATATTCCGACTATTTATGTAATTAATGTCAATATGATTATCATCATCAATGAATTGTAGTCGATGTTTAATGTTGCTATTGAGATTTCGAATTAATAGTATTGATCAATTGTTACTTCAAAATTCTTGAAGTTGATCTCATGTTTTTAATTGCATTATTTTATTTATATATTTATTTTGCAAATTCAATGAAACTTTATTATTGAATATTTGTATTCAATTAATTTTATAATGTTTTACATTTGATCATATATTTGATAATCAGATGAAAGTTTCTTCAATAATATTCTATTGCGCCGATTTGGTGGCCGACGGACCACCTTTAGCTACTGGTCCTTTAGGTTTTGAGTTCGGGCTATGCATTCTACTAAAGTACCGATTCCGTTTTACATTTTCGCGTTTACGCATGTCGGGATGTTTTCCGTTGCTTGAGTTTTCTAAAGGAAGTACATGCCGGGTTATCCATTTTCAACGTCGTTTGTCATTCCATGTTCGATCGTTATGCATATTGCTTATGTTTCCATTTTCATGCATCGATTTTGGATGGTTTATCCTAGATCGAGGATAGGCATCGATTTTGAAGCTTCTTTCTTGCTAAGATTTGAGTCGACTTGCATGCATGCATATTTTGAAAGTACCTATTATAGATCTTGATGCCTGAATATATTTCCTTCGCATCGAGTTGATTTGAAAACCGGAGAGTGCGAATGTGGGTTGAAAGTCGAAAACCCTAATTTTGCTACGATCGCCGTTTGGATCACGTCGTTGCCTTGCTTTGTGGGATGTAACCCCAAAGTTGTTCCGTCTTGTTACCGGTACCTACCGGTCGATCGGTGAAGTCATCGGATCCGTAGATATCTCCCGGTTGACGTTTTAGATACATTCGAGTTGGGTTATATATGCTTATTTTGAGTTATTTACTCGATATTTCAAAATAAAACATGTCGCCGTAAAATGTTTTGTGAAATTATTCTTGTTCTCGATCAAGATATGGTTCTATCATGGTTGTGCGGATCTCTATTCGGTGGGTTGATCACCATCTTGAGTATTGATCATAAGGGATAGACCCGAACACGTGGTTATGGTTACGAAGGGATAGACCGGAAGTCCACACGAAATGGTAATGAGGTGGTTATGGTTACGATGGGGATTTGACCCACGAAGTCCACACCGAGTTAGCCGGTGGATACGTTCGGGCGTGGGCCATTGGATA
Organism: Salvia rosmarinus; assembly: GCA_036937905.1. Taxonomy (NCBI): domain Eukaryota; kingdom Viridiplantae; phylum Streptophyta; class Magnoliopsida; order Lamiales; family Lamiaceae; genus Salvia; species Salvia rosmarinus. The sequence continues at coordinate 12,347,486 of CM072813.1, read as the reverse complement.
TGTTCGGGCGAATGAATGTCATGTGATGGGTTGGCGGGATACGTTCGAGCCGTGGTTCATGGTTCTATGATGGGAGTAATGATAATAACGGATCGGTATCGAAAATGAAAATCTATTTTGCTTACTTAGAAGTGGATTTACGTTTTAAAACCTTCTAAGGTAAGTGCTCTAAACACGACCTCATGATTCTTTTGATTTATGATAAAACCCGGTGAGTGCGCTAGTACTCACCCCAAACTCTTTTCAAATCTTTTCACGGATGGAGGAGGGTGGACGGGCACCGGGGGTGGGCTGCGGGTTCTTCATGCTATGCTTCGCGATGTTGTGTTATATCGTACTACGATAATTATGTATTCTTGTCCCTTATTTGCTTTTCGATTGGGAACAAGATTTGTTATGTTATTCTTTGTGAGTCTCGTCTGAGCATGCTATGTGGTTGACGGTCTAGTTGACGAGGATGTAATGCTATTTTGCTTTCTTGCATTACTTATAATAAACCAAGATCATGTTTTACGAGGTTATGTTATCGATATTATTACATTGGTGGATTGTTTGTGCACCTCCCTTCGAGGATATGTCCTAGTTATAGAGGAGATCTTGCCCGATTTCATGGTCACATCTTCTTATCATGTATGTTATATGTATCCCTTCTTCCCTTCTTAACCTCACCCTAATCACACCCCGGCATCCGTGCCTTCCTCGGAATTGGGGCGTGACATTATTTCCTTTTAATTCTTTTTATCTTTCTCTTTAATTCTCTTTTTAAGTTTTTTATTGTTTTATTTATTGCTTTAGATTATGACTCTGGTGCTTTAATCTAATTTTTATTGTAGTAGCAGATAGTTTTAAACTTTTAATTTTTTTTATTGTTGATGTTAAATTTCTTTCTAGACATAAATAGGTATTTTAATTAACTATTTTTTTTATAATTAAATGTGTTTTTGAGAAGGCTTAGCCCGCCGGCTTGGGTTGGGCTTGACTTTGTATTTAGAAGCCCGTGAATTTTTTGCGCGACCCCAAAAAAGTGTAGAAGCTTGATGGGCTAGAGTACATGATCCACACCCTGCATGGTCATGCTTATTGCTATCATTAGATGATTAGATGATATTATTGACTTGGTTAACTTGATTAAGAGTTTTCTTATAGACAAATATCTCTTATTGTGGGCAAACTGCTATTCCCGGTAAATTTGTGGTTAGAGCTCCCATGTTCTTTCTGTAATTTCTTTAGAGTAAACGCAACGCAAAGTGCCGATCATCGATTGCCGATTTGTAAGTTCCCGATCAATCAATGTGTTTTAGTTGTTTCAGTTTAAATAGTCAAAGCTTTCTCTCCAATGCATCGATTTGAATAGGATTTTTCTAGTAGCTAGTATGCGAATGTGGTTGCTCTTGAAAAAAAGTATACCAGAAAAAATAGTGTTTTTCTTCAAAAAAACGCTACAATCCGATCAAGTGATAAAGAGTGTTCATAAACAAGATATCTCTTACTGTAGGGAAAAACTATTCTTCCCAATCAATTTGTTGTTAGAGCTCTCTATCTCTTTCGTTTTTAGTTTGAATAGTTTTGTTTTGGAGAAGAGGACACATTTGTCAAGTTGAATGCAGTATTAGATATTTTCGATAGATCACTAGAAATTAAATTTACGAAATCTATGGGTTGTGTTATGTCGCGTTAACTTTTTCCTACACTTGTTCTAAAAGTCAGACATGGATGAAGTAAAATACATACAATTCTTATAAAAACCTTAATTACCTCATATAAACGAGTTTATATTTATAATAAAAGTCTGTTTTCTAATTTATTTGCAACAATATGCCGTAGTAGTCAATAACTTTGGAGACAGTGGAGGTTGTGATTGCTATTTTCAAACTTTATCTGGAGTTAGAGCCGGTAAAATGGGCACGACCTGATGGACCGGCCAGCCTTGGGTACTTGAGGTTTAGGCTAGGTTGGACTTCAAAATAAGAGGCCCAAAAAAAACTTGGCCTAAAAAGCATGCCCGAAAGAAATCCCGAGTCGACCGGGCATCAGGCCAAAAAAGACTAAGGTTTCCGGCTAAAAAACTCACCCGATAAAATATAATTTTATTACCTACTAACTTTTTTTTTTCTCTTTATTTCTTTGTCTTTCTTTTTATCTTTCTCTCTTATTCTATTTTTTAAGTTTTTTTTTGTTTTATATTTAATTATTTATTGTTTTAGATTATGACTCTGGTGCTTTAATCTAATTTTTATTGTAGCAACATAGAGTTTTAAACTTTTAAATTTTTTATTGTTGATGTTAAATTACTTTCTAGACTTAAATTGGTATTTTACATAGTTATTTTTTTTACAATTAAATGCGTAATTTTATAGATTATTTTTTTTTTAAAATGAGATGGATTAACACGCCCGCTTGGGATGGGCTGGAAATCGTATTAAGAAGCCCAGGAATTTTTAGCCCGACCCCAAAAAGTGTAAAAGCTTGATGGGCTAGAGTTCATGATCCATACCATTCATGGTCATGCTTATTGCTAAAATTAGATGATTAGATGATATTATTGACTTGGTTAACATGATTAAGAGTTTTCTTATAGACAAACATCGCTTATTGTGGGCAAACTGCCATTCCCGATAAATTTGTGGTTAGATCTCCCACTTTCTTTCTATAATTTCTATAGAGCAAACGCAAAGCCAAGTGCCGATCATCGATTGCCGATTTGTAAGTTCCCGATCAATCAATGTGTTTTAGTTGCTTCAGTTTGAATAGTAAGAGCTTACTCTTCAAAGCATCGATTTGAATAGGATTTTTCTAGTAGCTAGTATGCGAATGTGGTTGCTCTTGAAAAAAAGTATACCGGAAAAAATAGTGTTTTTCTTCAACGCTACTATCCGATCAAGTGATAAAGAGTGTTCATAAACAAGATATTTCTTAGTGTAGGGGCAAATTGCTCTTCCCTATCAATTTGTTGTAAGAGCTCTCTATCTCTTTCGTTTTTAGTTTGAATAGTTTTGTTTTGTAGAAGAGAACATTTGTCAAGTTGAATGCAGTATTTGATATTTATGATACATCACTAGAAATTAATTTAAGAAATCTATGTGGCAGTGTTATGTTGCATTAACTTTTTCCTATACTTGTTCTAAAAGTCTGACATGGAATGAAGCAAAATACATACAATTCTTATAGAAACCTTAATTGCTTCATATATATGAGCTTCAAAAAAAATGCTACAATCCGATAGTTTGAATTGTAGGAGCATGTGTCACAGCCCCACAATCCTAAGTACGGATTAGCAGGGACTATAACTGTAAACATGAATTAACAAACATGGAGACTCTCTTTAATAAAAAGCGTAATACATATGTCATTTATAATTTTGGACTATAATACATAATTTGGGGTTCTTGCAGCGGAAGACATGTGATATGTACATATGACGATGTACTATCAAGGTATAAAATTTTCAGCGACAACAGTCCTAATGCTCAACACTGCACCATCCATCATCTGCTCAACCTGCACATTTAAAAACAAACATGCAGGGCTGAGTACAAGAATGCACTCAGTGGACTCATGCCAAAAATATTTTATCATTTGAATTACACTGCCAACATCATGGTAAGACACAAGGGTTTTAGTTGAAAATGTCTTGTGCTTACTAAAATATTTTCATCAGTTCATAAAATCATCGCCTGGCCAGGCATTTTTCTGGGTGTGTATGATCCATATCCCTTATCATCATTTCATCATAACATCATAGTCGAACGTCGTGAAGGAGGCCTCCCTCTACGACGCCGTGACCGGCCGTGAATTGTCCTTACAGCACACAGTCACCTTAGGTGTACACGTTAATCCTAGCCAGGTATTGTTCTTCCGGCATAGAATCCGATATCGATTTTCATTCATAAGTTGGGAGCGACCCAACAACATTCATAACATTTCATAACATCTCATAACATCTCATGGATAGGATACATACACAAAATATAAACATTTTTGGCAGGTAATCTTATAAACATTTTATCAACAGTTGAAATAAGCATCGTAAATAAATATTTCAATAGCATTTCATTTTTGAGTAGAGTAAAGCACTACAAGAAATATGAGCTTTTGCAACATGGAAAATATGTCGCAAACTTTTGTTTTTATGTCGCAAAAGCGAATTTGTGACATTTCATGCGTCACGTTGGATTGTGTCGCAAAAAGTGATGTTGTAAATTTACGACATTATTTTTCAATAATGACGCAACATATACGACGCTTTGTGCTTCACGTAAATATTTTCGCATAAAATTCGCGACACATTACTCGTCATTAGTTTAAGTGATGCATGTGCATTTGCAACATTTGTCGTGACATTAATTGAAACGATGCCTCATAATTTGCGACAATAGTTTGTGACATTACAATAATGTGACGTGAAATTTTACAATGCTTGTAGCATCATATTTAAAGTGTCGCATAGTATTGCGACATATAATATTTGTTGTAAAAAGGTAATTTAATGTCACAAATATACAACACATTTTACATCACTTTATTATATAATATTTGTTGTAAAACGACATTTAAAGTCACAAAATTTGCATCACTTTTTATTATTATTATTATTATTATTATTATTATTATTATTATTATTATTATTATGATCATCATCATCATCATCATCATCATCATCATCATCATCATCTCACAATTGCGACATTTATACGACACTTAGTTGAGTAATTTTATTGTCGTAATCATAAATAATGCATCATTAATGAATTTAACCTTTGGAATGAAGAAGCATATCAATTATTAAAAACATAGAAATAAATATCTTTTAAATATCAAATTGAAAATATCATAACATTGATCGACTTATGCGCTATATTATTCAAAAATCTAACATCAAATATCAAAGTCTAAATCTATCTAGCTATGTAAGAATGCAAATCTAAATAGCGATAATGTGACACTCAATGTCATTTCATCTTCCTCTTGCTTTTCCTTGTTACACTTTTGCCTTGTTCCTACAAAGATTCAACAAAATAAATTATATTTCATATATATAAAAATTAAATTAATTCAAAAGTACAAACCGATATAACAATACCTGGATAGGTGCACCATCTAAACAAATATTCATATTGTTCTCATCCGTTGTTCATCTCTTCTCTCATCTAATACATTGGTCGAAGATAATATTACAAAAAGACTAAAAATAAATAGAAATATTATTAAAATCTTGATCATTTACCTCAAAAGTTTCATTTGCAGCTTATTATTTATAAATGATTAAAACCATCAGCAGCTAGTCCATGAGTAGCTGAAAAACAATAATGAAATCTATTAACCTTATTATATTTAAGAGCAATTTTTTGAAGATTTTCTACTGATCTTACTAAGTTTCTATCATTTAACGAAACATAACAAATTAAAATTTTAATACATGTGAAGAAATAGAGAAATGAAGGGCCATAATTTTTGCACTCATGCATTTATCCATTCTTTTCTTTTCTTGGTCCAAAGTTTCAATAGAACGTTCAAAAGGGATGCCTATGATTCTACTTAAAGACTTTATATTGTAAAACTATAAAGTATGAAATTGTAAAGTGTAAACTCAATGACACATTAGTGTTACCCAGGATGTGACATGCTATAAAATCTGAGGAACTGTCAATTTTAGCTTCAAGGACATAACCAATACAAAAGAAATTGGAAATTCCATGAAATTTGAATTAATCCTATGGATCATTTTACAGTGCACGAAAATGGTTTGATTTCTTCAAAGTTTTGAAGGCTTCAAACAACACTAGAAAGCTGGGTCTTCCTGCCAATGTCTATCAGTCAAATAAATATTATCCAAGAATCACTTTGCATATAAACATGATATATATATCAGTCAATAAATATTATCCAACTAGATCAAGCAAAGAAAAAAAAGCTAATTTGAATTAACAAAAAGAGAAGAAGAACAGATTGAGTCTTCCTGCCAATATCTCACCACCGCCGCCATGGATCAGAAGCTCCATTAAATTTGATTAGTAATACAACATGGGATTAACTACTTAGGCAAAGAAACAAATATATTAAAAATGAAAAAAGAAAAATACCTGAACACCCCTCAGCGCCGTCGCTCCACACATTGCCGAATCATATACAATATCTCGCTCACCCTGAACCCCTCCCCCCCAAATCTGCCAGTACATCATCCCTCCGTCGTAAAAACTCCACATCCACATTCCTGCCGCTCATTTTTGGTAACTCAAGCCCCGGAAATCAGCATGCTCGTACCTTAGGAAGCAGACGTCGAGCTGCAGGCTGCCGTCGTAGGTGTCGGGGCACAACAGCGTAATCTGGTTAATCGCGTCGACGACGCATATGGCGCAGTCGTGGTGCCTAGGTCCCGACGGCACTGGTATAGGTCGTAGACGGCGGCCGCATGGGGTGGTGTCGATGCCGAGGGCGAAGTCATGGCAGAGGGTTAGGGAGGGCGAGGCGACGGCGGATGAGTTTGGGGTGTAAGTCTTAACTTCGAAAACTTTTAGAATTAATAGGGTACGTGAGTTTGGGGGTATAGGTTTAACTTCGAAAGTATATGATATTTTATGTTTTTTTATATATATATATATATATATATATATATATATATATAGTTGAAATATTTAATATATTATTATTTTAATTTTATTTACATCATAATTTACTCTACTTTGATGTATTTTTCTTACATATATGAATTCTTTTCTTACATATATTTTTATGATTTAGAATAGTAGTTTAGATATGAGAAATTAAATTAGACTGTATTGTTTTTAGTTTTATATTTAAATTTTAATTTTAATCAAACATTATTATTATTATTATTATTATTATTATTAATGTTACTTAGTAGTCTTTGAATTTTTTTGAGAGATGTATACAACATTATAACAATTTATATTTGAATATTTAGATATTTTATAAATTTAAATGAATTTTTGTGGATAAATAGCGGGTTTTACCGTACATGTTTAGGATGGGTATGGGTATTAAAATAATTTTTTTAAACAGGTTTGCAGCGAGTTTGGCTAGAAAAATTTTCAACGAGTTCGGTGGATTGGTGTCGATCCATTGTCATCCCTATTCTTGAATTATGATCTTATTGAGTTCGAAATTCTTAATTAAACTTAACTAGATTAAGAATTTTTCTTTTAAATGATTTATGATATACATTTAATATACATATATATATATATATATATATCTTGATGAGCTTGAATTCAACACCTTGATTGGATAAGTTTTAAATAGTAGTTTTTATTACATAAAAAAGAGTGTTGTATCTTTGTCATTGAACTATGATACAATATATAGATGACACACATGACATAAATATACAACATCGAGTGCAACATTATTCTAAATATGTGGTATAGTTATGACATTTTATCGAGGTATCACACATAAATTATCGCAATTTTTAGACATAAAAATGATTATCACATATGTGTCACTAAACTACGACACAATCTATAGATGACGCACAATTGATGTAAATACACGACATTGAGTGCAACACTATTCTAAATATGTGGTATCATTATGATATTATTGAGGTGTCGCAAATAAATTGATGCAATTTTGAGACATAAAAATGAATATCGCATGTGTCACTAAACTACGACATAATATGTATATGACACACAATTGACGTAAATATATGACACTAGATACAACACTATTATAAATATGTGGCATAATTATGACATTTTATTGAGGTGACGCAAATAAATTGTTGCAATTTTGAGACATAAAAATGAGTGTCGCAATTGTGTCACTAAACTACGACACAATATTTAAATGATGTAGAAATGACATAAATATATGACACTAGAATCATAAATGTGGTAATTTTACGACACATACATGCAATGCCGCATGTGCGTATGTCGCAATAGCCCTGTTTTGTTGTAGTGAAGCCCACCTGGACTGTAGATTGCCTTAATCCCATTTCTTGGACTGTAAGTCCTAGTTTTAGCCTATCTATTCTTGGCCTTGAGGTTTTGGAGCTAGAAAAATCCATTGGGTCTTAGAACCCATATTTCTATTTTAGTGTATATCATGGTATGATATACACTCAATTGACCATGTGGTAGCACCTAGTCAAATATTTCACGTTAAGGTATGCTTTCGTGAAAATATCGTATCATGATGTTTTATCATAATTCGTACATCTTATAATGCTCTATCGTACCTTGCGACATAACATAATGAATGCATCGATTAATAGCATGTTAGTCACATAAGGCATACTTCACATAGGGGTTTCCAACACTTAGTCAAATTTCAAGTGTTTAATTTCAGCAAAAACAGCTTGAAACAACCCAAGTGACGTACTTTGACGATCCATAACTCTCGATTCAGAATACGTATGGTCGCAAAAAGATACATTCTGGAAACCTCTAAACATGTACTACAAGTTCTAAGAAGGAATTAAATCCAAAAGAGTCGTGGTTCGTAAGATATAGGGTCTCAAAGTGGGCAACTCAAACTGACTTCTATACTTAGAAAATTTTTCAGAATTTTCAGTTTTAGCTTAACGACGAGGGGTTTTTCGAGGTTCGTAACTTTTGACTCACAATGCCAAAATGTCTGAAGGCTACCAATTTCGAAACCTTGTAACAAGAACTACATATTTCATGAAGACCATACTGGAAAATATCTAACGCATCGAGAAATATATAAGTCCAAAGTTGACTAGTTGGAAATGGACAGTTTCCAGTAGGTGACTTTGGGTCGATGAAAAGTATACCTATAAAACTTGGTTTGGGATCAAACTTTCCAGATCATAACTAGACATGGTGAGGAACATTTCTTATGAAGAAACCCAAGTCCAAATCGGACTACAAATGGCTTGAACATCTCACGTAAAAGTCACACTCGAACAGCCTATTAACATAGAAATTTTCTAAGGCAGTTTGTCCAAAAGGCTTACTGAAATGCGTCAACTTTAAAATTTCACCGTGAGTTCATTATAAGGAATATGGGAATACAACCAGTCATATTGAAAAGCCACTTAAGTCTAGTTTAATCCAGAAAAATCCTCACTCAATGATTCATAATATATTGGGAGATAAAAATATTTTACCACAAGCTATCACTCCTGTGACAATTTTGTGCAGTTAGCTTGTAAAATCTGTAATAAATAGTAAAGATTTTTAGAAAATTCTGAAAATTTACAGGAATCTTCTAGACATGCTGAATTATGTTTCTGCCAAATTTTATAGTTTTATCATTAGCCAAACTTAAAAATAAAGCCATGCACTATGGGTGATAAACACGGAAATTTCGCAGATTTGTGCAGTGTTTTTGATAAATACAATTAAAATAGAAAATCAAGTTGGATGGACTTGAAATTTTACAGAGGCATACTAGACACATATAATTTCAACATATTAAAAATTCACAATCATCGGACCACTGTAACTTAGTCTAATAATTTCGTGAAGTTGTTGTTCGTCCAGGTAAATCAACATGCAATCACCTATGCTTATAAATCTAGCACATTCAAGCATATATGTGTACATGCATGTATGTAGCTCAACACTATTGAGTCCAAGGTTTAGATTCTTCACCTTGGTGTGAAATTCAGTGGGGAATTGAAGGGTTGGCTGAGGAGGCTCATAGCCTGGAAAGGCTTGGCTGTCCATCTTGAGCTAGGAGCTTATGTCCATTTTTTTGAATGGTGGAGTGGCTGATCTTGGAGCTGTTCTTGGAGGGGATGGACGAAAATGGGGAAGAAGATGATTGAAATCTGATTTTGGGGGTGAGAGGTATGGGATGTGTGTGGGGTGCTTATGGGTGACAATTGTCACCTTAATACATGTAGTTGACACCTACACACACTTCTACCTACACACCACACACATGCACGAAAATTGTACTTATATATATATATATATATATATATATATATATATATATATATCTGTATTTAATCATTTAATTAGACCATATAATTAATCACATTGCCATATAGTAGATATATGCAAAAGTGGGAAGATTAACAACACACCTTGTTATAGCACTTATAACATTTTCGCCCTTATGCCCAAACATGGACTAAATTTTATTTTTCATGTTAAACATAGATATATACATCATAGTATATGATTTAGATGATAATTAATATCATAGGATAAATTAATGGCATCATTTTATGCGATAAAATCGAGTTCGAAAATTAGGGTTTTCGAGCGTTTGAAAATGGTAACTATCGAATCTTGATGATCTAGCATTGATTTAATGCTAAATAATACTGTAATTACATATACTAATCATAGGAAATTAATTCCTATAATTTCTTGATCGATTAAAGCGCTTTTCGTTTCATCTCAAAACGTTAACGTTTGAAAACGTTATAAACGTTCATTATCGACTCATCTCGAAATGGTCGTCATTACTTTAATAAATTATTCCATTAATAATGGAATTTAATTCTAAGCTTAGTTTCTTAGAAAATTCTGACGTTTAACTATCGATCTGAAATCGACGTTAAAGTAAAATCTGACTATACACTTCGTATACTCTTATTCCTTAATTCACAATTCTCGATTGAATATAAAATAGAATTCATTCCTTCGTAAATAATCGAAATCATTATTCGATATCTTATGGATTGAATCATCTCAGCGAATTTCTAATTTACGGGTTTTAAATACCGTAATTAGGCATCTAATTCTGCGGGGTATTACATCCTACCCCCCTTAAAAGAAATTTCGTCCCGAAATTTGCATACCTCATAAAGTATGGGTATCTTAACATCATAACATCATAACTTTCTATGTGCTTTTCTTTCGTCCATGGTTCTTCCATTGGACTTTCATTATAAGACCCAAACTTGCTTCTTTAATCGTTGAATCGTACGATCAAATTAGTCGTAGATTTTCATCATAACCCATCTGAGTCAAAGGTCACGTCATCATGTTGGTTTACGTGAATTGGGAAATTTTCGTATTTCCTTAACTGCGACACGTGGAAAAACATTTCGTACTTTCCCCCAAATGTGGTGGAAGTACCAAGCTATAGGCTACTAGGCCTATCATTTCTAGGAGCTCGTAAGGTCCTTTAAAACGTGATCTCAACATTCTTGTATCTAAACTTATAATTCCTCTAGATGGAGAAATCTTAAGAAACTTTAATTCGCATTTAAGAATGCGGTTCGGGTTCTGGCGTACGGCGTAAGATTTTTGCATCACGAGCTTTTCTTATTCCTTGCCTCGTTGGTAGATATCTTAATCCTTTCATTTACAATGTCGGGACTTTATACCTTTTCTCACCTACTTTGTTACAATAAAGTGGTGGTGATACTTCTTTTCATGTCGCCTCATAAGGCTACATTAATCGTTGTTTGTGACTACGGTTGTACATAAACTTAACAAGTGGTACAATAAGTTCCCACCGATACCTTGGTTTATCATTTGTTCTATCGTATCCTTAAACATTCATCTTGTCCTTTTGATTGTCCTTACGCCTATGGTGGGCATATATGTTAAGGCTCGATCTAGTATCTAACTTCTTTTGTGAGTTAGTTCCAAATCTAGGGTACTCTTGAAGTCTCTATCTGAGCGATAGGTTTTGGTACTACTTGTAAATATCGATTTCCTTTATGTACGTTGTGCTAACTTATCGGATCTATGAGTCATCGAATAGACAGAGACAAAACATAATTGGCGAGTCGATCCACTACTAGCCATATAGTAGTGCGACTTCTTTATGACTTTGGTAAAATCATCATAAGATCTATTTCTATATCATTCTATTTTCATTAGTGTAGTTCTAGAGATTATACTCTCTTATAAGGCCTTTGATACAATGCCTTTACTTATTGGTAACCGAGACAAATTTCGACAATATGGTTACATCTCGTTTCATTCCTTGCTATCTAACTTTTCTCATAATTCACAATACATCTTAATAATGCCTGGTTGGCGGTATGAGAAGGATCATGAAATTCATTCTTGGTTTTATTTCTAAGCTTATTATTGCTTGGAAATATGTGTATATATATATATCTCTTTTAGACAATAACATTGTCCAACGCTCCGTAAAATCCTTCTGCTCTTCATTTCTTATCTTAATTCGTATTCTATTCCCATCTTCATTCTCTCTTTTTAGTCATATTTCACCTTGGTTGTGAGGGTACCACTTACGTTCGTCCTTGATTGCCCGACTATTACTGTTCTCGTTTTCTTAATCTTTTCAATGAGTTTTCCTTTTCTATAAGGACATACCATAATTTAGACTGAATTTTATAACTTAGGCATTAGATTCTACATTAACCTTCCTTAGGTGATTATTTATCACAATTATAATCTTTCTTGATTGAGCCATCTTTTCTATCGTATCCAAGTTCCTTTGCGATTCGACGAATAACTTCAACTTTTGTGAATTGTGAAGGGTTCTTAACTTATTGATATAGGAGTGATGTCCTCGCGACTTGGTATTTATACTACTGTCACTATCAGAGGTAATAGATTTTGGCACTCCGTGAAGTCGTATAATCTCCTTTACATACAGCTGGGCTAACTTGTCAGATCCATAAGTACTTTGGATTGGTAGGAAGTGAGCACTCTTGGTGAGTCTATCAACAATTACCAATATAGCGGTGTTCCCTCTTTTTGATTTGGGTAAGTTCGTAACGAAGTCCATCGTTATTTCATCCCATTTCCACTCGGTATTTCCAACGGCTGTAACTTTCTGTATGGACGTTGGTGTAACGCTTTCATCTGCTGGCAAACAAGGCGGTGTTCTACGAAAGAAGCTATGTCTCGTTTCATGCCTTCCCACCAAAACTTTTCTTCGGTCTTGGTACACCTTAGTACTATCGGGTGGGCGGTGTAGGATGTATCGTGAGCCTCGCTCATTATTTCATTTTGAAGTTTTGCGTCGTCTGGAACACATATTCTTCCTTCAAACAATAAGGCGTTGTCCAGCGCCTCCGGAAGTTCTTAAATCCTCCGTTCTTACCCTTTCTGGATCTTTTCTAATTTTTCTCCATCCTTTGTCTCTCGACGATCCTTTTCTTAAATCGATTCTACCACTATTTCAAGTCATGAGTTGGGAAATTCGGTCATGTGGCCTAAGTCATTGTGAAGCATAAGTTATTATTTATCTCATATTAATACATAGCCTTACTTTTATTAATCCGTGAGAATTTTGATTCTATTTTGGGTAACTAACTTATTGGTCTTGTTACCTTAGAGAGTTCTTAATGGATCTCTAATAGTAGTTAATCAATCTATAAAATTCGATCTTATTTTAGGTCATTGGCGTCTTTCATCTTTAATTATTTGTCCTTTGTCGGTTGCATTGTTTTCTTCTAAAGACACTATGTGCACGAGGAATATTTCTCCTTTAAGCGAGATTTACAAAAGCGTACTTGGCAAAATTTTGCGACTCGAAAAGTCGTAAGACGACGCTTTGATTTTTTATGTTCTTTCTCGTCCTTTGAATAGATAAGAACATCATCTATGAGGATTGAGATAAAATTATATGGTATGTGTGAAACACTCGATTTTGAGGTTCATAAGCGAGGTTGGTGCATTGGTTAGTCGAATAGCGTAACTATTATCTCATAGTAACCATATTTTATTGAACAATTCATTTCGTGTTTCGTATACCATTCTTCAAGACCACATAATATTACATCATAATGCCTCGGTGAGGACTTCTCATACATTACTTATGAGGGTCGGTCTACCGAGGCCGATTCTGATCGTCAGCCCTTTTACACTCAAAACTTTGACACTTCTTCACCATATTCATAAACTCTTTCAAACTCGTTTATTGTACATATTATAATCACATCATTTTCATCATAAACCATTATTTACATATAAGTCTCATAGGATCCTAGGATTCTAGGTCTCGAGTGACCTTCGTCGGAGTTGTACTTACTCATGGAAACTTGCCTTTCTCCAATGCGTTTTGTTTTCATACTTGATGGTCATTCTCTTTTAGAGCCGGGGTCAAGTTGCTCCCGTTTCTTCTTCAATACTAGAAGTTGGTGTTACTTTTATCGAAAGTATGGTTGGGTTGGTAGCGGTAATTCTCTAATCCATGAGGCGATAAGATCTTGTCCTTTTGCCATTTTCGTCTCTTCTCGGTACCATTGATGGCACATGGCGTGGGCGGCGTCGAACATCGGTACAACCATTCCTTTATGCCGTCTTTGTGTAACTTGCGAGGTCCGGACAAGTACTCGTAGGTGTCGTTCCATACGCATTATATGTATACTTGAGCCTGTTGATAAATCCTGGTAAGTCCGCCCAGACTTTGGAATCTTTATCATGGAGAAAATATTCTCTTGATATTCCTTTTTGCAAAATTCTGCCGATCTGTTGGCAATCAACTGATAAGTCGTTGGATACCATCCTCATTTGTCACTCTATAATTACGAGCATCCAGTCAGAGGTGCAAAAATTTCTTCAAAATTGTTCTGAATCCATGCCTAGTTCATAATAAAAGAGCCGATACGCTCGTGTGAGTTATAAACTTGTAGGCATTGGGGTTAACTCTTACCCGTTAAACTCCCTTTTCTTGTCATCCGTAAACGGATATTTCTAGATAAATCCAACTTAATTTAAGCAATGGAGGGAATTTTTAATAAGAATGATCTCTTAATGAATTATACACCTTAAGGCGTATATAACCTGTAGATTACTTGTGACACGACTCATGATACTTATCTTAATACTCATTTTACGTTTTACATCTTCAGTTTTATGTTGCCTTAAAGATATTCGCATAGGCTAACGGTGGGTACCGATATTACATCATGTAAAACCCTAACGAAAAGGCTGAGGCCCGGTCACTAATCACATGAATGACGACCGTTTAAAACTTCTTGTCTCTAGAATTATATCTACGTTCCACAGATATAATGATCCAAATCATGGATAGAACTTTGGGCGATTCTAGGTTCAATTTCGAGCTTAAGTAACACTTGCGATGGTTATCATTCCGTCACAGTGGAGATTTTCATTTCTTGATTAAACTTACCACGAGTTGGGTTCTATCGCTTCTACGCATACTTGTGCGATGTCAAAAAGCGAAGCACCTAAATTGAGCAGAATCTTATGGCTATTACGAGAAATTTTTCTCATACATATTACGCCTTTTGGTTGTTTGTTACATTTTTGATGCAAGGTGTAGCTTTGGTCTACGGTGTTCCGTTTATTCAAGTAAATGTCTATTTCATATGTCATTGTCCTTTCCATTGGGACATTATGTTCCCTTGCTATGGTCTTCGTTGCCTCATTCACCCTATACTTCTCGGTATTAGTATTGTTATGCTTCACCGATAGCATTCATGGTTAGGTTTACATCAACTTATCCTTTGATATTGATATATTTCCATAACTAAGTCTCATCTTAGAGATCGTCATGTTTCTATCACTATCATTCATTCCTAATCCGGTATGAATGATTTAATTTCCTTTTCACTTTATCGATCTTAGGAATATATTTCTCATATGTCCTTACTTTAAACTCCTTTCTAGAAATCCTTGTCTTGGCATTTAGTGCCATCATTTGTAATATCCCCTTTTGGATATCGTCATTTCTTCTTAATCTTTTATTGATTCATCATGCAATTTCGCATAAGATAAAATCCTTTGTCCTTTGGGGATGTATTATACTTTTACCTTGACGTCAAATGTCTTTACCATTTCTCGACATTCAATGATTTCTTCATTTCCATGTCGAGATACTTAATACCTCACTTTATTGATCGTCACAAAAATATGGGGTAAGATTTACAATTAGGTCCACCTTAAGATCCTTCCATGTGAATCTTTTCACGTGTTCTCTTGAATGTATTTCCTTTGCAAGATCTATATAAACTATCACCTTGTTAACTATTAAGTTACACAAGATAAGCGTTTATGTCATTATAACTTAGGGTATTAAGATTTATTTCAAAACAATGAATCTGTTTCTTAATCCGTTTCTTTACTTCCAAGGAATTACCTTACTTATCGAAGTCATAACATCTCTAAAACTTATGTCATATCATGAACCATCTAATTGTATAGCTCATAATTTCTTCTGCTATTTTTGACTTTTGTCCATTTTCTTGAGCATGGTATCTGAGAGTAATCTTACTTTCGTTATACTTCGGTTCCCACTTTCAGGACTAGAACCGTTATCATTGTCATATGGCTTGGTAGGGTAGTACATTCGTACACCATAACTTAATTCTAAGCATCTCATTTCCATGTCTTGGCTTTGGAGTTATTTCCTCCATACTTAGTTCACATACTAGGGCTATCCTCGCTGTTCACACAATCTTGAGGATTATGATTCCTCAATCTCATTACCTTTGTTTAACTAAGTTTTAATTACTCGAATCGATTATGCTCAAACATAATCTCATTGGTTGAGGTATAAAGCGAAAGATTTATTATGCGAGACGCTATCATTTCCTTATATATATATTCTTTGAAAAGAATATCTTGTATGCATCTTCATTCTTTTAAACATGTCCAACCTACTAGCGAAGTTTCAAGGACATCCAACTATCTTAAAGATAAGTTGTAATTGCTCTCGTCATGACATAATAAGGAAATTAATATCCCACGGATATCATATACTTCCTTTTACTCTTGCATTCAACGCTAAAAAGTATCTCACATCGTGTGTATCATAGGAAAAATATCTCATTTCATCGAGATTTTCTTTACATCATAATTTCTTGATGTCTCCACTTTTGATGCGAAACTTTTAGGTGGTGAGATAAGTCAACCTATTTCATGCCCGACATTTATCGCTTTACTAATTAGTACTTAAGTGACAAGGTAAGTCGACTTTCATCTTACTTGATGGTTTTAAAAAAAAATCAAGGAGAAATTATCACGACTACCTACAAAGGTATTGTCTCGTCCATCAAGATAACATCTTTCAATGATCTAAATCGATATGTTCCTTGGTGAATAATGGGGCTCTGGGTCCGAAGACCGAATGACGACTCTTGAGATTTCTTTGTTCATATGGGTGGCGGACCGTCACAATCATATTCTCGATCACACAAGGCTTTGGGTTCAAAGGACACTTTGTAAATTTTTGAGTTGGAAGTTTTCTTGAAGAAGTGAGAAACTCGAATGATTTCTCAATTGGAACTAGGTCGTAGAGTTAAATTCAATGACGAAATTGGGTAATGGATATAATTTGAAAGCTTATATACCCGTAATAGGTCATCAACAAAGTTCTCATGTATGTCAAGGTTCTACTTGTATTACTGAAGATCTTACTTTCTTAGTAACATTCTAGGATTCGTATCATGCCATAACAGTCTTACTCTTTTCAAATCGTAGAACTAACTTCAACTGATTCTCATGAATTCTGGAGTAGGAATCAGGAATTTGGTCCTTGATAAGAAATGAAGTATAGTGCATTAGGAGCACGTACACGAAAACCGTACGTAAATCGGAGTTCACATGATCGAGAGCGAGTCAAAGCAGAATCACTGCGCGGTGCGGGGAAATTTACAGCGCTTCGCGCCGAGGTCATAGCGATGTCGACACCAAGGTCGTGCATGCTGTTACCGATGCCGGTAGTACAGAATATTTCCAACACGAGGTCAGACAAACTACCCGGTCGACATGTCAAAGGCGATGTTATAAATGCCGATTTGAAGTCGGCGATCGCACATGCCAAGGTCGAGCCGAGGTCGTACATGTCGGTCGAACAATTTCGTATAAATCATTTGCTTTTCTTCACTCAAGATGGAATGAAATTCTCAAATCCATCGTTACTCTTGTTCTTGTAATGGAAGGAAGTTCTTACTTCTATGTTCTTTCGTAAAAGTGATCATGCTTCAAAAAAAAATCTATGTTACATTGAGCTAGCATATTCATCATCATAATCAACTTTGAGGTTTGAAATAAAACTTCAAATATTCATACGTAGCTCATTTATACGCATGTATTTCATTAATTTTAAAGAATTCAACATATCATATTTGACAATTCAATGTCCAATCTCAATCATTTTAAAACATGAATAATCATAACTTTGTTCATAATAATGAACCCTTATTACATTTCAGAAATTCAAACATTTCATATTTGGCACATCATGCCAAAACTTTCTCATATCATTGTCATCATCTTTCTTATATCTTCCTTCTTTTCATAACTTTCTTTGACAAATCATTTGTCATAACATTCATTCTCAACCTTTATCATAACTTTCGTTTCTTTTGAAAGATTATTTCAATTATCATTCACTTCACAACATAATTTTTCATTTGCGGCTTTTGCAATAAATTTCACTTTAAATAAATTCACATAACATTCATTTCACTTAAAAATTTATTTCACTTTCAACTTTTCGTTTCAAAACGAGAAAAAATATCACGCCCCACAATCCTAAGTACGGATTAGCAGGGACTATAACTGTAAACATGAATGAACAAACATGGAGACTCTCTTTAATAAAAAGCGTAATACATATGTCATTTATAATTTTGGACTATAATACATAATTTGGGGTTCTTGCAGCGGAAGACATGTGATATGTACATATGACGATGTACTATCAAGGTATAAACTTTTCAGCGACAACAGTCCTAATGCTCAACATCGCCCATCCATCATCGCTCAACCCGCACATTTAAAACAAACATGCAGGGCTGAGTACAAGAATGCACTCAGTGGACTCATGCCAAAAATATTTTATCATTTGAATTACACTGCCAACATCATGGTAAGACACAAGGGTTTTAGTTGAAAATGCCTTGTGCTTACTAAAATATTTTCATCAGTTCATAAAATCATCGCCTGGCCAGGCATTTTTCTGGGTGTGTATGATCCATATCCCTTATCATCATTTCATCATAACATCATAGTCGAACGTCGTGAAGGAGGCCTCCCTCTACGACGCCGTGACCGGCCGTGAATTGTCCTTACAAAGACACAATCACCTTAGGTGTACACGTTAATCCTAGCTGTATTGTTCTTAGGCATAGAATCCGATATCGATTTTCATTCATAAGTTGGGAGCGACCCAACAACATTCATAACATTTCATAACATCTCATAACATCTCATGGATAGGATACATACACAAAATATAAACATTTTTGGCAGGTAATCTTATAAACATTTTATCAACAGTTGAAATAAGCATCGTAAATAAATATTTCAATAGCATTTCATTTTTGAGTAGAGTAAAGCCCACCGGATGTAGATTGCCTTAATCCCATTTCTTGACCTGTAAGTCCTAGCTTTAGCCTATCTATTCTTGGCCTTGAGGTTTTGGAGCTAGAAAATCCATTGGGTCTTAGAACCCATATTTCTATTTTAGTGTATATCATGGTATGATATACACTCAATTCGACCACGTGGAAGACCTAGTCAAATATTTCACGTTAAGGTATGCTTTCGTGAAAATATCGTATCATGATGTTTTATCATAATTGTACATCTTATAATGCTCTATCGCACCTTGCGACATAACATAATGAATGCATCGATTAATAGCATGTTAGTCACATAAGGCATACTTCACATAGGGTTTCCAACACTTAGTCAAATTTCAAGTGTTTAATTTCAGCAAAAACAGCTTGAAACAACCCAAGTGACGTACTTTGACGATCCATAACTCTCGATTCAGAATACGTATGGTCGCACAAAGATACATTCTGGAAACCTCTAAACATGTACTACAAGTTCTAAGAAGGAATTAAATCCAAAAGAGTCGTGGTTCGGAAGATATAGGGTCTCAAAGTGGGCAACTCAAACTGACTTCTATACTTAGAAAATTTTTCAGAATTTTCAGTTTTAGCTTAACGACGAGGGGTTTTTCGAGGTTCGTAACTTTTGACTCACAATGCCAAAATGGCTGCAGGCTACCAATTTCGAAACCTTGTAACAAGAACTACATATTTCATGAAGACCATACTGGAAAATATCTGACGCATCGAGAAATATATAAGTCCAAAGTTGACTAGTTGGAAATGGACAGTTTCCAGTAGGTGACTTTGGGTCGATGAAAAGTATACCTATAAAACTTGGTTTGGGATCAAACTTTCCAGATCATAACTAGACATGGTGAGGAACATTTCTTATGAAGAAACCCAAGTCCAAATCGGACTACAAATGGCTTGAACATCTCACGTAAAAGTCACACTCGAACAGCCTATTAACATAGAAATTTTCTAAGGCAGTTTGTCCAAAAGGCTTACTGAAATGCGTCAACTTTAAAATTTCACCGTGAGTTCATTATAAGGAATCTGGGAATGCAACAAGTCATATTGAAAATCCACTTAAGTCTAGTTTAATCCAGAAAAGCCTCACTCAATGATTCATAATAGATTGGGTGATAAAATATTTTACCACAAGCTATCACTCCTGTGACAATTTTGTGCAGTTAGCTTGTAAAATCTGTAATAAATAGTAAAGATTTTAGAAAATTCTGAAAATTTACAGGAATCTTCTAGACATGCTGAATTATGTTTCTGCCAAATTTTAGAGTTTTATCATTATCCAAACTTAAAACGAAAGCCACGCACTATGGGTGATAAACACGGAGATTTCGCAGATTTGTGCAGTGTTTTTGATAAATACAATTAAAATATAAAATCAAGTTGGATGGACTTGAAATTTTACAGAGGAATACTAGACACATATAATTTCAACATATTAAAAATTCACAATCATCGGACCACTGTAACTTAGTCTAATAATTTCGTGAAGTTGCTGTTCGTCCAGGTAAATCAACATACAATCACCTATGCTTATAAATCTAGCACATTCAAGCATATATGTGTACATGCATGTATGTAGCTCCAACACTATTGAGTCCAAGGTTTAGATTCTTCACCTTGGTGTGAAATTAAGTGGGGAATTGAAGGGGTTGGCTGAGGAGAGGCTCATAGCCTGGAAAGGCTTCGGCTGTCCATCTTGAGCTAGGAGCTTCTGTCCATTTTTTTTGAATGGTGGAGTGGCTGATCTTGGAGCTGTTCTTGGAGGGGGATGGACGAAAATGGGGAAGAAGATGATTGAAATCTGATTTTGGGGGTGAGAGAGGTATGAGATGTGTGTGGTGCTTATGGGTGACAATTGTCACCCTTAATACATGTAGTTGACACCTACACACACTTTTCTACCTACACACCACACACATGCACGAAATTTGTATATATATATATATATATATATATATATATATATATATATCTATATTTAATCATTTAATTAGACCATATAATTAATCACATTGCCATATAGTAGATATATGCAAAAGTGGGAAGATTAACAACACACATTGTTATAGCACTTATAACATTTTCGCCCTTATGCCCAAACATGGACTAAATTTTATTTTTCATGTTAAACATAGATATATACATCATAGTATATGATTTAGATGATAATTAATATCATAGGATAAATTAATGGCATCATTTTATGCGATAAAAATCGAGTTCGAAAATTAGGGTTTTCGAACGTTTGAGAAATTGGTAACTATCGAATCTTGATGATCTAGCATTGATTTAATGCTAAATAATACTGTAATTACATATACTAATCATAGGAAATTAATTCCTATAATTTCTTGATCGATTAAAACGCTTTTCGTTTCATCTCAAAACGTTAACGTTTGAAAACGCGTTAAACGCTCATTATCGACTCATCTCGAAATGGTCGTCATTACTTTAATAAATTATTCCATTAATAATGAAATTTAATTCTAAGCTTAGTTTCTTAGAAAAATTTACGACGTTTTAACTATCGATCGAAATCGACGTTAAAGTAAAATACTACCTATACACTTCATATACTCTTATTCCTTAATTCACAATTCTCGGTGAATATAAAATAGAATTCATTCCTTCGTAAATAATCGAAATCATTATTCGATATCTTATGGATTGAATCATCTCAGCGAATTTCTAATTTACGGGTTTTAAATACCGTAATTAGGCATCTAATTCTGGGGTATTACAGCATGTGAAATTTTCAGAAGTTGAATGCGGTTGTTCTTCAGAAAAAATATACCAATCATCAATTCACACACGAAAAACACGAAAAATGAACACTCATTTACTTTATGTAATTTCGCAAGAGACAACACAAATCGGCATGTAATTTCGTAAGAGACAATATAAATTGCCGATCATCGACAGCTGATTTGTAAGTTCCATGTCTATCAATTTTTATAGTTATTTTAGTTTGAATTGTCGGAGCATGTGAAATTTTCAGTAGTTGAATGCGGTTGTTCTTCAAAAAAAATATACCGATCATCAATTCCCGATTTGTAAGTTCTAGATCATCAATGTGTTTTAGTTATTTTAATTCTTCAACTATTTCAATTTTATAAACAAAATATAAAGTTAGAGAAAATACCGATCATTGATTCCCAATTTGTAAGTTCCGGATCATCAATGTGTTTTAGTTGTTTTAGTCGGAGCTTTCTCTCCAATGTGCCGATTTGAATATGATTTTTCTATGTGAATGCGGTTGTTCTTCAAAAAAAATATACTAGAAAAAATTGTGTTGTTCTTAAAAAAAAAGCTACATTGTGTTGCGTTTACTTTGTGCTATACTAGAAAAAATAGTGTTGTTCTTCAAAAAAATGCTATATTGTGCTGCGTTTACTTTGTGCTATACTTGTTCTAAAAGTTAGACATGAAATGGTACGAGTTGATATTTATTATAAAAGTTTGCTATCTAATTTTTTCTTGCAGCAATATGTCGCGTCGATTAAAATGCTTGGAGACAATGGAGGTTGCGATTTCTTTTTCTACACTATATATAGAGATCATGATCCACGTCATGCATGGTCATCATGTTGAACCTACTGCTGCATCAAACTGTTGAAGTAGGCATATGGGTCATCATATGCCCATCTATCCAGGTGAAGGGTTGATGTTCTTGTGCTGTTTGAATTTGGTTGCAGCAATGGCTATTTTTAGAGTATTTGTTTTTAGGGTTAACAGTATGCATCCGTGGATGTTAGTACTTCATTTCTTCTATTGTTCGCTCACAGGTTACTGTGCGACATTGGAATTCCTTGGAGTTGCATTTGGATATGGAGAGAGATGGATTCCGTCTGATCTATTCCCCATCGTCGAGGCTGGGGTCGTTCTTTTGGGGATCTGTTTGGAGTGTATGTTGATATTTATGATAAAAAGCATATTTTGTAATTTATTTGAAACATATGCCGTATCAGTTAATACCCTTCGAGACAGTGGAGGTTGTAATTGCTATTTTCAAATTTTATCTGGAGTTGGAGCCGGTAAAATGGGCACGACGTGATGGACCGTCCCGCCCGGGGTACTTGAGGTTTAGGCTAGGTTTGACTTCAAAATAAGAGGCCCGAGAAAAATTTGGCCTAAAAAGCATGCCCGGAAGAAATACGGAGTTGATCGGGCATCCGGCCAAAAAAGCCTAGGGTTTCCGGCTAAAAAGATCACCCGATAAAATATATTTTTATTACCTACTAATTTTTTGTTTCTCTTTATTTCTTTGTTCTTTCTTTTTATCTTTCTCTTTAATTCTCTTTTTAAGTTTTTTTATTCTTTTATTTATTGCTTTAGATTATGACTGGTGCTTTAATCTAATTTTTATTGTAGTGGCATTTAGTTTTAAACTTTTAATTTTTTTATTGTTGATGTTAAATTACTTTCTAGACTTAAATTGGTATTTTACATAATTATTTTTTTACAATTAAATGCGTTTTTGTGAAGGCTTAACCCGCCCGCTTGGGTTGGGCTGGACTTTGTGTTTAGAAGCCCGTGAACTTATAGCCCGACCCCAAAAATGTGTAAAAGCTTGATAGGCTAGAGTTCATGATCCACACCATGCATGGTCATGGTTATTGCTAACATTAGATGATTAGATGATATTATTGACTTGGTTAACATGATTAAGAGTTTTCTTATAAACAAACATCTCTTATTGTGGGCAAACTGCTATTCCCGATAAATTTGTTTTGAGTTCCCACGTTCTTTCTGTAATTTCTTTTGTGCAAACGCAACGCAAAGTGCCGAGTCGATCGGGCGTCGGGCCAAAAAAGACTAGGGTTTCCAGCTAAAAAGCTCACCTGATAAAATATAATTTTATTACCTACTAATTTTTTGTTTCTCTTTATTTCTTTGAGTTTCTTTTTATCTTTCTGTTTAATTCTGTTTTTATGTTTTTTATTGTTTTATATTTAATTATTTATTGCTTTAGATTATGACTCTGGTGCTTTAATCTTATTTTTATTGTAGTAGCATTTAATTTTAAACTTTTAATTTTTTTTATTGTTGATGTTAAATTACTTTCTAGACTTAAATTTGTATTTTACATAGTTATTTTTTTTTACAATTAAATGCGTAATTTTATAGATTAAAAATTTTAAAAAATTGAAATGGATTAACCCACCCGCTTAGGCTGGACTGGACATCGTATTAAGAAGCTCAGGAATTTTTAGCCCGACCCCAAAAAAGTGTAAAAGCTTGATGGACTAGAGTTCATGATCCACACCATGCATGGTCATGCTTATTGCTAACATTAGATGATTAGATGATATTATTGACTTGGTTAACATGATTAAGAGTTTTATTATAGAAAACATCACTTATTGTGGGAAAACTGCTATTCTCGATAAATTTGTTGTTAGGGCTCCCACTTTCTTTCTGTAATTTCTTTAGAGCAAACGCAACGCAAAGTGCCGATCAACGACAGTTGATTTGTAAGTTCTCTATCTATCAGTTTTTATAGTTGTTTTAGTTTGAATTGTCGGAGCATGTGAAATTTTTAGTAGTTGAATGCGGTTGTTCTTCAAAAAAAATATACTGATCTTCAATTCCCGATTGATAAGTTCTAGATCATCAATGTGTTTTAGTTATTTTAGTTTGAATAGTCGTTATTTTAATTCTTCAACTATTTCAATTTTATAAACAAAATATATAGTTAGAGCAAATACCGATCATTGATTCTCAATCTGTAAGTTCCGGATCATCAATGTGTTTTGGTTGTTTTAGTCGGAGCTTTCTTGTCACATCCCCTCAATCCTAAGTAGGATTTAGAAGGGATTGTAACTCTAAACAGGTATAATTAAACAGGAGAATTCTCCTTAACAAAAGCCGTAATTCATATGACAAGCATGTTCTTGGACTTTAGTACATAACTTAAGTTCTTGCAGCGAAAAACATGTGATATGTACATATGACGATGTACTATCAAGGTATAAATCTTTCAATGACAATATTCCTATTGCTCAACACCGCCCATCCATCATCGCTCAACCCGCACATTTAAAAATAAACATGCGGTGAGTACAAGAATGCACTCGGTGGACTCATGCCAAAACATTTTATCATTTTGAATTACATCGCCAATATCATGGTAAGACACAGGGTTTAGTTGAAATGCCTTGTGCTTACTAAAGCATTTTCAGTTCGTAAAAGTTGCTTGGCCAAGCATTTTCTTGGTGTGTATGATCCGTATCCCATAGTCACAATTCATAACAATATCAAAGATCAAACGTCGAGAGGGAGGCCTCCCTTCTACGACGCCGTGACCGGCCGTAATCCCATACAGCACACAGCCACTTTCAAAAGTATATGTTAACATATCATATAGTTCCAACTTTCACGCCAATCCTAGCCAGGCATTAACCTTCCGGCACAGGACCCGATATTAATAAAAGGTTGGGCGCGACCCAACAAATGACGTAACCCGTCATGATATAGTTCCAACCATCGCCACAGCCCTACCCGGGCATAACAGATAGGATCCATACACAAAACAGAATATTTTTGGCAGGTAATGTAATAAACATTTATCAACAGTTGCAAAATAACATTGTAAAAGAATTCATTTTGGAAGAACAGTAAAGTTACATCTTGTTTGAAAAGTAAGCCCACTTTCGTGAGGTAAGAAAAGGAGCCCACCTGGACTATGGTTCGTCCTAACTTGAGTTCTTAAGTTTGATTTCTCGTCAACGCCCGGTCGTCGCGTCCGCGTCCATACCTTTACGTAAAAGCGATGTTTTAGTACGTCGTTCTCGCTTCTCGAGACTCTCAAAGTCTAGAATAAACTTCGATATTCTATATCGATATAAACTGAATTCCTTAACGAATTCAATACGCTTTTCAATTACGTATTTCAATTGAACCGTTCTCGTTCTTGAGACACGCTCAATTATATCGTTTAACCTTTTCGGTTTAAACGTTCAACGTGTTATACGTTTCTCGACATCGGATTTTTAATAGTAATTTCTTACTAATTATGTTATAAATCGATTTCAATCGATTTCTTTTCGTAAAGTCCTATTTCTCGATTTGTCACGTAAATCGATGAACTTTATTAATATTTTTCTTAAACATTAATCCATTTATCCATAATCCTTATTATTCAATTATAACGTTTATTAAATAAAACGTTTCGTTATAACATAGTGATTCATGTTTATAAAATTTTATAAATTCCAATATGTCTAAAATAATATTTAGACATATAATATATTATTACTCCTAATTAAAAAGGATTTAAAATCCTTATAGTTCCTTTAATGCTTTCGGAAATTCTTAAAATTACCAATGATTTCTAAGAATTTTTCTAAATCATATAGTGTAGTATTATACACTTAGGGTCATTAATATGTATTTATATCCTCCATATAACAATCGATCATCCCCCTATTCACACAAGGCATATTTCACTTAGGGGAGTCCCAACACTTAGTCAAATTTCAAGTATTTATTATTTTTTTAGCAAAAACAGCTTAAAACAACTCAAGTACTACTTTGACGATTTATAACTCTCGACTCAAAATACGTATGACCGTACAAAGACACATTCTGAAAACCTCTAATCATGTACTATAAGTTCTAAGAAGGAAGTCGATACAAAAGAGTCGTGGTTCTGAAGATATACGGTCTCAAAGTTGGCAACTCAAACTGACTTCTATACTTAGAAAAATTTTCAGGATTTCCAGATTTAGCTTAACGACGAGGGATTTTGCGGGGCTCGTAACTTTTGACTCAAAATGCTAAAATGACTGCAGGCTACCAATTTCGAAACCTTGTAACAAGAACTACATGTTTCATGAAGACCATACTGGAAAATATCTGATGCATCGAGAAATACATAAGCCCAAAGTTGACTAGTTGGAAAGGACAACATTCAAGTAGGTGACTTTGGGTCGTTGAAACGTATACCTATAAAACTTGGTTTGAGATCAAAATTTCCAGATCACAACTAGACATGGTAAGGAACATTTCTTATGAAGAAACCAAAGTCAAAGTCGGGCTACAAACGGCTTGAACATCTCACGTAAAAGTCGTACACGAACAGTTGATTAACATAGAAATTTACTAAGGCAGTTTGTCCAGAAAAGCTTACTGTAATGCGTCAACTTTAAAAATTCACCGTGAGTTCATTATAAGGAATATGGGAATGCAACCAATCATATTGAAAAGCCACTTAAGTCTAGTTTAATCCAGAAAAATCCTAAATCAATGATTCAAAATATATTGGGAGATAAAAATATTTTACAACAAGCTATCACTCCCGTGACAGTTTTGTGCAGTTAGCTTGTAAAATCTGGAATAAATAGTAAAAAATTTTAGAAAATTCTGAAAATTTACATAAATCTTCTAGACATGCTAAGTTATGTTTATGCCAATTTTTAGAGTTTTACCATTAGCCAAACTCGAAACGAATTCCACGGACCGTGGGTGATGAAAATCGAAATTTTTCAGATTTGTGCAGTGTTTTCGAAAAATAGTATTAAAATATCAAATAAATTTGGATTGACTTGAAATTTTACAGAGACGTAATAGACATGTTTAGTTTCAACATAGTAAAATTTCACATTCATCTGACCACTTTAACTTAGTCAAATAATTTTATTAAGTTACTGTTTTCGTAACATATTTTCAGTTTTTAATTTTAAGCTTATTCTTCTTGTATGCATTTCATATAACCACAAAAATGGTGAATCTATCACCCCAAATCACCACCAAGATCATCAATCTAAGCATGCAAGTATGATTTAGTCATGTTTAAGAGTCATAGGAGGTAGTTATACCTCAGCCACGAATTTGAAGATGAATGAGAGAGATGGAGCTTGAGCTTTCTCTTCCATGGTGGAAATGGTGTAGGAGAAGAAGAAGAGAGGAGAGGGAGAGGCGTCTGATTTTTGGGGGAGAGAGTGAGAAGAATGCTGATCCAAAAGGGGGAAGAGAGGGTATGGGGTGTGGGGTGATATGCATGTGTGACACTTGTCACTATACTCACATGCATATCAACACTTGTCACACACATCCCATGACACACACATGCACAACTCACACATTCTCTCTCCCTACACACACACACACGTTTTTTTTATATATATATATATATATATATATATATATATATATATATATATATATATATATATATATATATATATATGCATTTAATTGTTTAGTTAGGCTATTTAATTAATCCAATGTCACTTAGATACATGTAATAGGAAAAATCAACAAGATAAACTTGTATACACAAGTGTATAGTTTTCGGCTATTACATTATGCCAATGGGTCAATATTTTTTTTTATTTCCAATGCCAAACATTGATATATGTTATAACATATAGTTTAGATGATAATTAATATCATAGGATAAATTAGCGGCATCAAATTATGCGATAAAACCCTAAAATTCAAACTAGGGTTTTCTAAATTGAGGAATTTGATCAAATAATTCCTTAATGATCTAGGATTGATTTAATGTTAAATAATAATTTAATCACATATAATAATCATAGGAAATTAATTACTATAATTCCTTGATCATTAAACTCACTTTCCATTTCGTCTTTAAACGTTAACGTTTGAAACGTTGCAAAACGTTAATTATCGACTCATCTCGAAATGGTCGTAATAAAATTGCAATCACTTTATTAAATTATTCCATTAATAATGGAATTTAATTCTAAGATAAATTTGTAATATTCCAAAGAAACGAACATATGATTACGGTATATTTAACCCGTAATTAGGGTTTTTACCGGATTCTTTTATCTGTATGACATCGAATCGTCTTTCGATTCAGTATCGTTATAACGAATTCCTTTTTAAAATTCGCTAAGGATTGTGAATTACGGAATTGAAATTTATGAAATAATACGACAGTATTATTTTAACGTCAAACGCATATCGAACGTCAGTACTTTATGAAATTTTCTGAGCAGTGAAGCCCGGAATTAATTTCCATATTGATTCCTATGATAATGGAATTTTATTTACAAAGTAAGTATGAACTTACTACGACCATTTTGAGATGAGTCGATTTTGAACGTTTTGAGATGTTTTGAACGTCAACGTCTAGAGACGTTATGAAAAATTGGTTTAATGCTCAGGAAATTATAATAATTAATTTCCTATTATTATTTTATATAATTACAGTATTATTAATTATTAAAATCGAATTTTTAACTATTTAAATTCGATATTTTGGAAGTGGATTTTTCGAAAACCCTAAGTTTATAAACTATGGTTTTTCACATGAAATGATACCATTAAATTATCATATGGTATCTAAACTATATAATATGATATATATGAATATTATCAAGCATTAAAATCATTCTTGAATCATTAAAACTCGATAATACATATGTATGGGTTTCGAAACCCAATTTTTAAAATTAGGGTTTCATATGCATGAATTAATGCAATTATTTTATCATATGCTATTATTTATTATCTAAATCATATATTATGATATATATATATATATATATGTATTTTGATCGAATTGGGCATGAGTATCAATAATAGGTGTGATTTGTATTTTAATTCCTATTTTCCTAATTATTTTCGGTAATTTCGAACATGTACCATATGTTGGATTTATTTATTTGAATGGCTTGTATTATATATCTATGATCATGTGTGATTAATACATTGTATTATGGTACAAAAATAAATTAAAATCACACCCTTAAACACACACATATGCGACGGCTGCACCTATTAAACAAGGATAATGATTTCTTTCTATTAGCCAATGCATGAAGAGCCTTTAAACACTCCCTAATCATCACTAAACCCACTAACAAGAAAATGTTGCCATTTGTAAGAGAGAGAGTGTGTGTGTGCCGTGTAATAGAGTAATATAGGGGGGGAGGGACTCTTCCTCTTCACCCCACACTCATTATACCCCTTCCCTCTCCATTACAACACCCTTAGAACCCACATTACTCTCCATCCTCTCCAAAAATCTGCAGCCAAGAACCGAGAGCTCCTCTCCATTTTCGAAAGCTTGCTTCTTCTTCCATTCTTCATTTCTTCTCCCAAACCTTGATACCATATAGTGTTCTTGTGAGTCTATACTATTTCAAGGTAAAACAAAAGACCCTAGTACCGATTCCATCTCCATTTTTGCTATAAAAATCGAGAGCTACATATATGTATGTTCATATGTTTTAAATGTTCTTATGGATGAGCTATATGTTTATATATTGTTCTTGATGTTTATATTGTTTAAAACATGAGAATATATGCTTGGATAATCATATGGTGTTATATGTGAAATGTATGAATGGATCTAGTGAATGTACATGATTTTCGAACCCTAGCATATTGAAAAATAATTTTCAAAAATTATTTAAAATGTACATAGGATGACCGATTGCTCTATATTTATTTTGATGATGGATTATTGATCTATGATATGTTTAGATTCCATGGTTTTTATTTGAAAAATTTTTGAAAACCCTAGCCATTTTTCCAAAAGGACCGAGAGCATGTTTGCTCATACCTTGGTGTATGATTTTATTTTGATCATGCAATGGTGTATTAATGCTTTAATATATTGTTTATGTATTGTATGATTTTGTTGGAATTTTTGGAAATCAAATGCTAAATTAAATCAAAAAAACCAAAGAGCTATTGCTCAATAAGGTGATGATTTAATTTGGTTTTGATGGATGTTATTGTGTTATAATGTCATATTATAATGTATAAACATAGTGTATAATTATTAGAATTTTTGGAAATCAAATACCTAATTTAAATCAAAAAAGCCGAGAGCACTATGTGCATAAGGTGATGATTTAATTGGTTTTTGATGATTAAATGATGTTATATTGTTATACTATAGTGTATAAGCATAGTATATAATTGTTGGAATTTTTGAAAACCAATTACTACATTTAATCAAAAAAGCCGAGAGCTATTGAGCTCCATATGGTGATGATTCAAATGTTTTTGGTTGATGTTATGATGTTATAATGTTATAATATAATGTTTAATCATGTTATGATTTAATTAGAATTTTTGGGAATTATTTGATAATTGTTTGGCAATTAAATCGAAAATGCCGTGTGTATTGTTAGATATTCATTCATGAATAGTTATGATGGACTATAGGTTATATTTGTGATCTATATTAATATTGGGATATTATACTATGTATATATCAATTTTGGAAATTTTTGGACAATTATTCCATATTATATGGAATTACCGAATTATATATATGTATATATACTAATAAATGACAAACAATATCATATGGATTTTATAAATTCATATTCTGGACCATAGTGTATAATAATACACTATATTAATTTAGAAAAATTTTCAAAAGTCATTTAGTAATTTTAAATTAATTATCGAGATTTTCGATAATTAATAAGGATTTTAAATCCTTTTTAATTCAGTTTATTAATAAAATATATGTCTAATTAATATTCTGGACATATTAGAATTTTATAAAATTTTATAAACATAGATTGCTATGTTTGAGACAAACGTTCATTTTATAACGTTTTAAAAATCGAAAATACGCGTTTTTATTTATAAAGAGGTTTATTAAATGCGAAATTATTTATAAGTCCTTTGATTTACGTGATAAATCAAGAAAAGAGACTTTACGATTTTTAATCGATCGAAATTCGATTTATAAAATAAAATGGTAAGAAATTACTAGTTGAAAGTCAAAATTGTTGACTTTGTTGACCAGTGTTGACTTCGTTGACTTTTAAAGTCAAACGTACGATTATACGTTCGATAAATACGCCAATACGCGTAAGATGTACTAATTGAGTATAATACCTCATTAGTAATAAAAGATTTCACAAATGAAATCCTTATATCGAGAAACGTGCTCATACGTTAAAACGTTTAAACCGGAAGCGTTAAACCGAAATAGTTGAACGTATCTCGAGGAACGAGAACAATTCAATTGAATAACGTATTTGAAAGCGTATTGAATTCATTGAGGAATTCAGTTTACATCGATATAAGATATCGAAGTTTATCTTAGCTTTTGAAAGTCTCGAGAGACTTGAGCGACGTACTAAAGCCTCGCTTTTTCGTAAAGGTGTGGACGCAAACGCGGCGACGGGATACTGACGTACGAACAAACCTAGGACTCATTTTACAACGAACCATGGTCCAGGTGGGCTTCTTATCTTCAAAATGTGGGCCCTATTTCTTACCCCACTAAGATGTGACTTTACTGTTATTCCAAAATGAGTTTATTTAAAATGCTTGTTTTGCAACTGTTGACAAATGTTTATTTCATTACCTGCCAAAAATATTCTGTTTTGTGTATGGATCCTATCTGCCCGGGTAGGGCTGTGGCGATGGTTGGAACTTTATTATGACAGTTATGTCATTTGGGTCGCGCCAACCTTTTAAAAGTCGGGTCTGTCTTGGGATGATAAATGCCCAGCTAGGATTGGCGTGAAGGTTGGAACTATTGCTATGTTAACATATGCTTGTGAGAGTGATTGTGGTTTGACGGGATTACGGCGGTCACGGCGTCGTAGAAGGAGGCCTCCTCTCGACGCTTAATTTTAATCTTGTTATGAATCGTTACTACGAGATATGGACCATACACACCAAGAAAATGCTCGGCCGAGCTATGTTTCTAACCGAAAATGATTTAGTAAAGACAAGGCATTTTAACTAAAACCCTTGTGACTTACCTTGATATTGAAGCGTAATTCAAATATTATCAAATGTTTTGGCATGAGTCCACCGAGTGCAATTTCTTGTACTTAGCCCCGCATGTTTGTTTTAAATGTGCGGTTGAGCTCGATGGTGATGATGGAGGATGTGTTGAGGAGTCCGGTGTCCTCGATCGCTTATTTAGAATTTGGCTTTCGCCGAATACATATCATCACATATGTATTCACACACTTTCCATTGCTAAACTCCGAACTCTTTACTTTATGTCATGAACTATTGGGGTCCATCGTCTGATGGCCTAAACCTTTTTAACCATTTGGATATTGTATTATCGAACCTATCAAACATGCTAATTATAGTTGATATGTACCTCTATCTTAGTCTGTTTGTCCTATAATACTATTCCTAGTATTAGTCACCCTCTAGTCCGGGTCGTCCGGAGTGGGGGCGTGACATAATTGCTTAGAAAATTTCATGAAATTTTAACTATCTATACGCAATCGACGTTAAAATAATACTATCGATACGCTTTATAAACTTCTATTTCTAAATTCACAATTCTCAGTGAATGTTAAATATGAATTCATTCCTTCGTAAATAATCGAAATCATTATTCGATATCCTACTGATTGAATCATCTCAGCGAATTTCTAATTTACGGGTTTTAAATACCGTAATTAGGCATCTAATTCTGCGGGATATTACATTTCTCTCCAATGCGCCGATTTGAATAAGATTTTTCTATGTGAATGCGGTTGTTCTTCAAAAAAAAAATACTAGAAAAAATAATGTTGTTCTTCAAAAAAATGCTACATTGTGCTGTGTTTACTTTGTGATATACTTGTTCTAAAAGTTAGACATGAAATGGTACGAGTTGATATTTATGGTAAAAGTTTGCTATCTAATTTTTTTTGCAGCAATATGCCGCGTCGATTAACATGCTTGGAGACAATGGAGGCTGCGATCACTTTTTCCACTATATCTGGAGATCATGATCCACGTCGTGCATGGTCATCATGTTGAACCTACTGCTGCATCAAATGATAAAGAGTGTTCATAAACAAGATATTTCTTACTGTAGGGGCAAATTGCTCTTCCCTATCAATTTGTTGTTAGAGCTCTCTATCTCTTTCGTTTTTTTCTTGAATAGTTTTGTTTTGTAGAAGATAACATTTGTATAGTTGAATGCAGTATTTGATATTTTGGATAGATCACTAGAAATTAATTTAGGAAATCTATGTGGCAGTGTTATGTTGCATTAACTTTTTCCTATACTTGTTGTAAAAGTAAGACATGGAATGAAGCAAAATACATACAATTCTTATGGAAACCTTAATCGCTTCATATATACGAGCTTCAAAAAAAATGCTACAATCCGATAGTTTGAATTGTAGGAGCATGTGAAATTTTAGAAATTGAATACGGTTGTTCTTCAAAAAAAATATACCAATCATCAATTCACACACGAAAAACACGAAAAATGAACAATCATTTACTTTCGGTAATTTCGTAAGAGACAACACAAATCGGCATGTAATTTCGTAAGAGACAACACAAATTGCCGATCATCGACAGCTGATTTGTAAGTTCCCTGTCTATAAGTTTTTATAGTTGTTTTAGTTTGAATTGTCGGAGCATGTGAAATTTTCAGTAGTTGAATGCGGTTGTTATTCAAACAAAATATACAGATCATCAATTTCCGATTTGTAAGTTCTGGATCATCAATGTGTTTTTGTTATTTTAGTTTGAATAGTCGTAATTTTAATTCTTCAACTATTTCAATTTCATAAACAAAATATAAAGTTAGAGCAAATACAGATCATTGATTCCCAATTTGTAAGTTCCGGATCATCAATGTGGTTTAGTATTTTTAGTCGGATCTTTCTCTCCAATGCGCCGATTTGAATAAGATTTTTCTATGTGAATGCGGTTGTTCTTAAAAAAATATATATACTAGAAAAAATAGTGTTGTTCTTCAAAAAAATGCTACATTGTGTTGCGTTTACTTTGTGCTATACTTGTTCTAAAAGTTAGACATGAAATGGTACGAGTTGATATTTAT
Organism: Salvia rosmarinus; assembly: GCA_036937905.1. Lineage (NCBI taxonomy): Eukaryota > Viridiplantae > Streptophyta > Magnoliopsida > Lamiales > Lamiaceae > Salvia > Salvia rosmarinus. Next base: position 12,312,504 of record CM072813.1, on the reverse strand, counting down.
GATAAAAGTTTGCTATCTAATTTTTTTTGCAGCAATATGCCGCGTCGATTAACATGCTTGGAGACAATGGAGGCTGCGATTACTTTTTCCACACTATATCTGGAGATCATGATCCACGTCGTGCATGGTCATCATGTTGAACCTACTGCTGCATCAAACTGCCGAAGTAGGCGTATGGGTCATCATAGGCCCATCTGTCCAGGTGAAGGGTTGATGTTCCTGTGCTGTTTGAATTTGGTTGCAGCAATGGCTATTTTTGGAGTATTTGTTTTTACGGTAACAGCATGCGTTCGTGGATGTCAGTACTTCATTTCTTCTATTGTTCGCTCACAGTTTACCGTGCAACATTGGAATTCCTTGGAGTTGCAATTGGATATGGAGAGAGATGGATTCCGTCTGATTTATTCCCCATCGTCGAGACTGGGGTCGTTCTTTTGGGGATATGTTTGGAGTGTATGTTGATATTCATTATAAAAAGCCTACTTTTTAATTTATTTGAAACAATATGCCGTATCATTTAATATTGTTTACCGGCTCTTAATTTGAGTTAGAGCCGGTAAAATGGGCACGACCTGATGGACCGGCCCACCCGGGGTACTTGAAGTTTAGTCTAGGTTGGACTTCAAAATAAGAGGACCGAAAAAAACTTGATCTAAAAAGCATGCCCGAAAGAAATCCTGAGTCGACCGGGTATCGAGCCAAAAAGGCTAGGGTTTCCGGCTAAAAAGATCACCCGATAAAATATGTTTTTATTACCTACTAATTTTTTGTTTCTCTTTATTTCTTTGTCTTTCTTTTTATCTTTCTCTTTAATACTCTTTTTAAGTTTTTTATTCATTTATTTATTGTTTTAGATTATGATTCTTGTGCTTTAATCTGATTTTTATTGTAGTAGCATATAGTTTTAAACTTTTAATTTTTTTTTATTGGTGATGTTAAATTACTTTCTAGACTTAAATTGGAATTTTAAATAATTTTTTTTTTACAATTAAATGCGTTTTTGAGAAGGCTTAACCCGCCCGCTTGGGTTGGGCTGGACTTTGTGTTTAGAAGCCGTAAACTTTTAGCCCGACCCCAAAAAAGTGTAAAAGCTTGATGGACTAGAGTTCATGATCCACACCATGCATGGTCATGCTTATTGCTAACATTAGATGATTAGATGATATTATTGACTTGGTTAACATGATTAAGAGTTTTCTTATAGACAAACATCGCTTATTGTGGGCAAACTGCTATTCCCGATATATTTGTGGTTAGAGCTCTCACTTTCTTTCTGTAATTTCTTTAGAGCAAACGCAATGCAAAGTGCCAATCATCGATTGTCGATTTGTAAGTTCCCGATCAATCAATGTGTTTTAGTTGTTTCAGTTGGAATAGTCAGAGCTTTCTCTCAAAAGCATCGATTTGAATAGGATTTTTCTAGTAGTTAGTATGCGAATGTGGTTGCTCTTGAGAAAAAGTATACCAGAAAAAATAGTGTTTTTCTTCAACGCTACAATCCGATCAAGTGATAAATAGTGTTCATAAACAAGATATTTCTTACTATAAGGGCAAATTGCTCTTCCCTATCAATTTGTTGATAGAGCTCTCTATCTCTTTCGTTTTTTGTTTGAATAGTTTTGTTTTGTAGAAGAGAACTTTTGTCAAGTTGAATGCAGTATTTGATATTTTGGATAAATCACTAGAAATTAATTAGGAAATCTATGTGGCAGTGTTATGTTGCATTAACTTTTTCCTATACTTGTTGTAAAAGCAAGACATGGAATGAAGCAAAATACATACAATTCTTATGGAAACCTTAATCGCTTCATATATACGAGCTTCAAAAAAAATACTACAATCCGATAGTTTTGTAGGAGCATGTGAAATTTTCAGAAGTTGAATGTGGTTGTTCTTCAAAAAAAATATACCAGTCATCAATTCACACACGAAAAACACGAAAAATGAACACTCATTTACTTTATGTAATTTCTTAAGAGACAACACATCTATCCAAGTGAAGGTTTGATGTTCTTGTGCTGTTTGAATTTTGTTGCAGCAATGATTATTTTTGGAGTATTTGTTTTTAGGGTAACAGCATGCGTCCGTGGATGTTAGTACTGCATTTCTTCTATTGTTCGCTCACAGGTTACTGTGCGACATTGGAATTCCTTGGAGTTGCAATTGGATATTGAGAGAGATGGATTCCATCTGATCTATTCCCCATCGTCAGGGCTGGGGTCGTTCTTTTGTGGATCTGTTTGGAGTTTATGTTGATATTTATGATAAAAAGCCTATGTTGTAATTTATTTGAAACAATATGCCGTATCAGTTAATACCCTTGGAGACAGTGGAGGTTGTGATTGCTATTTTCACATTTTATCTTGAGTTAGAGCCGGTAAAATGGACACGACCTGATGGACCAACCCGCTCGGGGTACTTGATGTTTAGGCTAGGTTGGACTTCATAATAAGAGGCCCGAAAAAAACTTGGCCTAAAAAGCATGCCCGAAAGAAATCCTTAGTCGACTGGGCATCAGGCCAAAAAGGTCTAGGGTTTTCGGCTAAAAACATCACCCGATAAAATATATTTTTATTACCTACAAATTTTTTGTTTCTCTTTATTTCTTTGTCTTTCTTTTTATCTTTCTCTTGAATTCTCTTTTTTAGTTTTTTATTGTTTTATTTATTGCTTTAGATTATGGCTCTTGTGCTTTAATCTTATTTTTATTGTAGTAGCATATAGTTTTAAACTTTTAATTTTTTTATTGTTGATGTTAAATTACTTTCTAGACTTAAATTGGTATTTTACATAGTTATTTTTTTTTTACAATTAAATGCGTTTAAAAATTTTAAAAAATTGAGATGGATAACCCGCCCGCTTGGGCTGGTTGGACATCGTATTAAGAAGACCAGGAATTTTTAGCCCGACCCCAAAAAAGTGTAAAAGCTTGATGGGCTAGTGTTCATGATCCACACCATGCATGGTCATGCTTATTGCTAACATTAGATGATTTGATGATATTATTGACTTGGTTAACTTGATTAAGAGTTTTCTTATAGACAAACATCGCTTATTGTGGGCAAACTGCTATTCCCGATAAATTTGTGGTTAGAGCTCCCACTTTCTTTATGTAGTTTCTTTAGAGAAAACGCAACGCAAAGTGCCGATCATCGATTCCTGATTTGTAAGTTCCCGATCAATCAATGTAATTTAGTTGTTTTAGTTTGAATAGTCAGAGCTTTCTCTCCAAAGCATCGATTTGAATAGGATTTTTCTAGTAGCTAGTATGCGAATGTGGTTGCTCTTGAAAAAAAGTATACCAGAAAAAATAGTGTTTTTCTTCAACGCTACAATCCGATCAAGTCATAAAAGTGTTCATAAACAAGATATTTCTTACTGTAGGGGCAAATTGCTCTTCCCTATCAATTTGTTGTTATAGCTCTATATCTCTTTCGTTTTTAGTTTGAATAGTTTTGTTTTGGAGAAGAGAACATTTGTTAAGTTGAATGCAGTATTAGATATTTTAGATAGATCATTAGAAATTAAATTTACGAAATCTATGTGGTAGTGTTATGTTACGTTAACTTTGTCCTACACTTGTTCTAAAAGTCAGACATGGATGAAGTAAAATACATACAATTCTTATAAAAACCTTAATTACCTCATATAAATAAGTTGGTATTTATAATAAAAGTCTATTTTCTAATTTATTTGCAACAATATGCCGTATTAGTTAATATTCTTGGAGATAGTGGAGGTTTTGATTGCTATTTTCACACTTTATATGGAGTTAGAGCCGGTAAATGAGCACGACCTGATGGACCGGCCCACCCGGGGTTCTTGAGGTTTAGGCTAGGTTGGACTTCAAAATAAGAGGCCCGAAAAAAACTTGGCCTAAAAAGCATGCCCGAAAGAAATCTCGAGTCGACCTGGCATCGGGCCAAAAAAGCTTAGGGTTTCCGGCTAAAAAGCTCACCCGATAAAATATATTTTTATTACCTACTAATTTTTTGTTTCTCTTTATTTCTTTGTCTTTCTTTTTATCTTTCCTTTTATTCGCTTTTTAAGTTTTCTTTTGTTTTATATTTAATAATTTATTGCTTTAGATTATGACTATGGTGCTTTAATCTAATTTTTATTGTAGTAGCATATAATTTTAAACATTTATTTTTTTTATTGTTGATGTTAAATTACATTCTAGAGTTAAATTGGTATTTTACATAGTTATTTTTTTACAATTAAATGCGTAATTTTATAGATTAAAATTTTTATAAAATTGAAATGGCATAACCCGTCCACATGGGCTGGGCTGGAATTCGTATTTAAAAGCCCGGGAATTTTTAGTCCGACCCTGAAAAACTGTAAAAGCTTGATGGGCTAGAGTTCATGATCCACACCATGCATTATCATGCTTATTGCTAACATTAGATGATTAGATGATATTATTGACTTGGTTAACATGATTAAGAGTTTTCTTATTGACAAACGTCTCTTATTGTGGGCAAACTGATATTCCCGATAAATTTGTGGTTAGAGCTCCTACTTTCTTTCTGTAATTTTTTTAGAGCAAACGCAATGCAAAGTGTCGATCATCGATTGCCAATATGTAAGTTTTCGATCAATCAATGTGTTTTAGCTGTTTGAGTTTGAATAGTCAGAGTTTTCTCTCCAAAGCATCGATTTGAATAGGATTTTTCTCGTAGCTAGTATGCGAATGTGGTTGCTCTTGAAAAAAAGTATACCAGAAAAAATAGTGTTTTTCTTCAAAAAACGCTACAATCCGATCAAGTGATAAAGAGTGTTCATAAACAAGATATCTCTTACTGTAGGGGCAAATTGCTCTTCCCTATCAATTTGTTGTTAGAGTGCTCTCTATCTCTTTCGTTTTTAGTTTGAATAGTTTTGTTTTGGAGAAGAGAACATTAGTCAAGTTGAATGCAGTATTAGATATTTTGGATAGATCACTAGAAATTAAATTTACGAAATCTATGTGGCAGTGTTATGTTGCGTTAACTTTGTCCTACACCTATTCTAAAAGCCAGACATGGATGAAGTAAAATACATACAATTCTTATAAAAACCTTAATTACCTCATATAAACGAGTTGATATTTATAATAAAAGTCTGCTTTCTAATTTATTTGCAACAATATGCCGTATTAGTTAATACCCTTGGAGACAGTGGAGGTTGTGATCACACTTTATCTGGAGTTAGAGCCGGTAAAATGGGCACGACCCGATGGACCGGCCCGCCCTGGGTACTTGAGGTTTAGGTTAGGTTGTAGGGGTGATAAAAAAATCAGAAAATCGAATATCTGATCCAAACCGAAATTTAAAATTCGGTTTGGATTTTTCGAGTTTCGGATCGGATCGGATTTTTTAAATCCAAAAAAACCAAAAATCCGAATTATATATAATTTATATATAAATAATATTTTATTTAAATATGTTTAAATTTAATATAAATGTATATAAGAATTAATAAAAATTTGTTTCGGATTTTTGATTTTCATAATTTTAGATTTTTCGGTTCGGTTCGGATTTTTGTATTAAAATTTCAGATTTTCGGATATTCGATTCCAATCGGATTTTTTCTCTCACAAAATTCAAATTTTCGGATCGATTTGGATTATTCAAAAATCCGAACCGAAATCCTATTGCTCACCCCTAATAGGTTGGACTTCAAAATAAGATGCCCGAAAAAAACTTGGCCTAAAAAGCATGCCCGAAAGAAATCCCGAGTCGACAGGGCATCGGGCCAAAAAAAGCCTAGGGTTTCCACCTAAAAAGCTCACCCGCTAAATTATATTTTTATTACCTACTAATTTTTTGTTTCTCTTTATTTCTTTGTCTTTCTTCTTATCTTTCTCATTAATTCCCTTTTTAAGTTTTTTATTGTTTTATATTTAATTATTTGTTACTTTAGACTATGACTTTGGTGCTTTAATCTAATTTTTATTGTAGTAGCATATAATTTTAAACTTTTAATTTTGTTATTGTTGATGTTAAATTACTTTCTAGACATAAATTGGTATTTGACATAGTTATTTTTTTTACAATTGAATCCGTAATTTTATAGATTAAAATTTTGAAAAAATTGAGCCGACTTAAACCACCCGCTTGGGTTGGGCTGGACTTCGTATTTAGAAGCCCGAGAATTTTTAGCCCGACCCCAAAAAAGTGTTGCTTGATGGGCTAGAGTTCATGATCCACACGAGGCATGGTCATGCTTATTGCTAACATTAGATGATTAGATGATATTATTGACTTGGTTAACATGATTAAGAGTTTTCTTATAGACAAACATCTCTTATTGTGGGCAAATTGCTATTCCCGATAAATTTGTGGTTACAGATCTCACTTTCTTTCTGTAATTTTTTTTAAAGCAAACGCAACACAAAGTGCCGATCATCGATTGCCAATATGTAAGTTTCCGATCAATCGATGTGTTTTAGTTGTTTCAGTTTGAATAGTCAGAGCTTTCTCTCCAAAGCATCGATTTGAATAGGATTTTTCTAGTAGCTAGTATGCGAATGTGTTTGCTCTTGAAAAAAAGTATACCAGAAAAATTAGTGTTTTCTTCAAAAAAAGGCTACAATCCGATCAAGTGATAAAAAGTGTTCATAAAAAGGAAAAAAAAATTTATCGCTTTAATTCCTACCAAATAATATGATAGTAAAACAGCAAGTATATATATCGTATCCACAGGGACTGCGGCTCGAGAACACAACAAATAATCAATACAGAATCTTGATTATTATTCAGGCAACAAAATATCAAGAGAGAGATAATAATAATAAAACTAGACTCAAAATATAAATAAGAATAAAATCAGATATAAAAGACTGACCCTAGGGATGTACTTAACCTAACCAGATTCACACAATTAACCTATTAATCTGTTTACCAATTTAATCCGCATTCATATGAAGGATCACTAATGTAACTATAGTTTCCGCAAGGACAACCTATAGTAGTAGGTTAGCCTAAACTCTATCTCCGTCGGGTCTCAAGAGAAGTAAGTTAATTACCAAAAGCACACAAAGATTGACCTCCTACAGTTCACCTATCTCCGCCAGGTCTCAAGGTAAAAACTGTATTATGAATTCAAGATATCAACTATGCAATTAATTCCGTTAAGACATCAATCACATAACTAGCATGCATCAATATTGGCAAGATACCAATACATGAGAATTAAAGCCAAGAATCATAAATCATGAATGGGACGGCAAAACAGTATCAACAGATCAATCTATACGAATCTAGTCAGTCATACAAACCCTAGATCAATACAGAATTTAGTTACGTATAATTAAAATACTAAAGCAATAAATAAATAAATAAAAATAACATAAACATAAATAGATAAATAAAACATAAACATAAATAGATAAATAAAACCGTATGAATCCACGATGAACAATAACAGCTTCGATCCGTAAATAAATCTGAACTTGGATAAGAACTGAAAACGAAACTGGAATCAAAAAGCAAACTGAAAGCTAAACTAAAAATCTAATCTGGAATCAAATAAATGCACAAAGCGAAAAGAATTGAAAATTTTATGTTCTGTTCTGAAAAGCTAAGGTTTAATGCGTGTCTCCTCTCTGATGTCGAGTGTGTGCTATAAGGAACCCTAGGACTGCTGCGGCTCGCGAAACTATCTCACGAGCAAGTCTCGTGATAGAAATTCGTGAGCCAACCTTTCTTTCCGAGTCCATGCTACCTCGCCAGTTTGTCTCGCGACCAAAGGTCGCGAGCAAGTCTCGTGAGGCGTGTTTTCCTGCGTGCGCAACTTTGCTGTTTCGCTCCGTTCTCTCTCGTCCGAACTCCGAATTGCAATCCGTTTGCACTTATGGACTCCTATCAAAATGCTCTTTAATATTTTAAACTTTTTACATCCATAATTTTCATATCCATTTCATCCTATTTAACATCGTTTTAAACAGTTCTTTTTCGCATGAACTCGCGACCGGGCTAGCTAATTCCTCTTTATCGTGATCCACCTTTTTTACATCAAAACCTGTGCTAAAATGACACAAAATACACACGGCATAATATCTTTCAAGGTAAACATAAATATATCAAAAGACAGCTTAAAATATCACTTATCAATTGTAAACGAAACAAATATAGCCTTATAAATCAGGTAAAAATGAGGCTTATCAACTCCCCCAAACTTAACATTTTGTTTGTCCTCAAACAAATCAGAACAAAGGAGAGACTACCAAAGACAGGCAAAGAGTCGAACGACAAAAGCAACAAGCCTCAGAGCAATGAGCAATAAAAGATTCAATCAAATAAATCAAATCACAACATCTTTCGTTAAACTCCACATATCATAATAATCATAAGCATAAGTCTTCTTAAACTTGAATCCTCACAACATGGATGTATATATAAGAAATCTCAAACACTCAAGTGTATCAAGGAGGATGTGTATACTCTCAAAGTTTAAAAACACATGGAATCTACCATAAGCTTGCAAATCGTCTAATTCTCCATTGCTGAAATATGTACTCAAAAACTAAGATCAAAAAGGCCTTATAAGAGGTTATAATGTAGGCTCTTTGAAAAGGTAGGATATATTTATGATAAGTGACTCATAATCTCATAATGAAAAACACCATAAGTATCATAAGACACAATTCTCAAACTTTCACAATTCATTTCAATTTTCCAAACCAAGAAGTCATTTTTCTTTGAGAACTTCATAATTATCATATAAGTGATATACTCATCTCAAGCACTAGCTACTTACTCATTTATGTTCTTTTCGCACACTTGTGCCAACTCTTTTATTCTTTTTTTTTTGAACTTATATGGATAAGCAACTATTTTTGATTATCACTTTCTCAACATCTATTTTCTTTTCTTTCCTTTTTTTTCTAAACTTTCAATTCAAGCAAATAAAAATCACACTAACAACATAACCCAACGCACGGCTATATGAAAGAATAAGGTAGGCTCAAACGGGCTCATCAAATGATAATAAACTAACAGGTTAGTGTTTGGATAGTGTATAAGCTAAGAAAAGAATGTCTAATATCATTTTAAAATTCTTAAGCACATCAATGCAACCTCGAAAAAGATCAAGAGCAAGTTCTAGAGAAACGCATGTTATTTCAAACTATTCACACAGAAATAAACAAGACTGAAAAGATATGATAGTCAAAAGCTCAAGTCTCATAGGTTTCAAAAGTGTGATCAAGTTCTCAAAAGCTTAATACTCACAATAATCATGACATGCTTCGTCTCACAAAATAATTTGCAATCAATTTTCTAATAAAAACAATTCTAATCATCGGCTGCTCGTCATTCAACTCAATCCAAAATAGACACAAAACCCAAACAAGAAAAACAAAGCAAAACAAAAACGAACAAAACGAAAGCAAAATAAAAAAACGAAAATATTGGGTTACCTCCCAACAAATGCTAAATTTAAATGTCTTTAGCTAGACCATTCTATACCTCGATTAATCTGGCGTTTTGGCAGCAGACTTCTTCCCAAATCTGTGCTTGCCTTCATACTTTGCATTCACTTTAGACCACCACTGAGTGTGGAAGTGGCCTCCCCCAAACTTGAACAAGTCACTCGGAGTTTCATGCCGAGTCCACTTCTTCTTTGTAGCATCCTCATCAACCGGTCGGTTTCCATCTAAGCTCGAGATTTGGCTAGCTGCAACAATGGTGATTGAATAGCAATTTTCGTGCCCAATTGAGCATTATCCCGCGGGACCACTAAAGCACCGAGAGGTGTGAGCGCCGAGTGATGTAAACCCCAAAGTGTCTCGTTGGTGACTTTCCAAGCTGACTGCATTAATCTCAGTAGCTACACCACCCACAGAATTTAAAGAGCCTAAAGGAGCATGAGTCATATATTCTGCGGTTTACAACGACCGGTACCTATAATTCGACCAAAGTCTGAATAATCAGGAAGCCTATCTTCTTTTTTATCCGAAAAATGAGAAGTAAAGAATTTTTCTCTCGACGGATCATTCGTTCCTGAGAGGTTAGAAGTAGAATTGGGAACGAAGTCGTTAATAATAGATTACCTAAAGAAATAGGTAAAAGAAATTTCCATCCAAGATTTAATAGTTGGTCCATTCTCAGTCTTGGTAAGTGTCGCGAGATGGCGTCATATATTGAAATTTTCAGCTCCTCATCGTTTACACGAAAAGTAAGATCACATTAATGCACTTCAATTAAAGCACGACCAGTGGCTAGAAAAGGCCGACCCAAGATTAGTGGTTGATTTTTAAATTCGGGTATGTCTAAAATAACAAAATCAGTTGGAAATACAAAGTCCTGAATTCTTACCAATACATCTTCAACTACGCCCTTAGGATATGAGACTGACCTGTAGCCATTATTAATGAAATTGAAGTTGGCTTCATTTTGCCCACCTCCAAGCGGTTGAACACAGATAAGGGCATCAGATTTATGCTCGCTCCCAAATCACACAACACCTTGGGGAATATATGCTCTGCAATCTCGCACTCCAACGTGAAACTTCTCTGATCCTTCTGTTTCAGCGGCAGCTTCCTTTGTAATATCGCACTACATTCTTCAGAAAGGTTAATTTTTTCAAATTTCCCTAACTTCTTCTTGTTCGCCACTGCATCTTTGAGAAATTTTACATATCTGGGCATATTTTTGAACACATCAAAGAGAGGTATGTTGATTTTTACTTTTGGAACATCTCTTTGAACCTGGTGAACTCCTCGTCATATTTCGTCTTCTCGATATGCTGAGAAAACGGGACTGCAGCTACTGGAGGCGTCTGATTGTTCGCATCTTTTACTCGCGACCTTCCCTGGTGAGACTCGCTCGCGAGGTCCTCTCTGGCATTCTTCGCGACATTACCTCGCGACCCCTCCTCGCGAGTCAATGTCGCGAGGTGTGATTCTATGTCAGGCGCGTCTTTCCTCGCGGGATTCCCTCGCGACCATTCTTCGTGAGATAGGGTTGTGAGGCATGTTTCTGTGTCCGGCCCGCTTTTCCTCGCGACGGTATGTCGTGAGAATTTCTCGCGAGGCAAGAATCCGTCAAAACGTCTTTCTCGTCCTCCTCCACTCCTTCATGTTCAATGTGATTAGCTTATGATGCTCCGCTCCTCAGATAGATTGCATTGCACTGATTCGGAGTAGTGTGATTCTTCGGATTTTGTTCAGTGTTGCTTGGGAATTGCCCTTGTCTGTGCATCCCGGCTCTCTCATTGGCCATTTGCCCCATTTGGTTCTCCACCATCTTCAATTGCTTTCCAAGGGCTACGACAGTATTATTGATGTTATTAACTGTGTTGCTCTCCAGAGTGTTCAGCCTATTCCCAATCTGCTGGATTTGAATGTTTTGCTGAGCTACGATTTGTTGGTGACTCGCTGCTATTTGTTGATTACTCACTAACATTTGTTGCATCATTTCTTCAAGACTCAGCTTCTTGGGCTCCACAATCATTCCAGTATTAACAGCAAAACCAGGTGGTGGTTGCTGAGCATTCTGCGCATTGGCATAGGAAAAATTTGGGTGATTCCTATTATTGGGATGATAGGGTGGGTTCCCACTCTGATTTCCTTGGAAATTACTCATTTGGTTCACATAGTGAACCTCCTCCATATTCTGCGTCATGGCCACAGTTATCTGTCCTTTCCTTTCAGCTTCGTACTCCTTCTGCAGAGATGTAAATTTTTCTAACAGATCATCATATCTGTTGTCAAGCTCTGCAGCGGCAACTTTTCTTATTGGTTGTCTTTCCATCGGCCACTGATAACTGTTGGATGCCATCTCCTCAATTATTCTCAACGCTTCATCTATTCCTCGATTGAGAAGGCATCCTCCGGCTGACGCATCTACAATGCTACGGGTGTTAGCATTGAGTCTACTATAGAATTGGGTCACTTGTTGCTCAGGTGAAAACCCATGTTGTGGACACTTTCGGAGCAGGTTTCTGAATCTCTCTCATGCTTCAAATAATGATTCATCTCCCAATGTGAAAAATAGGAGATCTCAGCAATGATCTTCTGAGCCTTGGCAGGTGGGAAATATTTGGATAGAAATTTCTCACAGAGCTATTCCCACGTGGTAATCCGTGATCTGTCCAAGCTCTTGAACCATTCTTTCGCTTGGCTCCTCAATGAGAATATAAACATCTGCATCCGGATGGCATCAACTGGCACTCCATTATGCTTGATAGTATCACATATATCAAGGAATGCCTCTAAGTGTGCGTTGGGGTCTTCAGTAACCCCTCCCCCAAACTGCTCCACTTGTATCATGCAGACGAGGGCAGATTTCAGCTCAAAGTTGTTCGCGTTGACATTCGGCCCACATCCTCCACCTTGGAACTAATCCGTCGGTGGTCTGTACATGTGGTTGAGCGATATTGGTGGTGCTCGTCCACCAATCTGGCCCATCTGATTCTGCAACGCCAGTTGGCGTTGCATTGCTGCTAGCATCTCCTCCATCTCGGTCATCCGATCATGGCCTTGAGGTTGTCTCTCTGCCATTGCTAGTCTCCTTTCCCTGCGCTCCCTCTTATGTGACTTTTCAATCTCAATATCCAAAGGAATAATTTCTTTCCTTTGAGATCTTGTAATCATGCATTGCGCAAAAAGATAACAACCAGATTAGATCAAATAAAAAACACAGAATTTTTTATTTTATTTTATTTTTTCAAAAAAAAATTCAATTTTTTTTTAGCCTGAATTAATAACTACAATTCAGAAAATTATCATTATGCAATCTAAACAGTCTCCGGCAACGACGCCAAAATTTTATCGCTTTAATTCCTACCAAATAATATGATAGTAAAACAGCAAGTATATATATCGTATCCACAGGGACTGCGGCTCGAGAACACAACAAATAATCAATACAGAATCTTGATTATTATTCAGGCAACAAAATATCAAGAGAGATAATAATAATAAAACTAGACTCAAAATATAAATAAGAATAAAATCAGATATAAAAGACTGACCCTAGGGATGTACTTAACCTAACCAGATTCACACAATTAACCTATTAATCTGTTTACCAATTTAATCCGCATTCATATGAAGGATCACTAATGTAACTATAGTTTCCGCCAGGACAACCTATAGTAGTAGGTTAGCCTAAACTCTATCTCCGTCGGGTCTCAAGAGAAGTAAGCTAATTACCAAAAGCACACAAAGATTGACCTCCTACAGTTCACCTATCTCCACCAGGTCTCAAGGTAAAAACTGTATTATGAATTCAAGACATTGACTATGCAATTAATTCCGTCAGGACATCAATCACATAACTAGCATGCATCAATATTGGTCAGATACCAACACATGAGAATTAAAGTCAAGAATCATAAATCATGAATTAGACGGCAAAACAATATCAACAGATCAATCCATATGAATCTATTGATCAATACGGAATTTAGCTACGCATAATTAAAATACTAAAGCAATAAATAAATAAAAATAACATAAATAGAAATAGATAAATAAAACCGTATGAATCCACGATGAACAATGTAACAGCTTCGATCCGTAAATAAATCTGAACTTTGATAAGAACTGAAAACGAAGCTGGAATCAAAAAGCAAACTGAAAGCTAAACTAAAAATCTAATCTGGAATCAAATAAATGCGCAAAGCGAAAAGAATTGAAAATTGTGTGTTCTGTTCTGAAAAGCTAAGGTTTAATGCATGTCTCCTCTCTGATGTCAAGTGTGTGCTATAAGGAATCCTAGGACTGCTGCGGCTCGCGAAACTATCTCGCGAGCAAGTCTCGTGATAGAAATTCACGAGCAAGTCTCGTGATAGAAATTCGCGAGCAAGTCTCGTGATAGAAATTCGCGAAACTATCCTTGCGAGTTTGTCTCGCGATCTTTGGTCGCGAGCAAGTCTCGCGAGGCGTGTTTTCCTGCGTGCGCGCCTTCGCTATTTCGTTCCGTTCTCTCTCGTCCGAACTCCGAATTGCGATCCGTTTTCGCCTATGGACTCCTATCGAAATGCTCTTTAACATTGTAAAATTTTTACATCCATACTTGTCATATCCATTTCATCCTATTTAACATCGTTTTTAAACAGTTCTTCTCCGCGTGAACTCGCGACCGAGCTAGCTAATTCCTCTTTATCGTGATCCACCTTTTTTACATCAAAACATGTGCTAAAATGACACGAAATACACAAGGCATAATATCTTTCAAGGTAAACATAAATATATCAAAAGACAGCTCAAAAGATCACTTATCAATTGTAAACGAAACAAATATAGCCTTATAAATCAAGTAAAAATGAGGCTTATCACTCTTACTGTAGGGGCAAATTGCTTTTCCCTATCAATTTGTTGTTAGAGCTCTCTATCTCTTTCGTTTTTAGTTTGAATAGTTTTATTTTGGAGAAGAGAACATTTGTCAAGTTGAATGCAGTATTATATGTTTTGGATAGATCACTAGAAATTAAATTTACGAAATCTATGTGGCAGTGTTATGTTGCGTTAACTTTGTCCTACACTTGTTCTAAAAGTCAGACATGGATGAAGTAAAATACATACAATTCTTATAAAAACCTTAATTACCTCATATAAACAAGTTGATATTTATAATAAAAGTCTACTTTCTAATTTATTTGCAACAATATGTCGTATTAGTTAATACCATTGGAGACAATGGAGGTTGTGATTGCTATTTTCACACTTTATCTGGAGTTAGAGCTGATAAAATGAGCACGACCCGATGGACCGGCCCGTCCGGGGTACTTGAGGTTTAGGTTAGGTTGGACTTCAAAATAAGAGGCTCGAAAAAAACTTGGCTAAAAAGCATGCCCGTAAGAAATCCCAAGCCGACCGGGCATCGGGCCAAAAAAGCAAAGCTCACCCGATAAATTATGTTTTTATTACCTACTAATTTTTTGTTTCTCTTTATTTCTTTGTCTTTCTTCTAATCTTTCTAAGTTATTTGTTGTTTTATTTTTAATTATTTATTATTTTAGATTGTGACTTTGGAACTTTATTCTACTTTTTACTGTATTAGCATATAATTTTAAACTTTTAATTTTGTTATTGTTGATGTTAAATTATTAGTGTCTAAACTTAAATTGGTATTTTACATAGTTATTTATTTATTAATTAAATGTGTAATTTTATAGGTTGAAAAATTGAAAAAATTGAGCGGGTTTAGCCCGCCCGCTTGGGCTGGGCTAGGTTGGACTTCGTATTTAGAAGCCCGGAAATTTTTAGCTCGACCTGAAAAAAGTGTAAAAGCTTGATGGGCTAGAGTTCATGATCCACACCATGCATGGTCATGCTTACTGCTGCACCACAATCCTGAAGTAGATGTATGGTCATCATTAGAGTCGGCAAAATGGGTACCTGGGGTTTGGGATAGGTTGGGCTTCAAAATAAGAGTTCCAAAAAAATCGGGCCTATAAAGTCCGCTCGAAAAAAACTTCGTGCTGAAAGTTCGGGGTTTTTGGCTAAAAAACCCGCCCAATTAATATATATTTGATTACCTACTAATTTTTTATTTCTCTTTATTTCTTTGTCTTTCTTCTTATCTTTCTGTTTAATTATCTTTTTAAGTTGTTTATTATTTTGTTTGGGTTTATTTACTATTTTAGATTACGATTTCGGTGCTTTAATATATTTTTTATTGTATTAGCATATATATTTTTGAACTTTTAATTTTGTTATAGTTGATGTTAAATTACTAATTTCCCTTTTTACAATTAAATATGCAATTTTGCAGGATAAAAAAAAAAAAAATTGAGTGGGCATAGCCCTTCCGGAGCTGGGTTGGGCTGGACTTCATATTTAGTAACTCGAAATTCTTTTAGCCTGGCCCGACCCAAAAAATATAAAAGCCCGATAGACTGGGTCCGGATCGGCCGCCACTTTCGCCACCTCTAATTGTATGTATTAGTTTAATTTGCAAATGTTTTTATTATGGACACTCTTTTTCCACATATGTATATATAATTATTTAAAGTTCTATTGTGTACTTCAATTTATTTATTAATTATTAGATGTTTTTCACACTTACACCTTTCATTCTAAACTAATGGAAGTCCAGATTTTTAGTTTTAGTTAGGTGTTATTTATCACAATAGAAAATAAACAATATTATTGGTCAACTATAATATATGAATCTATGTTTAAATACCTTTTAATCAATAAAACATAAATCCCATTAAAGAAAGAAAGCTTACAATAATCACGAGACCAACACAAATTTCGACATGATAATTACAATTAATACAAATCGAATAGAAACGAACCAAACCAACCTAAATCAAAGCCCTGAAGTAAAAGGCACATTTGTTGCCGGCAGCCATGAGCCCGCGGCAATGAAATTCCCCGGTGCGAACTGCGCCGCCACGGAAGCGCTTGTGATCACGCGATAGCCCTTCCACTTGACCCGGTTTGCCGTCGATGACCCGGCACCCGTATTCGCATACTCCCCATAATACAATGTATTCAACGCAAAGTTCCCGCTCCACGGCATCCAGCCTGCCGGGTTGATCAAGCCGTCCAATGTCGTCTTCATGAACACTGTCCGCGAGTATTGTTTCCACGGTCGGCCGAGGTAGGTCCGGACAGATCCCTGGACGGGTCGGAGGTCCGGGGCGGCCGTGACCCTAGAGTTATGGATGATGATACCCGTGTTCTGGTTCGCGTCGGTGCGGCCCTGCGCGGTGATGGTGTTTGTCCGGTTGGGCGGGTCGCGTGGGTAGATGTTACAGTTCTGCAAGACGACGGCGGCATTGCCGAAAATGAAGTCAACGGTCCCGTAGATGTCGCAATCGCGGTAGAATTGACGCTGGGAGTGGACGTAGAGGGTGTCCTGATAGCCCTCGAAGCTACACTGGTAGAAGACTGATAGATCCGACCCGGACCGCAGTGCCACGGCCTGGTGGTTTCGGGCCCCCGCCGTGTTCCGGAATGTGATGCTGCGGGCTATGAACCCATCTCCAACGACAGCTGCAGTCCCAATTTGGTTAGTTTTTTTTCTTTTTTCAAATTACTTTACATGCCACAAAAAAGGATTTAGTTAGAAATTTGTTAAGAAATCTAATTTTAATTTGTTCGTGTTTAAAATTTTGCAGGACTTAGATATGTGACATGATATGTCATACTTATATATGTGATTTGACATTTGGTGAATATGATGTTCTTCTAGAAGCCAATAAGGAGATACGAAAGTAGAAACAGAAGGATCAAATAATTTATTTCTATAAATCAAGAAAAGTGTTTTTCAGAGGGAGCTTGAAAATTTACAATTCAATTGGAAAAGTAAATCCAAAAGTATATACTAATGACAAGGACTAATTATTATTATTTTCATATCGTCATTTTCAAATGCTTCGCTATTTTTTCTTAGAAAATTAGTGAAGAATAATTAGACAGTATAAATTATATTTGGTGGACATCATATTGTAAACACAATGAACTTCAGTTAAAAAGGTAGTTTTTTATTTGGTTATTAATTATTGAAGTCTTTGAGTCGTTATATTTAATGATGTCTTTTCCTACAAGCAACTTATATAATGCTTTTTTATTTGGTAATTAATTGTTAAAGTCTTTGAGTCGTTATATTTGATATCCTTTTCCTACAGTCAACTCAAAAAAATTCGAGGCAAACAAAGTTTGATGAATTTAGTCCAACAAAGGATATGCTTAGTTATGTTAATACAAGAATAAATTTTGTTAATTAGTGGTATGCATGCACACAACATCACAAAACGTAGTCACATTTCTATTTCAAATTTCCAATTTCTAATTGCATTCACGACATATAACTAACCTAAGTAAGTCTATCCAAATACATACATACATACATACATACATATATATATAGAGAGAGTTTGGTTCAAATAAGAACCATTCTTATCCTAAAAACTAAGAATCAAATGAATTCATTATGAAAGTTGATGAATCCTTTGAGAAAGTTAATGAATTCAAAAATTCAGAATTTTTCACCCGGGTTCGAATCCCATGAGGGGCGAAACTTCTATTTTTGGATTCAAGAACTTTCTCATGATTCATCAACTTTCACCGTGAATTCATCGTTTTAGTTCTCACGCTCATAATAAAATGGTTCTCACGTTAACCTTCCCTATATATATATATATATATATATATATATATCAGCATTTTATTTTTAATTTATATATTTACTTTGACTCTAATACCTCAAAAATTATTATTAGCATCAGATCACTCACCGACTGTGGCCGATTTGAAGGTGGTGGAGCCACCATCGACGCTTCTACTTCCGGTGATAATAGTCCTCCCAATCCCATCACCCAACAACATAATATTCCTCAAACCCTTCCCAATCTCCACATTCTCCCTATACGTCCCTTGCTTCACATAAATCACATACCTCCCACTCCCCGACCGCCTCCCGGCCGCTGCCACTGCAGCCCCCACCGTCCTAAAATTCCCTGACCCGTCCTGAGCCACCACGACATTCGCCCTCGGGGCAGCCGCCTGCAACAGCCTCCGGTCTCCCGGCCGGACCCAGCCCGGAAACCCTCCTTTATAACCCTCCGCTGCCGACTGACTATAATTATAAATCCCCTTGTTCAACTCTAGGGTATTGCTCAACAACAAACTCACATTGTTCGACATCATGGGAAAAACATTGTAATAATCCTTGATGCCGAAATCCTCGAAGCCCGCGATGCACGTGTCTAAATTGGTGAGAGCCGTGCTTAGCCACGTTTGCACATCGGCGGCGGTGCATTTTGTGTTGGCGTCGAGGGTTTTGTTGAGTCTGTGGATGGTTTCCTCGTAGAGGTCCACGCAGTCGGCCCAGGCGGCCTTTTCCCGGCCCGAACGGCACTTCGGGCCGAGCTGGTGGAGGTTATTTTGGGCGTGCATGCAGCGGTCGAGGGCGAGCTGCGATGATAGCTTCAAGAAATCGGACTTTCCTTTTATGGAAATATTGTATTTAGGGTTGTGGATTAAGAAATACTCGCATGGTTTAGGGTTTGGTGTTTGGCTGCACCATGATTTCACTGCGGCGTGGGAGTAGCCGGAAATGGCTGGAGAGATTAACAAAAATGACATGAGAAATAGGACTAGGATTCTTGACTCCATTGTTGGTGTTTTTTGAGGTTTTGTGTATGTGCGAGAGTGTGTGTTGTGTGTGTGGGTTCTAGTCTGGATTTGGGTGTGTTTAAATAGGGGGGAGGAAGATGGATGATTTATGTACGTAACTACTTGAATTATGAGGTTGATGAATAGAATATGGGCTTCTTTGGGTTTATAGATAAAACAGTGGGTAATATAATCATTTATTTGTTCACTATGTTTATCTGGATTGATATGAAAATTTTGTATGAAAGTTGACCTTGGGAAATTGGATTGATGGAATATAATTTGGTGAGGCATGTAACGCGTACACGAATATCTAACTGGCTAACATTTTAATTAGATTATTTATGATGTATTATGATTTAAGTTGATGTGGATTGACTAGATTAAAACTGCAATTGCGTGTTCAAGCATGGATATTGCTGCTACTTCTACTCTTTACAATTAGCGTGGGGACGAGGCCAGTTGTTTGTGAAAACTATGTTGAATTTTGTGGACGAGGATTTATCCTCGAATTGAATTGAATAGTTATGGAGATAATCTTTTTGAATATTTCCAACATTTTATATACAATCTTTTAATGATACCTGTAGATTATACAAAGATTAATGGTCTAAATCATATAGGGAAAATATTCTTATTTCATGATCATCTCCCTATATACTTACAAATGTATCAAAATTCTATTCGTGCGTAATATATCATAGATAAGAGCGAGTATATAGTTAACACTCTAGAAGTTAATAGAAGTTCAATTATTTACATTATAATAATGTTCGATAGAGTGTGTGTGTATAGATGTAAACATCAAATTGATGTTAGGAAAACAATATAATAGTAAAGTTATAGTTAGTGGAGATATATAATACATAATATGTCATTTTTAGTAATAGAACGTATTAATATATGTTAATATTTATAATGATAATTTAATAGTTAGTATAAGATAAAAAAATGTTATTGGCGGAAATTAAAAACTTTATTTGTTTTCGACGTTTTGTCTCGATATATTTGGTTAAAAGTTTGATTATAACATACATAGATATGATGGATGGTTTTTCTACATTTAGTTTCTCCGGACTCCATGCAGCCATTATGTTATTTTTGTTACATATTTGTTTAATAAGTTAAACATTTTGTTTATAGCATGGAAGGATTGATTCGTATCATCAAATCTTTCACAAGAAGTTTATTTTACTCAAATTTCATTAATATTCGTTTCATACATATTCAATGTTATCTCGGTTAATTAACTTAATTATAATTTCTTATTGTTTAATGAAAAGGCTAAATTATATTGGTTAGTACCCAATTATCTTCGAGACTTTTCAATTTGGTAGATGTATTCTATGTGTAATAATTTTCTCCTTACAAGACCTGCAAACTGAAATTAGTTTAGTCAATTCAACGAAACTTACTGCATGTTTATTTTGCATTCGCACGGCACCATAAGCTTCGTAAATTTCTTATTTTTTGGCCTTCAAATTAGTCGAGAAAAGTATGACGCCGTTACAATATAAATAACTAATTAAATTTGTTTCTTCTCTTCTTAATGTTAATTAATTACTCTCTCCGTCCCACCGAACTTAACCCGTGTTTTTTTTTGGATTGTCCTATTCAACTTTGCTCAATTTCTTTCTAAGGAATAATTATCACTTCAAAAGTTGTGGGATTTACATACTTTTTATTCCACCACTTTATATATTTCTCCTAAATAACCGTGTCGAAAAGAAATGAGTTATGTTCGGCCTGACACATGAAGTATTAGTTAGGGGCTAAATAGGGGTTAGTTAGAATTATAATTAGAGTTTAGTAATTAGATTATATCTTGTTATATTTCAATATTTCAATAATTAATTAATAAATAAGTAAGAAAATAAAATCCGATAAGAAAAAGAGAATTTCGACCCGTGGTATTTCTGCGTGCCTGCCCTTTAATTAACATTAGTTAGTTTCTGTTATTCCAAATAAATTAATAAAAGCTAACTTAATTAGCACCGAGAGATTGTCAAATAACATTGCTTTCGAGACTATAGCATATCTGACTTACTGCCTTCATTAAAACTATGACTTTAATGAAATTTGCAGCTCCTCTTTTGAAAATAAAAATATTTTAGTCAAATAACTCATCAATTTGAACTCTTATAATGCAATATGTGTAGACTAATACCAACACGTACAGGTAACAGTTGAACTAATTTATTGCAAAAGCCATGTCTCATTAATTTCTTGCTATATGTATCATACTATTGTACTGGTACACACGTTACATGCATGGTCGGGAAAATAAAAAAACATTAATTATAATATTTACTTAAGTTTGGTTGCCACAATAAACAATATATCCAACGTATCAAAAAAACTTGTCGCCAATCTACATAATATATTTGCTGGTACGAAAATAAATCAGCCTTTGATATAAAGTATTTTGTTTTTATGCAACCACATAAATGATGAAAATATAATGTCAACTAGGATACGGTGAACCTATATATCTCTCTTATATAATTCCCTATCTTAAATATTCTTTTATTGCTAATCATAATGCAAACTGATAATAATTCAATTGGTCTCAACTCTCAAATTTCATCACCATATATATTTCTTCTTCTTTTTTGGTGATAAATGAAGTCTCACTTTTTTTGCTTAAAGATTGATGCCTAACATTAATGGAAGCATTTTGGTCCGTGTTTTTCCCCGAAGAAGAGTCCACGTTCCAGCATTGTGTACGTATGATGCACGCATTTAAATGAAGAATTAGTGCCATCGTGCCACTAATAATATTGTAATACAATGAAGAATTTCTGAGAAATTGAGTATGTAGATTTATATACATAAATAGATATAGTTGTTATTTTTTAATGAATGTATTAAACTTGCGTTCTGATTATTGTGTGTGTTCAACTTATTGGTGCTTGTCGTCTGTCGTTTAACAGCAAACCAAGAATTACAATAATTAAGCAATTATTAGTTACTATCCTATGTTGTTCATTCTAATTAAATTATCAATAATTTGGGTAGATAAGTAATTCATATATATTTATATATACTTATAAATTCTAAATATATTCTTATACACAACTTTTATTCGAAAAACGTAGACCGGTCGGGTTTTATCTTTGAATTCCTAAACTCACCCTTAATGATGACTGTCTAGTGTATGTGATTTCATGACCGTAAACTATAAATTTAAATGTCACTAATTCCAGCTTAGTTATAGCTGGATTAAGTTATTACGCATCGTCGATGGTAATAGTGGATATTTTTTTTATAAAGAGTACATCATTCAATTCTTATACTCGCTCTGTTTCATAATTGTTGTCTCATATTAAAACAAGGATTAGTTTTACACTAAAAAATATCTTTTTTCCGTGTGCAAATTACTTTCCACACAAAATACAACATTCCTTAATCTATTTGCCGAAAAGTTTTCGACAATAATTACGGAACGGAAAGAATACAACTTAAGATTGGTAGACCACTAAGATACCTAATGATTGCACAAATATATAAGTAGTAAGATATAATCTCATTAACATCCTATCCACCTTAATATCTCCAATTAAATAATGAAACCATTCATTAATGTTTAGTTGTGCGTGGATCATAATAAAGAAATAGCTAGGTTGGTAACTTGGTACCGGGAATTTGGCAATATTGACAGCACTTAGATAATTCTAAATTTTCTAAATTTGGAACAAGATAATTCTAAATTTTGATGGGATCATTGAATATGTCCACTTGCAGAAACTTGACATTGACTAATTATAAATTTTTATTTTTATTTTCCATTTCATGGGATGCATGAAAACCGCGAGGTATACCGTATAGAGAATAGTAGTTTTGGCGACATTTAACAGGCATAAGAGCATGCCGATTTAGATGAAATTTAATGGTTTTTGAAAAGGTGTTGACTTTTCATAATTTGCGAGTGACTACATATTAACAAAGCAAATTCTATTCAAAGTTATGACTTATGAGTTTAAAAATTGCCTAACACAAATTAGTTATATGATTTACGGGGAATTTGACATTAATCAGAATACACTTAGAGGAAAGAGGAAAGAGGAAAGAGTAATATTTGAATATATTTTTTACCATAACAAGATTCAAGTACTTTACCTCGCACAATAATTATTCACTTCATCCATTAAAAGTTTGCATTTAATTCATTTTAGAATGCCCATCAAAAACTTGTATTTTCTATTTTTAGAAATATCAACTACTCTCAATCTATCACTTATTTACAAAAGAACCACATGACCACTTTTTTGTTCTCATTACCCATTAATATATTCATTTATTATCTCCATTTACTGTACATTCATTATAATTTATTAAAACTCATGCCACCAAAAAATCATGCAAATTTTTGATGGACAGTATATTCCTAGGGATGATATCGCGTAGAAACTTTATCTTCTGTAACATCGAAGAAGTCATACTTTTATAATAACTCATATATATATATATATATATATATATATATGGGTTGGTTATGGTGAGAAAGCTCCTTAATGCACGAAATACGAATAGTAGATATCTTTCATATTGTGTAGACAATCAAAATTAATGTATTGCACATGAAAGTTTAGCACATATTTCATCCATTCGTAGCACATATCTAAATATATTAGTTTAGCACATCTTTCATTGCAGTAGCACAAGAAGAGTTATAGTGTTGCACAATAATCCGTAGTAGACACAAAACACAAAACCTAGTAGTACACACGAAAATTAAATCTCAACCATTGATATAGCAAATCAAAGGCCCATATTCATTCCTATTTCCTACCAAATTATCTATTCCTACCTGATCCATCTCCTATATATATATATATATATAATAGCGTATTTCTGTATACATAATAATGCATCCTTGTTATATGTGTTATATATATAGGGGATAGTTATATATAGATGGAATTATATTTTAGATAGAACTAAAAATCAATAACCATCTTTAAATCGAATAAGATCAGATGACTTATATTATTTAATGGTAAAAATAATCAAATTCTTAATTTTTCACTATTTGGAGATTCAAATCTCGAAAATCTCAGACGTTCCATTTGGAGATCCTTATCCCCAAAAATCTTTCACATTTCATTCTTCATTGTTCGTGTAATTCAAGTCGTTGTTCATGTAATCGTAGTTCTTGTGTATGCTATCACATTCCAATTAATTGTTATGTTCATATAATTTATTTTGTTATGCATATAATCGTAACGATTGTGCATGTTCTGCAAATGAATATATAAAATTCATTGACTAATTATATAGGGCTGAAATGATTACCATTAAAGTCTGAAGATAATAATTAATCTTGATGGTTAGATTATAAATAATAGATGAACCATAGTAGTTCTTAATTTAAAAAAAAAAATAGAATTATCATTTGATCCTCTATTTATATATAAATGAAGTAGAAACGGCCCAGCATAGTGAAGGAGTAAAGGCCCACGATGCTGACATAGACTATTGGGCATTAATATTAACGAATCGGGCTTATGTAACAGGTCGATCTTCTATCGATTTCAATTGAAAATAGATTCGAATAGTCCAAGGTTGCGATCTTAATCCAATTCTGAGAGGAGAGTAGAATTTAATTTAAGGTCACGAGGAAAAAGGACAAAAATAAAAAAGAAAAAACCAAAAAACCAAAACATATTAAAAGAGGAGAAAAGAAACGATGAACTTCAATCGGTGATAATAAGAACAAAATAGCGTCCATGCAACAAAAGGCCATGCAAACTGTTAAATCGTCAATCTTCCACCACGACACATGTTTGTCTATGTGTAACTTTCTCAGCACATTGACCTCCCCATAGGAAAGAATAAAACGTTCATTACATTAATCTCAAAATTTAATAAATTAAATAAGTAAATAAATTATATCATAATTTAACCAAAAAAAATGTCTTGTCTCTCCACCATCTTTGCTCTTCCTCTTCTTCTACTTGTCACTGCCGCCGCAAAATCTGCTCCGATCAAGAAACATGTTGAGGTGGTGGAAATGGCGAGAGAAGGCATGTAGCAAGCAATAGCTTGGACTAATGGCTTCAAGGCGGTTAACGGGCAGGGCCGTGAACCGGGCTTTCCGGCTGCAGCCCTCCGCGATTGCTCGATGCTCTATAGAGATGCGGAGTCGAGGTTGGCCAGGTTGGTCTCGGGCGAGAGGGAGGAGTGGGGCCATGATGACGCCGTGACTTGGCTGAGCGCGTGCAGTCGGCGACCGAGCTCCGTGGCGTGGAGGGGAGGTTCGAGAGCTTTCTAGGACGGCCGTGGAAGAAGTATTCGAGGACGGTGTTTATGAAGACGGATTTGGATAGCTTGATTAATCCGGGAGGTGGAAGGAGTGGAGCGGTGGATTCGCGCTCTCGACACTCTACTATGCGGAGTGTTGGCCCAGGTAGAAAATCTATCTTTAAAAACATACAAAAATACGAAGAAGACAAAAAACAATAATAATTCGAGAAAATTTTCTGAGTTTATTTCTTGTAACAAAACTATTACAAAACTCTCTCTCTATCATATAAAATGAAATTAGCTACTACTATTTAAAGAGCAAATAAAATGGATCAACTACCCCACTAATTATAGTTTTAATACAAAATTATTCATCCAACCTGAAACTTCTCGTAACCGACAAACCAATCATTTGTAACTGCCAAAGTGCATTATTTCCTGACTTTATTTCCAAACTTGTAACCGCCAAAGGAGTAATATCAACATTCTCCCCCTTACTCCTGGCTCGGCTCGAGGTCTCGAACACCAAGTAGATGACGCATCATCACCAACCTTGGTGCTGGTAACGCCTTTGTAAGTGCGTCGGCTCTTTGTTCATCTGTTCGAATGAAATCCACCTCGATCTGACCTCCTTCGACACACTCTCGAATGAAGTGATACTTCGTGTCGATGTGCTTGCTTCGACCATGAAAAACTGGATTTTTCATGAGTGCAAGTGCAGATTTATTGTCGACGAAGAGTTTCACCATCTTCGATTTCAAACCAGCTAGTTTGATCAGTAACGCTTTCAACCATAGCGCTTGACACGCTGCCGCTGCTGCTGCTGCCATGAACTTTGCTTCGCACGAGGAAATGGCCACTGTTTTCTATTTCTGGGAACTCCACCAAACAAGTGAATCATTAATGTAAAACGCCATTCCTCCCGTGCTCTTTCGGTCATCAATGTCTCCTGCAAGATCGCTATCAGAATAAACCACTATCTCCTTGACTTCTTCTCCTCTTCGATACACTAGTCCGAGATGTATTGTGCCTCGAAGATATCTAAGGACTTGTTTCACTGCCTTGTGATGCATCTCTGTAGGCCTCTCCATGAATCTACTGGCAACTCCAACAGCATATGAAAGGTCAGGCCTAGTATTAAGAAGATAGCGGAGACAACCAATTACTCTTCGATACTCAGTTACATCGATTGGTTGTCCTTCGAGATCTTTATGGAGTCGAGCCCTTGGCTCCATTGGTATCCTGGTGTAGTTACAATCAAGCATTCCGAACTGAGTTAAAACTTTCTTAGCATAGCCTGCCTGCTTGATCGAAATACCTCCCTCGAACTGATCCACTTCGATACCGAGGTAGTACGAAAGTAATCCGAGATCACTCATCTCGAACTCCCCCATCATTTGTTTCTTGAAAACTCTGATAGCCTTCAAATCTTCCCCTGTTATAATTAAATCTTCCACATAAACACCAACCATAATTCTCGTGTCAGTGCTATCTCTTGTGTAGACAGCTTGCTCTTCTAAACACCTCGCGAAACCCATCTGCTTCAAGCTCTTATCAAGCTTTATATTCCAAGCGCGAGAAGTTTGTCGAAGGCCATATAGTGCCTTCTTCAACTTTAACACCATATGCTCCTTCCCTTTGACTTTAAATCCCTCCGGCTGAGTCACATACACATCTTGTTCGAGGTCTCCATTAAGGAAGGCAGACTTAAAATCCAAGTGATGTACTTGCCATCCTCGATTTGCTGCCAAGGCGAGTATAACTCGAACTGTGTCCATACGAGCAACATGTGCAAATACTTTCTCAAAATCTATCCCATGTCGTTGAACATAGCCCTTCGCCACCAAGCGAGCTTTGTGCTGGGTCACCTGTCCTTCTGAGTTTTTCTTTAACTTGAAAATCCATTTGAGTCCAATTGCCTTGTGTCCGACCGGCAATGGGACGAGAGACCATGTCTCGTTTTTCTCAATAGCTTGAATTTCTTTGGCCATCGTTTCTTCCCACTGTGGTTGTCCAGCTGCATCATTGTAACAAGACGGCTCCTCTGTCTCTGCTAACATTACTTCTTCGAAATCTAGCTCCACTCGAGGAGCTTCTGTCAAGATGTCAGCTATACCTCTATATCGAACAGGACCTGCATCACTCCCAATATGTCCACCTGACCAAAGAGTAGGTAGATCATTACCATGATCTATTCTTTCAACAAGTGGTTCGAACTGTGGAGTGTTCGAGGCAGTTTGTTCGAACTGCTCCGCAGTGCCCTGCTCCCCCGTTGTGCTATTGTCGAACGCAGTAATTCGAGCTCCAACTGACTCATAATTAACCTCTTCGAAGACTTCAAAAAACTGATCATTTTCCTCACTACGCCAATCCTAAGCTGCATTCTCCTCGAATACTACATCACGACTCACATGAATTCTGCCGTTATGTGGTTCGAGCAACCTGTGAGCTTTACTTCCTTCTTCGACGCCCAAATACACAAATGACTGACTCCGATCGTCGAGCTTCTTAAGTTGGGGATTGGTTACCTTGGCATGCGCAGTGCACCCAAACACACGAAGGTGTGCTAGGTGCGGCTTCCTCGCAGTCCACACTTCAAACAACGTCTTCTGTGGAAGAGCTTTGGTTGGCAGTCGATTCAAAAGAAAGACTGAATGACGAACTGCCTCCCCCCAATACTTGCTCAGCATATTCATACTCTTGAGTAATGATTGTGCCATCGCCATCACTGTTCGATTACGTCTCTCCACCATACCATTTTGTTGAGGGGAATATGGTGCGGTGAGGTGTCGTTCAATCCCTTCTTGCTTCGCAGTTTTGCGAACTCCTTCGAGAGAAACTCGCCTCCTCTATCTAATCGAAGGACCTTTATGCGAAGACCAGTCGCATTCTCGACCAACTGTTTTGTTTTCTTGAATGAAGAACATGCCTCGTCCTTCATTCTCAACATATGCAACCACATCCACCTGGAGTAGTCGTCAATCATTAACATAAAGTAGCGATTTTCTCCTGGAGTAGTTGGAGTGATCGGACCACACAAATCAATGTGTAGTAACTCGAGCGATTTACTCGCTCGAAACTTAGCTTCTACGACGAACGACTGTCTTGTCTGCTTTGCCACCAAACACGTTCGACAAAGCTGTATTGGATGTGATATTGAAGGAAGTCCCACGGCCATTCTCTTGTTTGCAAGGGATTTCAGAGCTTGAAAATTGACGTGCCCTAAACGAGCATGCCAAAGCCAAGCTAGATCTTCAAGGTTAGCCAAAAAACTGCTTGGACTCGCCAATTTGAGCTCAATTTGATAAAGGCGATTCTGTGTTCGCCTCACCTTCATGATAAGACACGAGGGACTCTTGGCGAAGACTTCGAGTTCCTCTCCATCCATCACCACTCGATGACCTGTCTCGGTAAGTTGCCCGAGACTCGCCATGTTGCTTCTGAGACGAGGAATATAATATACTTCCTCGAGAAGCCATTGGTCGCCATTCTTGCATTCGAAAAGAATAGAACCTTTTTCCTGGATTTGCACTGTCGAGTCATCTCCAAATCTCACCTTCCTGATGACCGCCTTGTCTAGTTCGATGAACTTCTTCTTGTCGCCAATCATGTGATTGCTAGCGCCATTATCCAAGAACCAGATATCATTCGATGTCTCGACAAGCTTAGCTCCACAAATTTCTGGAGCAAGCTTCCCTTCATTGAGCATGACAACCTTATCAGGAAGAATCTCCTCTGAGGTTGCCATGAGCAGCGTCGGTTCGACGTTGTTGGTGTGGGTGAGATGAGCTACCTCGTTCTTCTTTGCCACTCGACATTGTGTCGAGTAATGTCCCATCTCGTTGCAATTATAACAACGAATGTGACTTTTATCTCGAGGGGTTCCTCGGCCACCTTCTGCATCTTTTCGAGGAGGTTCTCCTCGACCTCCTCTCCCTCGACCTCTACCTCGAAATTTGCCACCACGTCTGCGATTCCCACTCTCTGCGGGACATCCCTTTGGTTGAGAAAACTCTTTGCCGTCCTTTCTATACCGGGCTTCCCACTCCGCTTGAGTGAGAAGTACATGCTCGTCCTTTCGCCCTGCACTCACATTTTTTTTCGCGTGCGCTCCTCAAAGGTTTTGAGCCTTCCGACAGCCTCCTCGAATGTGAGAGTATTGAGGTCATAGAATTGTTCGATGCCGACCACCACACTAATAAACTTCTCTGGTACTGTATCGAATAACTTCTTCACCAATGTGGAGTCACTGAGGGTTCCTCCAAGACTCGAATAGCTCACAGACATTGCAGTGAGTCTCCCGGCATAATGATCGAGGGACTCATTGTCGTTCATATGTATTACATCAAACTCACTCTTAAGCGTTTGCAATCTCGCATTCTTCACTCGATCTGCCCCGACAAATCTCATTTTTAGGAAGTCCCATACCTCCTTTGCTGTTTTCTTATTAGCTACTTGCATGATGAGGTCCTCTGGTAGTGCTTGGAAGAGGTGCGACTTGGCCTTCTTGTCGAGTCGGGCGTTCACTTATGCGCCTTCTTCTGGCTCTACTACCTCCCAAACACCTTGGTCCTCCATCATTGCCTGAACACGAATCACCCAACTGGTGTAGTTTGTGTTCGTCAGCTGCGGGTACTGGAGCGAACTGTTCCCTTGTTGTGCCCGTGATGTATCTGCTGTTACCATAGCCATGTTATCCCACTGTATGTATTTAGGTATGCACCAACGCTCTGATACCAATTGTTGGCCCAAGTAGAAAATCTATCTTTAAAAACACACAAAAATACGAAGAAGACAAAAACAACAATAACTCGAGGAAATTTTCTGAGTTTATTTCTTGTAACAAAACTATTACAAAACTCTCTCTCTATCATATAAAATGAAATTAGCTACTACTATTTAAAGAGCAAATAAAATGGATCAACTACCCCACTAATTATAGCTTTAATACAAAATTATTCATTCAATCTGAAACTTCTTGTAACCGACAAACCAATCATTTGTAACTGCCAAAGTGCATTATTTCCTCACTTTATTTCCAAACTTGTAACCGCCAAAGGAGTAATATCAACACGGAGTTCATGAATACCGGAGGCGGGGCTGCCACTGCGGGGCGGGTCAAGTGGCCGGGCTTTCACATGTTGAGCAACGCACGTGAGGCGGAGAGGTTTGGAGTTAGGAACTTCATCGGTGGATCAGTGGATTCCGGCCACCGGAGTGTCGTTTTCGGCTGGAGTATGATGCATTTTGTATTGGCTAGAACAGCCTAGCCATAGATGTGTTTTCGGTTAGGACTAATATATATGAATTAATTTGGTTTTCATTATGTGTCGGTGAATTGTTTCAGAAAAAAAAATTACTATCTGTAGGTGAACAAGACAGGTACATACAAATATGAAATAACTAATGTTCTTTTGCTATAATATTTTTTCACAAAAACGTTACATTCACATTCATTTCTTTGGTCACTCTTTGCAAGAAATTGAATACATTATGACGGAATTTGAGAGGAGGGGGAGTAGAGTTTAGATTACATAATAGGAGAACAAGAACAAATTGTATTTTACACAATTAACATTGCACGTTGGTGGATTATTTATGATCATTTACGTTAAAAAAATATATAATGAATGAAATTTTAAAAATGTAAAACTCAAAAGTGGAACAATATATCTTTTTCGGATAATGTGGTCTTTAGATAAAAAAGTAGTAGTAATAATAATAATAAATAACTTTATTATACAATGGGTTTTCTTAGTGCGACTGAATAAAAATGAGTGCTGATGTATAAACATAAAAAAATGATACATGGATCTAAAAATAAATAAGGAAATAGAATTCTCAACTAAAAAGAAAGCTTATTTCTCCAACAAAGAAAATTTACGCTTCATGTTCTTTTATCGCAGAAACGTATAGTTGTTCAACCTGACTGGGCAATTGATGCAAGTCTTTCTATTGATTTACTTCTAGATGCTTGCTGCATTTCATGGCTTCTATTAGTATATATATAGTAAATCGATAAATGTTGATGATGATTTTTTTTTGTCAGATAACACACACATTTGCTATTGTGGTAATAGTCCTGCCTGTATCAGGTGCATTAACATATATGTTTTCGATCTGCAATATGATAGTCTCATGTTCTACAATCTTACCTCTTTTGTTGGGTAAACTGGATATGGCTGAATGCAATTCCTTTTGATGAAGATCAAACTGAGAGAAACTTCACAAATAACTTAGGAGAAAGCTGCTAAAAGAAAACATTTTCTTAACATGCAGAGGGCCATGAAAAATTAGAAAAACCTTTCTTGCTTGGATTGGAACAATATTAAATGGTGTCTTGTCTTCTGTAGACTTACCTTATTATTATGATATACATGCAGTAAGCAATACATATAATTCTACTCTCTGGTTCTTGCTAAACCTTTCATTCTTACTACAGATTGCAAGGTAAGTTTTGGATGCTGCTGTTCGGACTGTAAGATTTGGAATTGTTGGAAAAAGTTGTATATAATCTTAGATTTGGAATCTATATTTAGTGTATTTATGTGTTTAAATTAGATGTGGGGTGAAATAACAATTAATGCACAAAGTTAGCTTCTTAATGGATCGGAAATTAATGTATCCCATATTGGAAAAATATTGGAGTACTAAGTTATATATAAATGAGTTCACACCAATAAGGGGTAATCAAGTGTGCTTCAATTATGGTGCATCATAGTGGGTTTTTAATTAGCTATTTTATAGCTAACTCAAATGCCTAGGCGAATGGGTACACCATCCGAGCACGTGCATGTAGCATTGAGCGCTTTAGAGGCGCATTTAGCATGTGTCACGATGAGTTTTGAGGAGCTAAAAGTTTTGCCAACATGGCACTTGGAGGCGACTCGAGCGACACGTAGGATTCGACTACGTGGAAGACCAGTTGGACGTGTGGCTATAGAAGGACTCTGCAGAAGACGATTTAAAACACACCAATTCGAAGATAATAATAACATTTATACACATTTCGAAAACCTTACTCAATCTCGAGTATCAAGTAGTTCATCCGGAACTATGACTAATAGTACGTAACCACTCGTATTCAGTCAAGTCGTTGTATCTTGGAGACAATTGTGTGGAACCACGTGCACTATAGAGGAGCAATTTTGTCTTACAGAGAAAGGGTCTAACTCTCACCTCGGTTTTATCCTACTTTGTTTTTTTGTCATTGCATTTATACGAACCATATTAACAGGAATTACTACTAATGAAATTGATGCTGTTTTTCACGAAGCAAGAATTGCTGCTGGTATGATAGACATACCTCACATTTCTTACTATATTTCTTTATCTTTCATTATGTTTGTCACATTGTTGTAGTACCTAAATCATCGAGAATTGAACTCTTATTGTCTTAAGTCATTGAATGAAGTTATCTGCCATAGGATTCCTGATGCAAGGTATGTTGTGAACTCAAGCAAGAACTATTCTGTAAACTGTTTTCCTCTACTTTCTAATTTATTTCTCCTTGGCTTAAGACCTTAGAATCATGAGCTCAGGAAAAATAATTTGGCCAGGAACCCAACTCTTTGCTTTTGAATTCCATGTGAAAAGTGTGTTTATGATGCATAATGATAATGGTTATAATAAATCTAGGTAATCAACTTTGTAAGCAAGTACCTTCTCATTCACTTCTGGTTATACCTTTCAGGGAATTAGAGGAAGGAGATATTGGAAATGTTGATCATAATTATAATTTGTATGTTGTAACATTAGATGCTTAAAACTTTCTTCCTTGCTTGTGCAGGTGACTTGAATCAAACATTCTTTGTGGGTAATGTTGATAAAGCAGTAGCAGCTGGTAAGTGTATTTATCCTGTGGCATAATTCTTTTCTTAATTGTAAATTGTCTTTGAACTTATGTTTTTTCATTGGATGATGACTGACTAATCTCCTTCACCCTTTATCCAGTTCTCTTTCGTCCTGTGTAATTTTCCACCTTAATCAAACAATTATGTATACTCCAAATTCTTAATTTTAGTTACTTTGGGTTTGTTACTTTCATTCATTTCTCTGATTTAAATATCATCTCTGGATTCACAAATATCTTTACATGAATCTTTATATGTGTCCATGAATGGATTATTGGTCCATTGAAGGTGATTAGTGTGATAATTGAAGCAGAGCATTCTGCAAGTAGTGGATGAAAGTGGTTTTCTTGTTGGGAGGGGAAGGTGTTTCTTTTTTTTTTCCTTTTTTTTTGATATAATGGGAATCGCGGTACCATACACCTTAGGTGCAAGATTTGAGTAAGGGAAGGTGTTTGTTGTATTTGTACTTCTGCATACAAGCAACATTTTTGTGTTGAAATTTCGTGTTTAATGTGCAAGAATGAAGTTGGTATAGTGGTTTGTGTAGAGAGGAAAGAGGATTTGGAGCATTATGTAGCTAGCTTGCATGAGATATTATATATAATTGTTCAGATTGATTTTTAGTTAATTCGGTGGAAAAATATTTTATTTAATCTCACTCCTACATATATACGTATCATGTATTATAAATTAAAACACTCCCACAACTTATTCTAATTATGAAACTCGGCTATATCAAGATAAAATAAATGGTGTTGCACTTTATTTTTAAAATCATATTATATTTAGATGTACTTATACAAGGAGTATGCTTCCCACTCAAAAAAGTTGCTCAATTTTGAAAGTAATGTCTCAAAACTATTAATGTAATTATTATTGGGTTTCAATAAATTGACTATAGTTGTAAATATTCACCAATGTGTATCTGAAATATACTATAAATATAATTATTGGTGCCATCTACTTATTTATGAACTTCACCTTTCTATATTAATATATACATCTGCAATAGATTTTTATCAATATCAACTATTTGATAATTTATCATCTCATTCTTAATTTGAGAATACCTTTTTAATATGTAATTTTTGGACATTTTTCTTTATAATATGTTATAATCTACGCATTGATTAAAGGGAAAAGTGGACTACTCAACTAAATGAATATTAGATATCAAGAAAAATAAAGATATAAAATTGAAAACCTAACCAAAAAAAAAGAAGGTGGTTCATGTATATCCGTCTGTATATGCGAACTTTGATTTTTTATTTTTTTACAGTTTAAATTATATTTGATACTTTTCTCCAATGTAAATGATATTTAAGTAAATAATACTTTTATTTAATATAAATAATAATTTTATTAATAACAAATGATATTTTTATCCGTTTACACAATACATGCGTATACATGAGAGTTTTTGTGGAAAAAAATAGAATAAGAATGATATAAAATTGGATACAATTTTACTTTGACCAAAACAACCGCTTCACTATGGTCAATAAACCCTCCATCTCTATTTCCGTCTAAGTTATCTGCGGAAAACCCTAGCCTTCTTATTTTCCTCGAAATCACAGAATTGCAAAGGTAATAATCGCGGTGCAGTATTGCGACATAATTGTTGGTTTTGATACGCATTGGATGATTCACGGTATTCGTTAATATTTTTCTAATAAATTTGTGGTTGATGCAGTTGGAAAAAAGATGGCTGGTGGATCAGATGCTGTAGAGAGCACGGCCTTATCTTGTGCTAGATGTGGCAAACCCGCTAATCTTCAGTATGATATTCTTTCTTCTTTTTTCCACTATTTAGTTATATCTTTTACGGCGTGTGTGGTTTAATTCGATATAAGCTTGGAAGGGACTAAAGATTGAATCTTGATAGCAACCCTTAAATATACAATCTGGTGTTGCATGGAAAATGGTGTTTTATTTGGTTAATTTGCTGTGCTGGTGACTGGTGACCGGTGTTTTATTTGGTTAATTTGCTGTGCTGGTGACTGGTGGCCGGTGTTTTATTTACTGGATTTCTGTTCATATTTTGGAAATTTTAGAAGTGTGTTGACGTGCTATGGTCTGTGCGCTATTCATGGTGGTGTTTGCTGCTTACAGGTGCCCCAAGTGCGTACAACTAAAGCTTCCCCGTGAAGGTGCCGCTTTCTGGTTCGTTCTTTGGTTGCATTTTTTGAATTTAATTTTTTCTTGATGCACCGAGCCTGAGGTTTTTACTAGCTTCTAGTTAAATATGTAATTCTATAAAGTAGGTAAGATAATTGAGAGCTTAAATTATGGTCGAAGCTAGCTGGGCTGCAGACGCACTTCCTGGCCCTGAGTACGTTGGGTATCATACTAGCCTCTACAGAACATCTAACTGACTTTGTTCTGTATGACACACTACTCTAAATTGGGTTTTCATTCCTTATTGAATTGCTTGTAGCATTGAGGTTATTGTCTATTCTTGATGGAAATCTTTTCCCATTCCAGTAGCCAGGACTGTTTCAAGGCATCCTGGAGTTCTCATAAATCTGTTCACTTGAATGCAAAATCTTCTTCCCTTGAATCTCAAAATTCTAGTGAACGAAATTCGGGCCTGCCCAATGATGGCTGGCTCTACTGCTTGCGGAAAGGACAAGCTCGGACACCAAAACTTCCACATTTTGACTGGACAGGGTATATTCTTTTGACTAATTATTACTTCACCCCCTACCCCACCCCTCCAAAATGAAAACTTCTTCCTCAACTATGAAAATTAGGCTTAGTTTTTATTGTGGTTTTCTCCTCTTCCTTTTCAGGCCATTAAGACCATATCCAATATCACAGAAACGTATAGTACCTGCTCATATTGATCAACCTGACTGGGCAATTGACGTAAGTTTCTTAATTTTTTTACTTCTAAGTGCTTGCTGCATTATGCTTTGAATTTTTATACAGTATACAGTATTCATAGTTTGTGTAGGTATAGGTTGATTAATGTATTTATTTATTGTTTTCTTTTCCAGTGAGAAGACACAATTGCTATTCTGCTAATACTCCTGTCTATATCAGGTGCATTAACATCTATGTTTTCAATCTTCTTCAGGGAATTCCAAAAATTGAGCCCAATAGTGATCTGCAACATGTTGTGGAGGTAGTCACTAGTCTCTGAGTTATGTGCTCTTTTTACAGTCTGACCTTTTATTTTTAGTAAATGACTGAATGCAATTCCTTTTCATGATATAATTTATGAAGATCAAGACTCCAGAGCAAATTGCGAGAATGAGAGAAACTTGCCGGGTAAGCCTCTTTGTTGTTCTGTTTTTAATGAAGGAAGTTTGTTCTGTTTTTAATGAAGGAAGTTATGCATAGATGTTCATCTAACTAAAAATACGGGAGTTGGGGGGGAAACACACACCATGGACACACTAAATCACTATTAAGTTAGAAGAAAGCTGCCAAAAGGAGACATTTTCCCTACATGTAGAGGGTCATGAAAATTCAGAAAAACCTTTCTCGCTAGGAAAATGTGTAGCTGAAACAACATTAGATGGCATCTTGTCTTCTGGAGAGTCCAATTATTATTGTTTTATACATACAGTATACAATATATTTTCAGAAATTGATTCTAGTTTTGACTTCTTGCTAAGTCCTTCATTCTTACTTCCAGATTGCAAGGGAAGTTTTGGATGCTGCAGCTCGTATTGTAAGACCTGGAATTACTACTGATGAAATTGATGCTGTTGTTCATGAAGCAACTATTGCTGCTGGTATGATTTACATACTGCACATTTCATACTGTATATCTCTACCTGGAAACTTTGTGTTGTTTTATGTGGTAGATTAGATATCATGTTCCTGTGCTCACTTTATTTTTCCTGCAGGAGGATACCCATCTCCTTTAAATTATCATTTCTTTCCGAAGTCTTGCTGCACGTAGGTATTTCTTACTTTAAATTTCTCTCTCTCTCTCTCTAT
This sequence comes from Salvia rosmarinus, assembly GCA_036937905.1. Taxonomy (NCBI): domain Eukaryota; kingdom Viridiplantae; phylum Streptophyta; class Magnoliopsida; order Lamiales; family Lamiaceae; genus Salvia; species Salvia rosmarinus. The sequence continues at coordinate 12,275,388 of CM072813.1, read as the reverse complement.
GTTATTCACATCGCAGTCCCTAAATACATCAAGAAATGAACTCTTAATTCTATCAGGTCAGTAAATGAAGTCATCTGCCATGGGATTCCTGATGCTAGGTATGTTGTAAACTCGAGCGTGAACTGTATGTACCATAGCTGCTAATGTGTAGCACATACTTTTGTATAGCCATTGAAATTCTTTTCTTACTTATATGATCATCCTACTAGTCATAAATATGGTGTCTGATGCACTGTATAGTGATTGTAATAAATGTGGGTAACCATTTTATACAGGGAAAGTACTTATCACTCACTTCTGACTCTACTGTTCAGGATATTAGAGGATGGAGATATTGTAAATGTTGATGTGACTGTGTGCTATAAAGGGGTACATGGTAAGGATACTCAATGCCAACTAAGGTTATAGTTGTTATGTGTGTGTTCGTAAGATAGAGATACTAAATATTTCTTGCTTGCCTGCTTGTGCAGGTGACTTGAATGAAACTTTCTTTGTGGGCAACGTTGACGAAGCATCTAAAAGGCTGGTTCAGTGTACATATGAATGCCTGGATAAAGCAATAGCAGCTGGTAAGTGTTTGCCTCTTATGTGTCTTGTGGCATAATTCTTTTGTTATTGTAAATTGTATATTAACTTGTTTTCATCCAATAAAAACTAATCTCCTTCATCCTTTATCTAGTTCTCTTTCTCTGGCTTTCCCAGTTTTCATGTGTACTTTTTCAACTATCACTCAAACAATTATGTGAACTCAAAATTATAGTTACTGCTTGGTTTTGTTACTTTCATTCATTTCTCTGCTTTAAATATCATATTTGGAATCATGCCCCTGACTGTTTTATCGTATCTTATTCATGCGCTCTATAGTTAAACCTGGAGTCCGTTTTCGGGAAATGGGGGAGATCATTAGCCGGCATGCTTCTATGTCTGGTTTCTCTGTGGTAAATGCACTTCTCTTATTTGAAATCTATAAACTTTTGGTCTTACTGTTAACATTTCTGATATGCAAATGCTATTTTGTCTCATGCTACAGGTGAAATCGTATTGTGGTCATGGAATTGGCGAGCTCTTCCACTGTGCCCCAAATATACCCCATTATGCAAGTATCCTCAAAATTGAGTCGAAATGTTACTCTATTAACAGATTTCACTGTGAAGATATACTAATTTAGGGAATTGTCCTAACTTGAAAAATCAATTGACTGAGATGAATGACTTCAATATATATCTTCGCAGTCGGATTCTTGATCCGAGTAGGTATCATATCATCTTTACCTTGTAACTTCACTTCCTCATGGGGCCTTAACCTGAGCAGGAAATAAAGCTGTTGGAGTGATGAAGGCAGGCCAGACATTTACAATTGAACCTATGATAAATGCAGGTACATGTCTAGTTGCTAAATATATGCCCTGTGTTTGAATCTCTGTATTTTATATCTTTTCCGAGTGCATCTAAAATCTCTTCCGTGGTAGGTGTTTGGCGCGACCGAATGTGGCCCGATGGATGGACTTCTGTAACTGCAGATGGGAAACGCAGTGCCCAATTTGAACATACACTTCTGGTAAAATTTCAACTTGCATTCTTGGAAGAAACTATCACTAGTTCCACACATCGAAGTTTACGTATCTATCTTCATTGATCAGTTATATTCTGTCCAACATCAAATACTACGAGAAAAATTGCTTTACTTGAATAGCGGTAACAGCTCTACGCCTGGTTTTACACGGTTGTTGCAGGTTACAGATACGGGAGTTGAAGTTCTCTCGGCACGCCTGCCCTCGTCTCCGAAAGTGTTCCCTTGGTTAAGCCCATAAATGGATTATTGATCCTGTGAAGGCGATTTGTGAGATAATTGAAGCTACATTTTGCAACTACTTTAGGAATGCGGTTTTCTTGTTGCTTACTAGTTGGGAGCGGCAAGGTGTTGTATTTTGGCCTATTATCAAATTTTGACTTCAAATTTTCCAGTTTTAAATGTTTGTGCAATTCTTAGCAACAGGTCAAGTTCTGGAAACCTTCGATATCGGGCATTAAGATAGCAAATTTGTGGGCGTGAATTTTCCTATTTTTGTATGATTTTATAAATTCTGTCGTATTTCCATGAAAAAGTTCATTAGTTGGATTTTTATTAAGAATTCTATGTTCTCTGACCGCCAGTCTTGTTTCTTCAATTAATGATTTTCTATAATCATTTTTGTGCATATGCCTCGTAACTTAATATCTCATTTTTATATTTCATTTTACTTATTTCTCTTAATATCTCACTTTACATATTTCATTTTGCGAAACATAGCATATGTTTATAAAACTTAAGATTGATTCAAGTATTTAAAAACTAAGATTGATTCATGTAATTTCAAACGAGCTTTTTCGAATTTATTTATTAAATAATCACTCGATGGAGGACATTTAGATGAAAATTACCATGTAATTCAAAGTGCCTTTCTTGCAGTTGACTTGTATATATACAACTAGTATAACAGATCCTGTAGATATTATGTTCCAATTTTTAATATTAGTACAATATCGTTAAATTTAAGTAACAAACTTATATCTAGTTGGTTGACTGACCACTTGCAAGTCACGAATTTATCGAGGAAGAAACCAAGCATGCATTACTTCAGTTTTATGTTAAAATATAAGAAATTCCAAAATTTTGATCATTACACTTTACAAGTTAATTTTCCACATAATATCAATTTTCCATAGGAAAACAAACAAATCAAATTCAATAAATGAAAACAAAGCACCCAATTAAGATGCTAAAAAACTAATTAAGACAGTGATCTAGGGTTTTACGACATGAGCAGCCCTAAATCTTGCAGCAAATCTATTGAACAAGGCCAGCGCAATGCTAGTAACCTGTTGAAGATTAAGAACCTTGGCTTTAATCAAGGCCTTCGTCTTCCCCAATGGCCCGGCCCGAAAATCCGTCCATGCACATGGTTGCATCGGTCAATGCAGTGCTCATCCATGTTTGCACGTTGCTTGCATGCCATGTGAAGTCACTGCTTTCCCCATCTTCCTTTATGTGTTGTGCCTCTTTGATGCATTTCGTGAGCTGATCCACCCCATCGTTTATCTGATCCAAGCACTCCTTTATGGCTCGGGCTTCTGGGCCCTTGGTCCTTTTGAGCCTTAGGGCCACTCCAGTGATGTAGACCTGTGTTGACTCAGCCCTGGTTAGGGTGACCTTCAGTGCAGTTTGGGCTAGTTGTCGGTGACTCAAGGTTTTGGTAAAGTTTGCAACAAATGGTGATAAACACTTTACACATAAATGGAATATAGCGTTGTCTCGCATTGGGATTCAATGAACGCCCTTGCCCTAGATCGGGCCCGATGTGAGGCGATCGGGTGTTGGGCTTGAACTAGGGTTAGGACAAGCATAGAAAGTGCTAGGAAGGTAATTGATTTTGCCATGTGTATGTTGAGTGGGAGATTAAAAACTTTGGGATTGAAGTTTGACTTTGAATGTGTGATGTGTGATGTATTTGTGTTTGATGAATAATGAAGTTGGTGTTATGGGGTTTATATAGGAAGGATTTGAAGCATCATGCATGATCTGTGGCTAGCTTGCATGAGATAGTATTCAAGAATATAAATATTAGTTATTTATTGTGAATGATCATGTGATTGTGGTTTCCTAGAACCAGGTTGGATAGTTTCTGGGGGTTTGGAGTAAACAAAAAACCTTAATTCATGGTGGGGTCATTTGGAAAAGTAACTTTGGAGTTACTAAATGTGTGTCTTGGAAATTTCCAAGTTCAAGAAGAATGTGTGACAGGTAAATTCTTACTTTAGTAACACTCAAAAAATCTCTTTGACATTTGAGTTGAACGTAATGACTCAAATTAAAAGATCATTACAAAATTTAGTTTGCGACTTTGCCTATTATATCTCTATTATCATATTTCATTTAAATACAGATTTATCTTATTTTTTTATCATAAAAGTGTGTATTTTTGCAAATTTGAATTATACTTATAAATTTTTTACCTATTTTAATTTTAAAAACTGTTTATGCTAGCATATTCAAAATAATTTGTATACTTTATCATAAACCTCGTAGCACCAAAAAAAATAAAAAATCAAAGAAAATGCGTAACAATGAAGAGTGCAAGTATTTGTGTAAAAAAAGTCTTAAGGGAAACAAAAGGAAAGGAATGCAAAAACTATATAGCAAGAAAATAAGTTGACTCCGAAAAATGCTGAAGCTCATCATCGATTGGTATCAATAGTTGCTGTGAATCTACTTTAGTGAATTACATGTTTGATCGTTTTTGAATCAATATTTATTACTTCATCCGTCCACTAAATTCGTGCATTTAATTCCGTTTTGGTCCGTCCACGAAAAATGTTTACATTTCTTTTTTGGAAATATCAACTTTACATTTTTAACATAAACATATCTACTTATTTACAAAAAAAAAAAACAATTTATGGTCCACCTTTTTACACTCAATATCCATTAATATATTCATTTATTATCCTCATGGCACACATTTTTATACTCACTTACTTTACACTCATTATAATTTATTAAAACTCGTGCCACCAAAATTAATGAACGATTTTGGTGGACAATGGAGTAATATATAAGAAACTAGCTAGAACCTAGAAGCTAGCATCAATTTTATTTTTCTTCATATATTGTTATTAATTTGTTCTTCTAGGGCCAACTTAATTAAATTGGTGTCTCAACATTACTGCTATGTTAGTTTTTTTAAATTTTTGTATTATTTTGTTTTGTTGGTTTTTTTTTATGTAAATGTGCTGTTTAATTACAAAGTTGTCGTGAAAATTACAAAAGATATAATTTGCCCGCTTATAGAAGTAGCAAATTGTGAAAGTAGTGTCACAAACTATTCTTATATTGTTATAACTAATTAAATCTTATATATTGATTATCATTAAATTGTCGTATGTTCTCCGCTAGCATATAATACGATGATATATTGTCTCCACTAAAAATTTATGCATCGTTTATATACATAATTTCAAATATTCACACAACATATATCTAACGTATGCTATAAATATATTAGCAGTGTGATTTTATGTGCTTAATATTTTTTATGCTCAACTATCTCGTTATTTGATTTTGTATTTCTTAATATATTTTATCAATTAATGTATAAATACACATATTATAGTTTTTTTTTATATTGATCTGTAATTTTCTAATTTATTAAGAAGTGCAATATATTGAGTCACAAATCAAATCGTATCTCTTCAAAATTGCAGAAATCTTGTGTAATAATATGGTGGGTATAAGTATTAGAGAGAAATAAAAAAACCCCGATTTATTTCTAGAGGAAAATAATAATAATAAAATCTTAATATCTGTAATCTTGTCGGCTTCTGCTCCATCTTTTCGCTAAAAATATTGAGGAAGGCTTGCTTTTGACCAGCATGATGCTAAAATAAAGGTAACTAATATACGCAATTATTTAATTTAAATAATAAGAGCACCAAAAACAATTAACAACTATAAATACGTATTCCACACAATATAAATATATATGGATTAACTTGAAATTGAGATCTAGCCTTGGATGATCAAACTGACTGGCCGCCCATCGGGTAACAATCAATATGAATATAATTTAATAACTTAAAAATGAAATTCCAAGTCCACAGAAACAATCAAGCTTCAAACTTTTTCCTGCAAGTAAATCCTGAAAACATTTAATTTTCTTATTTTTAAATGCAAAATTCTGGTATTCATTCACTCAATGCCATAAAATACGAAACACAATTACTAATACTATCATTCATAATTTTGTGTATTCCATCAATATCAATTGTCTATGAATATTATAAATCCGTAATTAAGAGAAACCATCCGTGTACAGTGCATCATTCCCGCAACCATATTTAAATTTGAAAAATTATCGTAATTTTATATTGTTCTGAAATCTATAGAAACTAAAAGTTTATATCGTAATCAGATTTAAGTGTATCCAGGTAAGGCTTTACTTAAACCGACCATGGAGGATTAGTTAACCGTCCAGCTAAATTCGTGCGTTTAATTGGTTTTGGTCAGTCAGAAAAATGTTTACATTTCTTTTTGGAAATATCAACTTTACATTTTAACATAAACATATCTACTTATTTACAAAAAAAAAACAATTTATGGTCCACCTTTTTCACTCAATATCCATTAATATATTCATTTATTATCCTCATGGCACATTTTATCTTCTTCTTTCTGCTCATTATAATTTATTAAAGCTCATGCAAAATCAATGAGCGATTTTGGTGGACGAAGATAATATATAAGAAACTAGCTAGAAACCTAGAAGCTAGCATCAATTTTATTTTCTTCATATATTGTTATTAATTTGTTCTTCTAGGGCCAACTTAATTAAATTGGTGTCTCAACATTACTGCTATGTTAGTTTTTTAAATTTTGTATTATTTTGTTTTGTTGGTTTTTTTATGTAAATGTGCTGTTTAATTACAAAGTTGTCGTGAAAATTACAAAAGATATAATTTGCCCGCTTATAGAAGTAGCAAATTGTGAAAGTAGTGTCACAAACTATTCTTATATTGTTATAACTAATTAAATCTTATATATTGATTATCATTAAATTGTCGTATGTTCTCCGCTAGCATATAATACGATGATATATTGTCTCCACTAAAATTTATGCATCGTTTATATACATAATTTCAAATATTCACACAACATATATCTAACGTATGCTATAAATATATTAGCAGTGTGATTTTATGTGCTTAATATTTTTATGCTCAACTATCTCGTTATTTGATTTTGTATTTCTTAATATATTTTATCAATTAATGTATAAATACACATATTATAGTTTTTTATATTGATCTGTAATTTTCTAATTTATTAAGAAGTGCAATATATTGAGTCACAAATCAAATAGTATCTCTTCAAAATTGCAGAAATCTTGTGTAATAATATGGTGGGTATAAGTATTAGAGAGAAATAAAAAAACCCCGATTTATTTCTAGAGGAAAAATAATAATAATAAAATCTTAATATCTGTAATCTTGTCGGCTTCTGCTCCATCTTTTCGCTAAAAAATATTGAGGAAGGCTTGCTTTTGACCAGCATGATGCTAAAATAAAGGTAACTAATATACGCAATTATTTAATTTAAATAATAAGAGCACCAAAAAACAATTAACAACTATAAATACGTATTCCCACACAATATAAATATATATGGATTAACTTGAAATTGAGATCTAGCCTTGGATGATCAAACTGACTGGCCGCCCATCGGGTAACAATCAATATGAATATAATTTAATAACTTAAAAATGAAATTCCAAGTCCACAGAAACAATCAAGCTTCAAACTTTTTCCCTGCAAGTAAATCCTGAAAACATTTAATTTTCTTATTTTTAAATGCAAAATTCTGGTATTCATTCACTCAATGCCATAAAATACGAAACACAATTACTAATACTATCATTCATAATTTTGTGTATTCCATCAATATCAATTGTCTATGAATATTATAAATCCGTAATTAAGAGAAACCATCCGTGTACAGTGCATCATTCCCGCAACCATATTTAAATTTGAAAAAATTATCGTAATTTTATATTGTTCTGAAATCTATAGAAACTAAAAGTTTATATCGTAATCAGATTTAAGTGTATCCAGGTAAGGCTTTACTTAAACCGACCATGGAGGATTAGTTAAAGTTAATCACGTGGGTTTAACTTGGTTTAGCAAATTTCATGGCCCATGCATAACGGCTAATTTTTTTGACAGTCAACGCTCGCCCAATTGAAATCGCTCACATCCCATGCGATCCGGATTTATTGATTCTATTTATTTTTATTAATTACAACACGTCAATTGTCTAGTCATATAACCGAGATTTCACGCGTGTATATTTCTTCCTCAATATGGTAATTTGACTAAAGAAATAACATAAATGTTGACAAATATCTCAATTCGTAGAATTCTATAAAATGTTTCGTATATAATATCATATTAGGGATGTCAATGAGTGAATTTTATCCAAACCAGAACCAATAAATAAGTAATAGTTTATCCATAATAACCAATAAATAAGTAATAATTCTGATTCTAGAATCGACCCATTAGATACTGGATCCGGATCCTGACCATCAACTATGGATCTTAAACGGTCCGAATCTGAGCGGGTCTAGAACCAGAACCAGAACTGAAATTGAAACCGTTGCTTTATAATTTAATGGATTATGAGTGATTTCAGATCGATATGGATAAAATTAATTCATTGACAAACCTATTTAAAGTTAGGCTTATCAATAAACGAGTTTTAATCGGATCAAAACTAATAAATAAATATTGATTCTGATTCTAGAACCAGAACTAGATTCGGACCGGACCGGACCATCAAACTATGAATCTAAACGATCCGGGTCTAAATAGGGTCTGGAACCGAAATCGAAACCAGAACCACTGCTTTAATGGGTTTTGAATAATTCCGGATCGATCTGAGTAAAACCTACTCATTGACATCCCTATATCATACCATAGTTTATAAATTTGACATGTTGTGCCATAAGTAGAACCGTCAAACTTTCGACGGACCCAATCTCAAATTATATAATGTTAGTTCGTAGCGGCCCGAAGAAACGGGCTTAGCCATACCGTATCAATATCTCTTCAAACTTCAATCAATTTTGACACGGATCCATTTTTCGAGCGGTGCTTCGCTGGTCGGGCTTGGAGATCATAAAAGTGTGTATTTTTGCAAATTTGAATTATACTTATAAATTTTTACCTCTTTTATTTTAAAACTGTTTATGCTAGCATATTCAAAATAATTTGTATACTTTATCATAAACCTCGTAGCACCAAAAAATAAAAATCAAAGAAAATGCGTAACAATGAAGAGTGCAAGTATTTGTGTAAAAAAGTCTTAAGGGAAACAAAAGGAAAGGAATGCAAAACTATATAGCAAGAAAATAAGTTGACTCGAAAATGCTGAAGCTCATCATCGATTGGTATCAATAGTTGCTGTGAATCTACTTTAGTGAATTACATGTTTGATCGCTTTTGAATCAATATTTATTACTTCATCCGTCCACTAAATTCAAGATTTAATTCGCTGTTATTCGGCACCGAAAAATGTTTACATTTCTTTGAAATATCAACTTTACATTTTTAACATAAACATATCTACTTATTTACAAAAAAAACAATTTATGGTCCACCTTTTTACACTCAATATCCATTAATATATTCATTTATTATCCTCATATACACATTTTTATACTCACTTACTTTTACACTCATTATAATTTATTAAACTCGTGCCACCAAAATTAATGAACGATTTTGGTGGACAATGGAGTAATATATAAGAAACTAGCTAGAACCTAGAAGCTAGCATCAATTTTATTTTCTTCATATATTGTTATTAATTTGTTCTTCTAGGGCCAACTTAATTAAATTGGTGTCTCAACATTGCTATGTTAGTTTTTTAAATTTTGTATTATTTTGTTTTGTTGGTTTTTTTTATGTAAATGTGCTGTTTAATTACAAAGTTGTCGTGAAAATTACAAAAGATATAATTTGCCCGCTTATAGAAGTAGCAAATTGTGAAAGTAGTGTCACAAACTATTCTTATATTGTTATAACTAATTAAATCTTATATATTGATTATCATTAAATTGTCGTATGTTCTCCGCTAGCATATAATACGATGATATATTGTCTCCACTTAAAATTTATGCATCGTTTATATACATAATTTCAAATATTCACACAACATATATCTAACGTATGCTATAAATATATTAGCAGTGTGATTTTATGTGCTTAATATTTTTATGCTCAACTATCTCGTTATTTGATTTTGTATTTCTTAATATATTTTATCAATTAATGTATAAATACACATATTATAGTTTTTATATTGATCTGTAATTTTCTAATTTATTAAGAAGTGCAATATATTGAGTCACAAATCAAATAGTATCTCTTCAAAATTGCAGAAATCTTGTGTAATAATATGGTGGGTATAAGTATTAGAGAGAAATAAAACCCCGATTTATTTCTAGAGGAAAATAATAATAATAAAATCTTAATATCTGTAATCTTGTCGGCTTCTGCTCCATCTTTTCGCTAAAAATATTGAGGAAGGCTTGCTTTTGACCAGCATGATGCTAAAATAAAGGTAACTAATATACGCAATTATTTAATTTAAATAATAAGAGCACCAAAAACAATTAACAACTATAAATACGTATTCCACACAATATAAATATATATGGATTAACTTGAAATTGAGATCTAGCCTTGGATGATCAAACTGACTGGCCGCCCATCGGGTAACAATCAATATGAATATAATTTAATAACTTAAAATGAAATTCCAAGTCCACAGAAACAATCAAGCTTCAAACTTTTTTCCTGCAAGTAAATCCTGAAAACATTTAATTTTCTTATTTTTAAATGCAAAATTCTGGTATTCATTCACTCAATGCCATAAAATACGAAACACAATTACTAATACTATCATTCATAATTTTGTGTATTCCATCAATATCAATTGTCTATGAATATTATAAATCCGTAATTAAGAGAAACCATCCGTGTACAGTGCATCATTCCCGCAACCATATTTAAATTTGAAAAAATTATCGTAATTTTATATTGTTCTGAAATCTATAGAAACTAAAAGTTTATATCGTAATCAGATTTAAGTGTATCCAGGTAAGGCTTTACTTAAACCGACCATGGAGGATTAGTTAAAGTTAATCACGTGGGTTTAACTTGGTTTAGCAAATTTCATGGCCCATGCATAACGGCTAATTTTTTTGACAGTCAACGCTCGCCCAATTGAAATCGCTCACATCCCATGCGATCCGGATTTATTGATTCTATTTATTTTTTATTAATTACAACACGTCAATTGTCTAGTCATATAACCGAGATTTCACGCGTGTATATTTCTTCCTCAATATGGTAATTTGACTAAAGAAATAACATAAATGTTGACAAATATCTCAATTCGTAGAATTCTATAAAATGTTTCAGTATATAATATCATATTAGGGATGTCAATGAGTGAATTTTATCCAAACCGTAACCAATAAATAAGTAATAGTTTATCCATAATAACCAATAAATAAGTAATAATTCGATTCTAGAATCCATCTATAGATCTGGATCCGGATCCCGACCATCAACTATGGATCTTAAACGGTCCAACTCTGAAAGTGTTCTAGAACCGTAACCGTAACCAAATTGAAACCGTTGCTTTATAATTTAATGGATTATGAGTGATTTCAGATCGATATGGATAAAATTAATTCATTGACAAACCTATTTAAAGTTAGGCTTATCAATAAACGAGTTTTAATCGGATCAAAACTAATAAATAAATATTGATTCTGATTCTAGAACCAGAACTAGATTCGGACCGGACCGACCATCAAACTATGAATCTAAACGATCCGGGTCTAAATAGGTCTCGAACCCAAATCGAAACCGTAACCATCGCTTAATGGGTTTTGAATAATTCGGATCGATCCGAGTAAAACCTACCATCGACATCCCTATATCATACCATAGTTTATAAATTGACATGTTGTGCCATAAGTAGAACCGCCAACTTTCACGGACCCAATCTCAAATTATATAATGTTAGTTCGTGGGGTTCAAGAAACGGGCTTAGCCATACCAGATCAATATCTCTTCAAACTTCAATCAATTTAGACACGGATCCATTTTTCGATGCGGTGCTCGCTAAGTCGGGCTTCGAGACAAGTGGAGAAGGTGGATGAGATTGTGCGTTAGAATCGTGAAGTACTCACTTTGTAAATGGAGAGCTCGTTGCTCAATCATCCCGTGCAGAGGTCTTTCGGCCAGCACCCGCCTGCACTGCTCATCCTGTAGTCGAATGTCTTTCGGCCAGCTTTTAGACACGAGACGGATAGAGAAGACCTACACTAATACGCCTCGACGCCGGACCACCCATATCACACTTGATGTTTGCGGACGATCGTATGTTTTTCTCGAAGCATCGCATGAGGAGGTGTCAAGATTGCGCATGTTGTCGATAATTATGAAGTCGCTCGGGCAAAGCTATCAACTACCAGAAATCTGGTATCTTCTTTAGTAGGAATATTGAGGAGAGCATGTGGGAGCAGCTTTCCCGAATCATTGGGGTCTCTCAACCTCTCAACACGGGCAAATACTTGGGTTTACCTTCTTTGATCGGGAGAAAGAAGAAGGATATTTTTGGTTACCTCAGAGACAGGCTTTGGAAAAGGATTCAAGGGTGGCAAGGGAAAAACCTATCCCGTGCGGGAAAGGAGATCCTCCTTAAAGGTGTTGCTCGCGATCGATCCTTCGCATGTCCGCTTTTCTTGCTTCCTATTAGTATCACCGGAGATGGAGAATATGATGAATGGGTTCGGTGGGGAAGAAGTGACGCGAAGTGGGATTAGTTGGACGAGATGGAGCGCTATGTGTGGCTAAGCTTAAAGGGGTATGGGTTTCAGAGCCTCAACTTCAACATGGCTATGTTGGGAAGACGGGTGGAGACTCCTAATGTGATTTTATGTGCTTAATATTTTTATGCTCAACTATCTCGTTATTTGATTTTGTATTTCTTAATATATTTTATCAATTAATGTATAAATACACATATTATAGTTTTTTTATATTGATCTGTAATTTTCTAATTTATTAAGAAGTGCAATATATTGAGTCACAAATCAAATCGTATCTCTTCAAAATTGCAGAAATCTTGTGTAATAATATGGTGGGTATAAGTATTAGAGAGAAATAAAAAAACCCCGATTTATTTCTAGAGGAATAATAATAATAATAAAATCTTAATATCTGTAATCTTGTCGGCTTCTGCTCCATCTTTTCGCTAAAAAATATTGAGGAAGGCTTGCTTTTGACCAGCATGATGCTAAAATAAAGGTAACTAATATACGCAATTATTTAATTTAAATAATAAGAGCACCAAAAAACAATTAACAACTATAAATACGTATTCCCACACAATATAAATATATATGGATTAACTTGAAATTGAGATCTAGCCTTGGATGATCAAACTGACTGGCCGCCCATCTGGTGACAATCAATATGAATATAATTTAATAACTTAAAAATGAAATTCCAAGTCCACAAAAACAATCAAGCTTCAAACTTTTTTCCCTGCAAGTAAATCCTGAAAACATTTAATTTTCTTATTTTTTAAATGCATAATTCTGGTATTCATTCACTCAATGCCATAAAATACGAAACACAATTACTAATACTATCGTTCATAATTTTGTGTATTCCATCAATATCAATTGTCTATGAATATTATAAATCCGTAATTAAGAGAAACCATCCGTGTACAGTGCATCATTCCCGCAACCATATTTAAATTTGAAAAAATTATCGAAATTTTATATTGTTCTGAAATCTATAGAAACTAAAAGTTTATATCGTAATCAGATTTAAGTGTATCCAGGTAAGGCTTTACTTAAACCGACCAATAATGGAGGATTAGTTAAAGTTAATCACGTGGGTTGAACTTGGTTTAGCAAATTTCATGGCCCATGCATAACGGATAATTTTTCAGTCAACGCTCGCCTAGCCCAAATTGAAATCGCTCACATCCCATGCGATCCGGATTTAAGGATTCTATCTATTTTTTTATTAATTACAACAGGTCAATTGTCTAGAGATTTCACGCGTGTATAGTTCTTCCTCAATATTGTAATTTGACTAAAAAATAAAATAAATCTTGACAAATATCTCAATTCATAAAATTCCAAGCAAATGTTTCGTATATAATATCATACCAAAGTTTATAAATTTGACATGCTGTGCATAGGGATGTCAATCGGGTCAACCGCTTGGGTTGAACTAACACACGGGTTGTCAAATTGTTGGTCGGTTATTCGGGTTGATATTTTTTGGGTTAGAAAAATTATTACTAACCCCTAAACTTCTCGGGTTTGAAATTTAGCCATAGTACGTTAAAGTTTTAAATATATATATATATATATATATATATATATATATATATATATATATATATATATATATCAAATATTTTATATTAAGCGTTGGAGTAAAAACAAATAATTGAAAAATAACTATAATACATTCCACAAGTTCTTTTTTTAATCTTATTATACTAACTTTGAATAGCAAACAATAAAAATTAAAATAGTGCTCATAATTAAATTCTTTTTTCTAATATGCTTTAATGTCCGCATTCCATGTAACTAAATGATCTCTAATAATATAATACAATTATAGCGAATTAAAACTAATATCTAGAAAAATTTTAATAAGTTAATTCAATATAATACTATTTAAAATATATTACAATATCAAAATTAGAAAATAATGCTCACAACTAAATTATTTTTTAATATATTTGAATATTCATATTCCATAATAGCTAATTCACTATTTTTTTTGTAATTTTTAACAATACTATGAATATCTTATAATTTCTTGTATAGTTGTAGGGATGTTAATCGGGTCAACCCGCTCGAGTTGGGCTAACCCACCGGGTTGTCGGGCTATTCGGTTCTGGCTATTGGGTTGGCGTTTTTGGGTTATAAAATCCGTACTGTATCTAATTTTATCAATTATTGAGTAGGCCAGTGAAGCCGACCGTATTGACATCCCTAGCATGCATAACTCATAAATAGAACCCTCAAACATGAGCCGACCCGATGTTCAGACTGCTTGGGTCATTATTTCATAGGCCCAAAATTTCGACCGAACCCAATCTCAAATTATATAATGTTAGTTCGTAGCGGCCCGAAGAAACGGGCTGAGCCATACCTGTATCAATATCTCTTCAAACTTCAATCAATTTTCAACCCGATCCATTTTCTATCTAATTATTTGACAACTCTATTCACAAGAAAGAAGATGAATGTGCGTGTATTATAGTTGGCACCTAACTTCATGAGGCGCGCGAGGCACGAAGATAGACTCGTCGGCATTTCTCAAAAAACGGGATCTTCACGGTCAAGTCCGCATACCATTTAGCTTGCTCCCTTACTATCAATGAAACTCTGGCTTCCGAAGGCAACTAGAACATCATCTGGAGACTCCAGGTTCCACCAAAAGTGAAGATTTTATTATGGCGCGCTGCTAAAGATAACCTCCCGACAAAAACGAATCTATGGAGCAGGGGGGGTAAATGTTGACGGAGTTTGCAGTGTGTGTCGAAGGGGGTGGAGACGTCTTGGCACATTTTTGTGACATGCGATCATGCTAACAGTTGCTAGAAGGAGGTGGGCCTTGATAGAATCTGGAGTTCGATAGAAAGGAGATTCCCCATGTTTAAAGATGGGCTCCTCTCTATTCTGCAAATGGGCAAGTCCGACATGCCGACTAAATTAGGCATGGTCATGTGGCAGATTTGGAAGGATAGGAATGAAGCGGTGTGGAAGAACATCTACCCTTCTCCGGCTAGGTCGTGTGGAAACGCGTTGGGTTTCGAGGCGTTGGCTGCCGCTCGAGATGCGGTGTCTATCTCTGAGGTCCCGAGGATGGTGACAGGCGGACAACGTGTAAAGGATGGCACGATTTGGAGGACGGGTGGATTAAGTGCAATGTAGATGCGGCGTTTTTCAAGGAGAAGAATTGCATTGGCATTGGTATGTGCATTCGTGATGAAAAGGCGGTTCAAAGTCGCTAAAACCCTTGTTAAATCGGGGTTAGTTAGAGTGGAGGAGGGAGATGTTTGGTATTCGAAGCACTATCACGGCTTAAGGAACGGGCATAACCAAGTGCACGATTGAGTGCGATTGCAAATCCGCTTGCTGACACCATTAATTCCATGCAGGACAACTTCTCGGAGCTCGGTGGTTTGGCACATGGCTGTCGTGAGAGTATGTCTTCTTTTCAAGAGATTTCTGTTAGAAACATTGGTAGAGACTTTAATAAGATAGCTCATAAGTTGGCTAAGATGGCTATCGATTTTGAAACACCGCATGTATGGGATGAACCCCCATCGTCTGTGGAGGGTCTTCTCTTTTTCCCATGTTCGTACTAATCTATTCTTGTTTTTGCTTCAAAAAAGATGAGTGTACGTTTATTGACATAATGGTAGAGTGATTAATGTTCAAAGTTAAAAATTTTGGCTTCGAATCCACTATGACACAGTATTTAAATTTCTTTATTTAATTGACAAAAAAAAAAAAAGAAGATAAATATTACATGTCATAATCAGTCCTCTTCATTCAAGTCTCCATGATGAACATAGTTGGCATCTAACTGCCATTTGCCAACGAAGTTCATAATTTTAAGAATAAGGAGAAACCAAAATATTTGTTAATGATCAACTTGGAATTGAATAACCCAGAGAATATAACATATTAGGTGTGTGTCACTGGCATGGGCTTTACTTTCTTCAAATTTAGACTTAGTACTTCATCTTTATTCAGTTAAACTCTAATATAGAATGACTAAAAACAAGCTCCCTAATTATATTATAAGTCTTGACAACGAGTTGATTTGGAAAATCAATCATTAATGACACTTATTGGATTCGAGATCATAAAAAGTGAGACATCGTTTCGTTTCAACTCATTTTCGCCAGTTCAGGAATGAATTCTATTTGTATTATTATAGGGCAACTACCCTCGACATTCTGAAATAAAATCTTGGTTCGTGCTAAGACATTACAAAATTTCCATAATTAATTGAGACACACGTAAAGACTTACTGTGATTTCACAACATAAAGTATTTTTGCATCAATAGACAGCCATTTAAACCAGCTGCGATCAGCCTACTATACCTATATATGCTACAAACAAGCAATGTCCTTACCAACTTCTTTGGTGAATATGGGCATCTTTTATTCATTGCTGGTTGTGTCAAGCATCGGAGCCGGGTCCTGGATACGCAGGTAAGCTCATTATCCGCTTATCCACTACCGGCCCACCAATCGTGAAATGATAAAGGCTCTGATACTTCGAGCCCTGCAACCCGAGAATCTCATGCACTGCCAACATTTTGAGAAAGAAAATCAGAATTAATCAAACGATCTCTCAATGTAGACAAATCTAATCATACAACGCAAAAACAGCAGACGAGCAGCGAAGCTTTGAGCTTAGAATCTAGTTTAAGAAAAAATACATTCCAACATTTATACCAACAATAATATTCCAATACCATGAGCAGTTAATTTATAAAATAAGGTACCCTGCTCATTATCGACTAAATCATCTAGTATAATTTGAACTTCATTCTTGACGAGCTTATAGAAGTAACATGTCATCAAAGATGCAAATTAGTATATGCTACAAAACTAGCACTTCTTTATAATTATTCAACTATCGCGATAGAGCATCCCTTAAGCCTCAAATTAACTATAACCAGTTCTAGACAGCTCGATAGGACCTTCTACCAAGACTGCAATAATAAAGCTAGTTTCTAAGAAACCTGAAGCAAAAAGACGATACAGAACTGTGTATTTTTCCTGATTATCATCCCATAATCTAACAAGTTAGAAATTAATTAGAAGTTTAATGGGGTCAATTTGTTACATTATAGTCCAAGAGCAAGTGGCTACATGAAGCTAGTCGCAATCCACATAAAGAAAAATGGTAAAATACCATAACAAAAGGTCATGTGTCATTAAAAGAAATCCTATGAGTGCCAATATGAGGATTTTGACTTTCAAAGTCATAGTATATATTAAAGATTTACCATTAATGATTCTTATCTACTGTAATAAAAACAAGCAAATTTATATCATTTGATAACAAAATTCTTGTTATTAGTCAGTCATATTACCTGTCATTCAAAGTCGTTTTAAATAAATTAAAGATCTACTATCCTTGGATCATCTTAACTTGCATAACAAAAATTCAAGTTTCAATATATTACATGTGCTTCATATACATAATTCCAAATTCAATGGCTAATTCAGAGAATTAACATTTCTGCCCATTCAACCTCATCTGACTTTGATTATTATTATCTTTCCAAACAAATAATTTTTGCACATAATACAAAACTATGATATTATATTACATGTAGAATTTAAACCCTTTTTTGCCTATATATACCAAGGAGATTGTACTGGAGAAAACCACAAGAAATACTAAACATGCCTCGCCAGAAAACCAAGCATACACAAATCCTGAGTGAGAGAGTCAGAAAATCTACTTTCAAAAGAAGGCTCGATAGCTTGTTTAAGAAAGCACACGAGCTATCAGTCTTGTGTGGTGTAGAGATAGTTATCATCGTTCATGACCCTAAAGAGGCCCATTCGACACTGTGGCCCTCTCACGATAAGGTTATGAATGGAGTCATGAAGTTCTTGGCCCGTTCCAAAGAGCCCGGACCCAAGAAAATGGTACTGCACGAAAAATTCTTGAGTGACAAATTGAAAAGCATTACTGATAAGTTACTGAGACTTCAAAAGAAGAATGACGAAACAGAAATGGGATTCCTCATGAATCAACTCTTTGAAGGTGGAATCTTCAATGAGCTTGACCTGAGGCAGCTGAATGGTCTAGACGAGTTTGTCAATGAAAAGCTGAAGAAGCTCGAAAACAGGTACAACAAACTTGCAGGGGTACAGGGTCAAGTTTCATGCATAAACAATTTACACCATTTCCAGATGACACCGGCAACGACTGAGAGGATAGTGAATACAAGCAGCGAATTCGCAATGACTTCAATCACGACACTGACGGGAGATACAACAGAAGACAGATGGTTCGGCAATACAATGCCTGGCATCCAGAACAGTTTTGGTAGGTCGAGAGGAATCAACATAGGATCAACTGAAGTTGCGAGATCCTTCTTTGACGGGAATCAGGGTGGAGTTCCTGATGAGTTCGGACGAGCGTGGCCCACCAATTTCTATCCTTGAGGTACAATGTTATGTTTTGACCACCCACAGAGATGGCTTTCCCACAGATGGCCTTCAGAATAACATGAAAACATATTGGCCTTCTAAATTTTAAATTAAAGTGTTTATTTGTTCTTTATCTTTTATCTTACATGAATAATTTTGTGTGTTCCCTAAAGTTACATCTTTTTGCATTTATAAAAACGGATGAGTTTGTTGTGCTTCTGTTTAGGAAGACACCGAAAGACTTCTCTGCCAAGCTCTACTTACTAAGCACAATCTATTATTGTCATCCAGAATAATTGAGATTAAGATCAAAAAACTAACAGCCAATCCTCGACATCAAGTACATATGCCAATATACCATATTTTTAAACACCTTGTTAAGCAAAATTAGCCGCATACTTAATACATGGAAAGGAAAAGGGAGTAAATAAATCAATTTTAATACGCTGATAAATCCAAGCAATAAATTTAGATTCAAATTCCGATACCTATGTCTCTTCCTCAACCGACCACAAACATATAAATAGTTCAAATCTAATGATTTCCCATATTCTTTTTCACAGACCAGATCTAAAGAAGGTAGCATGAATCCTAGCTTAAATACACTACCTGTTTGTCTTGCCTTCATAAAGCCACAATTACGGAGAACATTTTTCTGAACTCTCTTTATCTTATCATAAACCCCTTACAGACCTTCAGCTTTCCAAATTATTCAACCTCGAGGAGCAATGGTCACATACTTATGTATTATGAGATATTCCCTCTGTCCACCAAAAGTGTGTCACAATTGTCTTATTCGGTGTCCACAAACAGTGTGTCACTTTCCTTTTTGGGACACTACTCACACTCAACTTTTATTATTCAACCTCACAACCACTCATTATATACCAAAAAATCACACTATCCAACAATCAATTTCTATTATTCAACCTTATAACCATTTATTATTTACCAGAAAACCACCATTTCCACTCAAAAAACATCTATGGTGGGACCCTTTATCCACACAAAAACATCTACCAAAATTTATTAAAACCTGTGCCGACCACCAAGTGACACGCTCTTGGTGAACGGAGGGAGTATTATTCATATATATGCCTCAAGCGAAACCTGTTCTTTTCCTTCTATGTTCAATGTGCATCAACGGGGAGTTACCAAAAGAAATGAATTATTTTCATCAATTAAAGATTTTCAATTCAACCGGAATATTATTTACTGGTCCTAGAACACTCTGGTAGCAATTCTTCATAATTCCATTTTCAAGCTGGCAAAATATATATATCCTAGACTGAACTTAAGATTATGAGATGAACTATGGCATACCAGGATCATCAAAAAAACAACCAATTCCAGTAGCAGAAAGGCCGACTGCATGTGCTTCGAGATAGAGAACTTGACCAAGCACTCCAGTTTCCCAAAATAGCCGTGGATACATCCATGAACCGATCTCCCGTAAAGTTGGTTCAAGATGAGCCACCATACCAAGGCTGAAGCAGCCATCAGCAGCAATGTCCTATAAAAATAGCAATTCAGTTAGATGAGAGATTGAATATCAGAATAGTATCAAGTTCACCAAAAATTAAAAAAAGTTTTAACTTGATAACTCAATAGCTTTCCATACGGTATATTATGCAGGGAGCAATTCTCCAAAAATACTATTGTTTTATTATGACCATGACAAGTGTAAATAAAACCTCACAACAGGTACCTTTATTGGTTAGTGGTTACTGACTATAGACTTTTTTCTAACATAAGGCAGCTACAAGTATAATGGCCTCAGAGTAGACAAGTGAGCAAAGACCTACACAATGAATGTGGATTGTATGGAAAATGTTACAACAACTTTGTAGATCTATTTGGTGTTCAAGAACAATTGCTCAAAAAATGGAAGTACATGGTTCTCATTGGTCTAATAGAAACTTGTTTCCATGCTCTCAAAGAAACAAAAGCCAATTATTGCGTTATATCTTCATTTTCACCAACTTCAGTACGTTGCAAGTGTTAGTCAATTCTATGAACTTCTTTATAACATAACATTCACTTCAAGTAATTCCTTAATTCAGGGGCGCAATGCAGGTATGAATCCACAAAAGTGAGTGCAAAATCAGAACTAAGGTTTCATGTCACCTTCAAGAGACGATCAAAGTGGCATATCAAAGCTAGAAATTCTAAATATTTCAAGATATGTTAAATAGGCATGTACCTGATGGCAGGAAAGCCGCTTTGAGAGCTCACGGCAGTCACCTTGTGCGAGTTCATAGAGAGGAAGGTCGTCGGGGCAGCCATCAGGCTTCACCCACTTAAACTCCGATCTCGTGGAAGATCTAATATCACTGAAATGGTCCTCATTTCTCACCAAGAAGTATAAACCATTAGGCAAACCCACAACTCTATGAACAAAAAGAACAGCATGAACTCGACAAGCCCAAGGCAATGCCCGAAAGGGCAATGCCGATTGCCTTGCACACCTCTCCCCACGGCCCAAAGGCATACAATGCAACAAAATCTGATAGAATGTCTCCTTCTCCATCACAGTGGACCCATCCATATCAACTGCACTTCTACGCTTCCTCACCAACTCACTCAAACTAAACCCCTTATAACAATTCTCACCAATAATCCCACTACTGCTAAACGTCTCACCCACTAACTCCCTACTCATCTCCAACGGCTTCTTCGCAGCCTCCGCTGTTCTATATATGATATCCCAACACACATGCTCTTTGCTAAGCGCATTCGGCTTCCCCTCCCACTCAAGATTCGAAAACTTCATCAATGCCGATCTCAGCTTCCCGTAATCAACCTCGAATTTCCCTAAATCACTAGGATAAACCAACAAAACACAATCAGGATGCTCGAATTCGAGCTCCGGCATCCTCCCCTTCACCGGCCTGCTCGGAATGCTGAATTTGGGGAAAATCCCCAATCCCATCAATCTCTCCAATTCCTCATGCCCTAATCCATCCAAAACCCTCACGTCCCACCCGAGCCCGGCCGCGGCCATTGCCACCGCCGCCACCGCGTGACCCACGTCGTGATTGCAGTACCTAAACGCCCTCTCGCCGTACTTCCAGGCCTCCCGCCAAAAAACCGATGCGAGCCCAACCAGAAAGGAATTCTCCGGTAGCAGACATCCGGTGAAGAATTCCGACGGGATTCGAGCCCTGAGCTCGAGCGCGTGCTCCTTGGGCGCGTAGTGCGCGACGAAGGGGGATTCGGAGAGGGAGTTTACAGCTGGAGAGATGACGTAAGCCTCAGTCGGGTGGAGATTCCCGCTGCTGGGGTTCACACGCAGCGACCACGTGGAGTATCCGGTTGTCTTCCACGCGGAGAGGGCAAGGGAGTTGAAGAGGAGTTGGGAAATCGTGGCTTTGGAGAGGGGTGTGGGGGTGGGAGCGAATTGAAGAGGGAGGGGTAAGGAGGGGAGGTCTGGTCGTGGGCGGAGGGGTGGGGGAGAGGAAGGAGGGGGGCGGAGAGGTAACGGCGGAAGGGATTGGGCTGGTTGGCCCAGTCGAGGCCGTGCGCGGCGCGGGCGTATTTGGTGAAGGAGTGTTTGGTTTGGTGGTGATAGCTCAGGACTTGATCTACGAGCTCCTGCTTCTCTTCCATGGTCGTTTGTTGGGAAGAGGTGGACATGCTGAGAAAAGGTACAATCTTGGTGGCGGATGGGTGAGGGTGGTGGAGGGGAAGAGATAGTGGGAGGCGGTGATGAATGACGTGGCGCATTTCAGGAGGCAAGGCAGATTTTCTGGTGCCAAATTCAAATGTCCATTGTTGAAATGTTTCTTGTTGGCTTGAGAAGTTTTTGGAATGTTCTATGTTTCACACCTTCTCCACAATTCTGGGAATCAGGGCGCTCTTGCAATTTTTGCATTAATTCTGATTTATTATTCCAAATGTTGAAAAACTTCCTTGCGTGTGTTTTTGGGTAAATAATGTTTCACTCACATTATTTTTTTTGACAAAAAATTTTATGCGGACGTGATACGAACGCAAACGTCTAAATAGTACAGACTTTTAAAGGTGTCAATTATTCTAAAAAAATTTATCATTTATATTAAAAAATATCATTTAATTTTTATTTTTAATTAAAAAATATTATTTATATTAAATAAAAATAACATTTACAATTAAAAAAATAATAGACATCATGAAAAGAGTCCATCTCAATTACATATTCATCAAAACTTCCTACTAAAATTATGAAGTTTGGTCCGTAAGGTTTTACTGAATTTAGGCATGCTACAAGTTAGATATGTTTTTTTTTCAATTATTCACCAGACTTGTCTTGCATGGAATAACTTTCAAACAATTATATTTTTAATATATATACAATTTTGTCCTTATAACTCCAATTTAAAACTCTAACTAACTAATAACTTCATGCAATGAAACAAAATAAACCCTAAAATAAAAGTTGAAGACATTGAAGAAGCAAATCATGAATGCAGAATACACAAAAATACAACTTCAATATCACTGACAAGATATCAGAGCCATGTATGGTCCTCTACTCCTCCCTTTCTTCAGTTTCTGGCCTTATAATCGATCGATCTTAATTTCGTAAGGAAATAAATGCTGCATGAAACAGCAAGATTTCGTGGTTCGATCTATGAATAAGATCTACGTCGCGGGAGAGATAGTATTCGGTATTGAAAATATGAGGGTGATTACAAGAAGTGTAGATGATCTTTTCAGTCTAATCTATCCTCTGTTTATACACGATTATGATAACCTAGATCTCGAATCAAGTTTATTCTAAGATAGGATTTGAATCCTATCTCTCTCTAATTAGGATTCTCATAGATATGGTAGATCTTACGTTCCTCTTGGTCGAAGCTTTCTTGGGTAGGACTCGTATGGGTAGAGCTTCGTATCGAGCTTATTTATATTGGCACGATCTTGGGCTGGGAGTTGGGCCGTATCCTATCATATCTGTTTCAACTAAAAGTATCTCTTAATTGACTCACAATCGAGATGAGGTGTTGTAATAGGAAAGCTAACCAGTGGTCTCGAGGAAAACTTAGCAGGCGTTACTAAGTTGCCACAAAAACAATTAAAATCTAAACACTCTAATCTCAAAAGTGTTGATAGATTACCTAGGCGAGAAATTATTAGACAAAGAAGGCGAATTAACTGAGCGGAAATTGACAAAGCGGATAAATTACCTGGCGAAATTAAACCACAAATCGAAGAACATGGAATCGAAATTATAAACCTGACATGAATGGAAAGATCAAGCGGAAGACAAGATTACTCGGGGCGAATATCAATACTAATCATAACCAACATAGAAATCAATAACAATCAAATCTGCAGAGATTAAGCGGAATAAAGCAATAGAAGAAACTTACTAACAAAAGCGAGCGATGGAATTGATAATAAAATTTGAATATGAATCGATATCCTCACGATAATTCTTGAATCACAATTTCAAAAGATAAGAAGGAATAAATTACGAACTAAGAACTAGAGAAGAAGTTCTCGTGCGGAACTTGCGAGAAACAAAAGGCGGAAAAAATAATGAAAAGTAGGTTTTCGGTTGACGTATATATATCGGCCCCGAAATAACGCGGCGCGGACGCGATCGGCGCCGGGCCCGTGCGTTGCTAACAAAGGAACCAGCGCGGACTCGGTCGGCGGCGGGCCTTGTAACTCTCGGATCAATCTTGTGTACGCAACTTGCCGGGGCCGAGACGGCGCGGGGCCGAAGTCTTGATTTGACTCACGGTGCGGGCCTTAAAGCGCGGACGCGGGCGCTTCGAGGACCAACGTGCAAAGGGCGTCAGCGCGGACGGGTCGGCGCCGACAGCGCTCTGGCGTGCCCGGTAGCGGGGCGCGAAGCGCGGGCCGCGTCTTTCTTCAAGCGGGCGGCGCCTGCGCTGCCCAGTGCCTTGGCTCCGGTCGGCGCTTGGGTGCGCTCTTGAGCAACAAAAGCTCAGCGCAATCCTACCACACAAACCACAAACGAACATGATTCGATAAAAGATATTGAATATAACAACAATTGAATCGAGGCGTCGAAAACAAACAAGGAAAAGCGAACAAAACATGCAAAACAACACCCCCGCCAACTCTTTGCTTGTCCTCGAGCAAATTTTAGTTTCTTGAAAGGAATGGTACACATAGAATCAATACTTCAACTAGAATCAATCACATATTCACATCGCTTCAATGCATCTCAATAATATAGTTCTTAATACAATGATCCTCATTTATCAATCGAACATGTGACTTATCATAGAATAGTTGTGCTTGACTCGACATGATTTGAGACATCAATATCAACTTATATGGTTCCCTTTCATGTAAGATATCTCAAATGACAACAACAAATAAGAACTTGTGGAACTTAAAACCGATTATAGGGACGATGTCGTTAGGTGGAACCTTGAGTTGTACACTCGAGTATCTAACGTGAATATCTATACCCATAGCAAAAGTCTCCATTAGAGACAACACAAGCAAGAGGGTAGAGCCCTTATTGAATTTTAAGCCCACTTATTTCACAATAACGACATATTTCCTTTTCTTTTCTTCTTCTTTTTTTTTTTTTTTTATTGTCACTTTTCTTGAAAGATCATCTGAGGCGGGTTCCATTCGAAGCATATGACATCCGATCACACACCTTGTCTAAACACTGACTTTCTAATTATGTCCCACGGTTCAATTGACACCTAAGTTTCATTAAACTAAAAACCATATACGAAGATGCATAGAAATTCGAGATCAAAGCATGATTAATTCAACTTAAGGCATAATTCTACATACACCATTGATTTCGAAGATAAAATCGTCTCTAATCCAAACAAAAAGTTAAAGCGACAAAACACAACAAAGAGCGAAGCGGCGGAAAACAAACAAAACAAACCAACGAGGCAGAACCCACGCGCAAAAGCAGTAATGACCTCATTGCGAGATAAAATAATAGAGAAAGGCGGAGAGACTTCCACAGGCGATGAGCGGGCAGCGGGGGAAGCAACAAAGCAAGACCTACAAAAAGCGAAAAGAGAGAAGCGAAACAACGAAACAAGGAAAGCAGGCGAAACACGAAAAAAAGGAAAAACAAGCGCTCAATAGTGAAGAATCACTATTGATCGAAAACGGTGGTGGAGGAGGGCGCCGTGAAAGGTAGTCCATGCGTTCCGGGGGGCTGAGGCGACCATCGTGGCGCTGATTACGCTCAATCATCTGCTGGTTATCGTGTTCCGGTGGCCGGTTACGCTCGTGCCACGATTGATTACATCATCGAGGCGTTGATTTCTGATCAAACCGAGAAGTTATGTCTTGGCGGAACTCGGTCGATGTGACTAATTCACTCCTAAGCGACCAAACTCCTCACGAAAGAACTATACCCGCGGCGATCGTATTCTTTGGGAAGGAAGCTGCGGTAGTTAGGATCGATTATCGCTCACAGGGCTCTGTATCCCTCCTGCATCACTGCTGGTCACGGTCTTCATCGATGAGTGCGGTGGTATCATAGATGATCATATCACCCGTAGGTGCATGTGATGGTCCTGCGCAACTTTGCTTGGTACCTCGAACTCCTTGAACTGGGCTGCTGCGTCTTGTGCCGACATATATCTTTTCACGCAATTCCTCGATCTTTGAGGTACGAGTAGTCTCGTTGTAAGCAAAGGGGCGCTCATGACTCACTAAGATCAATCATCTTAGGTCGTATATGATCTTGGCACAGGCGGTCGTCCGTCGTTATTTATGATCCTTAAGCTCTTTGCCGGACCGGTAGGGATTTGTACGTGGTTGGCCTACATTTCTTGCTTGTTGGATCGGTTGCAAGTGGTCCCAAATAAAGTATATCGGCGAAATCTTCGTCTTCTTTCTGACACATGTTAGAAGGAAGACTTGTATTCACCTTATTTGCTTGTTCATTTCCAAAAACATTGAAAGCTATGAACTTGTGGACCATTGCCAAAGCTTCATCCTTGATAAACCCACTCGGCATTCCGACAGATGACCAGTTATTAAATCCTGATAGCTCTTTCCGGGCCTCTCTAACATTGAAAGAATTCGGCACACCACGTGCACCAAGTCGAAACCAAAACCCCTTCATTATCACGGTGTTATAACATACTCTTGCCCCAACAGACGACAAGACAAAGAATCAGATTCATCATCCATACACATCGTGCAATAGAATTCAAGCAACAATGGATTATAACCAGGTAAGTCCATCAAAGCATATTGGTTAGACAAAGAAAGGCGAATTAACTAGGCGGAAATTGACAAAAGCAGATAAATTACATGGCGAAATTAAACCTAAATCGAAGAACATGGAATCGAAATTATAAACCCTGAACATGAATGGAAAAGATCAAGCGGAGACAAGATTACTCGAACGAATATCAATACTAATCATAACCAACATAGAAATCAATAACAATCAAATCTGTGATTAAGCGGAATAAAGCAATATAAGAAACTTACTAACAAAGCGAGCGATGGAATTGATAATAAAATTTGAGAATATGAATTGATATCCTCGCGATAATTCTTGAATCACAATTTCAAAAGTAAAGAAGAATAAATTACGAACTAAGAACTAGAAGAAGTTCTAAATCGGAACTTGAAACAAAAGCGGAAAAAAAAATAATGAAAAGTAGGTTTTCGCGTTCGGCGTATATATTGGCCCAAAATAACGCTTATGTCGGACGCGATCAGCGCCGGACGCGTCGTTTCTAACAAAGGAACCCGGCGCGGACTCGATCGGCGTCGAACGCGAAGCCTCGGATCAATCTTGTGTATGCAACCCAATGCCGGGACGCGAGGCGGCGCGGGCCGAGGTCTTGATTTGACTCACGGCGGGGCGTAACGAAGCGCGGACGCGGGCGCTTCGGGGCCGAAGCGTGCGAAAGGGCGTCCAGCCGGACGGGTCGGCGCGGACGCCAGCCGCTCAGGCGTGCCCGGTGCGGACGCGTCTTTCTTTCGAAGCGGGCGACATGCTGCGCACCCGACCGGCTACGCCGAGTCCGGCGCAGGTGCGCTCTTGGGCAACAAAAGCTCAACATGATCCTACCCACACAAAACACAAGCGAACATGATTCGATAAAAGATATTCAAATATAACCAACAATTGAATCAAGGCGTCGAAAACAAACAAGGAAGCAGAACAAAACATGCGAAACAATATCCCACAAAAAGCCTTGAGCGAGGTCGCGATGGGTTTGGGGATATTTTCCATAGATGTGTCATGACGGAGTGGAGCATGGTCGATCTAGTAGTTATCCTTGTATATTGACTTACGTATTTTGTCGGCTTGACTTGATTAGTCTTTTTGTTGATGTCTTTGGATGGGCTTCACTTGGCGAGGCTTTATGGGGTTATTGATTGACCACCGGCGAGGCGTTATGCGGGTCTTTGGTAACCGCTGACGGCGTTATCCGAGGTCTTTGGTAACCGCTGACGGTGTTATCTTGAGGTTTTGGTAGTTTTCTTGGGGCGTTATCTGAGGTCTTGATTGGTTTCGCCTAACGGCGTTATGCCGAGGTGTTTGGGTCGGCCGCCTTTATGGGCGTGAGCCGAGGGGTGATGTGGGATGCCTCATAGCATTGTAATGCATTTAATGTAGCGGTTGGATTCCCGATAAAGCGCATATTGGAGAATAACTTCCGCGATCGTCTTTTCGCTATATCTTGCACATTTCGATATTCAAAAATTGAAACCTCTTGTGTTCGGAGATTCTTTTTGTCGCCATTATCGTCCTCGCGAGTTTCGATTGCTATCTTATGAATTTAAAACCGATGAGTTATGGCCCATAAATCTTCGTCACCGCCGATACGATTCTCACGTACGAGCGCGTATCGTATGCAATGTCACCACGGATTCTCCGGTGGATTTTGAAATTTATCATCTTGGTTACCCAACCTACCTTGTGTAGATTAGAATATCCTCCTTATTATGATTTAGGAAAGGTTTCTTCGTTTTCTTCATTTTGACAATTTCTTGATATTAGAGCTTGCTCTAAATTTTTATTCGGAATCCGTTGGGTTAATTGCCCTCGTCCAGGGATAGGGCTAACCTTCCTCCGTATGGTTTTATGTAACGATATCTGAGGGCGACGCTTAAGTGCGGTCTTCGTCTTCCTTATCCTTCCGTGTTTGTTGAGTTCTGTGACTTTTGCCATCCTTTGTCCAAATAACACGAACTTTTTCGTCACCGACCGGGCCTTGGTATATATGCACATATGCATAGCGCCCGTTGAGTCTAGGGCTCGTCCTTAGATTTTTCGCCTTAAATTTAGTGCGGGGTGGTATTACTTAACACCGGTCGTAAATTTAAAATAAAGGCAATCGAAGATATCAAGCGCGGCGTAAGTACTTCTTCATCGGTTTGATAGTTCTCTGGTCGCTTGGGCGTGAGAGGTTGGTGATGTAGCCGTTGGTGATTGCCGGTGATGTGGGCGATGTCTGGACCGGGTTGGCCTGGTTGACGAAGTCTTCTACGAGGCCGAACTAGCGGTGGGTGAGCCCCTATGACCCTCTTCTTCGCGAGACAGGCGGCGGTGAGGCCCTGCACTTAGCTTTAGTGTCATAATATTTTGTGTTGCTCTGTATTGACTTGACATTTGTTATTTACGTAGTGGAATTCGTGTCCTCGAGGAAGAGGGGTGGTCAGAGTCCCAGCGCGCGATCGAAGGCGGCAGAAGACTACGGCGAGTCACCCAGAGAGGGTCGAGAAACTGCGACCTCTCCTCACCGCCTTTTCCCAGGTAATGCATCGCTTGTACTTTCCAGTTGTGTTGAGGCTTTGCTTGAGGTTGTTAGCTTTATTCTGAGGGACCGAGGGCGTAAAGGTTCGATTGGCAGTGTGTCCGAGTTTATTGTCGGGCATCGAATGATGTTGTGGCTCATTTGAGCATTTGGCTCAAATCACGTCCGGAGGCGGAGGGAAGACCCTTCTTGTGGCGGAGGTGATCGAGGCGGAGAGAAGGCTCGGGTTGCGGTTGAGAGGAGGCGAGGCTTTGGCCATGGTGGAAAGGTCGGGGTGGGGTTGAGGTGCAGGCGGGCGTCGGCCGAGATAACCTAAGGAAGGCGGCTTCGGCCGAGGCGTGAGTCGGATTGAGGCCAGTGGAGGCGGCCGGTGAGGAAAGGCGTGAGCCTGAGGGCTCTCGCGCTACACAGAAACTTTTGTCTCGGAGTTCTCGGGTGGCGAATAAGATGGCCGAGCTGCTGAATAAGAGGCGGTGTCAGACACATTGGATGGCGTCGCCGATGACTATCGACTTAGATAAAACTAAGTATGGATACGGTGGTGGCCAGCCTGGTCTGGTGCGGTCTTCACGTTGGTCTCCTTCTGGCGGTCGAAGAAACTGCCGTCGTTCAGTCGGCCTCGTCCTCGACTCTGTGTTGTGAGTCATCGTGCTTGCTCGGTGGATCGAGATCCTCTCGAAGCTATCTGGCGGTGAGTGGGAGCGGAGGCCGGGGTGGCGGCGGCTGAAGCTTATAAGAGGGCGGGTGTCGGTGGTCGGTGAGGAAGGATGCCGAGGTGTCGTGACGAAGATGAGAAAGAGGCCGGTGGCGGCGAAGGGTGAGAAAGAGGCCGGAGGTGGTGGCGAGGCGAGAAAGAGGCCGTGGCGGCGGCAGGCCGAGGCGGCGGGGTTGTGACGAGGAGATGCATTTCGGGCGATGGCGGGGTCGATTGATCCTTGTAAATTTTTTTTTTTTTTTTTTGTGTACTTGAGCACAATATTATGCCCTCGAGGCCTTAATAAAATTTGTTTTTCTTGAAGAGACTTGTCTTCTTTTTCTCTTTGTCGATCTTCTCCGAAATGCACGATCTTCCTTGGTTAAATCACATAGCGGTTTTGGTGGCTATTGAATCAAAGAGATCGAACTCCTCCGTTTGAGGGCAGCTAGACCATGTGCAGTGGTGAGGTCGTCTGAGCTTAGGGCTGCCGGAGGCCGTGGAGCTTGGGCTCGCCTCTTGGAGTTGGAGGAGAGTCGAGATTTCGAGGAGGCTAGAACCATAGGTGAAGAGCACTCGAGTGAAGTCATCCACCAGTGGTGGGATGACCATTCGTGGTCGAAGCAAGGTTGTTGAGGCTGCTTGCTCATTGTGCGAGTACAGTGATGTATATGTGAAATCTGGCAGTTCACGGGCGGTTCGCGATTTGAAAAGACTGGGAGCATATACAGGCTATCGTTGCTCGTCGACCCGGCTCGAAGCTGCTTGACCGGATACTCGGTCTCTTCTTCCGGGACGTTTCAGCCTGCCCGTACTCTGATAAATGTTTGAATTTTGGCGATCCGGAGTGGCAAGCTCAGAGAGGCGCGATATGGCCCAGGCGATGTGGATCCTCAAGGAGCGTTCGGTCGTCATCGAAGCGGCGGGATCGATCTAGCGGCTGCATCGTCAAGTGGCGGTCGGTGGCGGGACTCATAGCGTAGATCGGGGACGGTGAGGTAGGATTAGTATAGATGCTCTGTTGAATCCCGATTTTGCTAGGATTGGCTCACTTTTCGGCATCCGGACCCTCTTCGTCCTCGTGATGTCTGAGCGTGTATTTTGAAATAAAATTTATTTTGCTTTGTGTTGACTCTTGAGAACACTTGTCTTTAATTCGTAACCAGCGACGAAGGTAGGTGCGTCCTTGTTTGGCGAAGATAGCTCGTCCTTACAGTAAACAAAGGTGGTTTGTCTTCGATGCGAAGGTATCAGTCCTCGAAATAAGCGAAGGTATCCGTCCTCGTCTGAAGCTTATCGAAATAAGCGAGGGTATTTCGTCCCGTGTGAAGGTATCCGTCCTCGAAATAAGCGAAGGTATCCATCCTCATCTGAGCTTCCTCAAAATAAGCGAGGGTAGTTAGTCCTCGAGCGAAGGTATCGTCCTCGAAATGAGCGAAGTATCCTTCCAAATGCGAAGGTATGGGTTCTGTTTTGTCGAGTTTTATCGGGAGGGTGGTCCCCTTCAGCGTTTATAGTTCATCTTCGTTTTAAGAAGGTAGTACATCTCGTCGAGGGTATAATTCGTCCTCTCGAAGAGGGTATAGTTAGTTTTATAAGAGTTATATGCATAAGTGACAAATAAAACATGCAAGACAATAAAATAGATAGAAAAGAAAAGATTTTATTGATAAAGATAAAGGAACAAGGCGACAAGACACGGACTCGACTTACGGGGCTTAGAGCGAACAAGACTCAACTTTGACACTTATGCAAAATATCTCTTCAAATGAATGATGTGCCATGTGTTGGGTATTTGCTCACGGACAAATGGGCGAGCTTATAGGCTCCTTTTAGAGACTTCGACCCGATAAGGTCCTTCCCATGTGGCTTCCGGTTTGCCGAGCTTTGCGGCTTTCTCGACTTCATTATTTACGAGCGAGGTCGCCTACTCGGGCCTGCCGGGACTTGACACGCTGGTTGTAATACCGAGCTACTTGTTGTTTGTGCAGGCTTCCTTGATGTGGCGAGGTCTCTTTTTCTTCTGAGCGGATCTAGATCATTTCGTAGATTTTCCCATTGCTTGGCGGAGAAGTGAATGGTGTGAGGCTCGGTATTCCGATTTGCAGGGATTCTTGCCTGGTTCCATATGCCGGTGGTAGGGCGTTTCTCAGATTCGCCGTCAGGTGTTGTTGGTATGACCATAAGACTTGTGGTAAATTTTCCACCCAAAGACCCTTAGCTCGGTCGAGGCGGGTTTTGAGACCCTTCACAATCGTCTGTTGGTGACTTGATCGACCATTTGCTTGAGGATGGGGCCAAGGTGAACTTTTGTTGGATCGAAGCTCTTAACACCAATCTTTGAATATCTTATCGATGAATTGTGTCCCATTATCAGAAAGAAAGATATGAAGGATGCCGAATCGACATACTATGTTCTTCAGACGAAGTTGAGGCGTTTTGCTTGTGATCTTAGCATGAGGTTGACACTACCCACTTGTGAAGTAGTCGATCGCGACAATCAGAATTGAAGTTGCCCGGTGCTGCGAAAGGCCTACGATGTCGATCCCCCATAAATGGCGAGGGCTTTGTACGGGAGGCGAGGTCGGTCTGCGGTAGCCTGCACGCACGTTCCGTGAATTTGACACGGGACACATTTTCACAAGGTTGGTGAGTCTTGAACATTGTCGCCGATAGTATCCCCATCGCATGACTTTCTTTGACAAGGCTCGGGGTCGATGTGACTTTCTCATGATCGCTTCGTGCCTTCCGTAGTATGTAATCACTCGGTTCGGACCCAAGCATCTTAGGAGAGGCTGGAGTATGATTTCTGTGAGAACTCCTGCTCTAAGTACATATCGCAAAGATTTGTTGGGATCCTCCGCCTCGAGCTTATCATGGGGCGATTCGCGCTTTCTCCGTGTATTCTTGAATATGAGTCATCAATTAGGCTCTTCGTCGGAGACTACGTTGACTTGCTCCTTCATTAGCATCGTCTATGCTTGGTTTTGAACTTCCTCTCTTGGCGGGCTTGTTGTGTGGGGCAATTTGCTTAAGATGTCATTTCGCCTGTTTGCTCCCTTGGGATCGAATTATCCGGAAGTGGGAGAAAGTTTGTTGTAGGCTTTTGGCTTTCTCGGTATTTCTTCGTCCCTCGCCTTTTCCTCGTCTCCCCAACATGTGGCTTACGGCGACTGAGAGTCACTATGAATTTTCTTGCTCGTGTCGAAGACTTTGAGCTAGGCGAAGTCCTGCGATCGAGGCCTCATACTCTCTCGTTGTTCGTGTTTTGAGCGAGCAGAAGTGCGTATGTGATCTCTTGGCCATCGGTCCAAGGAGCAGATGCCAGCTCCGCTACCCGTTTTCCGAAGCCCGTCAGCGTAGACTTGCGGCAATCCTCCGGTGTTTTCTCCGGTTGGTTCGGCTTCGGCTTTTCCGACACGGACTCGGGGCTTCGGTTTCTCGGCGAGTGAGCCTCTGCAAGGAAGTCCGCTGGCGACCTTTGATAAGCAGCGAGGCGAAAGATATATCATGTTCGCGATTCGATTGCCCACTCGCAATTCTCCACAAGCTTACGGTTTCGTCAATACTTGCCAAGTGAATGGTCGATGAGGACTTGTATGGGATGTGCATGGAAGTATGGACGTAGTCTCCTGCATGGCATTACTAATGCTAGGCGAGCCTCCAAGGTTGATACCTTGTTTGGGCCTTTTAATGCTCGGTGATGAAGTATCTGGGGTAGCGTCCTTCGCTCGTGCAAGACTTATTGTTTCGTCGAGCGGGCGGTATAGGAAATGACCTCTCCTTCTTCGGAGCGGACAGAGTATGAAGTTTGGCGGTAGTTTTAAGATCTTCAAAAGCGGACTTATGTGTATCATTCGAGAGAACTCAGGAGCCTTTTGAGTATCTTGAAGAAGGGTAGGCTTGTCATGCCTTTGAAAAGCGGCACTTTGAAGAGCGGCTTAGCGTCGGCTATCTGCCGGTCGGTTTATGCGTCGTGAATGGTCTTGACATCTTCATTTCTAGAA
Source organism: Salvia rosmarinus (assembly GCA_036937905.1). NCBI lineage: Eukaryota > Viridiplantae > Streptophyta > Magnoliopsida > Lamiales > Lamiaceae > Salvia > Salvia rosmarinus. The sequence continues at coordinate 12,241,124 of CM072813.1, read as the reverse complement.
TGGTTTGAACCTTGGATGGGTTGGCTTTTAACCACTTCTTGTGAAACCAACATCTAAGAATTTTCGGACCGAACCGCAAATGTGCATACGGGGTTCGGTTTGAGGTTGACTTTCGTAGTAAGTAGGGGCGATCCACGAGTCGGCGACACATGCGGCTTCCTCCATGCTTTTACTACGATGTCGTCGGCGTACACCTCACATTCAGACCTATGTAGGGCTGGAATATTTTGTCTACCATTCTTTGATAGGTAGCTCCTCGCATTCTTAAGTCGAATGGCGTTTTCTCAGTATGCGAAGACTCAGGAAGTGTAATAAAGGTTGTCTTGGCGGCATCTTCGTCATCCATCAAGACTTGATGATACCCTTTATATAGGTCCGAGCGAGACTTGAACCCGACCAATCGTCGACCTTCTTATCGATGTTGGGAAGGGATAGTAATCCTTTGAAGCGATGTTTATTGAGGTCGGTGTAGTCGATGCACATTCGCCATCCCTCCTCCTCTTCTTCACCATCACGGGTTGGCTATCCATGTCGGATATTTAACCCGAACAATATCACGAGCTTTTAGTAATTGATTTACCTCGTCATGGATGACTTGGTTCCGTTCGGTGCAAAAATTGTTTATACCGAGCGGTTTTGTGCTCGGGTCGATGTTAAGCTTATGGGTGATGATGCAGGAGACCCGGTCATGTCGAGGCGACCAAGCAAATCGTCTCGAATTCCCTCGGGAGTTGGATAACTGTTCTCTCAATTCGGATGCCTCGGTAAAGCTAATCTTGGCGACCTTGAGTCGCCTCGTCTTTGTATAAGCGTGACCTCTTCCGGGCTGCGAGAGATAGGCGTTTTCTCTTTACTTCCAACTCCTCGGGTTTCTTTAGTTGCTATGCTGTGGGTCTTTGGGTTGGGCCCCGCACCTCGTGAGGCGACTTGTAAGCATTCCTTGGCCTCGATCCCCCGGATCACGGCTACACCCCCTTTTGTGGGGATCTTCATCGTCGGTGGTATGTTGAGCATACCGCCCTTCTGCTCGGCCCAATCTCGCCCAAGTATGATGTTATCTGGCGGTAGGCCTTCACTACGGAGAAATGTACCACCTTGGTGGAGCTTCGAGCTTTCCCACCGTGATGGTGGCTCGATTATCCCTTCCGGGCGTGTTTCCTCCTGAGCGAAGCTTGAATTGAGTGGCGGTGCCTACTGCGCGCGTATCCTCTACTCTAACCTATCGAGCATTCCTTAAAGGATGCTTACCGATGCGCCACCGTCGATGTATCGCGTTTCACCAACTTGTTTGCGACCCTTTGCTGGATTACGCGCGTCCCGCGGAAGCACTATCGCTTGATCTGGGGTCGTCTTGAGGAGAAGGTGATCGCTTCGTCCCTTTGAGCCTCTTATTGACCGGTTCGCGGTATGTGGACTTTCAGACTTGGCTTTCAAAGAGGACTTGACTGACTCATGAGGCCGTAATGGTGGAGATGACTCCGTCATATTGCGGTTCGTCGTCTCCTTCTTCGTCTTCACAGCGCTTGTCTTCTTGTTAGGGCACAATTCCCCTTTCGCTTGCCTCCTCGCTGCGGCCGTTGAGGGCCTCGTGCTATCCGGCTCGTCGGTCGTGACCTTTGTATTTTCGGGACCCGTCTGTACTAACACCTCGATATCCTCCATGAGGTCTCGGCACTCCTCATGTCGTGCCGTAATCTTCATGGAAGGGCGATGCTTGTCCTTTGTTCGTTTTGACCCGCATCATTGGTCGAGGTTCTCGAACTTATCCATGTGGAGTTCAGTAGATTTACGCCGCCTTGGCCCGTCGAAGGTGTATTGAGGTCGTTCGGAGGTGTTGCGGTCCGAGCACGGACTCTATGGGCGGCGTATTCTTTCCAGGCGCTCGTCGGCCGCTACGATCTCCTCGTCCTGCTTCTCTTCTTCCTTTCTCGGATAATCCACCTTTTTCGCCTCGCGCTTCATTCTATCACCTCGTCCGCCTTGGCGAACCGATCGGCTATCGCCATAGCTCCGTGGTAGTCGGGGTTCGTGCATTGACGATCTCTTTATATAAAGCCAGGTGGCCGATGCCGCTCGGAAGGTGAGATGATGAGGGAGGTCGTTCGCGTCTGCACCTTCGTGCTTTCTTTATGAACCTGGTCATAAAGTCAGCGATGGACTCGTTTGGTCTTGCCTCAAAGTGAGGAGATGTGCGAAGTCATTTTGACTCGGCCTACGGAAGAACCGATGGAAGGCCTTCATTAGATCATGGTAGAACCAAATCTCCCAGAGGTAGACTAGCCGAACCAATCGCCAGCGGCGTTGTCGACTAGTAATTCGGGAAGAGCTTGCACATATGAATTGTGCCGAGGCGTTGGTTGTTCATATTGTCTTGAACCGAGAGAAAGTTCTGCGGGTCCTCGATCCGTCATAGGGGTGATGCTCGGCACCGATATTTGTCCGGGAGCGGGGTGTCGAGTATTTCGTTTGAGCATGGGGTGACTATCCTCCCGCACCGTCGAAACCACCTTCGGAGAGTGAGGCGTAGTTCGTCGACCGAACTCGTTTTGGTAGTGGTGACCTCGCGGTGGTCGCGACGTCCTTTCCCGTTGTTCGCCCCTCCAGCGGTCGGTTTGGGCCCCACTTGTGCGGAGGTGTGGCGCCCATGATTTGGATGCTGGGGATCCACCTCGTCGCGGTGCCTCTTGTTTAGACGAGGCTTGGCGTTCCTTTCTTCGGGATGTGGCCGACCTTGTGCTAGCTGCGTATTGGATAAGCTCTCCTTGTTTTTCAAGAAACCCCTTGGCGTCGTCGAGGTTTGTCTGAGGGGCTGGAGGTTCTCCTTGGTTGCCGCGATCTCCTTCACTTTGGTATCCCGCCTTCATGGGATGGGATTCCCTCGTTCGTCGAGGCTTTGGACATGCCCTTCGAGGTCGGATTCGGGGCCGGCTTTTTCAGTGAGCTCGGCGTGTCCGATCGCCGTTGTTGTCATTGTTGCCGACGGTGACTCGGGATGCGTGACTTCGGTATACATCGTCGTGATTGATTCCCAGTAAATGAAAGTTGATCGAAAACACAAAATTTCGTTTCCCATGCGCAGGCGCCAAAGGATCGATCTTAATTTCGTAAGGGAAATAAATGCACGCATGAGAACACTGTGAGATTTCGTGGTTCGATCTATGAATAAGATCTACGCCCACGGGAGAGATAGTATTCAAAATTGAAAATATGAGGAGTGATTACAAGAAGTGTAGATGATCTTTTCCGCCTAATCTATCCTCTATTTATACACGATTATGATAACCTAGATCTCGAATCCGGAGATCTATTCTAAGAATAGGTTTGAATCCTATCTCTCTCTAATTAGGATTCTCATAGATATGACCAATCTTCCTGCTTCTACCGTCCCGAAGCTTTCTTGGGCGGACTCGTATGGGCGAGCTCGTATCGTGCTTATTTATGTTGGGCGCGATCGCGCTATGAGTTGGGCCGTATCCTATCATAATCCTTTTACATTAACGACATCCTAATGGATTTTGCACAAATAAATCAAAATCTAATTTTGTAAAATGTAAATAAAAAATTTCATCATGTTCAGTCATCTACTCTTTTTCTTCGATTTCTGGCTTTCTAATCTTGTTCAGACTAATCCGAATCGGACAAACCAAAGAGCAAAATGATAACGACAAGATTGGATTGAAACTTAGTTACTTGAATTCTCTTTTTCAGGTTCTCATTTGAGTCATTTCGATTCTTTCTTTGCTTCCAAAACTCTGCAAAAGCTTTTTCTTCTCGGAAGTTCTCATTTCACCTATTGAATGATAGACTGCTGCTGCGTGTTTCAATTCATCTTCTGCGGGGCTATCGAGTATTAAAGATCTTTCCGGGATGAAAAGGTACATTTATTATTATTTAATTTTATTTTAAATAGAATGCTACTCCATCCATCCATCAAATACATAAATTCCATAAAAATGTTCAATTTCCTTTTTTGGAAACATCAACTTCATATTTTTATCCTAAAGCTATCAACTTATTTATAAAAAATCACTCATGACTCACTTTTTTCATACCTACTATCCATATATATTCATTTATTATCTTCATGGTCCACCTTTTTATATCCACTTACTTTACATTCATTACAATTTATTAAAACTCGTGCCACTAAAATCAAAGAACAATTTTGATGGATGGAGGGAGTATATTGAATAAAATGAGAACTACTTATAGATCACTCATGACTCTTTGATTCATGGCCCAATAAATGTGGAGAAATTTTTGTAATGATAGAGTTGTTAACGTCTGAAGTTACATAAAATAATATGATATTTAGTTAAATTTATAATTGTTTACACGTTATTTTTAACTTTTTAGAATAATAACATCTCTAATTTTGAAAGCGAACTTTGTTTTATTCATCGACGAAATGACCTAGTTTTATTGACTAAAAGTTTAGAGATATTATGATTGCGACAAATAGGTGGTATTGCAAATGTAACATTTGATAAATTGTGTCAAAAAATTACAGATTGAGATAAACGTTACGACACCGTCTTAAAAAGTACACAAGTCTGATACTAATCCAATAAATAAATAATAATTCATTTATATTCTTGTAAGATTTTGAAAATTTGTATTCCATCTATTCCCTAAATTTCCTTCCTGAGATTTCTTTATACGAATTTTAATAAAAGTTATTGAATGTAATGTGATTGGAGTAAGAATCTTATATTAGTATAATATTAAATTAATTAGTAGTGGATCATGGTTAGTAAAATATGTATATAAGTAGTTTATTAAGGGTAAGAATGAGGAATAATGATGGGTTATGGATTGTAAATAATGTAAATAAATAATGTTATTGAGGATAAAGTATGAAATATTTTTTGATATAATTTTTATAAATAAAATAAGAAGAAGTTTGGAGAATGTATGAAAAAAAAAAAATGAAAGAAATTGAAGGATAGAGAGTGGACCTAAATAATCGTTGAGTAGAGTAGTTTATTTCCTAGATTTCAGCCCATTAAAGTTGGGCCTTTGTCGTTATTGTCGAATTTACAGTTGGGTTAGAAAGCAGTCTACATCAAATTAAATCCTCTCCCATCACAGAAAGCTGAAGCTAACTTATATTAAAATGATTGCTAAGAAGGTTTACTTTTGAGTGATGCACTTTGCTTAATATTGAAAAAAGAAGCATCAATGATCTCAGACGGATATATCTTGTTCTAGTTGCTCGTAACTGATTATATTAAGTCATTGTTTTGTGATGGGATGTGGCCCAACCGATCAAGCCCACTAACGGTCCAAACAGCTGGCTAACGTTGGTAGTGGGCCCACGCGGTTAAGCCGAGTGAGCCTAATCAGCCCCCAAAACCCCAGCCCCTGTAATCAAAGTCGCGCCACCTCGCGTGGGCGCGGAAGGCAGCGTCCTGCACGGCGATGGAGGACACGCCGAGAAGAGCCCTACGATGGAGGGCACGCCAGGGAAGAGTCCCGCCGATGGAGATTGGGCACGCTTTGAAGCGCGTGCTAAGATATGTATAAATAGAAGGAAAATTGACGGTAGAAGGGTTGACAACTTATCAAATCTAAGAGCTTGAACTCACACTCACCGCACTCAAATCATAGTGAAAGTATTGAGGAATCACACCTCCGTGGACGTAGATCTCATTAACGATCGAACCACGTAAAAGCATTGGTGTTCTTTATTGCTTTACATAAATCCGCATACCACGTAACTAGATTTATTATTCGCGCCGTCTGTGGGAAACTATTCGAACAAGAAAGCTTCGTTTCTACAACTTAATGGCAAGAACACGCACAACCGCCGTCGACGTGGCAACAACCGCTACCGAGGACGCACCGGTGGTCACCGTCGCTGGAAGGAGATCGCAGACGCCACAGCGTTCACACTCACGAGGCAACATGGAAAACGTCTCCATACACCCTCGTGACCGCGCCCAACGTAGGGAGATGCCGACCTCAACGAGGACGAACAAGCGCTCATTCGCCCACGAGGCCCTCGCCGAGCCGTGACCGAAGTTTCAACGCATGACCTCGCTAATTCCAAAGCTTCCTCAACCGGAGACAAAGGAGCGGGCCCCAAGCGGCCCCCGAACCGACTACCACGGCCGCCCGAGGTCGCCTTCCTCCGACCAGCTACCACCTCGCGTGATAGCCGAGAACGTGCATCATACCCCGACGTTCGAGCCGCCACCGCGGGTCGAGCTGCCACCCCTGCTCGCAGAGCCGCCACACGGACGAGCCACCACCGCCGCCCTGCGCCATTCGCATGAGCCTCTCCACCTCGTTATGCCGACCGCAGAGCCGAGCAAAGCAGAGAGAAGAAAGCGGTCGAATCCCTCGGAGGGACGATAGCGCCGCTATCGGTCCCCCATCCCTCCGAAAGAGATGGCAACGATCTCCTGGTTCGACCGCACGGAGAATCATCTCCCTTTCTCCGTGGAAATTCTAGACACGCCCACCCAAATGATACGGCACCCAATATTGTTGCCTACGATGGCCCAGGAGACCCTCCAGACTTCCTTTTCGCCACACTACCAACATGGCGAATCAAGGAATGGAAGATTTTCACAAGTGCAAAATCTTCCCCGAGTCTTGATCTCCAACGCCCGACCGGGTTCACCTCGCCTCCTTGAGCAAGATACACTTCCGGACCTCATGGATCGCCTGAAATGACGCCTATCGGAAGATGCCACCTCGTGCCGCCCTCCGACCTGCCACAATCCGCCAAGGGTGGGACGAGACGATGTCGAACTTCGCCTCGAGGTTCATCAAGAGTCGCTCAAAATCGACGACGAACGATCTCTACATCATCAACGAGTTCAGCAGGATCCGGATCCTGGCACGAATAAAGAAATCACTGGGAGAAACCAAAGACCGCGAGTAAGCTTTGGAACTCGGTGGACAACTTCGTCAAAGGAGGCAGAGTCGGATCGGAAGAAGAGGAGATCCGGGACGCAGCGTAAGTCCGAGAGAAAAAGCCGGATGACCCGTCGTCGGCGATCGATCGAGCCGCCAGACGTAATCAAGAGAGCGGCTGAATCCGTGCTCGGACCTCGGCCCAACCCCAGCGGCAGAGTGCCTCCCCGCTCAAATCAGGGCGGAAATATTTGAGCCCACACGAAGCTTTCGAAGCCCTCCTATGAAAGGAGGATCCAAGAAGAGGTCAACCGATGAGTACTTGTGACTATCACCGGGATATGGTCACGATACCGAGATTGAAGAAACTTGGCACGCATGAGCGATGAGCTCGCCGAGGATGAGCCCTCGAAAAATACATCGGCGAAAGCAGGCCGTGGGGTGAAGTCGCAGGGGAGAAATAACGTGGCAACAGCTGCGGGCCGACCTTGACGGCGACCCCACCAAGACCACGAGGACCGAAGGTCCCAATGCTATGGAGCGGTCTATGCCATTACAGGGCTCTCAGTAGAACCACGAGGTCGTCGTTGAAGAATGAAGTCGGGAGGCCGCCCCGAGGAGTCAAGAACAAGCGACTCCGAGGGGGAGGACATCGTGATTCTCCAAAGACGACCCGGTGCCCAAAATCATGCCCCACCAAGACGCCATCACGATACAAGCCGTGGTGGGCAACAAGAACGTCCACCGGGTCTACATCGACATCGGTGCCTCCGTTAGTATTATCTTCCAGAGCTGTCTGGATAAACTCGAGGTCGGGGGAATGCAAATACGCCCGCCTCCTCCTGATTCAGGAGCTTCAATCAGGAGGCGGTACAACCCGAGGGCGCCATTACCCTTCCTTCATCAGAGGCGAGCCCCTGTGTCGGTCACAAAGTCCATTCAATTCTTCCGGTACAAGCTCCTCTCCATACAACATTATCTCAGGCGTAGATCGCTATACGCCACCATAGGTATCGCTCGGTATACCACCACAATCAGATACCCACCCGGTGGGATGCTTAGCATCCGGGGTGACCAAATGGCGACAAAAGAGTGCTCACGAGTCTCAACCCGGATGCGGCCTTACCTCAAGCATAGCAGATTACAGATCCCAGAGGCCGCCACTCGGGACGACGACCGAGAACCTTCAGCTATACGATTACCTTGACCTCCAAGGTTGTCAAGATCGCATCCAGGCCCGGTGATATTCGGCGGTATCGTGCGCCTTCTGGAAGATAGGGGCGTGTTCGCATGGTCCCCACTCGATACGACCGAGTGTCGCCGAGCTCATAACCCACCGCCTCAACATTGACCCGCCACCAAGCCGTTCGCGAAGAAGAGGTGTTCGCGATAGAGCGCGGCAGGTCATAAGGACAAGTGACTAACCCGTAAGGCCAAGATCTTGTTCGAGGTCAAGCACCGACACGGATGGCCAATCCGGTTGTGGTCCAAAGCTGAGGGAGGGCGCATGTGTGTCGACTACACCGACCTCAACAAACACTTTGCTCGAAGATTGATACCCCCCGACATCGATAAGAAGGTGGAGGCACTTTGGTGGGCCACGAAGTCTTCGCCTCGGATCTGCATACAAAGGATACCACTAAATCCTCGATGAGTCCCGGAGACGCCACAAGACGCGCTCATCATCGACCGGCGTCTTCGCATCAGAAGATGCTTCGACCAAGAACGCCGGGCTACTTACTGGAGGATGGTGGATGCAACATTCAAAGACCACATCGGGAGATTTGAGAGGTCGCCGACGACATCGTAGTTAAAGTCAAAAACGGAGGCTGCGCCGATGACTCTAAGACTATCCTCCAACTCCTCAGTCGGCCAACCTCAAGCTCAACCCCAAAAATGTACATTTATGGTGAAGACCGCAAGTTCGGGATGGGTTTTCAAGAGGGCTCAAGGCCAATCCCACAAGGTGAAGGCAAAGTTTCGACATGCAGGTGCTAAGGACCGTCCGTGAGATCCAAACTCACCGGTGCCTAGCCGCCTCGCCAGATTCCTATCTCGAGCTGCCGAGAAGCGGCTTCCCTTCTTCAAGATCCGAGGAGAGCTCCTGACTTCCTTTGGCGGTGAAGAACACTGGGCCACCTTCGACAACTGAAGGAGATCCGCCGACCGCCGACCTGTCCGCCCGAGCAAGGTGAACTCCTTTCTATACTTGGCCGCCTCGGGACGAGGCCATCGATCATGATGTATTGGTGCGAGATGAGGAGGACGACAACTCCCATCTACTTTATTAGCCGAGCTCAAGGGACCGAGACGAGGTACACCAAATTTAAAAGGTAGCATGGCCTTGGAACGCCAAGCGACGCCCGACCCTACTTCCAAGCCCGTTCGTCCGGTACTAACTCGACCTACCTTTGAGACAAGTCTTGTCCAAGCCGAGTCATCTGGGACGCAGCAGCTGGGGCACTGAGCTCATGCGAGCACGACATCTCGTACTCCCCTGCACCGGCCATAAAAGGGCAGCTCTACACGACTTCCCGGGTGGAAGCCAAATTCACCGAGGTCGGCTCTACCAACAGGTCGCCCAACGCCCGCCCCCACAATGAGGAATCCGTCCTGCACCGCCCGATAAGCGGCTGGCGGATGTACGTGGATCGAGCTTCATACAAAAGCAGGCAGTGGGCGAGCATCCTCCTCCTCGCCCTGACAAACAAGAAGTGACCCACGCCCTCGGCTTACCTTCCCACCACCAACAACGAGGTGGAGTAGTTACCGATCTCGTGACTCCGCCTAGCAGGAATTGAAAGTGGACAATGTCCAGATCTTCTGAGACTCCTGTGTCGTGGTAAAGCGAGTCCTGGCGATCACGAGGCCAAGGAGGATCGAATGAAGCGAAGACGCCGAGAAGGCAAATGAGATGCCGACCTCATTCAGTACTCAAGATTCATCGAATCCCACGGGGAAAAGCCGAGGTGACGTCCTCGGCAAGTTAGTGCGTCGTCAACAAGTTCACCAGTGGAGGAGGTTCATTCCAGAAGCATAGCGGAGTCTCACATCGGCATCATCACCGAGATAGAGCTGAATTGGATGTCTCCCATAAAGGTCTATCTGGAAGATGGCGCGCTACCTCAAGATCGGCTCGAAGCCAAAAAGAAGATGGCAAATCCCGCAAGTACCTCATACACGAGGGCGCACTCTACTGGAAGTCTTACCTTCAACCCTCATGAGGTGCCTCGGGCCGTAAGGTCGACCACGTGCTCAATGAGATCCACGAGGATGCTTGCGGAAGTTTACATCGGTCGCGAGCTCTCTCAAAAGCACGCCGATGTCGAGGATATTACCGCCTACCTCGCTCAAGATCGGCCGAGCTCGTCAAAAGTATCCAAGTGCCGACCGGCCCACGGTCAAAAAGCATTGGATTTGTATCCGAAAGCGCTTGGTTGAGCTTGATACAATGTTTCTCGTTACCACTATTACAATCTCCTATCCGAATTGAATACTTGATTGCATATATCCGTGTCCCTTATCTCATATATAAGTTAGATCATACGAGGTGTAGAAGATCACGTAAGTCTCAGTATGATTGGTCAAGCTTAATAAGATATAAAAGTTTCACACCGAGGGCGACTTGAGGACGCAGTTGTCGGTTTAGAGGCACTGCAGATAGATAAGAAGTGACTTGACTTAGTTGCTTGTCTATGCTGGTACGCCTCGACGTATTGAAGGATCAGGTGAGATGTGTTCTTCTTCTCGACCGTCGTGAAGAACCAAGATCTCGTGACTTACGATGATCTAAACCTCGATAAGGTATTAGGTGAGTATGAAGTTGTCGACCATCACTTTGACTTGTTATGAGTGAGGGTTATATGTTCTAACCCAAGATTCTCCGCATCTTAGGTGGTGGCAAAGTGTTGTATGTCACGCTAGTTATCAGACGAGTCACCGTATCCGCTAGGATGATGACGCCCCTTAAGGAGCTCAAAGGTTTATTGTACTAAACCCCGCAGTTGAGTTAGCTCAAGTACAATAATAAGGTTGAGTGGTACTACTTAAGAAATGAAGTTATTAATCGCTTTAGCACCGATTGCTATAAATGATTAATGGACGCTCGATATCTTAAATACGGATTCGTAATGTCTAAGTGCAAGCCTCGACTCAACTTCGGTAATAAAGGGGTAAGTCAACATTCTTTCTAGTGGCATGATCGAATGTTTATAAATTAATTTATGTTCGGGCTGAACATAAGATAATTAATTTATTTGAGGCCCATCTTTATTCCTTGCATTTGATCCCCGGCCGCCCATCCAGCCCGTGAAGCTCTTGGAAATCAGGCCCCTATTGCTCTCCTATGGCAAGATTTTATTCTCTTTATCCACAAGCGATATTATTATATTTATGGTATATGCATAGATCCTTTCCATATAAGATTATGGTAATAATCCCGAGTATGGAAATAATCCCGAGAGTATGGAAATAATCTCGAGATTATGGTAATATTCCATATAGGATTATGGTAATTTCCATATAGGATTATGGTAATTTCCATATGGGATTAAGGTAGTGCATTATAAATATAGGTATGAGATAAAGTCTGTGTTAATGCTTCATTGTCGACCACAAGATTTTCGTCCCCTCGAGAGAAAAGTGTGATTTTCAAAATAGTGAAGAGCAAAGGGTGATTTTCCCAAGCATTCTCCATAGATCGTCCTCACCGACGCCGAGATTGGGCAACCGGATACAATCGGAAGGTCAAAGCACGAGTCCGATCCGCTCGATCCATTCATCTCGCTCCATCGACCTCTTCGTATCCAAAGGTAAACACGTGAAAACCCTACGTGTTGCGACATTAATTATATAGATGCATGCTAGGTTTATAATCAATGTATGGTGAATTAAATATCCAAGATGGATCCTCGGGCAGGTTAACAAATGTTTTCCTACATTGTATCGAGCACGGATCGTAATCTTCGCTCTGCTGGATTAATTCACGTTTGATTATTACGTGCGTTTAATTAATTCTCGGATCCGCTGCTCATCGTGGCTCGCTTTTTGTTTTATGGGTTTTGTTTTTACACCACGAGAAAATCCGTGGTTAGAATAGATTTTATTCTCGTAAATCTTATCGTAAAAGAAGAACGAAGACGAAAGAACGAAGAACGAAACGACGGGAAAAGCAGTCTCTCGGCGATCCTGCTGACGGTTTCTCATGGCGAGCGAGCTCGCGAGGGCAGCGGCGACGGGGCAGCGTTCTCGCATGAGATCCTCGGGCGCTTAGCGAAAGAGCTTCATGGTCGCGAGGATGACCAGCGGTAACGGTCGCGGCGCGAGCTAGCGGCGACGGGCGCTGCACGCTGGAGAACCCGGCGGTCTTGAGGCGGACGCTGGTCGCGAGTTTCGTCGCTGGCGACAACATCTCTACAGATGTTCACGGCTCGACGGAAGGTCAGCGACGTGTGTTGTTGTCGCGATCGCTTTAGCGATCATGCGAGAGCACGCTGGCAAAGCGGCGGTTACAAGGCAGGGCGGCGACCGGGCTTGCCCTAGCTGCCAAGACAGACAGCCGACCCGCCGCACCCGTTTCCACCCAACCCGATTTTTTTGGTTCGTGCCATGCACGCGAGGCCTTTGTTGAATCCGTCCGTGCCCGCACGCGAGGTCTGCTTCGATGTTTTATTCGTACTTTGTAAATCTATGTAATAGATTAACATGAATGTGCGGGTTTCACGATCAATGCGCGATGAACGTTTTATTTTATTTTTATCGCTCATATGCATGTCGTGGATGTTTAAATAATGCAAGAGCATGCTATGTATGTTTATATTACGTTGACAAACCTTAAGTGTTTTACGAATTGGACGCGCATAGTAAGCATGCTAGGTTTATCGCGCTTATCAAGCATATTTTAGAATTCTCATGAGCATGTTTTACATGTTGAGTTCTATAGAAAAGCATGCTAGATTACGTGATCTGCATGGACAAACCTTTTGAATAAAAGACTAAGCAAGCAACCCGACAAATTAATTTTTTCAAATTAAAATGTCAAGACCTCCACTTTTTGATCTCTAAACAAGTGAGATGCCTTTGTGAGTAAACGCCACACGCTGGCTTGCTTGCTTTGCTTGCTTATCATAAGTTTGTTAGATGAGATTTCTAAATAAAACATTTTAAATCTATTGAGAAGTTGAGTTTCATGTGTAAGCGTCCACACGCGTGGCTTGCATGTGCGATTTTCATAAGTTCTCTAGAGATAGATATAAAATGAGATAACAAAAGAATTTGAATTGAGCGGTATGGTCCGAGTGAGTATACCAATTCTAAAAATTCATTTTTCTTTATTAAAATTGTGGTCAATGCTTAGACATCACCTCAATTACAACTTCCCATGAAGTCCCTTCTGCGATAGTGATGTGGTCTAGTAAGGTCCAATCGTTAATTTCATTTGTCATAAGGATAAGTTGACATGGATTGAAATTAAGCGACTAAAAGGTATATTTTAGTGCAGTCGGGGGTTCATGTGTGGCGCCCACACGCGTGGCTTGCATGTGGGATTCCTTGGGCGATTGGAGTTTCAATTAATATTGTTTTATCAAAAGGTTACAATATTATTACGAATTATATGCGATCGTATGCTTATGTGTTTACATTATCGTTTCGAGATATGTCTCTTACGCCGATTATCAATATGCTCGCACAAAATCTGTTATCCGGTCCAAATTTTATCGAGTGGAAGCGAAACATGGAATATGTTCTTATCATTGAAGAACACATGTTTGTTCTCACTACTCCTAAACCCGATGCCTCATCGACGATCGACTAATGACGAGTCAAGCGGACTTTGGAATAAGTCGAACAATGGCTAAATGCTATATGATGACTACTATGTCCAAAGGCTTGCAATGCAGACATCGATCGATGGTGAGACGCGACGATATTTGGTCGAGTCTCGAGAGTAAGTTTGGGCGGTCGGATCGACGATCGCTTCCACACAATGAGAGAAATCTTGGCGTGTAAAATGGAAGAAGGAAGTTCGGTCCATGAACATGTCTCCACATGACTATCTCATGGATAGTCTTGATCGGTTGGGAGGAGGTCGAAGCCAAGGTCGATATCATCCTCAATACACCGCCCAGTCTTTTGAGAACTTTCGCATGAATGCGATCATGAGCAAGACCGAGTTCACACTTAGTCGGTTGCTTAATGATCTCGTTCTTTGCGGAAGAGTTATGGGAAAAGGCACATGCTCTTGCTAGCACATCTAAGGGCCCAAAATTTTCATTGCAAAATGGAAATAGAAAAGGGTACCAAAGGTGGTAGAGGCAAGGAAATAGTGGGAGTAATGGGAGCAAGAACATGGTTGCCACCGGAGGCAGAAGAAGCGAAGGAGAGGGCAAGTGCTTCAAATGCACGGTGGGCGGGCATTGAAGGCCAAGTGCCCTATGCTCAAGGCTCAGTGCGTCGTTTGCTTTAATAACTAAACATGTTTAGCGACTTGTTCTACCCATTCTTGGGTAGTAGATACTGGCGAATCGATCATGTTTGTTACACCTTGCAGGGTTCCTCGCGACAAGGGCTGTTTGATGAGAGATAACGATCTCCATGGGCAACACGGCAAAAGTCGAGGCCGTTGCGGTTGGAGATGTTACTTTATGTTTTAAGAAAGCAGTTTAGTTTTAAAGGCGTTTTATATGTGCGGATTTTCATGAACCTTGTTCTGTTTCAAATTATTTACTAATGGATATTCATTATTTTTGATAGTGGTGTTTCTATCATAAGAAATGACGAAGTTATACGTGTTGTACGTTATATAATTCGCTTTATACTATTTCGCCAAACATAATACCTATAACTATGTCAGATCTTCATCAAACCCTAAAAGAGAAAGTTTTCTTGAAGATGACTCTACTTTTCTCGGCATCTTAGATTAGGTCACATCAATCTAAATAGGATCAGGCGGCTAAGAATGGGCGTTGGGTAATCTCACGGTTACTCGGTTCCCGATCTGCGAATCATGTATAGAAGGTGAGATGTCGACGGACCCTTCAGCGAGGGTTATAGAGCCAAAGAAATGTTGGAGTTAGTCCATTCGACTGTGGACCGATGTCCACACAAGCTCGTGGAGGTGCAGTATTTTGTCACTTTCATTGGCGATTACTCGAGTGCAGATACATATACATGCTTCACATGAGTCAGAATGCTGAGAAATTCAAAGAGTTTAAAGGCGGAAGTGGGCGAAGCTGGGTAAGAGTATCAAGTCGCTGGTGTCGATCGCGGTGGCGAATACCTCGATGTGAGTTTATGGACTATCTGGTGAAGTGTGGGATTACATCCCAACAAGATTTCACCGCACACCACTGACAAAATGGTGTGTCGGGCGAGAAAATAGGACTCTTTTAGAAATGGTTAGATCAATGATGAGCTATGCAACATTGCCTATTTCGTTTACGGGGTATGCTTAGAGGCGGCGGCATACTTGCTAAATCTAGTACCGCCCAAGTCGATCGAAAAGACCCCTTTCGAGTTGTGGTTTGGGTGCAAGCTAGTTTAAGCCACATAAGGATATGGGCGATCCCCACATGTCTTGAACAAGAAGGCGACAAGTTGGAGGCTAGATCGGACGCAAGGCTGTTTATTGGCTATCCTAGAGGAGCGAAGGTGGTTTATTCTATAGTCCTAAGGATCGGGAAGGTCATTATTAGCACTAATGCCCAATTCTTAGAAGAGGATTATATGAAAAATCATAAGTCCAAAGTTGAAATCATTCTTCAAGAATTAGAAGATGATCGTATTCCACCACCGATTAGGCGAAGAGTGCGAGATGTCGAGTCAGTGGGAGGATCGACACCGGATACTTGAAATTGAAGTGGGTCGAGTTCACTTTGGAGATACCGACCGCATAAGTGGTACCTACACACGCAAGTTGTGCGAGTTAGAGAACCACAAGTATCTGCACCCACCGTTGCCATTGTGCACTGTGAGAACCTCGTCGTAGTGGGAGGTTGTTCGTCAACCCGAGCGATTTATGTTCGTGGGTGAATCTTGGTTTAGTCGGTGACGAACAAGCAATAATCGACCCATGGACATACAAGGAGGCGATCAAGATATTGATGCAAGATCGTGGCACACCGCTATGGACTTAGAAATGGAGTCCATAACGGCTATGGATGTATATGAAAGACACCTCTACGGATGGCAAGGAAGCCATAGGTAGTAAGTGGATATACAAGAGGAAGAGATTCCGATGGAGAGGTTTCGACTTTTAAAGCCGAGCTTGTGGCGAAAGGGTACACTCAGTTGAGGGCATCGATTTCGATGAGACCTTTTCGCTGTAGCAATGCTCAAGTCCATCGAATTCTTCTAGCCATAGCAGCCCACTTGAACTAGAGGTTTGGCAAATGGATGTTAAAATCGCTTTTCTAAGCGGTTACCTTGAGGAAGGTAGAGACATCTATATGCACGACACAGAAGGTTATGTGGTAAAGGGTGAAAGAGCATCTAGTATGGAAGCTTAGAAGTCCATTTATGGACTTAAGCGAACCTCCCGATCATGGAACTTATGCTTTGACGAGGTAGTAAAGTCATGGATTTACCCAGTTACCTAGCGAGAGTTGTGTGTATCGGTTAGATGTCAACTGTGATGTGGTATTTCTTGCACTTTATGTAGATGACATCCTTCTAGTTGGCAACAACGTGAAGGCATTATCGGACGTAAAGAGTTGGCTATCCGATCAGTTTCAAATGAAAGACTTAGGAGATGCAACGTACATTCTTGGGATCAAGGTTTACCAAGATCGCAAGAAGAAAATGTTGAGCTTATCTGGGCGTCTTACATTGATCTTGTGATTACTCGTTTTAGTATGCGAACCGCCAAGAAAGGATTGCTACCTTCGGACATGGCGTTCCTTTATTCAAGACGCAGATCCCTATGACCGCAAAGGAGATAGAGGAAATGAGACAAGTTCCTTACGCTTCGCCGTAGGAAGTCTCATGTACGCAATGCTATGCACGAGGCCGATATACGCTGTCACGGTGAGCATAGTAGGCTGTGGGAAACGAATGTTAACCGCCCCGAGGATCCATCTTGGGTGTTTAATTCACCATACATTGATTATAAACCTAGCATGCGTCTATATAATTAAAGTGCAACACGTTGGGGTTTTCGTGTTTACCTTTGGATCCGCCGAGGTGGATCGAGCGGGATGAACGGATTGAGCGGTCGAGACTGCGTGCTTTGACCTTACGGACTGTATCCGGATGCCCAATCTCCAGCGTCGAGTGAGGGCGATCTATGGAGAATACTACAAGAAATCACCTCAACCCAGGCTAATTTTGAGATTCACTCTTATGAAGTGGCCGAAAATTTGCTCTCAATTGTTAAGCATTAACCTGAGACTTTATCTCATACCTTATATTTATAATGCACTACCTAATCCTATATGAATATTACCATAATCCTATATGGAATATTACCATAATCCTATATGGAATATTACCATACTCTTGGGATTATTTCCATACTCTTAGGATTATTTCCATACTCTCAAGATTATTACCATAATCTTATATAGAAAGGATCTATGCATATACCATAAATATAATTATATCCTTGTGGGATAAAGAGAATAAAATCTTTCCTTTGAGGCGATGAGGGGCCGATTTCTTCCGATAGCTACGGAACTGGATGGGCCGACCAGGATCAAATGAGGAATAAAGATGGGCCTCAAATAAATTAATTATCTTATGTTCAGCCCGAACATAAATTAATTTATAAACATTCGATCATGCCACTAGAGAAAGAATGTCGACTTACCCCTTTATTACCGAAGTTGAGTCGGGCTTGCACTTAGACATTCGAATCCCGTATTTAAGATATCGAGCGTCCATTAATCATTTATAGCAATCATCGCTTAAAACGATTAATAACTTTATTTCCTTAAGTAGTACCACTCAACCTTATTATTGTACTTGAGCTAACTCAACTGCGGGGTTTAGTACAATAAACCTTTGAGCTCCTTAAGGGGCGTCATCATCCTAAGCGGATACGGTGACTCGTCTGAGATAACTAGCGTGACATACAAGACGCCACCACCCAAGACGGAGAATCTTGGGTTGAACATATAACCCTCACCCATAACAAGTCAAAGTGATGGACAACAACTCATACTCACCTAATACCTTATCGAGGTTTAGATCATCGTAAGTCACCGAGATCTTGGTTCTTCACGACGGTCGAGAAGAAGAACTCATCTCATTGTGATCCTTGATACGTCGAGACGTGCCGGCATAGACAAGCAACTAAGTCAAGTCACTTCTTATCTATCTGCGCACTTCAAACCGACAACTCGTCCTTAAGTTGTCTCGGTGTGAAACTTTTATATCTCATTAAGCGACCAATCATACGGACTTATGTGATCTTCTACAATCGTATGATCTAACTTATATATGAGATAAGGGACACGATATATGCAATCAAGTATTCAAATCGATAGGAGATTGTAATAGTGGTAAGCGAAACATTGTATACAAGCTCAACCAAGCTTTCATAGATACAACCAACAAGAGCTAGATATCGCCTAACCACGGACAAGCTCATTGACTGCGAAGAAGCATATACTCAAGTACACGAAAAGGACTCGAGATTATAGGCTAGTTTACCATGCAGATAGTCTAATGCCTTTGGGTTATCTGACTAGGATTTCAAGTCGACCGTGATGAGAAAAGTCAACCTCGGGCTATGTGTTTACCTTGGGAGGTGGAGCAGTATCTGGCGTGAGTGCAAAGCGGCGATGCATTGCGGACTCTACCATGGAAGCCGAATATGTAGCCGCTTGAGGCTTCTAAGGAGGCTGTATGGTTCAAGAACTACCTCATGGATCTAGATGTGGTACTGGTTTGCCCAAGAGTATCATAGTTCTTGTGATAACTCGAGTGCGATGTGCAAACTCGAAGGAA
Source organism: Salvia rosmarinus (assembly GCA_036937905.1). Classification (NCBI taxonomy): domain Eukaryota; kingdom Viridiplantae; phylum Streptophyta; class Magnoliopsida; order Lamiales; family Lamiaceae; genus Salvia; species Salvia rosmarinus. The sequence continues at coordinate 12,222,314 of CM072813.1, read as the reverse complement.
CCACGGACCCCAAGGCGACCAAACACATAGAGAGAAAGTACCATGTCATACGAGAAATCGTTAGACGAGGTGACGTGCTGATTGAAAAGATTGATACGACGGAAAATCTAGCGGATCCATTCACGAAGAGCTCGCCGCAAAAGTCTACGATGGACACGTTAGAGGACCGGGGTTATGCTTGATGGCACCCACTTAGAAAGGAAACTTTTGTATAAGTGGGAGAAGCAAAGTGATGGTTATTTGTAATAGCTAGTAGAGACACATTGTATACTAAAGTTTGCTTTAGTATAAGTGGAAGATTGTCGATTTGTATCTTTGAAAGCGGTTTGGTTGAGCTTGTATACAATGTTTCTCGTTACCACTATTACAATCTCCTATCTGAATTGAATACTTGATTGCATATATCGTGTCCCTTATCTCATATATGTTAGATCATACAAAGTGTGTAGAAGATCGCGTAAGTCCGTATGATTGGTCGCTTAATAAGATATAAAAGTTTCTGGTGAGACGACTTGAGGACGGTTGTCGGTTTAGTCTGCAGATAGATAAGAAGTGACTTGACTTAGTCAGTTGTCATGCCGGCACGTCTCGACGTATGAAGGATCATAGTGAGATGTGTTCTTCTTCCTCGACCGTGAAGAACCAAGATCTCGTGACTTACGATGATCTAAACCTCGATAAGGTATTAGGTGAGTATGAAAGGCCGACCATCACTTTGACTTGTTATGAGTGAGGGTTATATGTTCTAACCCAAGATTCTCGCGATCTTAGGTGGTGGCGGTGCTTGTATGTCACGCTAGTTATCTCAGATCGAGTCACCGTATCCGTTTAGGATGGTGACGCCCCTTCAGGAGCTCAAAAGGTTTATTGTACTAAACCCCGCGGTTGAGTTAGCTCAAGTACAATAATAAGGTTGAGTGGTACTACTTAAGGAAATGAAGTTATTAATCGTTTTAGCAATGATTGCTATAAATGATTAATGGACGCTCGATATCTTAAACACGGGATTCGAATGTCTAAGTGCAAGCCCGACTCAACTTCTAATAAAGGGTAAGTCAACATTCTTCTCTAGTGGCATGATCGAATGTTTATAAATTAATTTATGTTCAGGTGAACATAAGATAATTAATTTATTTGAGGCCCATCTTTATTCCTCAGATTGATCTCTGGGCTGGCCCATCCAGCCCGTAAGCTCTTGGAAATCGCGCCCTATTGCTCCTATGACAAGATTTTATTCTCTTTATCCACAAGGATATTATTATATTTATGGTATATGCATAGATCCTTTCCATATAAGATTATGGTAATAATCCCGAGTATGGAAATAATCCGAGAGTATGGAAATAATCCCGAGATTATGGTAATATTCCATATAGGATTATGGTAATTTCCATATAGGATTATGGTAATTTCCATATGGGATTAAGGTAGTGCATTATAAATATAAGGTATGAGATAAAGTCTAGGTTAATGCTTCATTGTCGATCACAAGATTTTCGTCCCCTCTTGAGAGAAAGAGTGTGATTTTCGAAAATAGTGAAGAGAGCAAGGGTGATTTTCCAAGCATTCTCCATAGATCGCCCTCACCGACGTTGGAGATTGGGCAACCGGATACGGTCCGAAGGTCAAAGCACGAGTCCGATCCGCTCGATCCATTCATCTCGCTCCATCGACCTCTTCGAGATCCAAAGGTAAACACGTGAAAATCCCTACGTGTTGCGATTAATTATATAGACGCATGCTAGGTTTATAATCAATGTATGGTGAATTAAATATCCAAGATGGATCCTCGGGGCGAGGGTTAACAAATGTTTTCCCTACAAAAGCTACCCCAAACCGATCTGAGCAGCCTGCAGAGCTCGTGGCCTTTCATGCAGTGGGGGATCGACATCGTTGGTCCGCTCGACCGAGCACCGTGTCACCGATACTTAGTCGTAGCCATAGACTACTTCACAAATGGGTCGAGGCCGAGCCACTTTCGAGCCTCACGCGGAGGATTCGAGACCTTCGTGTGAAAAATATAGTCCGCCGCTTCGCATACCGCACATTCTCGGTCTTGGACAACCCGCACCGGTTCGTCGACAAAAATTTCAAGGAGTGGTGTGAAGAGCTCCAGATCGAGCAACGCTCACCCTCGATCGCACACCGCAGCGAATGGTCGATCGAGGTGATGAACCGCACGATCGCATGGGGATTGAAGAAAAGGCTAGACCGAGCTAAGGGTGATTGGGCTGAAAATCTCCCTCAAGTCCTCGGTCCCACAGACAACACTCGGACCTCGCACGGAGAAACCCCTTTCGCCCGGTCTCACGGTACCGAGGCCGTCATCTGGCCGAGATCGGTGCACCAAGCCCTCACACTCTCCACTTCGACCACGCCAATAACGAGGAAGACCTGCGTGCAACCTTGATGCTCTCGAGGAGAAGCTGAGCTCGCCTTCATAAACGGCCAGTACAAGGGCAGTCGCGCGGTACTACAAGAATGGTCAAAGCCTCCGCGCTCCAAGTAGGCGACTCGCCTCTACGAAATAATGAAGCCGAGAGCCGGCGTCTTAACAAGTGGATCCGACATGGGAAGGCCCATACCGCTCACGAGGACCTCGGCAGCGGGCTTACAAGCTAGCTCACCTATCCGGTGCACTTATCCCCGAACCCGCACATCACTCATTTAAGGGTACTTTACATAGCTTCGATTTCAGATCGACATCATGTTAGTCCCTTTATTGTTTTGCCAAAATACGATGTTGATTACATATTCAATAAAACATTTGTTTTCTAATGAATATTTCACTGCCTCATATCTATGTGAACATCCATTCGGATATACCACATCTAAACCTTCACTGGACGCCTCACGAAGATGAAAACCCACTAAGTAGGGTACACACTATGCGCACCGCACTCGCAGATTACTCATTAAATTGAACGTCTCGGTGCAAGGCATACGACTACTCATTAAATTGAACGTCTACATGCACGCATACAGATTACCCATTAAGTTGAATATCTACATGCGTAAGACATCCAGATCGGATCTCGTCAAATTATGCCCTTTATTTGGGAAGATATGCACTGCACGGTACCGCCTAAATGCATTAACGACTACAAACCGAGTTCCAAGTCATATACAAGTCAACCGGCTCCGAGCTCGCTCATACCCCTTTATTTGGGAAGATATACATCAGATACTGCCTAAATACATTTACGACCAAAACGAAGTCCTAAGCTATGTTTGTACCTCTCGAGGGAAAACATACACTTCAAACGAGTCTAAATACATTTACGACTACATACTAAGTCCTAAGATATATACAAACTCATTCGGCCTCCGAGCTCGCCCGCCAGCCTGCCAAGTCGCACTAGCCCTGAATAAAATCACCACTCGGCGATGTACACCGAATGAACTCGTGCCTCGACCCGACCGATGAGGCCGAGTCCCCGGCCTACTCCAAGACCGGGCGCGTCTTGAGACACCCGACCAAGAGGAGACTCGGTACCCCACGGCCCGCCCGGACACTCTGGTACGGCCCTGGGTCACCCCGACCGAAAGGATGAACTCCCACCCCCAGGCTTGTCGCCCGACACGGCGCGACCACGCCCGACCTCCTCTCCTCCTCGCGGACACGGAGCACGGGCAAGTCCCGCTCTTTGAAAGTGGGGTGCCAAACAATCTGAGCATTTCGGCATGATCAAGATAGCCACCTCCTACCTCGCGCCTAATGCTTGGGCCGCCTCTGTGCTCGTTGCGGGCGGGCAAGCATCGCTTGCGCACAAGTTCGTATACGGGCATACTCCACGATGGAGTCGAGGCGCCTTTAAAGCTCTTGCTATTAGGCCCTCCTCCGTCCTCAAGACCATGCCCCGGCGAGCAAGCTCGCACTCGGTCATCGGCTCGATATGGTGACCCCACCGATTGGCGGATCACCTTCTCATATTCAAGATGCCTCCGAGATCCGAGCTAGCTTCTCCGTCGTCACCGAGCCTCTTCGCATCGATCGCGCCTCGAATCACGCCGGCAGATAATCCGCCTGCCCAAGTCGAGCGATCCTTAGCTTAAGAGCCTGCTGCCAGAGACGAACCACCGCGATCGGCCTCATGCAACTTCCCTTCGGCTCGCCGACGATGCCGAGCCGACATCCATCTTGGCGTAACTTGGGCCGATTCGCACCAACTCCTCCAAGGCCACCTCTTCATCCTTCTCGGCAGAGCACCTCTGACTTCTTTCGGCTTTGTCACAGGTCGTGATCAAGTCCGATGTATTCGTAAGTGAAGTCTTAAAATAAACAAGACAATACACATTTCAAAATGCTATGTTTATTACTCAAAAGTGGGAAATTATTACAAGGGCTCGTGATCCTATCGACCCGGCAGCTCAAATTATTACATCAGTCCACCGACCTCAGCTTGTTGGACCCGCCGACCTCCTGCGCCCTGCCGATGCTCCTGCGGTTGGCCCTCCACCGGGAGCTCAAAGACCTCCTCCTCCTCCACCTCCTCCTCCTCCCGGCCGGCCCGCACTCGGCAAGTAGCTCCTAGAGCTCGGGATCTTCGCCTCCCAGACCGGGTGGCGACCTCACCGTCGGAGGTGGGATCGACGCCTGTGGCCTCCAAAGACCGGAAGGAGCCAACCCCGGAGATCACCCGGGCGTAAGCCTTGTTCAGCTCTCGGAGGTCGACCTCGGTCCAGCCATGCTTCACCTTATCGAAGTCAGGCATGGCGGCCGCCTTCCCTGTGTGATCGACACCACCTTCGGCTTGAGCACGGCGGCAAGATCGGCAATAAAAGCCGAGAAACTCTCCGACTCGATGAGCCTGCTGGCAAAGGCCCTCAGCAAGGGTCCCTGATCGGCCAGCCTAGCACCCCTCTCGTCCGCGAGCTCCTTCTTCGCCTGCCACCTCGCCGAACCTCTTCGAGCCCCCACAGGCGGCCTCCAATGCCCAAGCCCCTCTTGCAGGCGGCCAGCAGCAGCCCTCCGGCCTCGGCAGCCTTGCGGCCCGCCGCAGCGCCGCGGCCACGGCGGTATCAGCCGCTTCGCGCCGCAAAGAAGCTCCCGCGCCTCGCACCATACCGGGCCGAGCTCACCGACCAGCCCCGGCAAATGTCAGCTCCTCAAGAACACTGCAGGGCCCCATCACCGAGCTCCCACCCTAAAAAAAGAAAGACTAGTTAATACGGATCGCAGGCGGACAAATCCAAATGTGGAAGAACTTTTGTACCTCGGGAGGGGTGCGGCTCGAGGGCGGTACTCGAACTCGAGGCGGTCCGAGGTCGCGACTCGATGTCGGGCCGAACCCACCGAGGCCGCGACCGATGCGGGCCGGACCCTCCCGAGGCCCGCCATCGCTGGTTCATATTGTCGACCTTCTTGGACCCCGATAGGTCCACCGCCGCTTCTTCTTCGCAGCTCCTCGCTCGGTGATCGCGAGCCTCTTCTCGCCGTCGCCTTCACCGCAGCGGAAGAAAGTCGTGTTAGTACAAGAAAATCGACTTATAAGGACTAAGAAGATGGGGATGCCCTCACCCCGTCTGCACCTCGATCCCGACGCTCCGACCCATAAACACTCACCGGCCTTCTTCAGTCATCCCGGTGTAACTTATGGATAAAATCTCACCAAGGCGCTCAAGACTCCTCCATGTGGCCCAGTGGCTTGATTTTCGTGTCCGCCATCGCATCGAGGCCCCACTCATACCTCGGATGCCCTCGGCCCGCAGGAAGAAATACCTATTCGCCAATGGGACACTTTAGAGGCACCGCTACCTTAAATTTCAGCCGAGGAGACAGATAGTACACCTCCCTATGGTCTCGATACTAAAAGCGATCAATACCTCGAAGGAGAACTCCCGGCAATCCCATAGCAGGAGAGCCCTAGCCCCACCACCGACCTAATGGAATTCGAGGTCAATCGACAAATGGGGATCGGAAATACTCTTGAAAGCTAAGAAAAATTGGGGCGTGAGGATACCTAAGACCCGCCTCAAACTATCTACATATACGGTAATAAATCCTCCGGAGGGCCATCGCCTATCATCCATTGGGCGAGCACCACCACGCCTCCTCGGATCCCAGATTCCTTTACTATCGTAACTCCTCCAGTGTCAAGCTCGACCCGCCACGCCCACCCTAAGTCCGTCCCATACCGATGATATCTTGGCGGAACCTCAGACTAAGTCCTATGGACTTACCAGCGATTATAGCACATGTAGTCCTTTACATCGGGAATGTAGGCGGCGTAACCCGAGGCGTAAATGTAACTTTCAGAGCGAGAAGACGGAGAATAAGATGAAGAAAACATACTTACTTTTCACGGAGTATATGGCTCCTTCAATGAGATCGGGAAGAAGTCGAAAATTTCTCGAAATTTTATCTCTCAAACAAAGCGTCGAAGGGAAAGTCATCGATTGCCTCATTTGGGCCTATTTATAGGACAAAGGCGCTTAAAACCTTTGGTTCAACTTCCACACGTGCCTACCCGTGATTGGATATGGAGTCCACGCGCGCACACCGGTTGAGTGCCCAACTACCGCTGGCGCGTATGACGACGCTAGCGTAAGATAGACCGCTTGCCCGACCGCAATCATCACACGGATCGGCGCGCCCTCCAGGCGGCGCCTCAGTCGCACCTCGGCATTCCCACAAATAACGAGGTCATCCAGATCGACCTCGGCGTCGTATCAACGGACTTCGCCCCCTACGATAATATCTCCATCCAGATCGGACCTCGGCGCACCAGCCCCCAAATTCGGTGTCGCTCAGGCCACACCTCGGCATCCCTGGAAGGGCGGTCACTCAGGCCGAACCTCGACACCATCCAGCATGACTTCTCCATCTAGATCCACCTCTCAGATCGGACCTCGGCATCCTCCAGAAGAGCGGTGCCGCCCCAGATCGGACCTCGGCGTAACCTACGCAGGGGGTCGTTATCCAGCGACATCTTTGTCCTTCTGCAGCACATCTTTGTCCAGCGACAGACAACTCACTTCGGTCTTCGACAAGCAGTGCATGCCCAGAACAACAGACCACCCAACTCAGTTCGGAACCAGATCGCCAAATAAACCCTCACGTCAAAAAGACAACACCTTCGACAACAACTTCAGCCGAGCAACACCTCACCTCGCAAAGCGCTTTTCACTCCACCCGGCATGACTGCCACCGACTATTCGGGGCTATGATGGATGTGGCCCAACCGATCGTGCCCACTAACAGCCCAAACGAGTGGGCCTAACGCTGGTAGCGGGCCCATGCGGTTAAGCCAAGGTGAGCCCTAATCGCCCCCAAAACCCCAGCCCCATAACCAAAGTCGCGCCACCTCCATGTGGCGCACGGAAGCGAAGCGCCCCCGCCCGGCCAATGGAGGACACGCCAGGAAGAGCCCCGCCAATGGAGGCACGCCCGGAAGAGTCCCGCCAATGAGAGATTGGGCACGCCTTTAGCGCAGCTCGATATGTATAAATAGAAGGAAAATTGATAGTAGAAGGGTTGACAACTTATTGAATGTTAAGAGCTTGTAACTACACTCACTGTACTCAAATCATAGTGAAAGTATTGAGGAATCACTCCTCCGTGGACGTAGATCTCATTAACGATCGAACCACATAAAAGCCTTGGTGTTCTTTATTGCTTTACATAAATCTCGCATACTCACGTAACTAGATTTATCATTTTGTGATTTTGTTGTTTTATATTATAATTTGTTTCCATTATTACATCGAGATGTCCAGCAGAAAGTCTATTGGACTTGGAAAAAAAAGGAGTTGTTTTGGTTGGAATGAAACTGCACATACTATTGAAGTGGACAACGAACAAATTTGGGATAACTATGTTAAGGTAAACTTGCATGTTTTTGAAATAATGATTTATTAACATTAGATTATTCGTATTTATCATTTGTTTTATGATTATTTGCTAAACAGAGCTATGCACGATCAATGCGATTCAAGTCTTGGTCATTATATAAAGATTGGTGTGAAAGATTTGGAAAAGATCGAGCTACTGGTGAACATGCTGAAAGCTTTGTTGACGTTGTCCAATATCCGTTGCACAAGGATTAATCCGAGAGCCAAAATACATCAAATGATTAATTTGAAGTTGAAGCTAGAACTGATTTTGTGTTTTTGTCTCGTGAAGGAACTAGCTCAAGCACAGAGTTCAAAGAAAAAAGTAAAAAAGAAGAAGAAGAAAATAAAACACATTGATTCACTTGATGCTCGTTTACTAAATTTGATGTCTACTTTTTGTGATAAAACTGATTTAAGATTGGAGAACTTGTGCAACGAATTGGATTTGAGCATGATACATTCAAGTTGAAGAAGAAAGTGTTTGAAGCTCCAGGCAACATCCCCAATCCAAGTGATGAAGACAAATTTCTGTGGCCAAGATCTTATGCAATAACAATGAAGACTTCGACCTCTTCTTTTCGCTTTCGAATGAGAAAAAGGTTGTTATAATTAGAATGATCATTAATGAAAGATCTAGTTAATATTATGTCTTTTCTAATGTAATTGTGTCCAATACTAATGGATCTTGAACTTATTTTATTGGTCTTGATTGACATGTATTAGGAAGTTATTTTTACAGACTTGCTAGAACTCGTTGGGTTGTTTGTATAAAAAATTGTCACTCATTTAAAAGCATTTCATATAATATGAATTATTGTCTTTAAATATTTATTTTACACGTACTTTTTTTAAAACAACCATGATTAATTGCGCAGTGGATCAAAAATTGGACTTGACCCATTTATTTGGGTTCAGTCGCTTTTGATATGTAGGTTTCTTATTGGCAGATCAAGTACATATGTAAAAAATAGTTTTTTTTATCTTTTATAAAGCATGATCTTTTTAATGTAAATAATTTCTATTATCATCTACCCATTACAACGCGTTTGTTTTGAAACGAGAAGATGAAGTATAATCTTGTAGAACCAACTACAATAATAATAATAATAATAATAATAATAATAATAATAATAATAATAATAATAATAATAGATGCTATTATGTTCTCATGTGGTTGTAAATTGAAAGAAAGTTGATCAAAAGAACAATTTTGGTATTATGCTTTCTTTTAGACATAATCCTTCAATTTATCATATACTACCATCAATCAATCCAAAACTAATTAATTCAAATAATCCTATCATACTCTATCATATGAATTTTATTTATCCCATCAACAAAATCAAATGTCCCCTTGTTAATAAATAGTAGTAGTCCAGTCATTTGTTTCTTGTTGCATTGTCGATAGACAGATGCAGCATCATGAGCACAGTGACAAACCAATTTAACTTGATAGCCCTTTGTTTACCTTTATAAATAATTGGATCTCACTGATTGCCCCTCCCAATATTTCTGCTATTCATGTTCGTGGTCAAAGTTACATAAATCTTTAGAAGCAAGAATTTGAAGCTGCCGTATAAATTTTGCAAATTTGTTTCTTGTGTATCAGTGATCTGCATTGGTTGAGCAATAACACGAATTTGCTAAAGAGATGAATCTTGATGTACTTCTTGATTTCATTTATCGTTATTTTCTATTTGAGCAAAAATGTTCTTCTTGATTGATGATTCTGAATAATTGATGAGAGCTCTAACATTCTTTTCATAACTTATCAGACTTGGAAAAGTAGGAACCATTTATTCACAACGAACCCAGAAGATAATAAAATGACAGTTAATTTAGCGATTTTGCTGACATGTGAATCAGACATTTCTCATGCATCTTCTTTTGCTAGAATTATGACTGTTGCAGGTAACCTAAGCATTTATTATTGGTTGCTATTGCACATTGTTCGCCGCTGAGTCGTGTAACTTAATGGCAAGACCTAATATGCTTTCCCAACCAAATATAATCTGAAAAGGAGTTGATTGAAACTTCCATCATGCTTGATGCAGGTTGGAATCAGATCTATTGAATGCAGCTATTGATTTGTTAAACCTGTTTATTCTGTGGACTATGATCTGATCTTTAGAATTGAATCACTGGTGATATGTTTACATGATTTGACTTGAAGATACAATCAATGTTATTTTGAGTAACTGTTAAATATTTTTTGAGGAGTTAAGATTCTTATTACCAGAAAGCTTGCATCCTCTATAGTATATATAGACTACACTTTCACCCTTGTACAGTTCTTGCTCTCCTTCATGTGTTTCCTAGTGCAGATGCCACAGATAAAAGGTAAGGTGAGTCGTCCTCTTCATCGGGTCATGGCAAAACAGCAGACGGGGGGTTAAGGCAGAGCAGCCGGCGCTTCCTTCCCTTCGTGTCGCTTCTCTAGTTTGATGCACTTAAACCGGTTTGCGCAGGTGACGAAGAGTATAAGGTTAAAAGTGATCAGAGCAGCCGACAAGAAGAAAAACCTGTCCATATGGCCTTGGTTCAGATTTGGAGATATCCAACCTGGTTTCCCATGCTTTGATGTAGTTTTCATAACCACTGTCACAATTATGGTGCAGAGATAGCTACCAAGAGCCGATGACGACATCGATAAGCCCAGCCCCAAGCTCTTCAATCTATCGGGAATCTGCGACGCGAAGAATTCCCATTGTGCGACATAGATGAAGGCTTCAGAAACTCCCACAAGCACATACTGTGGGATTTGCCAGAATACACTGAGAGTGCTCGTTTCGCCTTCGTCTGCATACTTGAGCCTCCATTGCTCGACTAGGCCTGCGATGATCATGGCAAAAATCGATATTACCATCCCGATTCCCATCCTCTGCAGCTCACTTGGAGTCTTGAGCTTTCTTTTGGTCAGTCTGGTGTATAATGGCACAAGCAGCCTCTCATAGCAGATGATGAAGGTCGACGTGCTTATAATGTCGAAGGCGGTCATGCTGGCTGGGGGACGTGGAAACCGTTTATCGCCGTGTTCATGGATGCTCCCTGCTCCACAAAGAGAGAGAGGACCTGCACAAATACTACAGATGCCACTATTGTGCAGAACCATATTGGAAGCAATCTTAGTACACATTTGACTTCCTCAACTTGTGTTACTGTGCAAAGATGCCATGGATTTGGAGTTTGCCCCTTCTTTAACAAAATCTCGTCGGATTCAATCATCACTGCTGCCCTGTCAAGAAACCTGTTGCACTGTAAATATCAGTATTCCGAGGATCTCAGTTCGGACGAACAGCAAAAGTCGAAGACTTACTTGAAATCATCGGTATGTGATATTCTCCGACCACATTCCTTTTCATCCTTGTCTTGAACTTCATAGAGCCCCTCTTCTCCATTTGATGACACGCTGAGCTTCAACTTTCTCACAGAAGCAGAGATCACTTGGGAGAATCTGGAGATGGGATTACCGGAGGGCGGCCTCGTGTGTCTGTATCGAGACGTCCCACTCAGCAGGAAAACCAACGCCAGCAAGCCACAAGAGGTTGATATCCAAAAGGCCAGCACCCATCTCCCCAGATTTTCTATGTACACCAACACCGTCTCTGCGATCAACGATCCAAGATTAAGAGCAACGTAATAGTAGCTGAAGAATGCAGATTTCGACTTGTTCTCCTCTGCATCTTCCTCGTCGAACTGATCTGCGCCCAGTGTCGCCATTGCAGGCTCTATAGCCCCACTCCCCAAAGCCAGCAGGTATGCAGATATGTAGAAGCAAGCAACTTTAGCTGGTGATGGTTGGTTGCATACATCTCCAATCTTCCCACATCCCTTTGGCTCAAGCATGAATTCTTGAGTTGACAGAGACAATATCACTAATCCCTATTCAAGAAAATGCAGCTCAAAATCAGTAAAGAGTTTCATGTAGAGAAAGCTCGTTTGAAGCAAAGAACGACTTACAATGACTAAAACAGCTTGAAATACAACACAAGTTAGGTATCTTCCCAAGTATGAGTCACTGAGAAAAGCCCCCAACAGAGTGCAGATGTTTAGAGTTCCCATCCACGTACTGAATGTTTTCGCTGCATCCGCATTCGTCTGCCTCAACACGGATTTGGAGAAAAGCACCATGTTCACTTCTACTCCGGTAAACGCAAGGGCAGCAAGTCCTTCACTAACTGAAACAATAATGCAGGTCACTAAGAAACACAGAATCACATAGAAAATGGATGATATCTTTGTATATCTCTGTTTGATTTGGATCTAGCAAATGATGCATCTCATTTCATTGCTAAATTCTTGCTACATTGGTCTCATTAAAGAAGATAGACATGGATTTATATCAGTGTTAGTCAGTGAAGTACCAAGAACCAGAGATCCTGCTCTCCATCCACCGGTTCTGTCCCTTGCTGCTGGCTTTCCATACATGTCGATTGTCCCATCTTTCGTGCATTCATCGAGAAGGCCCGTTCCTTGTTCCTGCATGCCGTAGATCAAGCTCAATGACAATGAGATCTGAATCTAGAGAAGGTAAATCTTAACTCTAAAAGCATTCTAGATTGTTTTTTAGATAAACTCACCATGACAGATGCTAGTCATATATATTAAAAAACAGACAGTTACACTAAGCTGCTGCTAATCATGATTGTACAAGAAAAGCAAGAAAACGACTAAACAATTCCGAGCAAAGCAAAAAATAGTACACAAATACTACTGATAAAACAATATCATAGCAAAGATTAAGATAAGGCCTTTTCCAAAGTATGCTAATCATTGAAAGTTAGAAGAAAGCCTAAATGTTGTACTTTTATTATCACCTCCTGTATTATTAAATCACCATTATGGGCACATTAGGCCCACCTAGTTCGGATATAAAACCTTTTTTTTGGCAGCTTCAGCCTGATATAGAGAAATTAAATAAAAATCTACTACTTATGTTCTTGACATGCCATCGATGATATCAGGATTGAATTCAACCACATAATTTAGTGCTATCCCATATTTTCCTCCTTCATTCATGATAATTGCTAATGATTCTTTTCAACACAGGCCTAGCTAAGAGAATAAGATAAAAGGATGTCAATCGATCCAGTCTCATTGGGCTATTTAGCTCGGACCTTTTATTCGAATTAGAAATTTTCAGCTATAATCCTCAGTTTTTGGTCTATTCGAGATGATTTTTCAGTTTCGGACGGGATTAGCATCCGAATAAGATATTTTCATTCTGCTTCTCGATGAATGAAAACGAAAAGTATGTAGAGACAGAAAGGCGGAGGCTTTAGTTGTGTTGGTTAGGGAGTGAACAGAGAGTGCTGAACCTTCAATCATATCACTTGCATCTTCTTCAACAACATGCGAGAGATAAAATCTTTGTAAAGTGGAAAAGAGATCGGCCCAAAAGATATTTTCTCAATCATAGTGTTTTGTATTTATTAACGTGGAAAACATGGAAACGACAAACAAACGTGGAAATGAAATGAATTTTACTCGAGAATAAATGAAGACGGAAGAAGAAAAATTATGGTCACTTGACAGACTGCATTTTCCATCAATTCGAAAAGAAATCACACCTGAAAAGATTGGAGGTGAAAGCAATATCCTTTTGCATAAGCATATAAAAAGTAGGGCATTTTAGACTATGCAAAGACTTCAACAAATTGCACGAAGATTATATGTGACATAGCATGCTGTAATTCCCATTGTTTGTAAGCCTGCCTACGGCTACATAGTATTTGCCTAGGAACCATTGTGAGTGTGAGAGAGATCATGTTTGATTATACTTATTCAATTTGTACGTTTTCGTTTCATAAATCAAGATTTAGCCAGTGAAAAAACAACCTTTCGATTTTTATTTTTATTTTTATTTTATATTTTAAATATCATAAAATTAATTTTCTTAGTTCAGTCCTTCTGTAATTCATTTATGGATTAGACTTTGCTTGTTCCCAGAATAAATTAAAAACAGCTATAAGATTATTAAACTTAATAACATAAGACTAAGATTGTATAAAAATATTATGATATATAGTTTGAGCTAGGTTGTGCCAACGAATTGAAAATCTCAATAAAATTATTTTCATTGTAATAAGATAGAATTAGAGGTGGCAAAAGACAGGGTATGACAGGCGATCGATTTTTCATGAAACTCGAGTCGATCGGGAGAAAATAATATCTTATCGGATTCAAAATACTCCCTCCGTCCAAATATTCATGACACGTTTTCATTTTTGGTCTGTCCCATTAAGTTGGTCGTTTTCAAAAAATAAAACAATTTTTACACTAAAAAGTATCTCGAATTTCGTGTCACCCACTACTTTACACACAAAACACAACTCTCATTAATCTACGTGAAAAAAAGAAACGTGCCATGAATATTGAGACGGAGGAGTACTATTTATAGTGTATCGACTTCAATTCTCTAGGCCCAACACCGAGCTAGCTTGTCAGGCCGAACCGGCTTGCTTTGTCGGCTCCAGATAAAATGCTATTATTTATAAATAAAATTTGAAATTTGATCAAAGGCTTCCTATTCTCAAATAGGGGTATCATTCTGTATGTGTGTTGACCTAGTGATAAAGTGATTAATATCTGAAACTAAAGGTCGCGAGTTCGAATCCATCGATTTTTAAATTTATGAATTTAGTTGACAAAAAAATAGGAGCATCTTACTTTATCTTTTATTAATTACTAATCACCCCCGCACACCAAAAATAAACAATAAAAAATTGCACTTTCACCCCTAGTCTTCACTAAAATATTGAATTTACATCATCTCTCGCGATTTGCCAACAGAAAAATCCCGTGGCTCTTTCGAAATCGCTCTCTTTTCACATGGCGTCCTTAACATCCAATTTAACCTCCATAACTTCCCGCCTAACCCTTCTCCGCAATCCCTCAATCCACTTTTCCACCAAAACTCTCCAAAAATTGCAAATTCGCCACAAATTGAGCAGACCCGTAGCGCCTTTTCTCTACCACACAACTGATTTCGTTTCGGTCCATTACTCATCTTGGCCGAAGGCGCGAACCATAAAAGCGTCAAGCCAAGATGAGGAATTGGTTGTTCTTGGCATCGAAACCAGTTGCGACGACACTGCTGCCGCAGTAGTAAGTGCTGCGTGTGTCCTTGTGTGTGTGTGTGTGTGTGTTTTTCTTTTTTTTTTGATTGTTTCTGTGATTTAAACGACCAAAAAAGTTTGTGGGTCTTGGTTATCTTTTGAAATGAATAATAAAAATCGTTTCTTTTCTATAATGTCGGCGTGATGGTAGGTTCGGAGCAATGGCGAAATCCTTAGCTAAGTTGTGTCTGCACAGGTATGTATAATGTATAAATGCCTTTGCGTGTGGAAAGGTTTCTAGCATGCGTGGTTCCTTGCTATCTTTAAGCCAATTCTTTCTTTTTTCCCATTTGTTTGTGTTGTTGTTATTTATTTGTGGGAACCACTATGCTCCTTGGTCTAATTGGTTGTATTATTTTCGTAGCAGCCGGCGTTGAGTTCTTTTCCCTTTATTGCATATATTTTAACATAGCATGTCTTTGCATGATGACTAGCACCTTCAAGTCTGTGTGTCTTTATTGAAGGCACTAAAACATTACTGGTTTTCTTTCTACATTTATAATTTTGGAGCTTGAATACTCTGTTGATAATGATATTCCATGCGAAGCTTGTTTTGAAGTGGCTAGTTTAATGAAAAATATAGATGTCATGTTGGAATTGGTGGATGTTGTTTAAGTACTCCTCGGTTCAGTTCGTCTCTTTACTGATGTATCATGTTTGTTGCTACCCCAAGGGTCAAACATTATCGTAATAATGAACTCATGTCATCACTATTGGTTTGGTCCTTTCTGATAGTAAAAGAAAGTAAGGTTAGGGAAAAAGTAAGAAAGGATTGGTGACAGAATTTCATCATATTGATTTAATTATGAGATCATTTTTCATAGAGGCAGAAAGCTATTTGATCTTTGTTGGATCTCGTGACAGTGTTCAATTTTGATGCCTCCGATTTAAGTAGACTCATCGTACTATTCAATGTCTGAGGATAAGTCTTTTAAACTTCAACTCCGTGTATGAAAAAATCAACAAATTGAGATAGATCTGAACGGCCACATTTGTAGGTTAGGTTCTATAATTTTCTCATGCTCAGAGACAAGTAGGTTGCCTTAATAAGACTCAATGGGGGTTAGGTTCTATAATTTTCTCATGATCAGAGACAAGTAGGTTGCCTTAATAAGACTCAATGGGGAGGGGTAAAAATAGCTAAAAGGTAACATAACATGAAAGCAGGAGCCTAATTTAGTCTTGCCTAAGTTGGAGGAGAAGGTGCTTCCACATGTCTTTTGATTCAAAACCAGCTAATGGTTTGATGGGTTCCACTGGATACGTAATGCTGTATGGGGAGGGGAGATGAATACACTAGTTAGGTAAATTTTACATTTTTTTTCCACAAGACTGACTGACTACTGTGGCAGTAGCTGGTCGGGTAATTGGCAGTTCAAATGTCAGTATTTCTAGTCAGTTCAGATAAGAGGAACCTTGTACTGAGTGATATCAGTTACCAAACCTAATGATTGATGAGACAGCTGGTCAGTTGGACTGATAACTGATGTGCTTGCGGAATGTGGTGCTTGCGGAATGGGGTGATTACTGTATTTGTCTTATCAAAAACTTAACCTGGCTTTAAAACACTTAATCAAATATGACTTAGCCAGTTTTTAGTTTTATCTCACCAGTAGCAAAGTATCAAGTTTGATACTGATAGAGTGTTTTAAAATGATGTTGTACTGCTTGTGTGCGGATGATGACATTTCAATAATATGCAATGAAAAAGCGATACCGAATGTAAAGAACTTAAAGTAAATAACACTTTAAGTTTTTCGTGATTAGGAGATATCAGCTTCTACGTCCATGGATTGATTTTTTAGTCAACCCACTAACTTAGGATTTAGTCTTGTTTACGGGTATAAGATATAAAACTAGATATAGAGTTGATCTTACTGGGTCCCGCCTAACTCGGCGTTCTTCCTACGCTTGCGGATGTTAGAAAACCTCTGACTGCTTATTGGTGCATTTGACCTAAACATCTTGCTTACTGGTGCAAGATAACTAAGTTTTCAACAGCTAACACTTTGTTACCTACTTGCCTAAACTTCTACACAAACTGGGAGGGGGTTGTAGAGAGGTTTTCCAATTAAAATCTGAGTTGTCACATGCGACAAACTCAGTGTGTCTAGGCTTAAGATATACAAAGAGTAATATCCTAGACATAAAGAAGTGTATACTGAAACCTTGAGTTGATAAGTATATTTCAGCTCTGAAGGTTTACTGATAGCAATGTCGTAAAAAATGTTCGAGGCGAGACGCGACCAAAAAAAAGCCTCGAGGCTTAAGCCTTTCCAGGTGTCCCCGAGGCTTGAGCCTCAGAGGGCCGAGGCGCATGCCTACGTGCGAAACGTCTCGAGGCTTAAGCCTTTCAAGTTTCACTTTATTTACTAGGTTTTAACTGTTTTGGGCTAATTTTTTAGAGCCCAAAAGCAAAATTAAATAAAAAAGCCCAATTTGTTAAGTCCAAAATTTAAAGTCCAATAGTTATTTAAACTTTTAACTTAGTTATAATTAAATTTAAAACACATAAAGAGCATAAACAGACAGCAGTTGCACCCCCTCTTCTTTGCGCTCAACGTTAAAAAAGAAAGAAAGAACATGAACAACAACATCTCCTCTCCTCTGCTCTCAACATTAAAAAGAAAGAAAAAGAGAAGGAACAACACCAATCATCTTCTTCTCTCAACGTCTCCTCTTCTGTGCTCTCAATATTATAAAAAGAAAAGGTACAAGAGCATCAGCGTGCCTCCTCTCCTGTCCTCTGCTCTCAATGTCTCCTCTCATTTACTCTCAACGTCTCGTATCCGACAACCGTCGGCCTCCCAATTTTATGGCTTTAATTTGATGTTTTTAAGATATCAATATTAAATTTGATATTTGGCGTTCTATTTATTGTTTTCTATTTTTTTTTTTAATTTCAAGCTTAGGCCTTGGACCGCCTTGAGGCTTACGCCTCGTCAAGAGAAAATGCCTCGTTTACGCCTCAAGTTTTTTACAATATTGACTGATAGCACTGTAGACTTCCTTCTTCGAAATCGTTGTTTGATAGTTCTTGAGCTTTGAATGCTTTAGACAATAAGAATGTGCAGTATTTCGATTACCTTCAAAGGTTGGATTCGCACGTATTTATAGATGAGACGATGAATAGTGTCATTGGAGGGAGTACCAATTATATCCTTCTATTTGTCATTTGAAATCTTCCAGTTTGAATCCTTTTATGTTGTTGTCAGGGTTTACATCATCTACACTGTAGCTCTGCAACTCTGAAAAAGTCTTTTGGTATGTCGGGATCTTCCACAGATAGATTACAACACGTGGCAAGTCAAACACTTAAGGCTTAAATATTTTCGTGTTTTTCCAGTTTAGTTGACTCCGTGTTTTATCAGTGCGTTGACTTCAGGTTAGGCCAGTCGAGAATGCTCTATCTTTTATCAGCAGGCTGGACTCCTGTCTTTTGTCAGTTTGACAACATGAGTCAGTTTGATGCTTTCAATTTCGATGTAGAAATATTCAGCTTCGCCAGCTTTGACTACTTGTCACCAACTTTGATCATTGATCAACAACTTTGATTTCCAGTCGCCAGCTTTAACTTCTGCTAGTCAGCTTTGATTTCTGGTAGTCAGCTTTGACTTCCCAGTATGGGCAGTTAGCTACTAGTATGACATTTAGTCATATCCTGACTCGTTTGCTTCCAGCTGCGTTGAATCTTCAATCTCCGATCTTCAGTCAGCTTTGACTTGCTAGCCAGCTTTGATTTATGGTACTCAACTTTGACTTCCCAGCATGGGCAGTCGCTACTGGTATGACATTTAGTCATATCCTGACTCATTTGCTTCCAGCAGCGATGAGTCTTCAGTCTCCGATCTTCAGTTTTTGACTTCACTCCAGTAGCTCTATTCATCAACATCGCTATACTTCAGTCTTCAGACATCAGTTTGCCTGACTTCAGTCTTCAATACGAGATCCATCACTTGAGCTTCTATCAGTTGCGCTTGTATTGATACTCCTATCATTATGGCTGGCTTCAGTATTGCTTGAACTCCTTCAGTCTTGGACATGTCCAAGTTGATAATTCTTGTGCTGAAACCTATAGCAAAAACGCCTAACTCCAGACAAGTGAGCAACATTGGTTACATCGGGACAATCATCAGAGGTTTTGAAATATAATCAAAACACACAGGTAAGATAGAATTATTCTCAACATGGTTGAAGAACGTTAAAATCAATTGTTAATAATTTGAGCATCCTCAAAACTTTTGCCAATCATTTGGTTGGAATTGGAATACATGTCAATGAATGAAGGGTTTAATATATGCTGCTAACCAACTGAAGTAGCATTGTCTTAAGAGTCATGGAGTAGAAAGCTAATTATCAACCTATACGGTCTTACAACAAATTGTAGTTGGATTAATAATTTAATATGCCGTGGAAAGAGTCAATAATAATCTTTCCCATTTACGCGCACTGACATCTGCAAAAACACCTGGGCATCGGGATTAATAGACCCTCTTATTCCATTTCTCATGAAGAAGAAATAAAGGATCGATCTATTAGCAGTTGTAAAAGGATTTAGGATTACTCTCTCAGGTGTTGCCCTTTTACTTGCACACTGACATCAACAAATAGTCTTATGATTTGTACTATACACATAGAACAATGCCCAAAATCCATTTCGAGTATTGACATTTGCTTATTTTATCCTCACTCCATCAAGGCAGATTTGCTTGTCCGTTATGGAGGAGTTGCTCCTAAGATGGCAGAAGAAGCACATTCGCTGGTGATTGATCAGGTACTCACCTTCTGTATTGGTACAACTCTTCCAATTATTTGCTCATGATACTATGTTTCACACTGAGAGCTTCTTCGCTCGATTGAAGTTCTTGCATTTTGCTTAGTAGTAACTTTGCCAGGATTCCCTCTTTTGCGTCCAGTCATTGAATCTGATGTTGTAACTTGATCCAGCTTAGCTCCACTTAAATAAACCACACTCCTATTAGGTGATAAGTGCATATCCTATGTTTCATGTTCTACTTATTAGAACATTCTAGCAACATAGTGTTCATTATTTTCAACATGTTTTTCTTTTCTCTTTTCTTATTAATATGTGACGTTTCTGTAATAAGCCTTACCTTTCTCATTATTTGATCATGTGGATCTACAATTTTTGTTGTTCATATATGTAAAAGTTAAAACTAACGGTTAGTTTCTGATTATGCAATTCCAGTAGTGAACCTTTATGTGCGTATATGTAATATCCTCTAACATATATATATATATATATATATATATATATATATATACGTAGAGTTTGGTTCAAATAAAAACCATTCTTATCCTAAAAACTAAGAACCAAATGAATTCGTTATGAAAGTTGATGAATCCGTTGAGAAAGTTAATGAATTCAAAATTCAGAATTTTTCACCCGGGTTCGAATCCCATGAGGGGCGAAAATTCTATTTTTTTGGATTCAGTAATTTTTCCAACGGATTCATCAACTTTCACTGTGAATTCATCAATTTTTGGTTCTCACGTTCTCACAATAAAAATGGTTCTCACGTTAACCTTACCCTATATACATATATATATATAATACATATATATGTTATATATATATATATATATATATATATATATATAATATCCTCTTATATATGTGGTGCTCTTTCTGCGCAGGTAGTGCAAGAGGCTCTTGATAAAGCAAAATTGGCTGAGGAAGATCTTTCTGCAGTTGCCGTTACAATTGGTCCTGGTTTAAGCCTTTGCCTGCGTGGTAATTTTCTGAGATTTCTGTTAGCTTCATCTTTCTTTCTTCTTTAAACCTTCACTCTCTCTCATCTTAGTCTTATTCCTGGATTGTTCTCCTCATCTTTTTGCATCAAGTTTATAGTGGTGAGTCGGTGACACAATGTAATATTTCCATTTATGATCTCACATTTCAGTTCTAATCTTGATCTGATAATCTCAGACCATAAGATTTTGGTTAAGTTATTGAATAGACATGAAGAACCAATGTTGAGAAAGGTTCTTACAATTTGTTATTACATTTTGACAGTTGGAGTTAGGAAAGCTCGGAAACTTGCTGGGGCTTACGCTCTACCCATTGTTGGCATCCATCACATGGAAGCACACGCCTTGGTAGCAAGGTAAAGACTAGATCCTGTGGAAGATGTTGACATTTAAACAAACATGCTGAATACATAAACCTATTTGTTGATGTGAACTTTTGCTTATTAATACCAGTGTCACAATTCATTACCTACGTTCTTCACTGGAAAAGGACAACCCTATATCTTTATTTGGATGTAGTAAAACATTCTAGTTCGTCTCAATTTGAAGACATGGTATTTTGTTTTCATCTAGGTTAGTGCAAAGCGAGTTACAGTTCCCTTTCATGGCCTTCCTTATCTCAGGTATGATCATAACTGAGATAAAAGTTTTTTCACTTCAATTTTGCATAATTTACTAAGCACGCATAATCTAAATTAAGAGACATACAAAGATTGCCGATAAGATAACTGATTGTTGCCGATAATCTATGTTTCTTGGAGTAATACTCTCTTATTTACAAGCTTATTTTCATGAATGTTAAGATTTACACTCTACTTGTTGACTTAGGCGGACATAATCTTCTCGTTCTTGCGCGTGATCTTGGCCATTACATAAAACTTGGGACCACGATTGATGATGCAATTGGGGAGGCATACGATAAGACGGCCAAGTGGCTTGGTCTCGATTTGAGGAAGAGTGGAGGCCCTGTTGTAGAGGAGCTGGCTCGAGAGGGTGACGAAAATTCTATTAAATTCAAGGTTAGCTATCTTTCAAATCTCAACCAGATTCTTAGCATTCCTAAATTAATCCTTATTTACTGCAATACTAATGTTATGATTTTCCGTAGGTGCCCATGAAACAGCACAAAGACTGCAATTTCTCGTACGCAGGTCTGAAGACTCAAGTCAGGATGGCAATCGAATCCAAAAATATGTAATTTGTTTTAACCGTTAGTTTTATCAACATTGGCCTTCTCGATTGTTAAACATTTTTTTGATGGTGCAGTGATGCTGCAGTTCATATTGCTTCAGCTAGTGAGGAAGACAGAAATGCTCGGGCTGATATTGCAGCCTCATTTCAGGTGATCTACTCTGAGAGTTCTCTCTTTCATTTCCTTCCTTGTTTCTCGTCTATACTTCCCTCTGAAACTTCACAAATATGTGTGATTGCAGCGGGTTGCAGTGTTGCATTTAGAGGAAAAGTGTGAGCTAGCGATTGAATGGGCGCTGAAGATTGAGCCTTCTATGAAGCATTTGGTATGTGAAACACAGCATTACTTGTCTTACTTCCACCACGGCTGCTTGTTTCTCGTCTCATGAATATTGTCGTCCATGACATATAAGCTATGTCGTTCCTTTGTACAGGTAGTCTCGGGGGGAGTTGCATCCAATCAGTACGTCAGGTCTCGTCTCAATAAGATCGCTGAAAAGAAAGGCCTGCAACTCATTTGCCCTCCTCCGAGTCTTTGTACTGACAATGGTAGTCTAACTCTCTTCGTGGTCATACTGTCGTCTCGTTCTATGCCACCGCTAGATCCAATGCCTCGTTTCATCTTAAAAATACTTGTTTTACCTTACATATATCTGTAAAGGTTGACCCAAAATATGAAGATTAGTCTGCGCTCCCAAATCTATCTGATTATAGTCTCCATTGACATTCTTATGTATGTATTTTCCTTGTGTTTGTGATAGGCGTTATGATAGCTTGGGCCGGCATCGAGCATTTCCGAATGGGAAGATACGATCCTCCGCCACCCGCATGTGAACCGGAGGATGCCGTGGTTTGTCTCTTTTGCTTTGTGCATTGCATGATACGACGTATTCCGCTTGCTTAGACTTTCATGAAAACCAATATTATGTTTCATCATTTCGTTTCTTGTGCTATATGACGAACTTCGGATTGTTTTTGGTTTTTCACACGACTTTTGAATCGTCTCATGCATGAATTCCACTTCTGTTTTTTGCAATTATGAAATAATTCACATTTTCTGCCAATTGAAATCGACGCGGTGCAAGTTAATCATATTTACACTATCTTAGCATTTGTTTCTCTTGTCTGATTTTCTTGCGTCGTGTGTACATATCAGCTTGATCTCCGGCCAAGGTGGCCGTTGGGCGAGGAATTAGCTCAGGGAAGAAGTGAGGCGCGCTCGGTGAAAACAGCTCGGATTCATCCTTCTCTCACCTCTCTCATTCAAGCATCTATGCAGCAGCAGCAGCAGCCTTGAGCTCAAGAATGTGTTGCATGGATTGATTTATTTTTCACAGATGAAAATCTGGGGCACATTGAAATGATGATAATAGAAAATGTGTGTTTTACTGTTTTTAGGAAATATATATTTGTTTTGGATCTTAGGTTGAGTTGATGCCAGTTATTTTCTGGAATTCGAAACAACATATAAATATATTCATTTTATACGATTTTGGCAGGACTGAGAAATTTGATATTGGATTGATTTGTTATATTCATTTGGCAATGATAAATTAAATTTAGGTTTTCTTTATATATTTTAAGCCCTATCTATCAATTAGATAAGAGTGGGATATAATATCACTATTAACTATACATATGTATCTTAAAATTCCCAATTTACTCTAATTACTTCTTACCCGCAAAATAGGTTTTTTGGGGGGGGTGCTACTTGTGAATGTTTACCAAGACTAATAATATTTTTTTAATTTAAAAATACATATGAATCTGTAATAAATGTACCTATGTAGTAGCTAGGGGTGGCTATTAGGGTATCGGGTAATCGGGTACCCGATACCCGACCCGAAAATTATCGGGTATAGGGTACCCGATTACCCAAAAATCGGGTCTCGGGGTCGGGGTCGGTATTCTTCATGTTGTATATTCGGGTATCGGGTATACCCGTCGGGTAATCGGGTATACCCGAATACCCGAGTTCTTTCAAATTACCCTAAAAAGCAGACTAGTAATACTACAAAGCCCAAGAAAACCAAAATCTCTCTGTAATATTTCAGTCTTCTTCTTCCTAAGAGAGAGCCTTCAAATTCATCGTTGTTTCTGCTCCTCTTCTTTCTTTCCCTAACTTATTGTCCAAATATCGCGTCGATCACTTTTCCAATTTTTAATTCATTTATTTTTTCTTTTCGTAAACGGGATTAATTTTTGTGTTGAAGTATTGAGAATGGCGTCCGGTGGCGAAGCTGCTGCGTGGGTGCCGCAGGAGGACGGATGAGGAGATCTGTGGGCTTCGAGCAACAAATGGCTCCCACCACCGATGATAAGTCGATGGTTTGGCAGAAGCTGAAGCATTACTCTCAGTTCCGCGATTTCAATAATTATCTTGCCTACATTTTTGCGCGAGCAGAGGTTGATTTATGTCTTAGCTCTGAATACCGACTTTGGTTTTAAATTTTAGTGATTGGACTTTGAATTGTGCTAATGACTGTTGTTACTTGTTCTGTCCAAAAAGCTGGAACTTACTATGTTTGGGTGGATAATTGTATCAGAGTAAGAAAAAAAATCTGCATCAGCAGCTTGCTAAGTGCAATCTGCAATGTGTGAACTGCAATTTGTAAAAAAAAAAAATCAGAATCAGCAGCTGCTAATTCGAAGGCTGAATGTGAAATAATCAAACAAAAGTTAAAAAAAAAATATATATCAAAATCAGCAGTCCACAGGATTCGAACACATGACCTGCAGAAATTTAAGGAACGAGTCCAACAATATAACCAGTAAGCTGCGCAATCTCATTGTATATTGAAGTGTGAAATTTATTATATAATGGGTAATTCGGGTACCCGAATACCCGAGTCGGGTATCCGAGTCGGGTATTCGGGTACCCGACTAAAATTTCAGGTCGGGGTCGGGTTTCGTTTTTTCTTCAAAATCGGGGTCGGGTACCCGATTTTTTCGGGTAGGGTACCCGACCCGTACCGAATAGTCACCCCTAGTAGCTTCATTTGTGCAGTTAATTGCAATTCGATTGGTCTCTATTTGTTTGGGCCGTAGCTAATTATTAAAGCCCGCCTGCAGTTGACCGGGCACAGCACCAAAACTTGGGCAAAGCGAAGCGCGCGAAACCACACCAGAAACACACGCATCGCACCGGGGAAAGTTGATATCCGCCGGCTATACTTCTCTCTCTTCTCTTTCCTCTCTCTCTCTCCCCCTCCCGTTTAGCCCGAGGTTTCGCGATTATCTGTGTTTGCTTTACTAGAATTTCCGCGTTGAGCGATGCTTTCTGAGTGCTTGTGCCGTTGTTAATCATTTGAACTGTATGTAGAGTTTTTCAATGATGTGCAGATTTGAAAATTTCCGAGAATGAGGCGGTGGAGATTTTGAAAGTAGCATCTGGAAGGAGTGGGCTAGACAAAATTGAGAGCAGAAGTCGTGCTATTGTGAATGGTAAAATTAGTCTCCAGCTGTTCATTAGAATTAGCGGGTTGGAGCTGAGTTGAATTTTGGAATCTTTATTACTGCGCGGCTTGCTTTATTTTTGTTTCCGCTAATTATTTAGCTCTTCTTTCAATGGTAGTGGGAGATTTATTATCTTGTTCTGCTGATTCAAGGCTGATATCTTTTTCTTCCATATGATCATCTGTGAGTATATTGGTTTAAGCCCAATTTAAATTCATATCTATCACTGTTGTGAAATAATGAAGAATAAGAGAAGGAACAATTTTCCTTTTGGATTTCTCTTTGTGTTTTCTTTTTTTAGTGAAGCATAAATAACTTGCTTAAGAGTTGAAAATTGGTTAGAAATGCAGAATGTTGTATTCTTTTTTCCTTCTTTACTCCATAAAATATCAGTCATTGCACTATTGCTTGTGCAGTCGAAGAAGCCTTGAATTTTATAAGACTCATTTCACATTGTTATTTCTGTATAGGAGCACAAACGGCATGGGATATGCTGCATGGGAGGAATCTTCTATATGCATCACCACATCTTGCTCAAATTTGGATGAAATCTTAGGTGGAGGAATCCATTGTAAAGAAGTTACTGAGATTGGTCAGTCAGTCAACATTTCTTGCACCAGTAAAAGTTATATATTGAGTATTTTTCCCCTTCATTTTACTGATACCATAATCAAATGTTCTTGACTTTATCAGGTGGAGTGCCAGGCATTGGTAAAACCCAACTAGGGAGAGGATAACTATACCTATCTACTACTTTTTTAGTTCTTTATTCATGCTGTGAATCCATTACTTTATCTTTGTGCAATGTGTAATGGATAAATGTAGTATTCAGCTTGCAGTAAATACCCAAATCCCATTTGATTATGGTGGCCTTGGAGGGAAATCTGTTCACATTGGTATGTGTATGAAGAATATGCTGACTGCTCTCAGTATATTAGTATTGTTATCTCCGAGTTTTCAGCTTTTAGTGTTGACTTGTTTTCAGATACGGAAGGCAGTTTTATGGTGGAGCGTGTTCTACAAATTGAGGAGGCATGTGCTCAGGACATGCTAGAATATAACAGCTTGCGGCGGAGGGATTCTCAAGCCTGTCAAGTGGATAAACAACAGAAGTCTTTTCTTGATGATATATTCTACTTCCGTGTATGCACATACACAGAGCAAATTGCTATGATAAATTACTTGGAGAAGTTTATCTCTGAGCATAAAGATGTAGGTGTAAGAAATTGAATGGCTCCTAATCAGGAGGTGCATGGGTATTATAGCTTTTGAGTCTTGTTTCACAGGTTAAGCTTATCGTTATTGACAGCATCACTTTCCATTTCCCTCAAGATTTCGGGGACATGGCACTCAGGACCCGACTACTTAGTGGAATGGCACTAAAACTGATGAAACTTGCAAAGAAGTTCAATTTAGCAGTAAAGGACATCTCGAATTTGGCTTCGTGCAAGAACCTTTACTTTTCTACCGCGTATTTGTCAATGCAACTCATTCTTAGCTTATGCCACATGCTTCTGCAGGTTGTTCTATTGAATCAAGTAACTACTAAGATCATCGAAGGCTCATTTCAGCTAACTCTTGCTCTTGGTAAAATCCAAAAATCTACATTGTTCTCTTCTTTACATACCGCTGCTTCTTTATCTTCTTCGTCGAAGTAGGATTATAACTCAGAACTACATATATACAATCTTCTAACCCTTAAACTCCGATTACCAGGCAACAGCTGGGCATATGCTGCTACAAACCGGAACATACTGTACTGGAATGGCAATGAGAGGTATGTTGTTAGGGACTGCTACCGTCACTACTCCGTCCAATTAGTATGATATTGTCCGCTTTGGGGCAAAAGCCCGTACGGATTTGTTTTTGGGCTCAACCCCCAAAAGGTTTCACACTAATTGGTGGTGGGTTTCTTAATATATAGAAGACAATTTTTCCTTCTATCTTCGATGTGGGATTGGGTTGCACCACACCCAACAATCCTCCCCTCAAACCAAGGACCACATCACCGTCCTTCCCTCGAATAATAATCCGTACATCTTGCACCGCCGTTACCATCCAACGGGACTCGCCGCCTAACCACTCTTGCAGGAAAACTTTCGGCACAAGGAACCACCGGATTCAATCGTGAGTTCATCGGGGGTACTCCTCCACATCGGAACGCAGCCTCATCTTGGGCCCAGCCGAACCGTCAGCTCTGATACCACTGCTAGGGACTGCTACCGTCACCACTCCATCCAATTAATATGATATTGTCCGCTTTTGGCCAAAAGCTCGCACGGATTTGTTTTTGGATTCAAGCCCCAAAAGGCCTCACACTAATTGGTGGTGGGTTTCTTAATATATAGAAGACAATTTTTCCTTTTATCTTCGATGTGGGATTGGGTTGCACCACACCCAACATATGCATATATTGATAAATCACCCTCTATACCATCAGCTTCCGCTCCATACACCGTGACAGGAAGAGTTATCCGAAACTCAACTTCAAACTGTAAAAGAGTTAAACTGATGTAGCTTTTGGTTAGACAATGAGCTGCAAAGGTTCTGTTTTCGTGGATTTGGTAGCCTGCTAAGCTAAGTACCATTGCTTGTTATTTAGGTTCGATACCTAAGTTTGTGGTAGTGTAGGTTTAGTCACAGTGGTGGTGGATCTTGCACTCCTCTCATCTTTGTCTTCGATGTGTCACCAAGTTTAGGTTCTTTTATTTTCTTTTGTTGGGATATCGTTAGTTGCTATCATAAGGGAGTGTATAATTTTCATGATTAACATTTTAAAGGATTGAGTATTTGATGGATTAAATTTGTGATAAGATAATTTTTATCTATAAATCTTTTGTTTACTACAAAGGATTAGTGGAGGATTAAAACTACGATAAATAACTTTCCCTTTATTTGGAGGATTATTCCAATCCTACCTATATTGGTTGGATTAAAATTCATAGAGAACAATTCAAATAATTAAAATAATCACGGACTTTGGTATATCCTCAAATGTTAATCCTTGTAAATACTTGTTTATGTTGGATTAATTTTATCTATTTAACCTAATCATATAAAGTAAACATCCTTAAATGTGTACGTGATATTAACCTAGAGGCGTTGGTGGAAGTCAAACCTTTGACCTCCCCATCTCATCTTCGTATAGAATTTACCAACTATGTAATAAAATCAATTGGCAACAGATTTAGGAGGTGTTTGGCTAAGCTTATTTTAGAGAGCTTATAAGCTTCAAGAGCTTATAAGACGTTTCAAGAGTTTATAAAAGATAATGTCTTAAGTGCTTATAAGTTGTTAAAGTCTTTGGATAATTGATCTTATAAGTTAGAGAAAGAATCGTGAGTTAGAGAGAGAAAATCATAGTCAGAGAAATAAAATTGACGAGCGGTGAAGTTGATAGTGTATGTGTAGGAAATAACGAACTATTATAAGGTTATTTTGGTAAATTCATGATTGCTTGTAAGTTTATGAAAAAATAAGTTAGAGTTGACCAACTTATTTTTAGGGGAACTTATAAGCTATTGGAGTTTATTTTAACAGCTTATAAATTGTTTATGAGATTATTTTGCCAAACACTATGTAACAGTTTATAAGCTCATAAACAGCTTATAAGTTGTTTTAAAGAGCTTATAAGCTCAGCCAAACACCTCTTAGATTTGTTGGTCCATCCAATTTTTAGAGAAAGTGGCTTTTTTGACCAGCCATTAGTTTAAGCAAAAGAAAACATGTTAGCGCTTCTAATGGTATACCCAAGTTGCTTCTGCTAGATTGCACCTACCTCTGATTTAGAACCTTAATGCAATTACATGATTTGTTGATTGATTAATAAATAGAGAACAGAAAAATTTGATCACCTACCCTTCTTTTATGATCTGACCTGCCCTCAATCATGAAATTAATTAGATTTTATAGAGTTGTGTTTATTAAAATATGATATTCTGTATATCATGTAATTGTACATTATTGAACATATATTGATGTGCTTGAGTTCATGTACATAACACAGCCTTAGTATACAATATGCGATCTACTTCGATCATGAAGTAGATGCTACAGATTTTTGACTAAACATTTTCCTTTTAGAACTAAGACCAGACTTTATTAAATCATCAATCTTTTGATCCTAAAATAAATAGAAACGAAAATCAATCGTTTGCAAGACCTACCTATCTGTTTTAAAAAATTATCTGATGTCAATATTCACACACACACACACAGAGAGAGACAGAAGGCAATGTAATGACTAATAAGCCCCTAGAGGGCACAAGCAGCCAAGTAGCCGACGTTACACCTTTCTCTCTCCAGAAGTTAACCAAACAATAGCCTCAACCTTGTTCCAAAGGTCCCAATCTAATGAGAGTATGAAGATGTTAAATCATGATGACTCAACGATTAAGAAGTTATGAGGATTTTATTTAATATCCAAAAGAAGCTATCATAAAGAAGGTAAAACTTTCATATTGCGGCTGCTAGGATTCGATCTTGATTTTTGTTCCAAATATGTTAGATCTTAACCAACTGAGCTAAGCTCATGGAGCACAATAGCTCCAACCTTCCATGTCGTTTGTAGGCCCTTGTATATTAATGAGTTTATTTAATACACGCTTGGAATAGTGATGGTGGGTTTTCTCGTCGTAAACATTAAACAATAGCATTTACACTCGATTTAAATTACTTATTGCAAAAATATATTTTATTTAGTTCTGTTATGTCTTGTGCCTAAGAATCTATGGGATGATAATTTATCGTATAGTTGACTTCTAGTTAGACTAGAGTCGTGCAAATAAACAGAGCGTAATATATCTTTCGCCCTATGGCTATTTCAATTTATATTTGTAAGAAGAATATGTTGATTCATAAAATAAATTTAGTTTTATATCCATAATTCCAGCATTTCTAGTTTACTTAAAGAACAACACATTTGTATTGGAATTATTTTATCAAAAACTTATACTCCTTCCGTTATCTAAATCTATTAATACTTTTCATTTTTGATACGTTATCAAATTTATTCCTAAAATAGTTTTGGTCTACTTATTTCTTTCAACAATTCTTTTTATTACATAATCTACTACTAATTAACTTAACCCTACACTATGTGGAATCCTTTTTCCACACTCAATACTACATGATTTTTAGTAAAATTTGTGTCGAAGATTCTCAAGAATAAATTTGGGAGACGAAGGTAGTATTATTTAGTAAAGTAAGAGTAAATGATTTAATATTCCATGAATTTTGTTGCTGCTAAAATTATATTTTTGACTAAAGTGCGAACACGTTGGTGGAATTCTAACTATTTATTTAAAGTTTGGTTGATGGGTTATCAATATTCATAGATTAATAATTTAAGAAAAAGTTAAATTCATGGACATATAAGCAATGAATGTGATCTATGTTAACAAAGAGGTCTAAGTAGAGATGGCAATGGATCTCGGACCCGGTCCAGATCCGTGGATCTAGATCCATTTTTTAGGATCTGGATCCTAGAAAATTTGGATCCGATGGATCTGGATCGGATCTAGATCCCACCCCATATTTCGGATCCGGATCCGGGATTTATTTTTGAGATCCGGATCCGCCCGTGGATCCGTTAGTTTTATTTTATTTTATTATATATATATATATATATATATATATATATATTATTTTTATTATAACTAAATACCTAACTCCAACTTAAAACTCTTTAATTTCATTTTCAAATTCTCCCAAAATAAATTTGCTCCCAATTTCATTTCAAATTCTCCCAATTATGTATCAGTCGGCATTCACGGTGGGTGCACTTACACCACCGGCGATCGAGTTGTTTGTTTTTTCCTACCTTATAGTAAATTTGTAACTAACGTCTTCCAATATAGTGATAATTGTAAAAATTCTAAATAATTGTTATAGTATTATTGTGTATTTAGATTATTATGGTATTATTGTGAATTATAGTTGATTTAAAATTTATTTTAGAAGCGAAAACATATGGATCCGAGTCTAGACCCTGGACCTTACGGATCTGGGTCTAATTTTTTTGGATTCAATGGATCTGGACCGGATCCGGACCCAAGTAAAAAAAATCAGATCTGGATCCTGACTCACCAGATCCGGTCCAGATCCGGCCCATTGTCATTCCTAGGTCTAAGGTTCAATTCAAATTGCTCCATTTTCCCAACTCAATAAAATAAAATGAAAAGATTTAAGACTAAATTAAAACAAATAATTGTAACCATACAACGCATAAAGAGATCTTTGCTTTATGCTAATAACATGCTACCTCCATTTATACAGTATCTTTCGTTCCAAAAGATAATCTCAATAACTGTAAAATACTGTCTTCATCCCCTAATTTCTTTTTTAGTTTTTCTTTTGGTAAACTCCCAAACTTCTTTCTATTATATGTATGAAAACAATTCCACAAAATACTTAATACTTATTATCATTTACAATATCATTTATTTATATCTTTTTACCACTTATGAGTTATGATTCATCGTTGTTCATTCTTCTTACCTTTAGCAATACATTAAGTGAGATTTTTATTTCTTTCACAATATATTCAATAACTTTTATTAAAATTTATACCGATGATTTTCAGAAAGAAAATTGGGGAATAAATAGAGTATTAATATAATGTGTAACACATTGTATTATAATTAGTACGTTTTATACATACTCTTGCACCCAAAATCTATAACTATATTATAAAGTAGAAAATAGAAACCAATACCATACACAAATAAAAGATTTGGCATTTTTCTTATCCGGCAACTAAAATAGAAGACTTTGAAAACTCCCACACACCTCATATTTCTCCTTTTATCTCCACCAATTCTCTCACTCATTGCGACAAACACAAAGAAAGCAGCTGAGCAGCCATGGCTTCTTCCTCCTCTCTCACTCTCTCTCAAGCCATCCTCTCCCGCTCCTCCATCCCCCGCCATGGCTCCGCCCAGCAGCTCCACCCGCCTCCGCCTCCGCCTCCATCCCTCCTTCTCCGGCCTCAAATCCGCCTCCTCCGGCGTCGCCTCCCTCTCCCGCCGCCGCGCCCCCGCCGTGGTCCGCCATCCGGTCTCCGCCTCCGCCGCCGTGGAGACCCTCGAGAAGACCACCGAGACCGAGCTCGTGGAGAAGTCCGTCAACACCATCCGGTTCCTGGCCATCGACGCCGTGGAGAAGGCCAATTCCGGCCACCCCGGTTTGCCGATGGGATGCGCCCCGATGGGTCACATATTGTACGACGAGGTGATGAGGTACAACCCTAAGAATCCCTACTGGTTCAACCGTGACCGCTTCGTTCTCTCCGCCGGCCACGGCTGTATGCTGCAGTACGCGCTTCTTCACCTCGCCGGTTATGATTCCGTCAAGGTCGAATCTTTGTGCTTGTGATTACTTCACCAGTTTAGTTATTGCTTGTTTTGATCACCAAATGCTTGATTTTCTATCTGTTTTTATAGTTGGAATTCTAGTTGTTTGGTTTGGAGATATAATTTTGAACTATGGATCTGAATTTCTGAAATATTTTGGGATAAATTCGAGTTGATTCTTTAGGTCAACTGACTGTTAACTTGATTTACTAATATGGGATAATGAAGAATTAGTTTTGGATCGTTTTGTTTTACTATTTTGGAGTGTTCTTACGTGTTGTGTTGAATTGAGGTTTAGTCATTGGAAGAATGCTTGTCTTCTTCTTCCCTTTTGGTGTATTAAGTGAAGCCAATTATTTCAAGTGCAATGGTTATTATGTCTGATATTTCATTAGTTTCATGAGCATTCTGTATTCTTATGCACTTTTCAGGAAGACGATTTGAAGAATTTCCGACAATGGGAAAGCAGGACACCGGGTCATCCCGAGAACTTTGAGACACCTGGTGTCGAAGTCACCACTGGTTAGAATCCAAATCCATTAATTTCTTCTCATTTGGTAGCACACAGTTGAACTATGTTCTGTGAATCCGACTGTTGTTTTCGTACACTTTTGTGCAGGCCCACTTGGTCAAGGTATTGCCAATGCCGTTGGTCTGGCGCTTGCAGAGAAGCACTTGGCTGCCCGGTACAACAAGCCCGATAGCGAGATAGTTGATCACTACACGTAATGAACCGATTTTGCTCATCTCTTTGTGTGGTCCTTTAGTAAGGATTATACCCCATATTAATAGTTTTTGGATTGGATTGGATTGAACACAGATATGTTATCCTTGGTGATGGGTGTCAAATGGAGGGTATCTCGAATGAAGCCGCCTCCCTTGCTGGCCACTGGGGGCTTGGGAAGTTGATTGCTTTCTACGACGACAATCACATCTCTATTGATGGTGACACAGAGATTGCTTTCACCGAGAGTGTTGACACTCGCTTTGAAGGTCTTGGGTGGCATATAATCTGGGTGAAGAATGGTAACACTGGGTACGATGAAATTCGTGCTGCCATCAAGGAAGCCAAGGCCGTGACGGACAAGCCCACTCTGATTAAGGTAAGATATTTTTCAATTGAGCGGTTTATCCAAAGTGGCATTTAGAAAATTCTGTGTATCACATGTACTTCATAGTAAGAGTTCTTGATGGTAATTACCTCGTGTTTTTCCGAGCAGGTTACCACCACCATTGGTTTTGGTTCCCCTAACAAAGCCAACTCGTACAGTGTCCATGGAAGTGCATTGGGTGCCAAAGAAGTTGAGGCCACCAGACAGAATCTTGGATGGCCATTTGAGCCTTTCCACGTGCCCGAAGATGTGAAAAGGTAAGAATATCTCGGCTCACTTGTCAGATTGAGGCATAGTATGTTTTTGGCAGATGAACACCTACTTATTTTGGATATTCCTTGTGGCAGTCATTGGAGCCGACACACTCCTGAAGGGGCTGCTTTGGAAACTGAATGGAACGCCAAGTTTGCTGAATATGAGAAGAAGTACCCGGAGGAATCAGCTGAGCTGAAATCTATCATCACCGGTGCCTTTCCAGCTGGTTGGGAGAAGGCTCTTCCTGTAAGTGTTTTTCTTTTACCAATTTTATTGTTATTAATTGGTAATCAAATGTTACAATTTCTTGACTATATGAAGTGTTA
This sequence comes from Salvia rosmarinus, assembly GCA_036937905.1. Classification (NCBI taxonomy): domain Eukaryota; kingdom Viridiplantae; phylum Streptophyta; class Magnoliopsida; order Lamiales; family Lamiaceae; genus Salvia; species Salvia rosmarinus. The sequence continues at coordinate 12,187,896 of CM072813.1, read as the reverse complement.
CATTGCAAATAAAATGATGTATGACTGTAGTTTTAACCTTTTTTTACTCTTTAAGAATAGTGAGCCAAACCCTGCTCTTGCTAGCAAGTCTATGGTTTTGCTTCCTCGAATATATTTCTGACTTTTGTACTCTGCTTGTTTCAGACATATACTCCCGAGAGCGCGGCTGATGCCACAAGAAATCTATCTCAGCAAAATCTGAATGCTCTTGCAAAGGTGCTCCCCGGTCTGATTGGTGGCAGTGCTGATCTTGCCTCGTCCAACATGACGCTTCTGAAAATGTTCGGGGACTTCCAAAAGAACACCCCAGAAGAGCGTAACGTGAGGTTTGGTGTCCGTGAACACGGTATGGGAGCCATCTGTAACGGAATCGCCCTCCACAGCCTGGGTTTCATCCCCTACTGTGCAACTTTCTTCGTGTTCACGGATTACATGAGGGCAGCCATGAGGATCTCCGCCTTGTCCGAAGCTGGAGTCATCTACGTCATGACCCACGACTCTATCGGGCTGGGAGAAGACGGGCCCACCCATCAGCCCATCGAGCATTTGGCAAGCTTCCGGGCCATGCCCAACATATTGATGCTCCGTCCAGCTGATGGCAACGAGACAGCAGGATCGTACAAGGTGGCTGTTCTCAACAGGAAGAGACCCTCCGTTCTTGCCCTTTCTCGTCAGAAGCTACCCCAGCTTCCCGGCACCTCCATCGAAGGCGTGGAGAAGGGAGGGTACACCATCTCAGACAACTCGTCTGGCAACAAGCCCGACATCATTCTGATTGGAACCGGTTCGGAGCTGGAGATTGCAGCCAAGGCTGCTGATGAGCTCAGAAAGGAAGGCAAGGCGGTGAGAGTCGTCTCCTTCGTTTCTTGGGAGCTCTTTGACGACCAATCCGCTGAGTACAAGGAGAGTGTGCTGCCTGCCTCCGTGACTGCTAGGGTTAGCATTGAGGCTGGAACAACATTCGGGTGGGAGAAGATCGTTGGTTCGAAAGGAAAATCCATTGGAATTGATCGATTTGGAGCGAGTGCACCTGCTGGGAAGATATACAAGGAGTTTGGCCTCACGGCAGAAGCTGTTGTAGCCGCAGCCAAAGAGTTGATCTAAGCTTTCTTCTTTTCATTCGGAATGTCGATTTGTGGTTGATTGAAGCACATAAGAAAAAAGGACTCGATTTGGAGCAGCAGAGCTGAGGATTCCTAATAAAGAAGACACAAATCTCTTGTTTCCCTTTTTTTTTTTTGAGCTTTTGTAGTCTGAAATGTGATGAGAGAGATATATTAGGCACAAGAATCCTTTTGAATTTGTACACTCGAACATCTCATCTTCTTGATTTTGTAACTTAATATGCTATTGTTTACCAAAACACCCACAAAAAATTCATCACCAATTTATTTTAATGATCCAAAATAGAGACAAATCATGGTTCCTGGATCAGTACAGTGACTAAGAGAAGGATTGAAGCCATTGAATTCATAAAAAGTGCCTATTTCTATCCTCATCTATTGAGCAAAAATGAGGCTCTAAATGGTGATGGCAATCAAGTATTGTGTGGTAGCTGAAATATATGTGGTTTGAGCTATCAGATTGGGCTATCCAGATTGTCTACCCCCCCCCCCCCCCAACTCCCATCTCCCACTTTTTTTTGGCTTTTCATATCACTGATTAGCAGCAATATGTGAACCTGTTTGCTTTCACTGTTGTTGGACTCTTTTCCCTTTAGATGTTGAAGGGTAGGTTTTCAATTATTTGGTGGGACCATCATCACATAGAATAATCCTAAAGCTTCAGCATATTCTCCCTCTCTCTCAAAAATAAGTGGTAAGAGCAGTACTATATGTATGCAAGTTATAAGTGAATCAATAATTTTTTGTTCTATCTGAAGCTGATAAAGAACCTACTAAAAGCAGCATGTGATTTGATAAGTTACATTTAAATTTGATCTACGGACGCGTGCAGCATGCAGCAGGCACACATTTATTTATTTATTTATTTATTGTGATGAAATGTTGATCTAGTTATTTAATTTAATTTCTTAGAATGAGAGGCCCAATCAGCCCATTTCCAGATCTATAACAACTCAAGCAGCCATAAAATAATACAGTAAGCTCACCAACCATACCACTCTAGTGGTTGGTGGCTGCAGTTGGTATATTATCATTATAATGTGCTTTCTCTCTCACACACACGCACAAAATGACAAAATAATGCTTAAGATACAATGTATGTGTATGTATAACCGCTTTTGTGTTTTGTGTCAACAAAGCTCATGGCCTTCAAGAATAGCACTGTTTTACCAACTCAGAAACCTATTTTTCATTTATTTTATTCGACTGTACATTTAATCACGTTCCTACCTACTCTTAGAGGGTGTTTGGCTAAGCTTTCTAAAGAAAGCTTAGGACATGTCCAAGAGTTGGAGCTATTTTATAGCAATTTTACTTTATTTTACAGAAAAGATCTCCAATGGTTACTCTATTTTACTGCAAAAAAGAAAATTCTTCAATATACAACATAGAAATGCACTAAAACTAGAATAGCGCAGCAACAGTATTGCACTATTAATTCGCAACACTGTAGCAATATTCAAAATATAGCAGAAAGATATCGCAGGGTTGGAGATTTTTCATCTGCAATAAAGCGCTCAGTGCTATTTTAAATCTCCTGTTGGAGATGGCCTTATAAGCTCCAACAACTTATAAGCAACAACTTATAAGTTGTTTTAAGAACTTATAAGATATAGTGTATTAAGAGTTTATAAGATGCTAAAGTGTTTGAATAACAAGGGGAAATATGGAAATATGGAAATAAGAAAATATATTAGGGTTATTTTGTAGTTTTATTGTAACTTATAATATCATTAAACATAAGTTATGTTTTGAAACTTTTTAATAGAGCTTATAAGCTTTTAGAATTTATTTTGAAAACTTATAAACTATTTAACAACTTAATTTACAAACACATTGATTGAAATTTTATGTTTATTAAACAACTTATAAGTTAGCTTTTAAAGCGTATAAGCTCACCAAACACCCCTTAGTGACTCTAGTAACATAATGATAACAATGGTGGATATTTACAGCCTTAGACCATCTCCAACCGTTGGCTCTATTTTCCAGCATCTCTATCTTTATTTTACAGTCGAAACAGTAATTCATCCCCAACCATCTACTCTATTTTAAAGCAGAAAAAGAATCTCCTTCTTTCTCTATTTAAGTTAAATGTTTTATTTAGCTTTTTTAAGATCAACCTCCAATAATTAAAATAAAAAACTCCATTATTAAAACTTAATATTATATTAATGCAATTAAACATAAAATTAAAACATACATAAATAAAAATACATAGTTCAAGCTTACATAAAAAAACAAAATTAAAACTTACACAAAAGAAGAAAAAAAACATAGGTTACATAATAATATACTCTAATTTTATGAATTAAAATATTCATTCCACAAATGATCAATTAGTTCATTCCGAAGCGTGAAATGAGCATCTGCATCTTTGATTTGTCTAAATCGAGCAAGAAAATCTCGAAACCGATCAGTTTCAGGTGGATCAAATTCAACATCTGAGGGTGGCACGTCTATTGCCACTTGAATTGGAGCATCAAGGTCGCGTTCGTCTTCAATTATCATATTATGCATTATTATGCATGCAGTCATAATATCTCCCAGAACTTTTTTGTCCCAAAAACGTACCGGATTTGACACAATTGCGAAACGACTTTGAAGGACTCCGAAGGCACGTTCGACGTCCTTTCTACACACTTCTTGTTTCTGCGCAAAGTATTTTTTTTTCGGGCCAACCGGGTCATGAATTGTTTGCACAATAGTTGCCCATTTGGGGTATATACCATCCGCTAGATAATACCCCATATTGAAATCCTTCCCGTTTATGACGTAATGCGCAGGAGGAGCAAGGCCTCTAGCAAGATTAGTGAAAAGATGAGATGTAGGGGTGAGCAAAAACCGAACCGAACCGAAAAACCGAATCGAACCGAACCGAAATGGGCGGTTTGGTTCGGTTTTGAACAATAATTCGGTTCGGTTCGGTTTCAAATTTTCAAACCGAATTAATTCGGTTCGGGTTTGATTTAGTTAAAAAATTCGGTTTTAAACCGAACCGCACCAATTAATTATTATTATATTTTATTTTATTTTTTATATATATATTATATATATATATGTGTTATTTATATTATTAATATTTAAATTGGTTAATATTATATATATTTATATATATATATATATAATTATATTTATATATTATATTATATATATTATAATATTTATATTAATTTTAATTTTAATTGGTTAAATTCGAATCGAATCGAACCAAACCGAATATTTCGGTTCGGTTTTGGTTCGGTTTTGTACATTAATTCGGTTCGGTTCGGTTTGGGTTTTTTAAAAAATTCGGTTTTTCGGTTTTCGGGTTCGGTTCGGTTTTGGACCGAACCGCCCGAATGCTCACCCCTAATGAGATGTCTCCACCACATTAATATCATTATTTGAACTCGCATCCCGAAATATGCATGCCATATCCAAAGATCATAATCGATTCCGAGAATAATTGTTGGATGTCCACTTCGACCTACATAAGAACCTGCCCAAACTGTTGGACAATTCTTCCATTTCCAATGCATAGAATCCAAACTGCCTAACATCCCTGGGAATCCACGTTGCTCACCAATATAAAGAAGTCTAGCAACATCAGCAGCATTGGGTGTTCTTAAATATTGCGGTGCAAAGATCTTCCGAATTGCTTTGCAAAACCTCTTCAAATATTCGATTGATGTCGACTCAGCAATTTTGATATACTCATCGGTTGCATCTGCAGGAAGTGCATATACTAGAATACGAAAGGCAGCAGTTATTTTTTGCAAGGTAGACAAACCTTGTCTGCCAATTGCATCCCTTTTCTGCAAAAACCAACGATCATGATTTTTTACAACATTAACAATTTGTAAGAATAACTCACGAGATATCCGAAAGCGTCGGCGAAACTGCTCTTCATTGTACGTTGGACTTTCAAAAAAGTAGTCATTGAAGATATTCGCATCAACTCCTTCTCGATCACGAAATATCATTCTGTGCCCTGGAATCGAGCCTCCATGAGGCCTGGAACTTTTCCCCATCATCAATGAGCATATATTATGGCTGTTTTGTATATGTTGATAAACCAACTGTTCCTCTTCATCGTCGGATGAAGAAGAAGCCAAGAGATTTTGATGCAACCAATTGTAATTCATTGTTGTTGGTTTTGTTTTTTGGGTATCTAAGAAAAGTAGAAAGATGGTGTTGAATAAATGCTTGAATCATATTCAGAATATATAATAATTTAATGTAGTACATGTGATTTTGCTATTAATTCAATTCAAAAAAGCACAAATCAATCTCAGCCTTTCATTTCATTCACAAAACCATAATCCGTGGCTTTTGAAACTAGTCAATCTCCTTCTTCCCACGTCTGCAAAGCTAAGCTGTCCACTCACCTGCAAAGTTAAGCTCTCATCACATGCAAAGTTTAAGCAACCACAACTATCTTCTGCAAAGTTAAGCTATTCACCTGCAGAGTTCTTACAATAAATCACATGTGAATAGTTGTGTTTTTGACCTTATCTAATGTTACATCACAAAATATTCATTTCTCTATAAATACATAACAAACCACATATTATTGAATACATATTTTCATACAATCTTCCTCTTTTTCATGAATACCATCACAAAAAAATGTCACGCAAGGCCAACTACTCTACTGGTGAAGATCGACACCTTTGTGCTCAATATATTGATGTTTCACAAGATCCATCCGTGGGCATCTGCCAATCCAAAGATCAATTTTGGAACAGGATTGTCGATAAATTTCACACCGTAAAGCCCGATCCTCCGATCAAAGTAAAAACTCGCACTCAAAAATCTCTGCAATGTCGAATGGGAATTATCTTGAAGGAAACAAGAAAATTCAATGGGTGTCTGACACAAATTGAATATATGAGACCAAGTGGGGTAAATGAAACTGATATGGTAAGTAATGTTTCATGAGTTTATTTATTTACATTTTTCTATCAATTTGGCTATTGTTTCTCAATTATTTTCTTTTATATGGCCTCCTCAGATTACACGAGCAAATACCCTCTTGTCGCAACAAAAAGGATATGAGAATGGCTACAAATTCGAGCATGTGTGGTCTATAATAAAAGATTTTGTGCAAGCTGAAACGACAGGCGGATCAACTTCCCAGACAGAAGAAAGTGTTCCGGAGTCCCCTAATCCTTCACTGTCCTCGTTTTCTCTCAATTTAGATAGTGATGAAGGATTCAACAATGGCGATTCTTCATCCCAAAGACCAGATGGTGTGAAAAAAGCTAAACTAAAAAGAAAGAATAATGAAGAGATGTCTCATCTGCAGTATATATGAAAAGAAAATGAGAAACTTTGGGAAACACTATTGGCTTGACTAAAATGAAAACCGAAGCTAAGATTCCGAGAGATGATAACATTTTAATGATTTATTTGGATACGATTGGCGATCCAGCACGACGTGAATATTTTCGTCAAGAGCAACAAAAAATTCTTCAAAAACGAGGAATAACACCACCGACAACTCTAGCTATTTTCAGAATCTATTTTCGGACATTTTAGCTTCCGGTGGTAATCTATCTGATTATTAGTTGTGTGTTTTAATTTCGTCATCTTTAGTTACTTTATGTAATTTTATTTGATTTTAGTTATTAATTTCACTTGAGTTATTTTATTTAATGTTTGGTTTGAGTTAATTATGTAATGTTTGGTTTGAGTTTTTATGTAATATTTGGTTTGAGTTAATTTTGTATTTCACTTTTTGTATATTTTGTGTAGTATTAATATTTTTTAAAACAATCTAAAACACAATTTAAATAATCAAACATATTAAATAAATAAATCAAACAAAACCACTTCAATCAATATAGCATACATCACAAAATAAAATAAATAAACATTACTATATATTGATATAGCTGAAGAATGAAAATTAACAAAAAAAAAATAAAGGAAAATGGATAGAGATGCAAATAATAGTAGCTCTATCTTTGAAGATAAACTTGCACATCTCCATAATAGAGAAGAGATTTGAAGATGGGTTGGAAGACTTTTCTCCTTAAAATAGAGATAAACTCTATTTTAAAGCTTCCATTCGAAATGCTCTCAATGAGGGTAATAGGATACACTTTCCACCATGACACAAATGACCTATCTAATCTACACAATTGACTTAAGTGAGAGTCACACTTAACTTTTCATTTTATAATTATACTTCATATGTCTGATGAAGTAACATCATTGTGTACTATTTTTACATGATGCATGTTGATGGAATAAAATACTAGACAGCATAACTTTTTCATTCATATTCATTCATGATTTTTTTGAAACCTTCACTTGAAGACAAAGAATAAGTAAAAAAGTAAAAGAATGAATAAATTCATATTCCCCTTAGTTTACAATCCATCTCTGCATCAAATCAAGATTGTGAAAAATCATCATGCACTTGTTGTCACATGGAAAACTTAAAGTGGTCCATTAAGTTTTATTTAGATAGAATTTAAATATTTCATATTGTAGATACTTGTTCATTAAAAATATGAAAATCATACCAAAATTTATCTTTTATATAAATAAAGCCTAGTATTATTATAGTTTAACACATTTAAAATTCTCCCAATTTTCATATATTTCTCTTATTTTTAAGTGTATTATATTTTCTTAAATTATAATTATGAATTTAAAATATAAAATAATTTTTATATTTTTTCTTAGACATCCGAATATAATAAAACTTATTTTAGATAATAAGTAGCTAATTGTCAAATAAATAGCAAAAGATTTTAAATTGTGTTGGTGTCATTAATAGAGTATAAAATTTGATTGAATTGTTAATTGTGTATGCGAAAAAGAGAGAATTGAATATTATATTAAAAGATTGGATTACGGTGAATTGTGAATGAGATTAGTCTAATATCAAATGTCGCTTCCCATTTGAGTAATTATTTGAAGTTTGATATGAATTTCATGTGATGTGACTCTTTATTATATATGACTGAGACAATAATATTTGTATATATGTATGTATGTATGTATATATATATATAGGGTTGGGTTAAAGTATCTTGGCCCCGGATAGATATAGTACCCAATCTAGACCACACATTTTGAACACGTGGACACACCACAAGCTGACACGTGGCAGCTCCTTTTCTGTTCTTTTCTTTTTTTAATTTTCGCAAGGGTAAAATGGGAAGAATAAATCAACCTTCTTCTTCTCTCCTCGACGGCAGGACGACGCCGGAGGCGCATTGGCATGCAACGGAGACAGACGGCGCCGACGGCAACACCCGTGAACAACGGCAACAAGATACACAAACAATGATTTTGAAAGAAAGAAAAAGAAGAAGAAAATTTGAGGAACAAAATTGATGGATTTTGAGAAAAATAGAAGATGAATTTGATAGATGATTGAAGAATCGAGAAAGATGGTGGTTATGACGGTGGTTCACGCCAATTCGCCGATAATCGATGAAAGAGACGACGAATTGTTAGAGAATGATGGATGAGAGATTTGATATCGAAAACCATAAAATGCATTGAACAAAACATGAAACCGCATTGAACAAAACATAAAATGATTGTTCCCACGAAGCGAAACATGCATTTAACTTAGACGTCCATGCATTGATTAAAACATGACAATGATTTAACAAAACATGTTCATGCATTTAACAAAACGTAAAAATGCATTATCATGTTTTAATTAACAAAACGTAAAAAATAGAGTATAGTAGGAATTGTGTGGAAATTTTGCTTCCTCAAATATTCTCAAATATACTGTTACTAATAAATGCTAAAATAAAAGGAGACTATTTATATGACGAAATTAAGAAGCTAATAAAGTAACTCGTTTTGTGTGTGTGTGTGTGTGTTTTAATAATCTGATTTAAATTCTTTACATGCGACATAGTACTTCATCCTTAATAACAAAATTAAAATTGATAACCACTGGTCATATGCATCACTTCTACGCGTGCATATAAGCATAGTATTTATGTAGTTGTTGCATTAGGAAAAAACAACACAGAGAAAAGAATCACATTTTGCTAATGGATTATACATAGGATTGATGAATCTTATAACTTTGAAATATGAAACCGAAATTAATATGTTGCTCAAATATGAAATTTTGAAGATATTAAAAGGAGTACATCAATTGATTACATATAATATCAAAACATAGTGAAAATTATACATAACACAGAAGTTACAGTCCCTGAATTAACAACTAAAAGCAAACAATGTTTTCACACAAACTCAACTGGCAACAATTTTGGTTCCAAGCATAATCTAGCACTCAAGTTTCATAATCCAAAATAAGTCACAATCCTTAAATTCAAGCGATAACATGCAAGTATTGAGATACATTATCCAATCACATGCATTATTATCTTCAACTGCATGCATTTTTTGTTCATTTAAATGCATTATCTAGTTCAACTAAATGCATTTTTTGTTTTTCGCAATCACATAACAAATCAAATTACTAATCTACCCTTAATGACGCGAAAATCAGCGAAATTAAGCTTAAAAAGTCCGAAAAATTCTGAACCATAGGATCTATGAGATGAGTGGATGAGATTAAGATTACATACTATCTCGGTCTGGTCGGCTGGGTCTATTTGATCCCTAATCTATATATATATATATATATATATATATTGCCTTATTAAATTTAGTTATCATGTTAGCTTAAATCATTTTCCCCTCCAAATTGTCATCTTTTTATCCTTCTTACTATCCTATAAAATTTTACATAATCAAAAGTGAAAGAAAAGTTTACTTGAAAAGACAAAAACGAAAATGATAGAGAAAAAAAAAAGAAAAAGACATCCTGCTCTGCCGGGTATGTTTTTCATGTCATGATGGATAATATATTTTCCAAAACTCATATAATAAAAACGAATTAAAGGGAAAAACGAATTTATTCGAAGTTAAAGAAACAAAACGATTAAATTTGGCAAAATTAATTTAAAATGCCAAATTTAGCAACGGCACGTTTCAAAACTTTGGCAGACAAAAGTGGTTGGTGAAGGCACAAGTCTTTAGCGACACTGACCATATTCTACCTCGCCAACCCTCTTCTACTTCAACCTAACCCCATGGTCCCCATCTTCAAAACTACAACAAATCCTCATTCCTCAATTCTCAATTCCTGCAAGAGGAAAGCAAATCCCATCAACAATCATTCTCTCGTCTCTACTGCTGAAAGCACCAGATCGTAATTAATGGCGCACGTCGCGAAAATGGCGCACAATCTCGCCTCGCCCAAATTCACAACCCCTAATGCTAAATCCCCGGCTTCAACTTCGTCTTCCTTGTTTTTCGCCTCCAACAGTCTGAAGAATTCGTCTAAAAATCGTGGGGTTTGGGTAAAAGTTCGGTCTTGACGGTTAAAAAGTCCAGCCAATTGAGAGTTGTGGCTTCGGTTGCAACAGCGGAGAAGCCGTCAACGGTGCCGGAGATCTTGCTGCAACCCATCAAAGAAATCTCGGGCACTGTTAAGTTGCCGGGCTCTAAATCGCTCTCCAACCGAATTTTGCTTCTTGCTGCTCTGTCTGAGGTAATATTTACATTTGCTTATTGATTTCATAATTTGCAATACTGATTTTTCTATTCGCTTAAATGCATGTTATAAAGGGTTGCAGTTTTGATCTATTATGGTAGTGGAGAATTCATAGTCGTTGTTTTATGTTCGTTTCATTCTCGCAGCTTATGCTACTAAAATGGTTTAAGCTGAAACAATGGTTCAAGAGATCTCGATTTCTAAAAAGATACAAATCGAGATTCTCCTTATGAATCATGATTTTGTCGATATCATTGCATTCTTCTTTTCTTTCTTTTTCTTTCTTTGTGTGTAAATATGTATGTTTGCATGCCATAATGTGTGATGACTGATGATATAATGTTCATCACATATTGGTTTTATTGTTATAGCTCAATACTTATGCATGTTTTCTGCAAACATTTTTTTATCCTGAATTTGACTGAGATGATCAAATTAACTTTACTATTCTGTCATAGGCCAAAAATGTTCGTGATATAACTCTATTACTACCAAGTTTGAGACAAGGCTAGACCTATTTCAATGGTTATTTTTCATGTATATTTTCTTTTTCCCTCCTTGAATACTATAAATTAGCGAGTCACAAGATGCAATAAACTTCTGGTGGATCTTGAACGTGCTCCACAGTTATATATTAGTTCTTGGATCTCTGTCATTTTTTGGCGATGTTCCTGGAATAATTGTTATCTGTTATCTAGGGAACGACTGTCGTGGACAACTTACTAAGCAGTGATGATATTCATTACATGCTTGATGCCTTGAGGACTCTTGGGCTGGATGTTGAAGAAGAAAAAGCTAATCAACGTGCAGTTGTGGGAGGCTCTGGCGGTCTATTTCCAGCTTCCAAAGACGCTAAGGAAGAAATTCAACTTTTCTTAGGAAATGCAGGAACGGCGATGCGCCCGTTGACTGCTGCAGTTGTTGCTGCTGGTGGGAATGCAAGGTATACCTTTAGCCTTATCGTTATCTTATCTATAGGCTACACAAATTTCCACCCGTATATTATTTACACTTATGCCTGATCCTTGAGAGTTTTTTTCTTGCTGTATCTGCAAGGGGCACTTAATTAAATTAAATAATCTTGATTGCTCTGTTATGGCTTTCAGCTATGTGCTGGATGGAGTTCCTCGCATGAGAGAGAGACCTATTGGTGACTTAGTCACTGGGCTTAAGCAGCTTGGTGCTAATGTTGATTGTTTCCTGGGCACCAATTGCCCCCCTGTTCGTGTTGTTGGAAAAGGAGGTCTGCCCGGTGGGAAGGTCGGTCTTCCTTTCAATTGAAATTTAATTCTGGCATCTTATGCGGCAAATGTTCAGCCGTGTTACCATGTTGCATACAGTAATGTTGTGTGCAAGCTTCAAACTGTTACCTACCTTGTTAGTTTCTGTCATCTGAGACGAAATGACTCGATATTTCCGTGTCTTTTGTTTTTAGTTATTTGAATAGATAAATACATTCAAAGCACTAACTTGCTATAGGGAGTGTTGCTTTTGGCGCCAAGATATTTTATTTCTATTCGATCTGGATAAGAATGCTGAGCTGATTTCTCCCTCGTTCCGAACTTTTCTTCCTAATATGGGAAAGGAATTGATATTTTGTCTTTAGAACTTCACCGAGAATCTACGATTTATCTTCTCTCCATTCTTGCCATATGTTTGCAGGTGAAGCTCTCTGGATCCATCAGCAGCCAATACTTGACAGCTCTGCTCATGGCTGCTCCCCTGGCTCTAGGAGATGTTGAAATTGAAATTATCGACAAACTCATTTCTGTGCCTTATGTGGAGATGACACTTAAATTGATGGAACGCTTTGGTGTCTCGGTAGAGCACAGTGACAGCTGGGACCGATTCTTGGTCCGAGGAGGTCAAAAGTACAAGTAAGTTCCTTTCCACTAATTCACAAGCAGCTTTGAGAAAAACTTGATCTTGTTGAAGCTTTAACTGATGCATTATTCATCAGGTCTCCTGGGAAAGCTTATGTGGAAGGCGATGCCTCGAGCGCCAGCTACTTCTTGGCTGGCGCAGCTGTCACCGGTGGAACTGTTACTGTTGAAGGGTGTGGAACGAGCAGTTTGCAGGTATTCGGACTGTTTGATGTATATGTTTTTGAATAACTACATCGACCTACTGCACCCAGGTTTTGTGTGTATGTATTCCTACTTAAGTATTATAAGAAGGCAAAAACTTGTTTGCATCTAGATGTACGATGGATCCACCCTAACTAAATCCAATTAGGGTTCATCAATCCCAATCAGGGTTTATTATTTAATCCAGTTAGGGTTTATTAATCCTCAATTAGGGTTTAATTAGGGCGGATGCACCGTGCATCTGGACGTATCAGAGAGTGCCTAAAGAATTATGTTTAGTCTTTTGAAAGGCATTGATCACTGTTTGTGTTGTGATTTTTCAATGTTTGCAGACCACATGATTTCTTATATCTTTTGCTCATGTTTTCCGATTTGTAGGGCGATGTTAAATTTGCCGAAGTTCTTGAAAAGATGGGCGCTGAAGTTACCTGGACCGAGACTAGCGTGACTGTGAAAGGACCTCCACGCGATGCATTTGGAAGGAAGCATTTGCGAGCCGTTGATATAAACATGAACAAGATGCCGGATGTGGCTATGACTCTTGCTGTCGTGGCTCTTTTCGCTGATGGGCCCACTGCTATAAGAGACGGTATGGCTGCCTTTACTTAAGTAATAAAAGAGTTAATTGCAAATTTCAACGTTCACCCATTTTAACACAACTTTGAAACGTTGCAATAATGTCACCGCCTTTCAATTTTTCGCAAAATTAACAACCCTGATTTTTTTCCTGTCACTTGAAAGTTGTTGTGTTGTACCTCACCGTAGCCGGCATCACCAAATTAAGGTCGCACGGCCTCGATATTTTTGTTTTTGATTAGTATTACTCTCAGAAATGTCAAGTTTTTGGTAACTAGAAAAAAACAGGGTTTAAAATTTTGCAACAAATTAAAAGGTGGTGACATTATTGCAACCTTTCAAAAAGGTCATGTTAAAATTGCAAAATAGGTTAAGGTCCACGGCATTAATTGGCAATAACCCTAAGCAAAAGCAAAAGCAATGCGAATATGAAGAATTCAGATCCTTTACCCATATCTTATCCTATCTATAAAACAATGGGCCTAAAATAGGAGCATCTATGCTCAATGCCTTGATAAACTTTTGCTTCCTTTTCCTCGGATTCTTCCGCTTTGACACTACTTTTCTCGTCCGCTCAAAATTGACCTCTTTCTCTGATTTTTTCGCAGTGGCTAGCTGGAGGGTTAAAGAAACCGAGAGGATGATCGCCATATGCACAGAGCTCAGAAAGGTTCGTTGCTTTTTACGAGCGCCTCCAGCTTTGTATATCTATCGTGTGATCTTATATCTTGTTATCATCACCCTATTCGTATCTACATTTCAGCTGGGAGCAACAGTTGAGGAAGGGGCGGACTACTGTATAATCACTCCACCGGAGAAACTGAAGGTGACCGAAATTGACACGTACGATGATCATAGGATGGCGATGGCCTTCTCCCTCGCTGCATGTGCCGATGTTCCTGTCACTATCAAGGACCCTGGGTGCACCCGTAAGACGTTCCCCAACTATTTTGACGTGCTTGCTACGTTTTCGAAACACTGAAAGAGCTTCACTCTTGGCCATCGCTGATGAGGAAGCGAATGAACGATGCTGGCGCCAACAAATTTTTGGCATGTGTTATCGCAGATATGTATGCAGTTAGATGTTGAGATTGTTTGTAACAGTGAAAACCTTGTTTGATGTTGGGATTATTTTGGTTGTAGACATGGATTGAATGTGCTGTGACCATTTATTGAATAATGAACAGTGTTTGTAAGTGTTCTTGTGAACTTGGCCTTAGGCATGTGAAGAGCAATAATAATCTTTAATTATTCATGATAATACGGGTTGGTCCAACTCAACCTTTTAATAAAATATACATTTTTCTCTCTTTCACAATACAACCCACAACTATCTTATTTAATAATCTTTAATTATTCAGAATAATACGGGTTGATCTAACTTAACCTTCTAAAAAATATACATTTCTCTCTTTCACATTATAATCCACAATTATTTTGTTTTTTTTTTGTCAATTAATCTGAAATTTTAAAGGTGATCACGGTGACTCGAACAGGGACCTTTTGGCGCCGGCGATTAACCACTCTATCACTGAGCCAACACACACTATTTTATTATGATATTTTTAAAAGATATGTTACCATAATAATTATTTTTTGAAAGATCTGTTAAAAGATTTAACTTAAGTCATACTTCTTCTTTATTTTATTTTTAAAAGATCAATTCAACCTAAGTCATACTTCTTTTTATTTTATTTTTAACTGAGTATTACCATAATAATTATTATGATATTTTAAAAGATCGGTTAAAAAATTTAAAAAACATTTTTATATTTAATAGTCATAATCAATTAAACTATTTCCATACAATTAAAATATTGATACTTAATTAATAACAAAATGACAACTACATGAATTGGAATCTAAAATTAAAATTACATAAATTGAACTACAATAAGATGCGTGAAATCTAAATTACTACTATAGAAGATATGCGAATTACATATTTTATTGATCAATGTCAAAGATATAGCAACATTATACTCTAATTTATAAAGAAAAAATAAATATGAATTTTGATATAATTTTTATTATTTTTAAATGAAAAATAAACTATAAATATTATTACATCTATAAAATTTCAATGAATCAATAGAAAATTGCTACTTGTCAACCCACAATTAGCCCACACGATAAAATTTTGGGATGACATTGGTGTGTATTGACCGGCTTAGGTCATCAAAAATCATGATTCTTTATTTTTATTTTTTTTGGGTGAATTAAATTTCATTAATTAAAATGCGTCATGTACAAATACTCAGGCATACCCGAGGGAACACAGCTGCAAAGTAGCAGGGGTGGGGATAGGACCGCACTCTAGGAGGGGTCCATCGAAAGCAAGGCCAAACAGACGGCCGAAAAGAGAAGGATGAGTACAAACTCTTAAGTGATAGATAAATGTCCAACATATTACATCGCAACCCATTGCACGGAATGGGCGGGCCTCGTTAAAATCTTGTATGGCGAAAACCCAGTGGGAAAAAACACCATACAAGTAAAAGAGTACCTCCTTACAAATCACTCAAACCGACACGAAGGGAGGGTGTGGCTTGTACGACAAGAATAAACATAAATGTCCACGATACCAAGAAAACTCCCAGGATGGGCATACTTAGGGCATAAAGCAGTAAATGATCAAAAAAATATGACTGTTTACGACCCACAATCGGGGTGATTCAGGTTAATCGGGGGCTAAAGGCATTGATCACATGAGCCCGAGATAATTTTATCAAACTCAAATCTTAAAAAGGAAGCATTGGGGCTTATTTACTTAATTTGAAACATTTAAGAGTTATTTAATTTATGGATAATAGTCAGTAAATATATGAACTTTCATCGTTTTTTTGATTTCGTACATAAACTTCTTTTTTGAATTCAAATATGCAAAGTTTTAATTTGTCTGATTTTCACTGCAAAAAGATTTGGTGAAAAATTGAAACTCATGTAACAAATCAGAACTTAGGTAATAATTAAAACGACTTCATTCGATCATATTAAATTTTTAAAAAAAAACTATCCCTTACCGCTCTTCCACGTCACCCTCCTCTATCTGTCTCTCCGGCTCCGCTCCCGCTCGCATACTCTTCTATTCCCCCTATCGAAATTCCGGCGACAACCGCCTCTTCTTTCACAATTACTGTGGACGGTGCTATTTCCTTCGCCGCCGTCTCTATTTCTCTCACTGTCGACTGGTATCTTCATCCCTCATCTCACTCACAGCAACAACCACAACCAATTTCCCCTAATTTTGCAGGTCGAGTCGGAGGCTCTGCAATTTGGGGGAGGCGCAGGGCGGTGGTAGTGAAGGAGAGAACCAATCAAATCCCAAACGGACCCTCCAGTGAGCAACACAAAAGACAACCCATTCTTCATTTTTCATCTTATTTTCTACGCAACACATATTCATTTACGGGCTTTATTTTCTTGTATCATTATTCCATCTGAAAATTGAAGAAGACATTGGAATTAGGTGCGAGAAAATGCGTGTGCTTACGGATGGGGAGGTGAATATATTAAAGATAAGCACTAGAAGCTGAAGCTTCAGGGCAAGAAATGAGTGGATCAATGGTAATGGGTGGCGGTAGTCTTCGTTGAATGCGCCGCCGCCGCCGGTTCGAGGTACGGAGAATGTGTTCGACCATTTTCCAGCGTGAGGAAAGGTATCCTTTGTAGAAGAGGTGGTCGGCGGCGGATTCTTTGGTGGTGCAGGCGGAGAAGTGAATTCAGCCATAGCCATTGGGAAAGAAGAGTTGGGGGAGGGGCGGGGAGGATTAGGTGGACTTTTTTAAAATTTTAATTTTTATATTCATATAATTGAAGTTGCATGGTCTTAACACTGTGTCATTTTAATTGTCATCTCAATTTCAATTTTGTGAAGTTTGAATTAGTTATTAGTTTGGTCAATTTAATTAGACAAATTAAAAATAGGTTTTAAAATAAAATAATTGATGTGCAGGATCAGAAAATGCTAAACGTTCGTGTAATTTTAGATAATTATTCCTTTAATTTATTTTGAATTAATACTAATTAATTTTCCAGATCAATGTGCAAATCAGATAGCTAGCAAATTTAGCTAATATGTACTAATGAATTTTTATTTTCTGTTTAAAAGAATGATTAATAATGATTTTTTATTTCTCCTCCTTGAACTAATGAATTTGAGTCTACGTGGATAAAGTGATTGGTCGAGTATCAAGTTATATATCAATTTGCAAATGCAAAGTTATCAAACAAAGCTAACATCATTTTCGAAAAATTGTTTAATCAAATGTAGTGTTGAATTTGTAAATTGAATGTAGCTATTGAACTTGTATACAATATTTATTATTATTATTATTTTTTTTTCTCCTATTTAATTTATGATTATATATGTTGTTTTTTATTTCATATAAAAATTAAATTATACATTCAGCAGATTATCACAAAAAAGTAGAAGATTATATGATTGTTAAGCTTATTAAGATATAAATTTATATCACAGCTGGAACGATTTGATTGTGATTTATCGGTATAAGTTGTAATATAGAAAAAAAAGTAAATTATTTTAGATGCTCTTTTATACTGGTAGCCTTAACGTATTGACAAATCACAGTAAGATATGTTCTTCTATCTAACCATCGTGAATAACTCGTGTCTCGGTGACTTTACGTCAATCTGAAGTTTGATAAGATTTTAGATGAGTATTTTAACATGTTATGGGTTAATGATACATCGGATAACTCAATATACTCCTCATTTTGAGTAGTGATAATACTTGTATGTCATGCTGATGATTTGTATCGAATAATCGTATCCGTTTAAGATGATGACATTACTCGAGGAGCTCAAATGATTTGTCATAAATCATGAGGGTTGATTAAGTTCAAATACGATAATGATGTTGAGTAGTACTACTTAAGGAGTTAATTAAGAGGTTAATTATTTTAAGTAGTCAAAATGCTATAAATAATTAATGGATGTTCAATATCTTAAATACGATGATTTGTAAGTCTAAGTTTAAGTCGACCCAACTTTAGTAATAAATAAGTAAGTCAACATTTATTAATAAAGTTATGTCTATGAATTAATTTGTGTTTTAGGCTAAACATAAGAAATTAATTCATTTGAGACCATTTTTATTCCATTTATTTTGTCTCTGTACTGACCCAATAAGACTCATAGCCTTGAATTTTTCCCCCTTTGCTAGACTCTCATTAGGACTGGGTTATGTTAAATGTAATATTTATTTAAGACATCTCAAAGTCTCTAGATAATTATCCAATCAAAAAGAGATAATTATTATATTTATTAGATATGTTCGGATCCTAATTAAACCTTAATTAAGAGAGTATTTAAATACTAGAGAAAAGAGACAAATAGAATATCCATTCTACTTATTTCGAAAATCACATAGGGGGGTAAAATTTATGGTGTTCTTCATAACATATTGGTTTATGTTATTGATTTTCTCTGTCATAAATTCACGTATAAACACGAGAAAAGTCATGTATGATGCAATTAATTGATAGGAACATGCTCGAAATATAATCAATTTATTGTGAATTAAATATCCAAAATTGATGATTGAGAACACGAAATTAACACTGCTGCGTTTAGAATTCTAGAAAGTTTTTAATTGAACTTTTAAGCTCTTTAAAACAGCTTATAAGCTCTCAAAATTAATAAGTTAAGGTCATAAACATATTATAAACTGTTAAAATAAGTTTCATAAGTTTATAAGCTCTCCACAATTAAGTCATTTAATACAATTTATATTTTTATAATCTTATAAGTAATAATCAATTTGTAATAACAATCCTATTATGATTTGTTCAATTTTTTCTCTCCAATTACAATTTGTAATAACAATCCTATTATGATTTGTTCAATTTTTTCTCTCCAATTAAGAATTTCATTTTAACTCATAATTCTCTCAAATATCTAAATATTTTAATAATTTATAAACTCTTAAAATATTACACCATATAAACTATTAAAACTTATAAATTATCTAAAAATAAACTTAAGCAAGCACCTTTTCAATTTACCGTTTTACAGTCCTACAAATGAATATATATATATATATATTCTGTCGGCGACTGCAATAACTGTAAAGGCAGTGGACACATGCTGAGAGAGAGAGAGAGAGAGACATAATTGTGTCAGCTTATAACATCTCACATGGTTGGGGTGACGGTGATGGAGGACAAGATGTAAATAATTAATCTATGTTATTTTATGTTATTCCCCCCTAATTCTTGATTTCCACGTACACTATGTTATTCTTGATTCTACGTTATCTCCTCTCCTTATTGCTATTTTGGTGGTCATTTTCATCATAAATTTTGCCTTTATAGAGAGGATACTGGTTGGGAACAACAATCCCATCTTCTCCATAAAGTTTCACATGTTTTCACTAAAATTAGATGCAAAAAGAAAGAAGATCAAATGAAGTTCACACACTTCCATCTTGAGTTTTAATAAATATTTTATTTTATTTATCGCATGTTATATATGTAATGATGAATAAAATTTACGGATAAAGAACCCTATCTTTTCGTATTATAGGATTTGTAATCCGTAAACCGGTTAATATGTTGGTATCTCTTTCTCTCTGTTTCTTCAATTTGACTTATAATCTCTGAGTCAGAAACGTCGTCTTCTTTTTACATTGAGGATGTTTGGTTGGCTAAGCTTATTTTAAAGAGGTTATAAGCTCTTATAAGATGTTTCAAGAGCCTATAAGTTGTCAAAGTGTTTGGATAATTTAGCTTATAAGTTAAAAAAAGAATCGTGAGTTAAAGAGAGAAAATCATAGTTAGAGCGATAAAATTGACGAGAGGTGAAGTAGATAGTATATATGTAGATTATAACGAATCATAGTAAGGTTATTTTGGTGAATTCACTGTTACTTGCAAGCTTATGAAAAAATAAGTTAGGGTTGAGCTACTTATTTTTAAGGGAGCTTATAAGCTGTTGGAGAACTTATTTTGCTAAACACCTTGCATGAGCGAGCCCTAAACAATAAGTTGTTTTGAAGAAAGATATAAACAGCCAAACACCCTCATTATCGCATAAGTCACAAAGATCTTTCTGTTGAAGCAAACTTGTAGCTAACTATAATAATAATAATAATAATAATAATAATAATAATAATAATAATAATAATACTCCCTCCATTCCATCCAAGATGACCAATTTCTTTTCGATACGGTTATTTAGAAGAATGGTATAAAGTGATTAAAGTGATAAAAAAATATGTAGGTTCCATAACTTTTGAAGAGATAATTATTTTTTATAAAAGAAACAGATCATCTTTGATGAGACAACTCAAAAATGAATACATGCAATCTTGGGTGGGACGGGGGTAATAAATAGAGGCATAAAGGTGCTAATTAAATAAGAGGTGTTGAATTAAGGGGCTTTGCCTTATTCACAAGTTTGTCTTCACCATGAAATTACTACACATTTAAATTTGATTGCTACTGCGCCTACTCATTTGATACTTTGCATTTAAATAACACGTCTATTTCACATTACTTCTTATAAAACCCAATGAAGGAGGAGGTAAGGGAATGGAGAAATAAACTAAAGTAAAAACTTATGAGCAATGTAGAATATGATAGAAATCAAGTGATCAATTATACTTAATAAACTGTCTCAAAAAAAAAAATACAACGTCACAAAGCAAGTAATACGAGCTATACAGAATAAGTATTCCAAAGTTTAAAAGTGAAATCAATATATACATATATTCATTGATTTAGATTGAGAGTTTGTGGTACATATCATATCAACCATTATTCAAATCCGAAACAATCAAGAATGTTTAATTATTATTTTCACATTTAAATAAGCAAAGTAAACATTTGATATTGCTGCACTAGTTTTGACAATCTATCCTAACAATTAAGGTAGGACCAAAGATGAGAATTATATTAAATAACATTAAAAATGGGAGAAGAAAAAAAATGGATTCAAAATTAATTATTCGATATTTAATCTATTAAATGGCTTGTAGCGCAGTAAATCTTAAATCAAACATTATTGATTTCAAATGTTTGGCTTTTACCATAATAAAAGCAAAAAACTTGGTTTTCAAATGTAAACAAGCAATAGTTGCGTTGGCTCCATAATTTAAATTTAATGTAACACGAGTAAATCGAAATTACTTTCGGCGAACTTTAAAGCGACTCCAAAATTTGAATTTGAAGAAAAATGAATATATTCTTCTTGCTCTTGTAGAATATTTTAAAATTAGAGAATTAGGATTTGGGCATTCTAATATTCCTTAGGTGATTAGCAAATTATCTTGAAATAATGAAATAAATTTGCATGTAGGATTCTGAAGAAAGTCCATATCCCCACAAATCTCACACATCGTGTAATGGAGTAAGAATTATGAAAGTCAAGCCACAAAGTTTACAAATTCTTTTATATGAAATAAAGTATAATATTTTATTTCCAACCATCTACTCTATTAAAATAGTAAAAAAAAATATTTCAAGATATTTTATTTATTTATTCAATCTTAATAATTTTAAAACTTATATTAAAAAAAATTTAAAGTACAAACAATTATATTAAATAATCATATCTAAACAATAATATAATAATGCAAAAAAAAAACACAATTAAAACATACACAAATGAAGAAACATAGTTTCATAATAATACATTCTAATTCTCCAGAATTAGAATATTCATTCCACAATTTGTGTATCTTTAGTGTAATTTTACTTTTACATATGTTTCAAACTTCACAGACAAGCGCCTTTCGCGCGATAAATACAATAAATATACATCGTCCTTCCATATCTACAAAATAGCACAAACAAATATTCATCATTACATATTAATAAAAAAACAAAACATCACAGAATAAAGAAATGGCTAAGGTTTGGCGCAACTACAGTGCTGCTATATCTTTAGACTTTAGCGCAATAAATTAACGTGGAATTAGGGGAGGATTTCATCTCCGAAATAACATTGTGTGCTAATTAAGCACAATACTGGAGATGCTCTAAACACATAAAACTCTCACTCAATATTAGACACATAAACAAATACTTTATCCAGTGTGTGTGGTTACCAGTGAAAAATTTATCAAAGCCTTGCTCGAGTCACCGTGTGAGCCTTTTAAATTCTGTATTAATGAAAAAAAAAACAAATACTTTATCCCTTCATAAAAATTTATGCCCTCCGTCCCATTTAAAATATCTCACTTTCCTTTTGGGTTCCATCACTGGATTTAAAAAATACTAGGGTATAATAGTAATTTATATTTAGTAATTAAGAATATATATTTAAAGGTACAAAATATGTCAAAATAGTCTATATTATCGTAAATAAATACATAAAAATTGAAAGGGGAGCTAAACATAGAAAAGAATTGTTTGTTTCTTTTTTCCGACAATGAAAATACTAATTTTATTGTTTTAATGGATACATTAATTGTTTTTAAGCATATAACACTAAGTTTCAATTTTTCATATTAATTTTTTTTTTAAATTAATTATAAAATTCTTTTTATGAATTTATAAATTATGATTATTTGGACCCCAGATATTTTTTTGGACCCCTTAACCAAAATGTCTGGGTCCGCCACTGCCCATTACAAATGTCTCATTCAATTTTAGAAAATAATTATCTCCTTCAAGAAGTGTAGGCCCTATCCACTTTTTAACACTTTAACTACTTTATACATTTATCCTAAACATTTGTGCCCAAAAGAAATGAGACACTTTAGATGGGACGGAAGGAGTATTATTTTTGATAGTGCGATTTTAATAAATTATAGTGAATAGAAAATGAATCATGTATTATAAATAGAAAAGAAATTTCCAAAAAAAATAAGCTACGAAATTTTAGTAGATAAATGAAAAAGAATTAGATATAAACTTTTATTGAAGAAAAAGAGCAATAAATACTCCAAATGACAAATTCTAAACCATATTCACATGCCTTGGCTTCAAGGTAGGCACAAATATTTTGTCACCGCCGCGTGTGAAAATCAAGCCCTTAATTTTAAGCCACTTTACAACCAATCAAAAGCAAAACCCATCAACACACAAAACACAAACACCTTTTCACTATTTATCCTTTCAATTAATCAGAATCAAAATTTAACAAATAAACAAAAAACAGTTGGAAGAAAAGCTCCAAAAAGTATTTAAGTGCAATTAAACTCTCGCTGAATCTCATGGATTTCGACGTTAAGTCGTTAACCTTACCATTAATGGCAGTGTGTTTGACTCTCTTCTTAACTTACCATAAATCATCCATTTTTAAAAAGGAATTTCCTCAATTCTCTCTCTTCCCCAATCATTCGCATTATTCAATCATCAAAATCTTCAAATTTAATTTCACCTCTGAAACAAAGAGAAGAAAAGTGAAGAAAAGACAACCCAAAACAAAAGCCAAAAAAAAGAAAAGAAAAATACACCATTGCCACCACCGCCGACCACCAGTCCCTCCAAGAAACCAGAAGATTCCTCCCCACCTCAATTAATAACCAGAAAAAAAATGTCCATTTCCAAACACCCTTCTCATTCTTCTCTCCAATCTTGAACCCCGGATCCGCTAATATTGAAGCGAGAATAAATCCCCAATCCCCATCCAAAACCCTAGCGAAAACCAGCAGATTGGGCGCGGAAGCATCAATTCTCCAACTGGGCAGCTCGAAAATCTCCAACAATTTCAGTGGATTTCACCACAGATGAAGCACATTGACAGCGCCCCATCAACCCCGGGAAAGTTCAAGATCGAGAAATCACCCTACAACAGGCTGCGGCTGCATTCGTCTCTAGCTAAGCTCACTTTCTGGTCGCTTGTGTTTCTTGGATTGATCTTTGTATTCTTTTATAGGTCACCATCTCCATCCTCCCCTGCCCCCTCAGATCTTTCTAGAAGGTCCCTTAGAACTAGTTTCTATCAAGATGCTAACTTTGAGAAAAGGGTTAGAGCGTCAGCTAATATTAGGTCTAGAAACGGGATTTGCGTTCTAGTCACCGGCGCTGCCGGTTTCGTCGGCACCCACGTCTCCGCCGCCCTCAAGCGGCGGGGCGACGGCGTCGTGGGCCTCGACAATTTCAACCATTATTATGATCCCTCGCTCAAGAAGGCGAGGCAGGCGCTGTTAGAGCGCACGGGTGTCTACATTGTTGAGGGTGATATCAATGATGCTTCTCTGTTAAAGAAGCTGTTTGAAATCGTGCCTTTTACTCATGTGATGCATTTGGCCGCGCAGGCCGGAGTTCGTTATGCTATGGAGAATCCGAGCTCGTATGTGCATAGCAACATTGCTGGCTTAGTTAATTTGCTTGAGGTTTGCAAGGATGCAAACCCTCAGCCTTCGATTGTGTGGGCTTCGAGTAGCTCGGTGTATGGATTGAACACAAAGGTGCCGTTTTCGGAGAGGGATAGGACTGATCAGCCCGCGAGTTTGTATGCTGCAACCAAGAAGGCTGGCGAGGAGATTGCACACACTTACAATCACATCTATGGGCTTTCTCTGACTGGCTTGAGGTTTTTTACTGTCTATGGGCCGTGGGGGAGGCCTGATATGGCGTATTTCTTCTTCACTAGGGATATCTTGAAAGGGAAGTCGATTCCCATCTTTGAGGCTGCTAATCATGGGACTGTGGCTAGGGATTTCACCTACATTGATGATATAGTGAAGGGTTGTTTGGCTGCATTGGATACTGCTGAGAAGAGCACCGGCAGTGGTGGCAAGAAGAAGGGGCCGGCTCAGCTGCGGGTGTACAATTTGGGGAACACTTCACCTGTGCCTGTCTCAGATCTTGTGAGCATTTTGGAGAGGTTGCTCAAGGTGAAGGCGAAGAGGTTGGTTATGAAGCTGCCAAGGAATGGGGATGTGCAGTTTACACATGCTAATATAAGTTTGGCGCAGAGGGAGCTCGGGTATAAGCCCACAACAGATCTGCAAATGGGGCTGAAGAAGTTTGTGCGGTGGTACCTCAGTTACTATGGGAGTGGCAAGAAGAGTGCGCAATGATAGTGGATACAAAAGTTTTGGATTTGTGCGGTAGAACCCATTCTATTCTTTTCCATTTTCGATTCTTAAAATTGTTTCTTTATCTATATATGTGTTTTGTTCGCGCATAATTGTTCTTGCTTTCGAATATCATGATTTCATCGTATAAGGATGAGATTCCCAATCCCACGATTGAAGTTCTTGTGACTGGTGATTTGATCTGCATCAAAGGGCACACAAGATTTTGTCATTCATGGGATTGATTGTACTTGTTGTAGTTTATTTGTTGTAGAATTCATAAACTGATAGAACAATTTGCTGATTTGATTGACATGTGTCAGATCCAAATCCGATTCGAATATAGCAAGCGGGTAGCTTGGCTCTGTTGTGATTCAATAAATGAACTTTGGTTGCATAGTTACTGCACATTTTGAAGTCTTTAACATAAAACTAACCAAATTCTGCTGGCTGCATTATTGGTGATGGTATAGTTTCTTCCCTTGCTATCAGCTTTAGACATGATTACAACGCGCTTAACTGTTTTTGCTTTGATACAAGATGTTTTAGCCTTTAGGGACTTTCTGATTTTGGTAATGAATATTTGTGGGATCTTTCAGAATCGTAAAGAGTTATTAGGGTGTTTGCTTTCATGTCTTGCAGGTATTAAGTTGATCTTTATTTAATTGAAGCTATCATTAACTTATTTAGCCCATATGATTTAGAAACATTAGATCAAGGTAATCTGCATTTCTCCTCTCCATCTATGAACATGATAATCATGTAGGAATTACCTGCACAATGATAATGGCATGGGGAAAAATAGATAGTTATAGACTGACTGGAAGTGCTAAAGAATTGAAAGGGGTTGCTTTTTTCTTAGGAATACTTAGGATTTCTGATCTAGCACGTGAGTATATGCCAAGACAATTAGGGGAAGAAAAATCAATAAATTGGCTTTTCTTTTAATGGTTATCGAGCTCTAATTTGAATATGAAAGAAAGTGAGTGCTCAGGCAAATTACTTATAAATACTTTGCAATTTTTTCTCAGTATTTGTCTTTGTTAATTTACGAAGTCTTGACTTGGAAGTGAAGAGCGTTATTTGTTTGAGCAGTTGGACGTTGCAATTCAATTTGGTGAAAACGACCTCTGAATTGCCGTTTGAGGGAAGTGACATGTAGCAATTTATGACCAAAAGAGGCCTAACGCTTTTCTTTCTTTTTTGCATCATTTTGAGTTTTTGAGAATACTTCAAACTCTGCGTCAAGGATATAATCATATAATAGCAAACGGACCACTTCTTTCCTCTTCAAACAAAAAATAGCACCAACGAATTTATAGGCACCTTGAGATCTCTACTGAAAAGTGAAACTTGACTTCTAGGTAACCTGTCGCATTTCAATCGAACTATTTTCGGAGCCAAAACTCACCCACATTCACCCCTTTGAAGAATGAGAAAGCCAAGACCACTTGGTTGGAAGAGTGGATATCTTGGCGGCTATGGATTTCTTCTCGTCTTGAAGAAGCTCTCATGTCGGTAGGCAGCAGAGAGGAACTTCTTGAAACCAACAACCAGTTAACGAGCTTTGTAGGAATGCAAACCAGATCGTTCCTGAAAGTGGGGACTTGATGTAGCATCAGTCCATCAACCGTCAACACGACAGATCAAAACCTTGCAACTTCATAATGATGATTGATTGTTGCAACGGCAAAAGAAGCCCATACCGACTTCAGAAGTCATATTTTGTTCTTCCACTACTCAAGATGAGGCATAGCATATCAGGGAGGTCGGAAGAAGCCGACAAGTAGTTCCAGGCCTCGAGCATCAGTCGCTTTCTTGATCCTTTGAAATGAACTACCTATATCCAGAAATTAAGCAGATTTGAGAGAGAAAAGCTTGTTTAAAAACCTGAACCAATGAATTAAATAACATAAATTCATTTTCAGAACTCGATAAGCATGGTTTTACCTTCACATCCAAAGGCATTCCATGAAATTGGCCTGCACCCTCTGGTGGTGTCCAATTATAAAGGTAGCATGGCAGAAAAAGCACCAAAGCACCACCAATCTTGTCTTGGAAAGCCTTTCTTCTAGAGAACCTTTTAACGTTAAAGCTGGGTTTAGATCTAACAACCCACGCAAGAGCTAATTGGTCTCCAAGCATTCGGGAAGCTCGCATAAATTTTGAACTGTAAACTTCTAGTACCTCTTGTAAGAATGCCACCCCCCTGTGGACAAAGAGAATATTATTCGCTCGTATCAAGCACCAATTCGGCATATGGACAAATTATGATAACCACTGCCTTTTCAAAGAGCAGAACTAAAAGAATTGAGTCTGAAAGAGTGAAACTGAAAAGCTTCTGCCACAAAACATCTTCAAGGCCTGGATGCTTTCTTGCAAGTCCAATCATAAAAATAGAGCAAAGAGAAGAAACAATGGACCTCTGAATTCCATCAGCAGTACCCCTTATGGCAATGAATCCCGAATTTAGAGGTTGATCTTTGTTGTTCCGGAAGGTAAGAGCCAGATCAAAATTAGGATAGTCAGAAAATATTTCTCCAAGGTCCCCTATAACTGCTATATCAGAATCCGTGAAAATGAAGTGAGTCACTTGTTCCTGCTTCTGTTGAGACTGTTTCAGCTTCTCGAGTCTTGTTTCTAGAAACATCTGCACAAAGAACAGATATTGCAAATAAAAAGTACGCTCATTTCTTAAAAACTTCTAAATGTGGGAAAGTCTTGCTACTAAACTGTAAATCAACTTTTAAAGGAAAGCCCCCAAAAAGTTTGGGAGATGGTTCAAACATATGATAAAACGTAAGCTTCGACTTAAATATTTAAAGATGTTCATTAATAGGAGTGAAGTACAATACAGAAAGGAAGAGTATTAACAGCGCAGAAGTATAACAACTTGTATAATTTGCTTACTTATTGCTAACTATCGATAAAATAATCTGCTATCCTAGTCCATGGGAAAACAAGAAACTTTAAAGTTGCCCTGAGGAAGTCAACTCAAAAGGCCTGCATTTAATACCAGGTGAGCATGTAATAGACAGAAGTAAAGCCAATTTGAATCAGAGATATTTACTAGTTGCCTATCACCTCTATATCCTTTATATAAATTATCTAACACATAAAAGTACCACAATACTTAGTTAAGCAGAGAATGATAAGAAAAAGAATGTCCTATTTCCCAACAATGCTCTGCGCTCTTACAATGTAAGACCTGATTCTTTGAAGCATCAACTTGTCTCTTGAATATTCACCTTGTATTGGTTGAATGGTGACCATATCTCTATGCATCGGAAGATCAGAGGCTGGATCAGTAAGAATGATAACACTGCTTTGAGGCATGGTTACCTAGAATCAATTATGGAGCATCAAATTAGTAGAATCAATTAAGACAAATTACATTACATTGCACATACAGCATCCAGATAGTGTAATTAATTTGACCCAGTTGGGAAAGTGGAAATGTTATGGGAATAAGATAGTGTCATTAATTCAAGTCCGCATTACTTTATTGTCATTAGGGATAGTTAGTTTTCATAACCTGCTGGCAGTTATAGTATAAAACTGTTGTTCCAGGAATATTATTGCCAACAAACAGCAAATGACTACCAATGATTGGCATACAAAGAGCACCAGAAGAATTCCAACCCCGTGTTTTGGGACTAAGCCTTGAGATAATAAAAGGTGTAACGGTAATAAAAGGTGTAACGGTTCAAGCACTAAGACAGACTTAAAACATTTGACTCTGGCCCACTGACTTCAGATGCTTTCCACTATATTTTTCTAATGTTATTCACAGATGATACGCGACCATTTTTGAAAAAGAGATAATTGTAGCTTATATTACAGTAAGCCAAAAGTGGACAGTTTTTGCAAAGCAAGTCAGTTCTAATTCACAAAGCAAATGCCAACATGTCGCTTAAGCTATAAGACGAACTTCAGCTTAAACTTATAGAAGCATGAAGAAAGGAAAATTATTTTAGCACAGATAGCCAGTGATATACTGATATCTAAACAGCTCTGTAGTATGGGAAAATGCCTGAATAGTCATTTTCATATTTCTCCATATAAAGAGGAAGGAGGACACAAGAGTGCCCGCTTCCCATAAAATCATTCTTACATGACAAATTATTATGCATGTGGATAGCATTTCTACATATCATTACTGAATATAAGTTTAATTTGAATTAGAAATTTCAACTACTGATAATTCAAGTAGAACTGAAAAAATCCTATGCATAATAATATTCCTGCATATGATTGGGTCATAATTACACGCAGAATAAAATTCATTTCAATAATTGCAGTTTTCAAAATAATAATAAAAACTACCTGAACAAAATTTAAGAAAACATTCAAAATGGCCATCGACCTCTCCACTTTGTTATATGACATGTTCCCAACAATAACCAACTCAATTGGTCTACTATCAGCAGTAGAGTTGTAAGTAGTGAATACAGTAACTAAAGCTATGTGGTCCATTGAGAGAGAGTTGTTATGAAACTTCAGAACTTGTGTTCTGTTAAGAGCCCTGGTTCCTGCAAATGTTGTAGGTTGAGCACTCAGATAATGAATGATAAGTTTATCATAGTCATTAATTATTACTGGACATTAAAATATACAAGGACAAATAGATAGGAAAAATTGGTTTAAAAGATCCTGTTCAGTATCCAGCCAATTCCACAAAACTTTGTGTATTGATAACTTTGATATGGGATCATCAATGCGATCAATGCCTAATTTAGCAAATTATCAGAAAAATCCAAAAGGAAGTTGACAGAATATTTCTTAATTATTGGCTGGCAACATATTTTGATAGCGAAGAACATAATGTGCAGTTCCAGGTCCAGCAAAAATGTAAATACATTTTCTTTAATAAATGGGTGAGACAATAAAACCAGTGCATAAATTATTGGTAATTAAAGAAATTGGGAACTCATGAAGAGAGAAGCTAAGACTTTTGCCGAAAGGGACGGAATTTGTCCAACCTTGGCATTGCAAACGATCGGGAAGTCCCTCTCCAGCAGCAGGTCCTTGGATAAGATGATCGGGCTTCTTTGGCTTCTCCTTAGGTACATCCCGAAAGTCCCTTTGTTGGTGGAGCTCCTTGACTGAAAGAAGAATCTTTGTTTCCATTTCTTAAACATAAAAACAGCATAAAATCATAAAGGAAAGATCAAATAAGATGAAATGATCTACCAGATAGCAGGTGGGGAATTATAATAACCACGGGCAGTAGTAAAAGCAACCGATTCCATCCACCACATATTCTCTTCCCCAGCAGCATACTGTACCCCCTCAAACAGCTTACCTACTACTTTCAACTACAACGAATGCAGTTTCTCAATTCCAGCTCTTTCTGTGTGATTTCAACTGCAATAGCAATAATATATAATAGAAATTAGCTTATCCCATTTTTGCCCTATATTTTTGAGTACATTTAACAAATAATATTAGGGTTTATCCCCAAAAAAGCATCAATCCGTTCCATGCTTGCAACTTAGTGAAACACACACATGCGCAATTCTGCGCATGTAAACAAGAATTGAGGGATGATTTGTTTCGTTCTATTAGAAAACTTGTCCAGAAATTCAGATCAACTTACGTCAGTTAGCAACTTTTAGCAGAAGCTCACGATCCACGAAATCACAATTCCAGCAACGTTTCTCTGATTTTAGAGATCTCCTAATTTCTCATTGCTGCTATTTCTACATAATAAACTAAACTCGCATAATTCGGGTCGGGCCTATGATAATATAGCTCGTTTCAGGAGGATCGGGCCTTGTATTTGGGCCGAAATTGTGAGTGGGCCCTCTTGTAAATGCAAAAAACGATATTAAATACTGAGGCGTTTGGTGAAATTACAGAAAAAAATGAAACTTAATATGTGAATAAGATTATAGACAATAGTATAGACACACATAATCATTTACTCATATATATAATCAAGTCAAATATCTATATACATAATCCAAAAAATCAAATAAATCCTAACAAAGCATTCACAGAAATCCAACCTATCTTTTTTGTATAACAGTACATGCTTTTATTTTGATCAATTTAATCATAAATTGGTGAATTAAAGGAAATTATGGCCCATTTGATACATGAATTAGAGTTAGCTTATGTGGCTACCACGTATATTAATACCAGTTACATATTATTATCTTTTTTTATATACGATTATGAAGCAAATTTATCATATTATTTCTCTATCCTACGTGCAATTTTTATGAATTTTGGTGAGATTTTACACCAAATAAAAACCTATACAAAAATAATTCTTCTTTTTACTAGGGCTGCTTATTTGGTAATTGGATAATGGATATAACCGAACCGATATCCATCGGTTTTCGGTATCCAATAACCGATAAATTGGATATTTGAATCGGTATTGGATAATGACTTGATGATAATTTTGGTTATCGGGTATACCGATAACCGAATGGGTATACCCGAATAACCGAAATTAAATAATTATTAATTTATTATTTTTATTATTATTAATTAAATACACAAGTTAATTAGTTAAGTCATATTAATAATAATAAATCTTAACTAATAAGAGGTGAGATAATTTTGGGTATCCAAAATCATAATAAATCATAATTAAATACACAATTTATTATTATTTTTCTTAATTGGATAATTTTGGGTATCCAATAACCGAACCGATTATCCAATCGGTTTCGGTTATTGGATTTGTATACTATCGGTTTCGGATAACCGAAATCGATCCAATAAGCAGCCTTACTTTTTACCAAGCCAAACAATCACATTTAATTGGTGGAATGATTAAAGGACTAATATCATTTGAACCGCACCGTTAATTAAATTTGGCCAAGTAAAATGTTTATTTGATTTAATTTGTCAACTAGTACTCAATAGTTTTTGGCTAAATAAATACACTTTCTAAAGGTCATAAAGAGGAGAATGCGTTTTAAAGCTTATTGACTCAAAAACGCATTCTCCTTCGGGAACTTTACCACACTCGATCTCTCATCTGTCTTTAATTTATTTTTTCATATAAGGAAATGTTTTGTATATTTTATTTTAGAAAAAATATTTGAATGCCATATTAATTATTTGTGGACTTTCACAAGTTGCAAATCTAAAGAGAAAAAAAATTGAATTTCATATTAATTTCTCACGAGACTTTACAAAATCAAAACTTAAATTAAAAAAATTTAATCGCACGTTGATTTTCATTGAACTTCACCAAATGAAAACATATTTATTCTCCCTCAAAAATGCACATTAAATTGACCCGGGGGGGTAATATCATTTAAATTACACCATCAATTTAATTTGATCAGATAAAAAACTATTTTATTTAGATTTTCATGAGACTTTACCTATTCATTACTAAATAAAAGGATG
Organism: Salvia rosmarinus; assembly: GCA_036937905.1. Lineage (NCBI taxonomy): Eukaryota > Viridiplantae > Streptophyta > Magnoliopsida > Lamiales > Lamiaceae > Salvia > Salvia rosmarinus. Next base: position 12,155,211 of record CM072813.1, on the reverse strand, counting down.
TATTTTGTACAACTAATTTTTTAAACAAAATTTGAATATTACATTGATTTTCATGAGTCATAAAAAATTGAAAATATAATTAGAATGATACATTTAAACCCCACATTGATTTTTCATGATACTTCACAAATTATAAATCAAAATAAAATGATACAAAATGTACAGTTTTTAAAATAAATTTTTAATCCCACAATGGTTTTTCATAAGTTCACAAAATAAAAATCTACATAAAATGATACAATTTGAATCTCATATTGATTTTTCATGTTATTTCATCAATTTAAAATCTAAGTAACATGATACAAAATTATCACAACTCTAACTAAGAGAAAAGTTAATTTCAAAGTATTTTGAAACAAATAGTTTATCCAATTAAGGTATAATTAGGTAACTTTTTTCAATTTAATTTGAAATAAATAATTTATTTAGTGTTTGACCAAATAAAAAAGTATTGAAATAAATAGTAATATCAAGTTTATAATGAGAGGATAACCGATTATTTGAATAAGTGTTTAATTTATTACTTAGATATTCGGAAAATTTAAATGAATTTAGGTGATTAGTGGATATTACTATACGAGAATGAAACGAGAACAAATAGTAAAATCACTTTTTAATCGGATTTGAGACAACTACAAGTATATAAATTTTAAACTGGTCCATAAATTGATTGACATGCCCACATAATTTTTTTACTGTTATTCTTTTATTATTTATATTATTTATTATTAATAATTAACTTGTAATGTTCAAGTTTTATTAAGAAGGATAACTAATTAATGTAACAACTTATATTATAAAATTGAATATGTTCGAGCATTCAATCAAATTTGGGATGGGTACATGTACATACGTTATAGATGAGTGTGAATATTTATCGACATGCCTACATGTAACCTCTATTATTTAAATCTTTTTTTACTATTTATTATAAATGATAACTTAATAATTAGGTAATTAACAAATATTCACATTATTTGTTATTAAATTGATTTTATAATGTTCGAGTTTTATTGAGAAATATAACCAACTATTGCAATAGATTATATTTAATATTTAAATTTTTTTTAAATTTAATGAATTTGGATAATTAGCGTTATTACTATACATGTTTGAGATTAAAAAAAACGAATAGTAAAATCAATTTCTTAAATGAATTTTGGACATGTATAAGTATATGAATTATAAACGGGTCATAACATTAATTGACATGCTCACCTGATTTTTTTTTCTATTTTTTCTATTTTGTTATTTATTTTATTTATTATTTATGTTTGCTTTATAATGTTTGAGTTGTTATAGCGACGGATAACAAAGTATTGTAATAACCCATACTTATAAATTCAAACATGCTTCGATAATTAATGGTTATTATTATATAGTTTAAGATGAGAATGAATTAAAATTAATTTTAATCTAGCTTAGGATGAGTAAAATATACATTTTAGATGAGTTTCAATGGTTGAATCATAGTTTCATCATTTTGATTTATCATCGTGCTCATCCACAATTATGATTCCGAATGGTTGAACCTTAGCTCATCGTTTATCTTTATCACCATGCTTTCTATGATTAATTGAATCTTAATCAAATATGAAATTGTTTTTTTAAAATTTTACTTAAAAATAATGATATAAAGTGATTTTTCGTCAAAATTCGACAACATAAAATTTATACATATCAGATTAAGATGTATTATCAGGATATAATGATTGTTTAATTTATTATAATTATAAACACAGAGTAAAATGATTTTTTGTTGAAATTCAATGAATTAAATACTAGTACTCAATAAATCAAAAGAAGAAGAAAAAAATTACACTTTGGCCGTCAATTTATTCGGAATTAGAAAATTGTTTCTTCTTTTTTAGTGATGTGGAATTTAAATTGTTTTGTATATGCAACATGATTTCTCGAATTCCACGGGCACAATGTAGAATAGGAAAACCTCAAGGACTGAATTGCAAAAATGCGTGTCACATATATAAAAACCCTTTTACTGCCGATTTTATGTTCGGCTCTCTAGGGTTTTGTACAGCTTCTCGCCACAGCAGCTGATCAGTTAACCGCCGCCACACTCCGCCGGGCCGCGAACTTCAGCCGCCACCATGGGTCGTATGCACAGCCGGGGGTACGCTTTTTTTTGGTCTTCGGTTTTGTTCGTTTATTCATGTTTGTATTTCTGATTGTTGAAACTGCAATTTACCGATTATTGCAGTAAGGGTATTTCAGCGTCGGCACTTCCATACAAGAGGACGCCCCCAAGCTGGCTCAAAATCTCTTCCCAGGATGTACGTGATTACGTTACCTTTATCCAGTTTTTTCTCTTCGGCAGATTTTCTCATATTCATCTAATTGATATTTATACATGATGTCTGTTGTCTCTAGTGGAACTTTAAAATGATTTGTTGAACAATGTGATGATTTATTGTTTTATATTCTGTAATAACATTTTATAATCGTTTTTTAGTAATCAGAATTGCATATTGAGAGGAGAACTGTTATATATAAGTGTCAGTCTTAATTTGCAAATGACGGATAATGGACAATCAACATTCCAAGCATCTTGACATAACATGGTTATCTATTTTATGTTCATCTCTACATTTATCATGCTTGTGGTAAAGATCATCCCATTGGATTTCCTTGCTTCCTCATTGGTAAACAGTGAAATGCATAATAATCTGTTTCATTACCTTTAGTTGATCGATACATGGCTTGTAGTATGGCCTCTTGGCATACAAGAATGTGTTTCTTCTGATGTTGTAGGATCTTCCTTAATCTTTATGCTGGATGAATTATCATTTTGAGTTTATAGGATTTACAGTTTATTTCTGTAAGTTATGATATCCTCATTTTCAAAAAGTTTGTGATTCTCATCCACCCTAGATTGTCAGAGTAGTTATTCTCTTTCATGACTCAGTTATTACGCTCTTTTTGTAGGATTGTCATTTAATCATGGTTTGCACATTTCTAATATCACTTTGGATACATGACAATTCATGTATCTTAGTTTGTTACCCCTCCCTCCAGCCCACAACAAAAATACTAACTGAAAAAACTATGTTTTCTGGACTACCTCTGTAAATAGGTCTAGTTGAATAATATATAAAGTATCTCCACCTGCTTTACATACCTGTAGTTCAAGGTTCCTTATTCGATCAACTAGTTGCGACACGTGCTACTCTTGTTATTACATTCACACATTTGAACAACCACTTCCAGTAGATGTATTCGGGTTTTTAATATGCATCTCCTAATTCAGGTTGAGGAAAACATTTGTAAGTTTGCCAAAAAGGGCTTGACACCATCCCAGATTGGTGTTATTCTTCGTGATTCTCATGGCATTGCCCAGGTGAAGAGTGTCACTGGAAGCAAGATCTTGAGGATACTCAAAGCACATGGTATGGTTGTTCAGCATCCCATCTCTCGTCGTCCTCTCAACTGCTGCTATTTTTTTAACTGTTAACTGTTCCCAGGGCTTGCTCCTGAGATTCCCGAAGACTTGTACCATCTCATCAAGAAAGCTGTTGCCATCAGGAAGCATCTGGAGAGGAACAGGAAGGACAAAGATTCCAAGTTTAGGCTCATTCTTGTTGAGAGCAGAATCCACAGACTTGCTCGCTACTATAAGAAGACCAAGAAGCTTCCACCTGTCTGGAAGTAGTAAGTTCGTCTTGACTTTTAAGCACCATCATCATGTGCTGACTTCAAAAACCGACTCCAACCTCATGCTCTTTTTCCCTTTCCTTGTTCAGTGATTATTTTGTAACTTGCTCTTGCTCTTTCTCTCTGCAGTGAGTCGACCACCGCCAGCACTCTCGTGGCCTAGAAGAGTATTTACTGGAGACAAGGATTTGTTGTTCGGGTCATATCTCAATATAGAAGTCCTACTAGAGTCTCTGTTATCAAAGACATTTTTCCTTCGTTGTTGTTGAGGCATGTTTTGATATCTGACGAATTTAATGGATCTTTGACTTGGTGAAAGATGACTCATTGTGCTATTTATTCTACCGTCTTAGCATGCCTGCTCTTTTGGATGTCTGTCTGATAATTTCTGTTGCTTCATATATTTGTACATTGTACCAGGATGGTGCAATCGTGATATGAAATAGACTGATATAATATATGATTGACCATCTGGATGATTAGCTAGATGCACAAAATTAATAAATTTAATGAAATAAATAATAAATAATGAATAATTTTTATTCTTATATATCTCTATCATAATAAATGTTCTCTAACTGCTCTATTTCAGACCTCTTTAATTTAGGGGAGTGCAACGCTTGATGAAAACCGCATGTTTCAAGAACGGGGGAGCAAACTGTATTTCTCATGCTATCACTACAACTAATGGAAACCGAATGACTCATCTGCGAATATGGAGATGAACACGCCAAATTCACATCAACCATTCAACAAGGCAACTCAAGCAGGCGCCACAAAGAAACTTCAAATAGTATAAAATGTAAATCCAAAAACCTAATTGATGGGATATGGCCCAACCATACAGTGCCCATTTATTGAGCCCAAACGAATGGCCCGACTTTAAGAACTACCATGCGGTTAAGTTCCGCCCACCTTCAAACCCTAATCCCCCAAACCCTAATCGTGCGCCACCTGCATGAAGGTCGGGGCGTCCCTACGGAAGGCTAACATGCCCTATGGACAAGAGGCAGTCCTACACACGTATGGCAAGAGTCCCTACATGGGAGGATCGGGTTCGCCTTAGGGCCCTCATATATGTATAAATAGGAGTTAGATCGAAGGTAGAAGGGTTAACAACTTGAATACTAAAAGCTTTTAGCTATACTCACTGTAATCAAAACATAGTGAAAGTATTGAGGAATCACTCCTCCGTGGACGTAGATCTCATTAACGATCGAACCACGTAAAAGCCTTGGTGTTCTTTAATGCTTTACATAAATCTTCCATACTAACATATACTAGATTTATCATTGGCGCCGTCGTGGGAAGCGAACAAAAAGCATCGTTTTTCTACAACTTAATGGCAAGAACACGCAACCGCCGCCGACGCCGGCAACAACTGCGGCCGGGACGACCGGTGGTCATTCGATGCCACGGGAGGAGATTGCGACACCACAAGCGGTCACACACCGAGGCTACATGGAAAACGTTCCCATACACCTCGGGACCGCCTCCCCAACGAAGGGAAGATGCGGCCTCAACGAGGACGAACAGACGATTCGTTCATCCCACGAGGCCCTCGCCGAGCCGTGACCGATTCTCAACGCCAACCTCGCAATTCAAGGCTTCTCAACCGGAGGACAAAAGGAGCGGCCCTCAAGAGCCCCGAGGCGCTACCACGGCACCGAGGTTGTTCCTCCGAAACAAAGCCACTGCTCACCTCGGCGTGATAGCGAGAACGTGCACAGCACCCGACGTCGAAGCCGATCACCGCGGCCGAGCCGCCGCCACCATTCGCCCCCGCGCCATTCGCAGAGCCGCTCTCCACCTCGTCATGCCGATCAAAGAGCCGAGCAAAACAGAGAGAAGAAAGGCGGAGCGAACTCCCCTGAGAGACGATAGACGCCGTTATCGGTCTCCCACCCTCCGAGGAGATGGCAACGATCTCCGGGGTTCGACCGAGCGGAAGAATCATCTCTCATTTCTCCGAGAGATTCTCGACACGCCCGCCTCAGCCCGGTATAGGGCACCCAACATCGCCGCCACGATGGCCTTGGGGACCCTCCGACTTCCTTTTCGCCACACCACTAACATGGCGAATCAAGGAATGGAAGATTTCCATATGTGCAAGATCTTCCCGAGGTGCTGATCTCCAACGCCCGACGCTGGTTCACCTCGCTCGCCAAAATAGTATACACCGCCTGTGATCTCATGGATCGCTTAAGTGGCATTTCTATCGAAAATACCACCCAGCGACCTTCGTCCGACTGCTCACAATCCGCCAAGGGCGGGACGAGACGATGTCGAACTTCGTTTCGAGGTTCATCAAGGAGTCTCTCAAAATCGATGAGAGCAACGATCTCTATATCATCAACGCGTTCAAGAACGGGATCCGACCCGGCGCACTGAACAAGGAGATCACCCGTGAGAGGCCGGAGACGGCTAGTCGCCTTTGGAACCTGGTAGACAACTTCGTCAAAGGAGACGAGTCGGATAGGAAGAAGAGGGAGATCTGGGACGAGCAGAAGGCTGAGAGAAAGAAGCCAGATGACCGAAGTTGAGGCGCTGATCGCCGAAGCGCCTTCGACAGAATCAAGAGAGGGCCACTGGAATCCAGGCTCGGATCTCGACCAAACCCTGGTGGCAGAGCGCCTCCCCTGCTCAAATCAAGGGCGGAGATATTCGAGCTCCACGCCGAGCTCTTCCCAAAGCCCCCTCCTATGAAAGGAGGATCCAAGAAGAGGTCCACAGAGGAGTATTGTGACTATCACCGGGGGTATGGTCATGATACCGAGGATTGCAGACACCTGGGCTCGCAGATTGACGAGCTCGTCAAGGGAGGAGCCCTGAAAAAATACCTCGGCCGAACTGGGCCAGGGAGCAAGAAGCGCAGGGGAAAAATAACGGTGGCAACAACCGCGGGCCGACCTTGACGGCGACCCAACCCGAAGATGACGAGGACGAAGGTCCCAACGCTATGGAGCAGGTCTATGCCATTACGGGCTCCCTGTAGGAACGACGAGGTCGTCGTTAAAAACGAAGCTCGAGGTCGGCCCCCAGGAGCCAAAAACAAGCGACTCCGGGCGGGTGAGGACATCGTGTTCTCCAAAGACGACCCGGTGCCCAAAATCATGCCCCACCAAGACGCCATCACGATACAAGCCGTGGTGGGCAACAAGAACGTCCACCGGGTCTACATTGACATCGGTGCCTCCGTCAGTATTATCTTCCGTAGTCGTCTCGGATAAACTTGAGGTCGGAGGATTCAAATACATCCCGCCTCCTCCCGGTTGCGGAGCTTCACTCAGAGGCGGTTCAACCCGAGGCGCCATTACCCTTCCGGTTACCATGAGGACGTGCTCCTGTGTCGGTCACCAAGGCCATTCAATTTTTCCTCGTCCGAGCTCCTTCTCCGCACAATATCATCCTGGGGAGAGACTGGCTCTATGCCACCAAGGCCGTTTGCTCGGTATACCACCTCACCATCAAGATACCCACCCCGGTGGGAGTGCTAAGCATCGGGGTGACCAAACGGCGGCTAAAGAGTGCCTACGAGTCTCAACCCAAGATGTAGCCTCGCCCTGTGCATAGCAATTGCGAGAATCCTCAAAGGCGCCACCTGGGACGACGATCAAGACCTCGCTATACGACGACGACCCTCCAAAGTTGTCAAGGTCGGCGCTCGAGGCCCAACCGATATTCGGCAGAGTGTCATGCGAGCCACGAGGGAATACAGGGACGTGTTCGCGTGGTCCCCACTCGACATGACCGGAGTGTCACCCGAGCTCATAACTCATCGCCTCAACATTGACCCGGCTACAAAACCAGTTCGGCAGAAGAAGAGGGTGTTTGCGGCAGAGCGCAACCAGGTCATAAGAGACGAAGTGACTCAACTCCAGAAGGCCAAGATCTTGTTCGAAGTCAGTACCGACCGGATGGCTAATCCATCGTTGTTCGGAAGCCTGGAGGGATGGCGCATGTGTGTCGACTACACCGACCTCAACAAACATCGCCCGAAGATTGCTACCCTCCCGACATCGACAATAAGGTGGAAGACGGTGGGCCATGAGACATTCAACTTCCTAGATCTATACAAAGGGTACCACCAAGTCCTAATGAGCCGGAGGACGCCCAAAGACAAGATTCATCACCGACTTGTGTCTTCGCGATCTCGGAAGATGCCTTCGGCTGAAAACGCTGGGATACCTATCAAAGAATGGTGGACGCCATATTCAAAGATCACATTAGGCGGATCGTCGAGGTCACGTCGACGACATCGTGGTCAAGAGTAAAAACGGAGAGCGCGCCGACGACCTCGTAACTATCCTTCGCCTCCTCGGGTCGGCCAACCTCAAGCTCAACCCTCAAGTGTACATTCATGGTGAGGACGGAAAATTCACGGGATCTTGGGTTTCTCAAGAAGGCTCAAGGCAAATCCCACTAAGGTGAAAGCAGTGCTTGACATGCAAGTGTCAAGACCATCCGGAGATCCACAAACTCACGGGTGTCTAGCCGGTGAGCAGATTCTTATCTCGGGCTGCCGAGAAGCAGCTTCCCTTCTTCAAGATCTTGAGGAGAGCTCCGGACTTCGCCTGGCAGGAGGAACACTAGGTCGCCTTCACGCAGCTGAAAGAGTATCTCGCCGACCTGCCCACCCTGACCGCCCGAAAGAAGGCGAGCTCCTCTCTTTGTACTTGGCCGCCTCTGACTAGGCAATCAGCGCGGTATTGGTCCGGGATGAGGTCGGACGACAACTCCCCATCTACTTCATCAACCGAGCTTTCAAAGGACCGAGACAAGGTATACCACTCGAAAAGGTAACAGCGGCTTGGTAAACGCCAAGCGACGCCCAACCCTACTTCCAAGCCCATTCCGTCTGTGTACTAACCGACTTACCTTTGAGACAAGTCTTGTCAAAGCCGTAATCATCCGGACGATAGCCAGTGGGCCTGGAGCTCGGCGAGCACGACATCTCGTACTCCCGGTGCCGCCATAAAGGGCAAGCTCGCTGACTTCCTGGTGGAGGCCAAATTCACCGAGGTCGGCTCTACCAGCGAGGTCGCCCCAACGCCCGCCCCCACAGCGGAAGAATCCACCCTTAATCCGCCTGATGATTGCTGGCAGATGTACGTGGACGGAGCCTCATGCAAAACGGGCAGCGGAGCAGGCATCCTCCTCCTCGGCCCAGACAAACAAGAGGTGACCTATGCACTTCGGTTCACCTTCCCGACCACAAACAACGAGGTGGAGTACGAGGCGCTAATCTCAGGACTCCGCCTCGCTAAGGAATTGAAAGTGGACAAGATCCAGATCTTTGGAGATTCCCAGATCGTGGTGAACCAGGTGTTAGGCAAATACGAGGCCAAGGAGGACCGAATGAAGCAATACCTTGAGAAGGCAAATGAGATGCTGACCTCATTCAGGTACTTCAATATTCATCGTATCCCGCGAGGGGAAAACTGCCGAGTTGATATCCTTAGTAAGTTAGCTGCGTCGTTAACAAATCCACCAGTGGAGGAAGGTCGCTCCAGAAGCATCACGGAGTCCCACATCGGCATCATCACCGAAGTAGAGCCGAACTTGATGTCTCCCATAAAGGCCTACCTGGAAGACGACGCACTACCTCAAGATCGGCTCGAAGCCAAAAAGATGATGGCGAAATCCCAGAAGTACCTCATACATGAGGGCGCTCTCTACTGAAAGTCTTACCTTCAACCCCTCCTGAAGTGCCTCGGGCCAGAAGAAGCCGACTACGTGCTCAATGAGATTCACAGAGGATCATGCGGAAGCCACATCGGGTCGCGAGCTCTATCAAAGAAGACGCTGAGGTCGGGATATTACTGGCCTACCCTCATTCAAGATTCGGCCGAGCTCGTCAAAAAGTGCCCGAAGTGCCAGCTTCACTCCACAGTCAAGAAGCTACCCCAGACCGATCTGAGCAGCCTGCAGAGCCCGTGGCCTTTCATGCAGTGGGGAATCGACATCGTTGGTCCGTTTGACCGAGCACCAGGTCAGCTTCGATACTTAGTCGTAGCTGTAGATTACTTCACAAAATGGGTCGAGGCTGAGCCACTTTCGAGCCTCACGAGCAGGAAGATCCAGACCTTCGTGTGGAAGAACATAGTCTGCCGCTTCGGCATACCGCACATTCTGATCTCGGACAACAACACCGGTTCGTCGACGTAAATTTCAAGGAATGGTGTGAAGAGCTCCGGATCGAGCAACGTTTCACCTCGATCGCACATCCGCAGCGAATGGTCGACCGAGGTGACGAACCACACGATTGTACAACGATTGAAGAAGAGGCTAGACCGAGCTAAGGGTGGTGGGCTGAAAATCTCCCCAAGTCCTCTCGGTCCCTGTAGCGACACCTCGGACTTCGCACGGAGAAACCCCTTCGGTTTGGTCTACGGGACCGAGGTCGTCATACTGGCCGAGATCGGCGCACCAAGCCCGCGCACTCTTCACTTCGACTGCATCGGGAACGAGGAAGACTGCATGCCAACCTTGATGCTCTCGAGGAGAACGCGAACGCGCTTCATAAACGGCCAAGTACAAGGGCCAGTCGCACGATACTACAACAAAAGGGTTAAAGCCTCCGACTCCAAGTAGGCGACCTCGCCCTATGGAATAATGAAGCCAGTAGAGCCGAGCGTCTTAACAAGCTAGATCCGACATGGGAAGGTCCATACCGCTTTCACGAGGACCTCGGCAAAGGGCCTACAAGCTAGCTCACATATCCGTGCACTTATCCCCGAACCTCGGCATATCACTCATCTAAGGAGGTACTTTACATAGCTTCGATTTGGATCAAGATCATGATTACTCCTCTTGTTGCTTTTGCAAGTGCGATGTTATTTACTTTTCAAATAAAACACTTGTTTTTCTGAATAAGTATTCCACTTCGCCTCGTCTTATACATATGTAAACATCTATTTGAATATACCACATTTAAACCTTCATAAGGGGCCTTACTAAGATTAAAACCCACTAAGTAGGGTACTCACTAAACGCTACCGCACTCACATATTACTCATTAAATTGAACGTCTAAGTGCAAGGCATACATGCAACTCATTAAATTGAACGTCTACATGCAAGCATACAGATCACTTATTGAGTTGAAGTATCTACATGCAAAAGACATCCAGATCGGATCTCGCCAAATTATGCCCCTTTATTTGGGAAGATATACACTCAGATACGCCTAAATACATTTACGACCAAAACGAAGTCCTAAACTATGTTTGTACCTCTCGAGGGAAAATATACACTTGAACGAGTCTAAATACATTTACGACTACATACAAAGTCCTAAGCTATATACAAACTCATTCGGGCTTCCGAGCTCCGCCTCGCCGGGACTCACTGAAGCTGCACCAGTTCTGAACAAAATCTCCGGGTCGGCGATGAATACCCGGAACGAACTCGGTGCCCTCCACCCAATCAATGAGGTCGGCACCACCCCGACCTACTCCGGTGCACTCGAGCCAAGCATGACGGGTTCCAACCCGAGGGGGGCGTTCCTATACCCGAGGTCACACCTCGGCCCCTTGAGCCTGACGCCGGGCCAGGATCACGCCCTCGCCCCCGACCTGCCGCCCCTCCATGCCGACCTGATGTCCTGGGGCGCCTCCGACCTGCCGAGGACCGCCCTCTAAATGCTCCCCTCTCAGCTGGACCCATCAGCCGGAGCACTTCGACGTGATCGGCGTAGCCGCCCTCTTCGGGTTCTTCTATTATTGGACCAGTGGAGCCCGCTGTAGACTCGCTGCGGGGCTGGGGCATGCGACGTTTACGAACGACCTCGTACATCTGCATGTACTTCATGATGGAGTCGACGCAGTCTTTAAACTTTTTGCTATTAGGCCCCTCCTCATCCCTCAGCACCATGCCCTCTGCCAGCAAGCTCTGAACTCGATCGTCGGCTTCTGATATGGTAGTTCCACCAGATCGGTGGATTACCTTCTATACTGCATGCTCTTCCGAGATCCGAGCTAGCTCCTCCGTCGTCACCGAGCCGCCTCGCATTGTATCGGCCGTCCTGGATCACATCGGCAGATAAGTCCGCCCCCTGGGCTTCGAGTTGTATGATTCTTAGCTTTAGCGCCTCGTTCTCAGCCAGGAGGCGGGCCACTTCTCGATCGGCCTCTTGCATCTTCTTCTTCAGTCGGCGGATGATGCCGGTGACATCCATACTCGCCAAAACTCGAGTCACTCGGATGATCGACTCTCTTCAAAATAGCACATCTTCGTCCTTCTCACCAAGGCACCTCGGACCTCTTTCATCTTGGTCACAATTCATGATCAAGTCCAAGGTATTGAGACGCGGAATGCTATAAATAAAGAGACCACACGCTTTAAAGTGATAAATTTTATTACTCAAAAAGTGAGAATGTTTATGGTCGAGGGTCCTATCGACCCCGCAAATTAGCCTATTACATTAGGTCCACCGACCAGCCCCATGCCGGGCTCACTGCCTCCACTTGCGCTTCTGTGTTGCGGCAAGACCCTTCGGAAGGAATCTCAGAGCTCCTCCTCCTCCTCCTCCTCCTCCGGCGCATACCTCAAGAAGCTCACGGAGTTCGTGATCTTCGCCCTCCTTGACCGGGCAATGGCCGCCGTCGAAGGGAGGAGCTAGACGCCGAGCCTCAGGAAGGGGAAAGACCCACCGGCAATCACTCGGGCATAGTTCCTGCTCATCGTCCGGGGCGACCTCGATCCAACCATGTTTGACTTTGTCGAAATCAGGCATCTGGGTCGCCAACCCCTCCAGGTGGTCCGACACCACCTTCGTCCGGAGTACGGCGGCCATGTCGGAGATAAAGGAGGAGAAGGTCTCGATTCGATGAGTCTGCTGGTGAAGGCCCTTAACATCGGCCCTTGACCCTCCAGCAAGGAACTCCTCTCCTCGACCATCTTCCTCTTCACCTCAGTCGCCTCCTCTCGCGACTCCTCGACCTCGGCCCGAGCCATCTCCAAGGCCCATGCCTTCTTCGTGAGGGCGGTCTCGGCGGTCTTCTTTGCAGCCTCGGCCGCGGCCCTCTCGGCTTCGACGTCTGCCATCGCAGCAGCGAGCGCGGCCTCGACAGCGATCCTTGCGGCCTCGGCAGCAGCACGCTCCCTCTCCGACGCCTCATACCGAGAGACGCCCTCGGCAATATACCCCGCAATGTGGTGCAGCCCCATCATCAAGTGACATCCGAAATTCAACATGGTCGAATGTATCACGAAGGAAACAACAAGAAATATAGAAGAGACCTATACATTGGGGAAGGATATGGGAGCTGGAAGCCGCACTCGCACGGTATCCGGATACGAGTGTCCGCCCTACCGAGGTGCCGCCACCAACAAGTCAAGTCGCCCACCACCCGGGCGCCTTGCCCGCCCACCACGGGCGCCTTGACCGCCTCGGCCCGCCTCGCGCTTTTCTTGGCATGAGCTCGGCGACTTTATGGGATCGCCTCGGCCGAATCCACCGCCTTCTTTTGGGAATCGAGCTTCACTGCAAAACAAGATAAGGAGTTGATGAGCACAAGAATAAGGAAGTACACAAAAATAAGGATAGTGGGGGTGCCCTCACCCCGATCCGACCCAGGCCCAAGAGCCTCGGACCTATAAACGCTCAGCCCGGCGTTGTTCAGGTCATCCTCGGCGAAATCAATGGATATTATCTCACCGAGGTCGTTCAGCATCTTCTCCATGGGGCCCAGGGGCTTGATTTTCACGTCCTTCATCGTACCGAGGCCCCACTCATACCTCGGATGCCCCTCAGCCCGCAGGAAGAAGTACCTATTCTGCCAATGGGACACCTTCGAGGGAGCCGCTATCTTAAGCTTCTGCCGAGGAGACAGATAGTACACCCCTCCTATGGCCTTGACGCTAAAAAAGCGCATCAAGACCTCGAAGGACAACTCCTCCCCAACGCCATAGCAGGACAGCCCTAGCCCCACCACCGACCTAATGGAATTCGAGGTCAGTTGACATATGGGGATCTGAAAGTATTCTTGAAAGCTAAGGAAAATTGGGGCCAAAGGAAACCTAAGGCCAACTATCAAGCTATCTACATACACAGTAATAAATCCCTCCGGAGGGGCCATCGCCCTATCATCCGGTCGCGGCAGGCACCACCACGCCTCCTCCGGAATACGGTATTCCTTCGTTATCTCAAAAAGCTCCTCCAGCATCAACCTCGACCTCGCCACGCCAACCCTAAGTCCGTCCCATACCGATGATACCGGCGGGACCCTAGCACTAAGTCCTATGGACCTACCCAGGCGGTTATAGCACATATAGTCCTTTATATCGAGGCACAAGGCCGTAAACCGAGGCGTAACCGAATTTTCGTAACGAGAAGGAAGATGAAGAATACATACTTACTTTTCGATGAGATGTTTGGCTCCTTCAACAAGTTCGAGAAAAAGTGGGAAAATTTTCAAAAGTATAATCTCGATGCAAAGTGTGGAAGAAGAAAATGAGCAGCAATGCCTTATTTGGGTCTATTTACGGGCAAGTGGCGCCTAAACGGCCGCTTCAACTTCCACACCGCCTACCCGCGATTGGATGTGGAGTTGACGCGCGCGCGCGGTTCGAGCGCCCAACCGCCACCGCGCGTATGACGTACTCTCACGGTAAGACAGATCGCCGACCGATCGTATGATGATTACGTTGAACTCATACGGCTCGGACCCGGACCTCGTCGCTTCCACATCCAAGAAGGTGCCGCCCAGATCGGACCTCGGTGTCACTCAGACGGACCTCGGTATCATCCAAAGATGGTATCTCTATCCGATCGCCGCCTCAGTTGGACCTCGGCATCCTCCGAAGAGGTGCCGCCCAATCGGACCTCTGTAACACATGCAGGGTCCCTATCCGGTCGGACTTGACTTCCTTTCGCAGACATATTTGTCAAACGACCCGCGACTCCACTCGGTCCCCAACAAGCGGGCATGCCCGTAACGCCAAACCGTCTACCTCGGTTCAATCCAAGCGAACCGATCAAATCGACACCAAAGAGATCGAGAAAGCTTCGAGAACAAGATCACCGAGCAACATCCTACCTCGCAACGCGCATTCTTCACTTCACCGGCACGGCCGTTCCTCGACTATTCGGTGAGGACTATGATGGGATATGGCCCAACCACAGGCCCACCGACAGTCCAAACGAGTGGGCCCGACTTTAGTATGCCCATGCGGTTAAGCCCAAGGCCCAACCTTCAAACCCTAATCAGCCCCCAAACCCTAATCAGGCGTCACCTTGCACGAAGGCCGGGCGTCCCTACAGCGGAAGGCTAATGTGCCCTATGGACAAGATGAACAATCCCTACACACAGAAGGCTAAGAGTCCTTACATGGGAGGGATCAGTTCCCGCCTTAAGGGCCCTCATATATGTATAAATAGGAGTTAGATCAAAGGTAGAAGGGTTAGCAACTTCTTGAATACTAAGAGCTTTTAGCTATACTCACTGTAATCAAAACATAGTGAAAGTATTGAGGAATCACTCATCCGTGGACGTAGATCTCATTAACGATCGAACCACGTAAAAGCTTTGGTGTTCTTTACTACTTTACATAAATCTTGTATACTAACATATACTAGATTTATCACTAATCTACCAAATGCTCTACTCCATCCAGGAAAAATCTTAACGCGAAATTGCTACATCATCCCGGTGAATCATCATCTTCTCGAAACAAATCGTGATAAAGCGTCAAGCACTAGGAAATAACAAGCAAAAACAATCAAATCAAACACCCCGTTAATAACGGAAAGAAAAATCATATTTGCAAGCAATTCGCGCGTGATCATCCACAATATCAAGTTATTAATTAAAATTGTTCAACAACGATTAACATCAAACACAAATTTTAAACACGTGCGAGAATCATATGCGAATAACGGAACGGAAATATAGGGTGAAATTCATTCCTCATTTACCTAGTTTCCGCCTCCGACTCAGAATGAGGGATGATTGGAGAAATGATGGAGATTCTTTTTCCGAGCTTTGATGACTGAGGTGTTTGGCTAAGCTTATTTTAGGAAGCTTATAAGCTCCAACAACTTATAAATTATTTTAAGAACTTATCAGATATGATATATTAAGAGCTTATAAGATTTTAAAGTGTATTGATAACAAGGGTAAATATAAAAATAAGAAAAATATATCAAGGTTATTTTTGTAGTTTTGGTATAACTTATAAAATCATTAAAAAATAAGTTGGGTTTTGAAGCTTTTTTTTAATAGAGCTTATAAGCTCTTAGAGCCTATTTTAAAAATTTATAAGCTCTCTAACAACTTAATTTGACAAACATATTGATTGAGCTTATAAGCTCTTAAACAACTTATAAACTGTTTTAAAGAGCTTATAAGCTCATCCAAACACCCCTATATGTAGTCATTACGTTGATCGCGACTACGATTGAAACTACAAGCATAATTTGAAACGTGTCCTAATTTCCTTTCTCATATATCTAATTTTATTAATGTATTTAGCATGATTCGAATAATTTCGATTTTTTTCCTTCATCACGATTTACAACATCTTTGAAAAAAATAACCGAACCTAGATTTGTTCCCGTGCTTCCTCATATATCTAATTTTATTAATGTATTTAGCATGATTCGAATTTTTTTGGAATGTTCACAAAATATTTTGCAAAAAATAATTGATAGTATTATACAATAAATAAATAATATTATATTTTACAAATATTATATATTGATATAATAGGGAGAGAGAAATGATGATTTATTTCCTTCATCACGATTTGAGCATTCGAATAATCAATTAACCGAACCAAATTTCATTTAGTATTTTGGATGGTCTCCGTGCGCACGGTGAGACCACGTGAGACCACCCTTAATTAATTAATTTTAATTAACTAATTAATTAATTTTAATTCTAATTATTTAATTAATTCTAATTAATTATTTTTAATTATAATTAATTAGTTTAATAACATTTAATTGTAAATTAATAAATAATAATTTTGAATTAATATATCTTAATTTTGATTTAGTAAATTCTAATTGTGAAATAATAAACCCTAATCGTGAATTAATAAATCCTAATTTTGAATTAATAAACCCTAATTTTGAATTAATAAACCCTAATTGGAAATAATAAACCATAATTTTGAATAATAAACCCTAATTATGAATTAATAAACCCTAACTTTGAATTAATAAACCCTAATTTTGAATTAATAAACCCTAATTATGAATTAATAAAACCTAATTTTGAATTAATAAACCCCACTTGTGAATTAAAAAACCTTAATTATGAACTAATAAACCTCAATTATGAATTAATAAACCATGATTATGAATTAATAAATTCTAATTTTGAATTAAAATTATAATTAAAAATTAATAAATTTAATTATACATTAACAAAATCTAATTATCCTTACTCACCATAATTAATATATAATTATTTTAACAAAAAATAAGGGTGAGCTCACGGTGAGGCGGAGCTCACCCAAGTTTTTGTCAAAATTTAAAATTGCGGATGTTACTTTAGTCCTTCGAAAAGAAAAAGATTTTTCGAGTTCTTTTTTATTCTTCTTACGATCCACTAAGGTATTTCCGAAGGAATAGAACATTAAGAGATTTTATTTAATTGATAATTGTATGTAGTAATGTAGGTAGTGACGGACTCAGACATTTTGGTCAGTGGGGTACACAAAAATATTTATGGTCCAAATAATCATAATTTTATAAAAATAACTTTATAATTAAAATTAAAAATAAATAACAATTTAATATGAAAAATTGAAACTTAATGCTATATGCTTAAAAAATAATGTGTCTAACGAAACAATCAAAATTGATATTTTCATTGCCAAAAAAAAAGAAACAAACCATTCTTTTCTATGATTAGCTCCCTTTCATTTTTTATGTATTCATTTTAAGCATAATGTAGACTATTTTTTTACATATTTTATACCTTTAAGTATATATATTTAATTATTAAATATAAAATTATTATTACGTCCCTAGTGTTTTTAAAATCCAGTGGGGCCCAGTGCCCCCACTGCACCCCTGGGTCCGCCACTGTATGTAGGGATAATAATGGATAACAATAGACTGGGTATCTATCCCTCAAATATTTTTTAAACTCAAATATGTTTAAAATTTATTTATTTATACTCATTTCAATTCTATTATGGGTACTAGCTTTATTATTTATATCCATCAAAACTTATATAGTAATACTCGCTATTTACCCACTCGACGTATTTAAATTTGTACAATATCTAAATAATCAAATACACCCCAATAAAAACTTTAAAACTACTAAATAAATAAAAATAAAAATTAGTAGAAATAATGAAAGATTGAAAATTGAATTTCAAGTATAAGATTGAAAATTATACAATTTAAATTTAAATCATAAATCTAAAATAAATTTAAATCATAAATCTAAAATAATATTCTAAATCATCAAAACAGACATGTAGAATATATTTTAACTTCTCAAATCTTTTGTCAACATTCTCATATAGTCATTTGTGACTATATTAGAAAAAGAAAAATCATAATTAATCTTAACATATAAGTATCAATAGAAAATATTAAAGAATTATATAATATCATAATTTATAAAACGGATTTGGATAGCGGGTATCGATAACTAATTTTCAAACTAGACTCAAACCCGTCACGAATACTAATTTTATTACTCATACCCGAACCCGCCCTATTAAAATTTGGTAGAAACGAATACATATGAAAATTTTACTACTACCATATGTGACATCCCGCGAAAATATTTCTGTTGGCCCTTTGGTTAATGTGAATTTTCAAATCTCTCATATTATATCTCTAAAGTTTTAGATTTGTGACTAGAATTTTGTTGTTAATAGGACATTTTTTATGGGTTTCTAGTATAAAGTATTTTATTCTTTTACTCCCTCCGTTCCACTCAAGACGGTCCATTTTTCTTCGGCACGGTTATTTAGGAGAATGATATAAAGTGGTAAAGTGATAAAAAGTAGATAAGTCCCACAAATTTTGAAGAGATAATTATTTTCTAAAAATGAAACATGTTATATTGGGTGAGACAGCCCAAAAAGAAATATATGATATCTTGGGTGGGATGGAGAGAGTATTTTTTTTGGGGGGAGGGGCAAGGGGATAATACCGAGTATCTTGATGAAATAAGCAAATAGATGTATAGATCAATTAAAGTTCCTCATAAGTTACTTTGTGCATTCTTATATAAATCTTCCTATAAATGAAATGGAGAAAACAAAGACATGGAAAAATAGTAATGTCCTTGATATATGTTGATTGATTTTTGTGGCATGAATTTTAATAAATATAATGAGTGTTAAGTGAGTGGAGAAATGATCCATATTATAAAATGTATTATGTGAGTGAAAAAAATAAACTACTAGTGGTATTTTTTGTAAATAAGTAGATTGATTGTGGATGAAATTAAATGTGGGGGTTATGTCTATAAAAGAAAAATGGTTAATTGTCACTAAATTTACGAACTTTGATACAATTCTGCTTTGTCACATGAACTTTAAAATTTGAATAATGATATATAAGCTTTTTATTTTTCTAATTTTTCCCATGAAACTTTATTCCCTTAAATCGAATCCAACATGACAAAATTGAAAATGACGTGATCATAAAACGACTCCATTTTAATGGCCACTTAAAATTAAAAACAGTAATAAAAGAAAAATTATCCTAATAAGTAATCACCTCCACCTCACCTTCTTCCACTCTCTCTTTATCTTAATCTATATGCTCTCTTTTTTCCACCCACTCACAAACATCCCCCATCTCTGGGCCAACACCACATCTCCTTTTCTCTATCTCTAACCTCTCTTCTTTCCCACCCACTCCCCAGCTCCGGACCACCACCACTACAACAATCACCACCACCACCACAACAATCACCACCACCACCACCTCACTTTCTCTCTATCCCACGACTAATAGTAGGTGACAAAAATACACCATAGCTATTCATCATACCCGTCGATGCTAGGGAGCGAATCGAGCCGTTGCTGCCGATGAATTACTTTAGGAACTGCATTGTCAACGAGGTAACAAGATCGAAATGTAGAAAGTTGGTGGCGTAGAACAGATCACGACAACGGCTGAAGCCATAGACTGGGAGATTAAGAGAAAATTGAATAATAGAGAGAAGATTATGAAAGAGGTGCAGAATTGGATGCTGGATATATTCAAATGTTTTGGGATGAGTGTGTTCCGAATTTCTGGTTTGCCAAACTTCGATTTGTTGAATACGAATTTTGGGTGGGAAAAGGCGAGGAAATTGGAGGTGTTTTCGATTGATGGAGAGAGTGACTAAACGCGGTGGCAATGAAAGCCATTTTGGAGATTCTCAAAATCGCGGAGAGAAAGAGGGAAAGAAGGTGAGGTGGAGACCATGTCATTTTCAATTTTGTCACGATGAATTCAATTTGAAGGAATTAAGTTTCATAGAAAAAATTATAAAAATAAAAAATTTATGTATTGTTATTCAAACTTTAAAGTTCATATGGCAAACTAGAATTGTATCAAAGTTTGTGAATTTAACGATAATTAACCTAAAAGAAAATGAATATTTTTTATGAACGGATCAAAATGAAATTAAGTGAACATTTTTCAAAAACGAACGAAATAATAATTTCACTCACGCAAATGTCATTACTTGATATAATAACGTAGAGCATTTGTATAGGACATATCATTACTTAATATAATAACGTAGAGAATTCTGTACAGGACCGACTTATGGGTTCTAATTTCAATAAAAAAAATCAAACAAATAATATTACAAATATGAGTTTGAATTTAAATCTCAACTTAGTTTCATGAATTTTGACCCATAAAACAGAGTCGCAAGTTTATGTAATCTACAGTGTCAATTCATTACAATATTATCTCTACCTACTACCAACAAATACGCAGTCTCTACTACATGATATATACATGTCCTTTACTCCTTTATGTTATTATAATGTACTCGACAAATTTATAGGGTAAAAAATGTAGGCAAGTATGAAGAATCATTCCAGCACCAGACACTAGACCAACGTTTTCAAAAGTCATTTTTCTGTTAAAAAATAATAACAATAATTAAAAAAAGGAGCAAGATTGAAAGAGTGGAATTTCACTATAATACAGGGGTATGTGGTGTCAAGACAGATAATCCTAAGATTAATCTACATTTTGAAAGAACGAGGCTTACAAGTTACAACAATTTTGGGTTGGCCTGCCATGTCACCACAGTCAACATCCATCTTGTATCAGAGCTCCCATAGATGGCCTTTTCTTCTGTAACCCCACCATATATCATCATCTAATCATACCTCCTATCCATCAAACTTGTTTCCTGCACCATTCTCAGCTGATACTTCTGCACGAGGCAGTTGCGATAAAAATTCTATATGGAAAAGACAGAATTCCTAGCTCACAGTACCAGCATTTTTAAACAAGATGTGATTATGATGTGCTATCATCCATCTCAGAATTCTTGAGCACCTAGGTCCAGCTTCGAAGGGTATTCAAGGCCATGGAGGGCCGGCATCCGTCTCAGATCTTCTTCTGAGTAACCGGGGATAAACCAGAACTTCCTATCCATCCCAAACACCTATTATAAAAGAAGCAGTCTTATAAGATATAAGCAAATACCAAACAAGCAAATTAAGTCTGTTTGTAATGGTCGTTTTAATTGCAAGCCTCGAACAAACATCAAAATAGAGTTGAAATTGTTACTCCAGATAAAAGGAGAAACTGTAGTTGAAACATTATAGTCTTACCTGCTCGAAGTTCCTATTTCGCCCAAGATCATAACGCCATTTCGGAGAAGACTTTTTCTCATAAGCCTAGCATACAAGATCAAGAAAACATCAGCATCACCTCTACATAGCCCCAATTATGAAAAATGAGAAGAACTCAAGAAAGAAAAGAAAATCACACCAAGTAATTTTAGAGAAAACTTTATCAGATAACAATAACAATTGCGCTTCAGAGGAATACAACCAAAAAGTGAAGATGCAGGAAGTTGCTCTAGAATATATAGCATTTACGTACAGATAGACATTCAACATATCCTGAAAGTTACATCAAAACTTGGTGCATCGGCACTATCCCATTAGGATGAGACATTTCTTATTCTCAATCTTGAATTATGAGTACAAAATGAAGGTGAAATACCTCAATAGTTGTGGTGTTTGCAGCCACCAATGATATGTGCATGATCAGGAAGCCCATCACACTCAACGCAAATGCCAAATTCAGGACTGCAAATATTACATATATCACAACAGAATATATACGGAACTGAGGAAAGGAAAGAGAAGGGAGAGGTTACCGTACCAAATGCAAGAAAAGTGGTTGCAAGAGTTCCGGGAGTTCCGGGGATCTCTCCATCGCTAAAGAATGCAATGAAGTGTGGCAGTAATGATAAAGTAACGAGGCTAGTCTCAAGGAACGTGTAGAACTGCACCAAAAGAAAATGTAATCGATGTCATGTTTCTAATCAATTATAGATGCAAAGCCTTCGCAAGAACCATAAAATGCAAGTCCATATTCAGAGAATACTAATTATCTATGATGGTAACACAACATACCAAAATTCCTGTGCCAGAGCTATCTCATGACAAACATCATTTGTAAACCATAGTAAGATATTGAAGATTCACATAGTTATCTAGATTGGCAAAAACCAGCCAGTAGCAAGTTGAAATATCATACCAGGAAGAGGAGGAAATTTTTGTAGTTCAATGCCCCGACACAATTGACAACCCAAACACAATGATGGTCCATCTTCAGTACACACCTCCCACCTAAGATGGTAATCCAACAAAAACTCATCATTTGTGGAGAAACCAATATTGAAATCTAACAATCTCCAAGGATTTATGCAAGAAGCACTAACAAACAGAGCAGTGATGGCAGCGAGGTGGCTTCAATTGGTTGCACTTTCTACAAAAACGAATTCTACCATTCTCTGTGTCAGTTGGAAATTCTGAAGCAGTCAATGGATCATTATCTCCCCTTTCTTCATCCACTGCCGGCCGCCAATTTGGAGGCACAGTGCCTGGGTCCGTAAAGACAACCGAAAAATAACTCCACAATAGCATCACCAACTACACAAGAAGTAATGTTATTAGCAATTCAGCTTCATTGCATGTGCCATGCAGCAATATGCCACTCCTCCATTCTACAAAAAAATATTCAAAATTGATCGCCAAACAGAATGACAGTAATCCACTGTTGTTACAAAATATAACTCAGTACTTCAATTTCAAATAGGACAGTAAACAGCTGAACCATAGATAGCTCATAACCCTTCCCTAGTTCAGATGATTCCGGACAATCTAAATCAAGACAATGAAAGAGCAATTCACACCAAGATCCCACCTTTTCACTAAGCCCGATGTAAATAGAGAAAAAAGAAAGAAGAAGAATTCATTAACTTTCGATGAGACAAAGACAACACTAACTTCAACTCTCACATTGACCAGTTCAATTTCCAATAATCATCAATCTGGTGGACATTCTTGTATTCCTAAACTTGCTGATCAAGTTTCTAGAATCCAGATATTTTACACTCACCAAACTGTTCTTCCTGATCAAAAAGATCTTATACCATCTGAATCAAAACTATTAGAATCCATTATTTCCACGATGCTCACATTAAATCAAAAACATATGGTCATTGTTGAACTTTCTATTTCACTTATCAAGTCCAAACAACCAATGTGAAACAGTTGATCTTCTACAACAGAAAATAACACAACCCAACGGAAGATCCATAAAAAATCCCCGAAATTGCCCAATGAACTGTAATTGAAGAAACGGACAGATCAAACTCAACCAAACATTGACTTCCAAATTTAACAAACAGGGAAGCATCAAATTCTCAAACAAATAAAAATCCTAAATTTGATTACCAGAATATGGAACAACGTGAGGACGACGAAAGCAATGAGTGAATCGAGGCCGCCGGCAGCGAGTCCAGGGCCGTAATTGGTGATCACCACCGCGTAATAGCTGACGCCGACGACTCCGAGAACCAGTAAAATCATGATCGAGCCGAGCCCCCGCAGCGCCGTACAGAACTTGAACACGTTCCACGCCATCACGGCACCAGATCTATACATAATAATTGTCTGATTACTCGATTACCAAATCTAAATTAGTTACAGGAAACAGAAGGCGGAATTACAATTCGGGGATTTAAGCTTCTGAATTGGCGTTTTTACTGGGGTGTGTTTAGGGTTTATGGATTCCGCCTGACGAATATGAGTCCAGCTACGGTGGGAATGGAATCCATGCGTGAAATAGATAGAGAAAGAGAGAGAGAAGGGTGAGAGAGAAATCAGAGGGGCGAATTTATACTGAGGGTAGTGCTATAAATTTTGCTGCAAAGATTTATGAAATTATGATTTTTATTTTATTTTTTGGACAAGAAAATTACGAAATTATGAATTGTTAGTCAAATTGAACATACAAGCAAATACAACTTACAACTTGTTAATTTACATTTTATTATTAGCGATCTTAAAAAAAATTATACAGTCACAAATTTACATTCGTATAAATTTAATACAAGTTACGTAATAATGCACTCATATAATTATGCAAACAAGATAAACTATACCTGTCGTGTGCCTATTTTATACAAAAATAATTAAATTTTTTATAATTTGAAAATAATGTCATAATATAATTTATTACAAATGATGCTAAATGATTTATCATATCAAGTAGAATAAAGCGAAACCCTTGTGGACATTAGGTAAAGTCCTCCTAACTTCTTAATCGTTGAGTCACCGTGATTTATCATTTTATATTCTCATGGGGTTGGGGTGTGGAGCTCTTGGGGGACAGCTTCCATTTTTGGAACAAAGAATAAAGCGAACTTTAATAAATTAGAAA
Organism: Salvia rosmarinus; assembly: GCA_036937905.1. NCBI lineage: Eukaryota > Viridiplantae > Streptophyta > Magnoliopsida > Lamiales > Lamiaceae > Salvia > Salvia rosmarinus. Next base: position 12,130,647 of record CM072813.1, on the reverse strand, counting down.
AAATCCATAACCTTTAATATTTTCTCCATTTTATATCGTAAAATATAACTAATAAGTCTTGGTCAAATGCAGAAAGCTTTTGGTTCTAACAACTTTCAAAACGTGTGTTATTTAGCTATTGGCAGTCAAGGTTTGAGGATGAATATCTAGAATGTCAATTTTTAATTAAAACCATTTGCATCAATTTTTCACTAGCGATAATTTCATGGCCCTTTTTATTTTTTCTCATATTTGAAAATGACACGTCACTCGTTAGCTTATGAGATGTTGATGCGGAAGAGTATAATTTGAAAAACAACAAAAATGAAATTGCTTAAGATTTTCCTATAATTTATAATTGCGTAACAACAAATATTATTTATAATTTATTGATATTTAAATTTGAGTATAAGTATTGTGTAACGGATCTTAATTTGTGTGACTGTTTTCTATAAGAGGATGAAGAGTAATTAATGTTTGGTCCAGAAAAGAGAATTAAGGTCCTACATTAACAGAGTATAAAATAACCAAACATATATAAAATTATGAGAGATTTCATAAATTTACATAAATGAGACCGTACTATCGACGAAAACATGAAAAATATGATATTTGTTATTCATACCAACTAGATATATTTTGTTCTAGAAAGTTAAAACACAAAATTTGTTTAACTAGAGGCTACTGTAGAAATTGTGATGGTTGGCCTCCTCTACAAAAAATATAATATATGTTATTTATACCAACTAGATATATTTTATTTCTAAAAAGTTAAAATATAAAAACTCCAAATTTAAGTTTTTTTTTTTTAACTGAGGGCAATTGTTGTCTTTAGTAAAGCTAATATTTTTAGCTCACTGACTTGCTAAAAATGCTAGGAACTTTCAATCTCCCAATGTTTGGAGTGAATGTTCTCGGATTGTGTGGACGGTCTCAGTATTCTTCCCTAGTCTCGGATTGTGTGGACGGTCTCGGATTGAGGTTCCAAAAAAAAAAGACGAAGATGCAAAGTTACACAATATCTGATCTAATTTGTGCGTTTGATACACTATATTCCTATTTTGGGAGTCCGTTTTTAATTCAAAGGCCCGTTTCATTTCACTGATACACTATGGAAGACCTATCTGGCGTTCTCCACCGGATTGCTAATCCATTCACACTGTAGCAAGCAGATTATTAATGGAAAGACTGCCCTACCCTCCTTTTACCCTCTACCCTTTCGCAACCCCACTTCGTCGCCTCTCCATTTCGGTACTCCGGCTGTGCAAAGTTGTTTGGTCATCCTTCCCCTGCCTCAATAAAACCCTTTCCCGTCGCGTCGCCGAGTTACGATTTGAGCTTCAGAACCTCCGTCACCAGCTTCGGCGTCACGCGGCGCAGCCGATTAAGCTCCGCCACCAGCTCTGGGCTCCACTGCTTGTGCTTTCTGAAAGCATCTACAATGTATCTGGCAATAGGAGACAAGTTCTTCGCCAAAATGAAGAATCTTTCAGATGGGTCTATCACGTACGGGGGTATTTGATTTGCTTTATCTTTTGGGTCCCATTTCTGGAGGTCGAATGGCTCGTTGCCAGCGCCGGAGGGGCGGCTCAACTTCTTCGGGTTCAGAGTTTCGCGGTTGGAGAATAATCCGCCGCGGAACGGTGGGGCGGTTCTGAGAGGGTTTGTGGTGGCCGTAGAAGAAGTAGGGTTTGGTGAGCGGCGCTGGCGGAGCTGGTGGCGCCATTTTGAGGTAAAGCCCCTTCCAAGGGAAATTTGCATATTATGTGAGGGCAAGAACGAGCAACATTGAAATGGGAGTCGTTTGGATATTCTATTTCACACTTTCTTTGGGAAAATTGTAGTTTTTAACACTTTCTTAATTACGTTTTGATCTTACAAAAATCAGAATTCAAAACTTTATAGGTCGCAGATTGGGACGGGCAAAATAGCTTCTTGCTCGAATCGAACCTCTCTGTGCCGTTCGGAAGATGGTTCTCAAAAAACCTTAGGCAAGCGAGGTGCTTGTCGAAGACTCATCGGGGCTCACCACAGTGTGCAGGGATGTGCATACAGAATCTTGCCTAGAGGATATGTGAGCGGTGGAAGTTGTTCTGCCCAGTAATGTTTAAAGTATCGTTGATAATAAGGTGGTCTAGCAAGGGTAAATCTGTCCGATAACAAGTTAATATTGCTTTAATCTTGGATATCAAACAAGTGTTTTTTTTTTCTGGATAGAAATATTAAAACAAGCACTAAGTGAAAATAATTTTTGTGTGTGTATTGGCGCAGTGGTAGAGTGGTTAATCGCCGGCGCCAGGTGCCGGATTCGAACCACCGCGACGTGTGACTTTTAAAATTTCGTATTAATTGACAAAAAAAAGTGAAAATAATTTGACATCATTTTTAATGAAAACCATCATTATGGAAAATGGGTCGGAAATATTCCCTACCAATTCAAGTAAGTGTGTCCAACGTTTGTTTTATCATATATTAAGGAAGTGAGCAAATTTACTTTTTTTCTGTTACATATGCACTGAAAAAAACAACTAAAATAATTGGATCGGGGCAATGGTAAAACGGAAAGTTTGAAATCAATTTTATATAGATTTCTAAATTATGACACTTATTACGGATAATTTTTATTTTCAAATATAACACTTATTCGAAAATAAAATGTAATATGTATTACTTATATCGATAATATACATTTTTTTTTCTTTTAAGAGCCAAACAATAGAAACCCAAAATTCAAGAGTAATAGACTTATAACAACTATGATATACAATTAAATTTATTTAAAATATTTTAATCTTGTAATCATATATTCATTTACCCTCAAACTCAATTTGAGGTATCATATATAGGATAACTTAACTAAGCTCTATTGAATTGTATGTATATAACTAGCCCTTTCACCTTTATGCTTGCGAACAATTTTTTTTTTTTTGGGGGGAAGCTACCTCGACATTTTTTTTGTTGTAACATTCGGGACAAAATAATTCCTTTTGCAGACGGGTGGTGATACCGCTGCTAATATAATGGTTAATTACTCGATTCAAGACGGATGTTGCCTCATGTTATTCCTTGTATTGAGATCACACTCATAAGTAATACCGTGTTTTATTCTTTTAAAGTGGATGCAGTTGGGCACAAGTGGAATCCTAAACTTCGAACGAGCATAACCTTTGATACAAAAGGACTACGAGATCCATATGATATGAACGTAGAGTTCTCTTCAAATTCGAATGTGATATACTTGATCTAGACCGCCCAAAAATGCCTGACTAAGAGGAGGTGGTTCACTGGTGGCCTACGTTCCTTGATCACTTATGAAGAAATACACCATATTAATCTTCTATCCTATGTTGAATTTCCATAAATATTCATTTTAAGTTCTAAAATTTTCAATCTCATATCGACTTTTTGTGAGATTCGATCAAATGAAGCCTATATAAAAGGATAATTCTTTTCTCCAAACAAAATTTCATATTTAATTGGTAGAGTGATTGAGATTAATATCATTCGAGCTACACCATCAATTTAATTTAATTTAGTTTGACCAAATAAATAATTTTGGCTAGATAATTTTTTCTTCAATTAATTTGGCTATAAAAAGAGATATTTTTTACAATTTTGTAAACAAAATTTGAATCTTACATTGAATTTTTATGAGACTTCACCAGTTGAAATTCTAAATAAAATGATACAATTTGAATCACAAATTGATTTTACAATAGACTTCATAAACTCAAAACCTAAATAATAATAAAACTACTTAAATCTCATATTGATTTTTCATGAGACTTTATAATTTCAAAACCTAAATTAAAAATACTTGAATCTCACATTGATTTTTATGAGATTTCACAAAATGTGAATCTATATAAAAGGATACATCTATTCTCTCAATCAAAAATCCACTTTTGTTAGCAGAGTGGTTTGACTCAATAAATTTGACAAGATAAAAAAATTATTGAATTTAATTTTTTGTGAGGCTTTATCAATTCATAACCTAGATAAAGAAATTGGTACATTTTACACAAGTTTTCTAAAATAAAATTTGAATATTACATCGATTTTTCATAAGACTTCAAAAATTATACATGCATCTAAAGATTGATATAATTTGAATCCCGCATAGATTTTTCATGAGACTTTATCAATTCAAAACCTAAACGAAAAGAAATATTTTGTACAATTTTCTTAAACAAATTTTGAATCTCAAATCGATTATCGATTTTCATGAGACTTCAAAATTTAAAAATCTAAAGATTGATACAATTTGAATCTCACATAGATTTTTCATGAGATTTTACTAATTCAAAACCTAAACGAAAGAAAATATTTGTACCATTTTCTTAAATAAATTTTGAATCCCACATCGATTATCGATTTTTCATGAGACTTCACAAATTGAAAATATAAATAAAATGATATATTTTGTAAGTTTTGCTTCTTCCTCTAAAAATGAAGAAAGAATTGTCTTGGATACTCCAAGCCTTAGGCTCTAGCTGAATATTGATCGACAATCTCTTTTATCTGATTTTTCTTCTTTGATCGTAGAAAAATACGCGATCGATTTACCGCTCAAATTGCGGCCAATCTTCCTAGCTGCTTAGGGCCGGGCTTAGAGCGTAAAACTCATCACTACCTTGTAAGGGCATTCGAGGGCAGAGGGCGAGATACCCGTCCTTCAGTGACTTCCAAGTTCAAGGCATGAGTTCCCAGTTCTTTTAAATAAATTTTGAATCTCATATCGATATTTCATGTGGCTTAACAAATTGAAAATCTAAAACACAATTTGCATCTCACATCGATTTTTCATGTTATTTTATTAATTCATAACCTAAACAAAATGATCCAAAATTATCCCAACTTTAACTAGGGGAAAATTATTTATTTTCAAAGTATTTGAAACAAATAGTTTCTTCAATTTAATATTAAGGTGTTGACTAAATAGTTTTTAATTTAATTTGAAATAAATAGTCTCTTCATGTAATTTGGCCTAATAAAATGTGTTGAAATAAAAGTATCAATTTAATTTGGCCATTTTTTTTGGAAATATACAGAAATGTTCAAATTTTTATGAGAGTATAAATTCTAAACGGATCTAAACATGGATCTTTTTTTTCATTTATTTATCTTTTTTTATTTATTCTATTTATTATTAATGTTTACTTTGTAATGTTCAGAGGTTGTAATTGCATCTAATAATCAATTATTGTAACAACTTATACTTATAAATTCAAACAGATTCGGGTAATCAACATGTTCTATTATACGGGTTTGAGACGCAAAAAAGTATTTAATCACTTGTTAATTGAGTTTAGGATGAGTATATGTATATACATTTTAGACGGGTTTCAGCTGAATTTCTAGCCTCAATCACCATTTCGTTTCATCGTCGTGCTCCTCCACAATCAATAATTCTGATCAGGTAGCTGAACCCCATGCTCAGCCACACTCAACAATTCAGGGTGAACCCTAACCAAATATGAGAAATCATTTTTTAAATATCTATTTATAAATTACAACATAAAGTTATTTTCGTCAAAACTCGATGAGATATAACTTATACATATTCAAATGCATCGCAAGATTATTTGATTTATTATGATCATAAATATAACTTAAATCCATTTTCCATCGAAATTCGAGATTAATCGTTTGTTAATTAAAATGAAATCAAATTGTCATAAATGTAAACCTAGCTAGTACAATCGAGATCCACAGTTGCTTGATTAAAACGTGTAATTAATTTAGCCAACATATTTCTTTATGGGGCCGTGTAAATATGTTTTAACTAGTTCCACCCTTATCCTCGGAAAACTGAATTTTCATTTGGATATTTAGTTAGCTCGTGATTTAGAGGGTGTTTGGCTAAGCTTATTTTAAAGAGCTTATAAGTTCTAAGAGCTTATAAGATGTTTCAAGAGTTTATAAGACATAATGTTTGAAGAGTTTATAAGTTGTCAAAGTGTTTGGGTAATTTAGCTTATAAGTTAGAGAAAGAATCGTGAGTTAGAGAGAGAAAATTGACGAGATGTGAAGTCGATAGTATATATGTAGATTATAACGAATCATAGTAAGATTATTTTGGTAAATTCACATTACTTGCAAGCTTATGAAAAATAAGTCGGGTTGAGCTACTTATTTTCTTATAATTTGTTTGAGCTTATTTTCACATCTTATAAGCTATTTAGGAGCTCATTTGCCAAACACTTTGCGTGAGCTTATAAGCTCCTAAACAGCTTATAAACTGTTTTGAAGAGCTTATAATTAAGCTTAGCCAAACACCCTCTTATTCGAGCTTATTACTTAAGTACTCATTGTTTCATCTACTAATATATATTGGTGGGTTGTTCAACTAGACAAATTAATTGTCGGAGTTTAATAAATTATTTGCATTGACTAATTGTTTACGGCAAACACTAACTGGCAATTAACGCATTAATAATGTAGAGTTTTATTGTAATCAATTTGCGATGTGCATGCATCAGATTCTCATATGATAAATCAAGGAAGTGGAAAAAAAATTAATACATAAATCTTCTGCCGGAGTAATTACCCAAGAGCAAAAGACATGAATGCCCTTCACCTCGCAATTATTTATAGACATGCATGGCTCCGTTTCGGACACACATCGAGAGATAGAGTTAGTGAGAGAGTGATATACATATATATACACACACACACACAGAGAGAGAGAGAGAGAGAGAGAGAGAATGGTGAATGGAAACCAAAAGGTGTGTGTGACTGGAGGAACTGGTTTTCTTGGATCATGGATGATCAAGAGGCTACTTGAAGATGGCTACTCCGTCAACGCCACCGTTAGGCTCGATCCAGGTTCATATTTAATCTCATATTCCAATTAACACCATCGACTCATATATGTTTTATAATCACATGTAGTATACGAGTAAAATCGTACTATTAGATCGTTCAATATAAGTCAAATTAAATCCGTTTAACGATGATCATATGCTCATTTAAATTGCAGTAAAATACAAATATGTCCTTGAACAAAATTGATTGACATCATTTTCATAAATAGAGCGGAAGAGGGACATTAGCTACATCACCAACCTCCCCGGCGCAGCGGAGAGGCTGAAGATCTTCAACGCCGATCTCGACAAGCCGGAGACCTTCGCCCCCGCCATCGAGGGCTGCGCCGGCGTCTTCCACACAGCCCACCCGCTCGACTTCGCCGAGAAGGAGACCGAGGAAGTGAAGCTGAAGCGCGTCACCACCGCCCTACAAGGCATCCTGCAGACCTGCGCCGACTCTAAGACGGTCCGCCGCGTGATCTACACCGCCAGCATCTCCTCCGCGGCCTTCAACCCCGCCAACACCGGCCCCATCGACGAGGACTCGTGGACGGACGTCGACTTCATCCGCAGCGTCAAGCCCTTCGGGGGGCCCTACATCGTCACCAAGGCGGTGGCGGAGAGAGCCGCCATCGATCTGGCGGCAAAGCTCGGCTTAGACTTCGTCTCCGTGGTTCCGACGTGGATCACCGGCCCTTTCCTGTGCCCTAATTTTCCGGATACCGTTTACGTCTCCATGGCCTTGATTCTTGGTAAATAGATTAACTAATTAATGTATAGTGTTAAGATGATTGAAATAGATAATGCATAAAAGGTGGTCTTTTGTGACCATGGCACGTGAGGACGGGGGAGGACCATCTTAATTAGAGATCATAAATTTTAGTCGAAGATTAATAAGATATTAATCAATTATTTATCTCGAGTTTTGTAGGTGACAAGGGGCACTATCAGCACCTAAAAGAATCGAGTTTAGTCCATGTGGACGATGTTGCACGAGCTCATATCCACTTGTTCGAGCATCCGGAGGCGAAGGGCCGATACATTGTGGCGGCGGCGCAGTTCGAGATCGGAGAGCTTTGCGATTTCCTTGCTGTGAAATATCCGGAATATAAGATGCCATCTCCGGAGTAATTATATTCAACTACTTGTTTCTTTTTTCTTTCTAGAACTTAATTAATTAGGCAGGGATTTTTAGTTTTAATTTAATTTACCGGGCAGTGCATGGAAAGATGTGACGGCGGTGAAATTTTCTGGGCTGTCGACGAAGAAACTGGAGGCCACTGGATTCAAGTACGAGCATGGATTGGAGGAAATGTTTGACGGCGCGATTAAATCATGCAAAGAAAAGGGGCTTCTTAACTAGTTGGATGAATTATCGTATATTTAATTTCATGTTTGTTGTTTTAGTGAATTCAAAGTTGTGTTTGATTTGGCTCTATTTTAATGTTTTTATGGTCTTGTTAATGTTGTTTAGTACTTAGTTCGTGATGTACTATGTGGTCTGGGTTGGAATAAAATTAAATGGTTACAGATAATGAACTTGATCGAACAAAATTATTGCGTTACAAATTAATCTCCTATTCTGGTATATGTGAAGTCTAATTACATATATGAAACGAAGCACATGCAAATTTAGAACTGAAAACAATCACAAACTCAAATGAATAACTGAGACACACTCATTTGTATTTCGTGCGAGTACATGCGAAATATTATATGAAGATGGCAAGGAAACTGGAATATATTATAATGATAAACATGCTTTGAAATTTATTTTTAAAATTATTCTTGTTACAAATCTATTTACTCTTAAATCAATTGAGCTAACCAATTATTCTTAGACATGTGTAATGCGTACTAGTTTTAGTGTCGCTTCAATCTCCTATTTATTATAAAATATTATATAACGACATAATTAATTATATAAAATATTATAAAATTATATATAACGACATAATTTGATGATCTAATCTCCTATTTATTATTAATTTATTTTGGTCAACTAGTTTTAGTGTCGCTTCAATCGTTGACAAGTGTTTATAATATGTAACACGTATATCGACACAGTGCAATAGATTATTATGTGTCCACACGCATAATAGTGACATTTTGACATGTTAATTTGGGGTTCTTCTAAGTACCAACATCAATCATTCAAATTCATTAATTGATTGTAGTTCTTTATTAGAATTCTCTGTTTATAACCCATACTCCGGTATAAGTCGTCTGAGTAATTGTATATATTTAGTTCCATCAATACATTTGAGATCAATATCATAGTCGTATGAAATTTGATCAAATGCGAATTATATTTCAAGTCTGGTCATGTTTTTCTCGTCATAAAAAAAAGCAACAAGTGTTCAAAACGTATTTGTACGTATTTTGATTTTTATGTGGTTTCGTGCCAAAAAGAAATACATAAAAATAATTAAATTTTGCGATAAACTTATAATGAATGTGCGACATATTAAATAATTAGGATGATGTTTAATTAGTTGACCATATTAGTAAATATATAATCTAAAACAATCTCTCTCTATATATATATATATATATATATATATATATATATATATGTATCATAACTGGTCGGCAGGTTGGTGGGGGCTAATCAGTGTTTTACACTTTATTTATATATGTCATGCAGTTAATGATTATTTATACGTAGGTCAAGGGATTGATGGGATAGTTTTTCATATTTATTGCTAACATTGTAGGGTTAGAAACAAGCTTTGCTACTCCGATTGGATAGGGCTTACGTAATTTAGCTTGCTAGCTTGTCATTTCAAACCATTTAATTGCTATTTTTTTTTCAATGTTCTTTTCTGTTCTTTTAGAGATATATATATATATATATATATATATATATATATATATATATGAATTCACGGTGAAAGAGTGATGTTCAAATAAAAGTAAATTTTTTTACGTGAAAATTACGAACCATGAAAATTCAAAGGATTCATAAACAAAATGAATTTGGTTCTTATGATAGTTAATTGAACCAAACTATATATATAATATAAATTATCGAATCTAAAATTTAAAATTTTCATCCAGATTCGAATCTCATGAGGGCGATTTTTTTTTTTTGGATTCATCAACTTTTTACTCCAAATTCATCATTTTTTTATTCTCACGTTCTCACAATAAAAATAATTCACACGTTAACCATCTTCTATATATATATATATAGTAGATGGTTCAGGTAGGAAATGATAATTTGGTAGGAAATCAGAATGAATTTGGGTCTTTGATTTGTTGGATCAATGATTGAGTTTTTATTTCGATTGTGCTACAGTTTTGTGTGCTACACGGATTACTGTGCTGCACTAGAACCCTTTTTGTGCTACACTGCAATGAAAGATGTGCTAAACTAACATGTGCAACATTGTAATTCTGATTGTGCTACACAAATATGAAAAATGTGCTAGACTTACATATTTATTCCTATTTCCTACACTAAGGAGCTTTCTCACCATAACCCACTCATATCTTCATATTTGTGTAGCACAATCAGAATTACTATGTTGCATATGTTAGATTAGCACATATTTCATCTCTTCGTAGTCATATGCCAAATATATTAGTTTAGCACATCTTTCATTGCAGTGTAGCACAAGAAGGGTTCTAGTGCTGCACAGTAATCCGCGTAGTATACAAAACAAAAAACTGTAACACAACCGAAATTAAATCTCAACCATTGATCCAGTGAATCAAAGGCCTAGATTCATTCTCATTTCCTACCAAATTATCATTTCCTAAATGATCCATCTCCTATATATATATATATATATATATATTGAGGTTCAAATAAGAACCATTTTTAACGTGAGAACTAAGAACCACGAAAATTCGTTGTGAACAAAATGAATTCACTATGATAGTTAATGCATCCGTTGAGAAAATTACTGAATCCAAAAATTTAGAATTTTCATCCAGATTCGAATCCTATGAGATGTGAAAATTTTACTTTTTTTATTCAATAATTTTTCCAATGGATTCGTCAACTTTCACTCTCAATTCATCATTTTTTTGGTTCTCACGTTTTCACAATAAAAATGATTCTCACGCTAACCCTCTCATATATATATATATATATATATATATATGTGTTACAAAAATTATAAATACCAGTAGAGATTTCGTATTCAAATAATCTAAAAAGACAATTCACACTTGGGTAAAATCGAATCGAATATATTGAAAGAATTCGACACTTCTACTTGAACTATACCTCAAGCGCCAATTGCTATGTTATTCATGATTTATAAGTGTTTTCTAAATAATTCAATTTGAAATTAGTCAGAGTTTATTTAAAAAGTTCTTTATTTAGTTGTGTTTGTATTTATATCAAAACCTTCGAAACTTAATATACTGGTCTTATGCCTATATATATATATATATATAGGAAAGAGTTCAAATGAAAACTTTCTACTACATGTTATCTAGGAACCAAATTTATTCTTTTCGATCAACGGTTATTATTTTACTATTTTTTTATTTTGTTTTAATCATTTCCTTATCGAAAAGGATAGTGAAGTAAATTTAATTATAATATAATCTAAAGGTTCCTACAATTATGGGCTCAGTCCATGTCTAGAACATTTGATTATACCATAATTATTTTAAGACGATTTTCTCTCTCTATTATCTTTTTGTTGTAGAATTGTTAAAAAAATCACCCGTATAACTATATATTTTAAAAAAATAGGGACTGTTGTTGTTTTTTTTTTTAGTCAAAACGTACGAAATAACATAAAACGGGAAAACATGTTACAAACCGAACTCAGGTATACCTGAGGGGGATACAGCCAAATTTCCGAAGAAACAAGGCAAGGGGTGGGGTAAAAGACCTAAGGGCCAAAACACATAGGCCAAAGAGCGACTCGCTCAATCCTATGAAAGCGATAAAGAAACAAAAACCTCATCAACGAACCCCTTTGTGACGCAGAAGGGGCGGGCCTCATTAAAAACCCCATGACCATGGGAAAAGAGTGCCGCTTGTGCGGTGTGATCGCGGGGTATAAGGGATAAGGAAAGTGAACACATGCAACCACACGAGGTGCCTTTGCTTTGGTTGAAGCTTAGCGGTCCCTCAACACACACACCCAAATTCCACTAACAGAAACGAAATACATAATACGGCATCCCAAAAGTGGATCCAAAAAGAAGACTGGGACATCCCCCAGCTCACTACAAACCAAACTCAAAGTGCGATACAACCATATTAACAGAATATATCGAATATAAGACAGCATATACATCTTCTTTAATACTCTTCACAATGGTCTTCACATTGAAGGGGATGTCCTCGAAGATAATCTTGTTACGCGCATACCAGATGTGATTGACCGTCGCTGCTAACCCGATTTGCTTAGCTCGAAGGATGATGGCTGACCCCGACTTCTTCCCCCTTTTAATGTGCTTGATAGCACTTGCAATAGTAGTCATACTCCCGGAGATGGAGCCACTCTTTGATCTCTTTCCAAACCGCCTCCGTGCCTTACACTTAAAGAACAAATGATCGTGAGTTTCAAGTGGACATTACACACGGTACATACCTGTGAGATATTCAAGTATCTCAATCTATCCACCGTCTTAAGTCTTCCTCGCATGGCAAGCCACATGGTGATGGAAAACTTAGGCGGGATGTACTCCTTCCAGATCGCCTTGTGCCAAGATCGCCTCTCCCTTCTCCGGAGGTAGTGATATGCAAGACTCGATCCTTTGGACCCAAAAACACTCTATCAAGATCCGCAGCACTCGATCATGTTGTTGTTATTGTATCATTAATGTGTATTACTAAGGTCGTTCTTATCTCATTGTATGTATTATTATTTTATTCCTATCATTTGTATTCATATTTATGCTTCCTAAGAAATGTGATAGGTTGATGTAAGCTTTAATTGTGTATAAAATAAACAATTTTTTGGGTTAATTGGACATTAAAATAAAAATCTTTTAAGTAAAATTTTAAGATAATTAAACCTTGAATTATGTATAAAATAAGTGAATGCAAGCTTGAAATACTAACTTATTAGAATAAGTTAGTATTATAATAAGTGAATGCAAGCTTGAATTATGTATAAAATAAGCAATATGTCTTCTCAAATTAAACATTATAATAAGATTAAAAAGAATCAAAGTTACTACCACTAAGCAATTCGTAAGTATAATGAATAATCAATACATATAACTAGCATATAAATTAGCATCAATTTGATTATCAACAAGCAATTTGTAAGCCATTAAGTAGCAAACTATACAACTAAAATTATTATAGCAAAATCAATCCTTATAGGTTCACTAATTTTCAATTAATTAAATATTATTATAATAAGAACCTTTGAAGTATAAATATAAAATATAAAAGTTAATTAGCATTATTTTAATAATCGTACATAAGCTTCAATTGTGTATAAATAAGCAATTTAATATTCCTTCATTCGTTACATATATAACAAGATTAACTAATAACACGAACCTTATAACTATGAATATAATAAATAAATTCTCATATCATAATAATTTAAACATGGCATTAGGTGTATGTTTAAATTATGGATGAGAAGATTATTAGTGCAATTATCATTATCCTTTAATTACCGCATGATATTATGAATATTTGATACGCCAAATCACATTATTACCTCCATCGTTGACTAAGGAAAGATATTTAGCAATCTAATATTCTTAATCTAAATAGATAGCGTTAATCTTATATGTCTATATAAGTTTCATCAATGGTGTAAAATGGTGTAAAATGGTTCCTAGTTAACACCTAAAGGTTGGTTTCTATTATAACCCTCTATATATATATATATATATATATATATATATATATATATATATGGGAGGGTTATAGAAGGAACCAACCCTAAGATAGGAACTAAGAACTAATCTAAACCATTTATTCCATCTAATCTAACGGATGAGATTTAATTGCTGATATTAACAATGCATATTGAATATATAATCTGTAGTGCCGATTTCCTAGTTTTTGTGTAAAATAGGGGTAAAATGGACAATTTACAAAATCTAATTAACTACCCACATTTACTATATCCCATTATTAACCATCCTCATTCACCAACCCTAAAATTTACAGCCTCCCACGCCTTTATGCATTTGAATCAGGAATTCTTCACAATTGAGAATTTCAACAGGCTTTAGACGCGCATAGTTATTGGAAATCAACTCTTCATTCTCTGGTGGAAGAGTTGTGCATCTGTTCGGCAAGTTTGTGTTAGGACAACGTCTAAATCAAAAAACAAGTAAGTTTTCTATCTTTGTTATACACATAAATTTTATGGCAATAGAAGTATGTTTATGGATTTCATTTTTGTTCTATGCATAAATTTTATGTCATTCGAAGTATGTTTATGGATTTTATTTTTATTCTATGCATAAATTTTATGTCAATCGAAGTATGTTTATGGATTTCATTTTCTTAAAAAAGTATGTAATATATATAACAAGAGTGATTCGTGGTTTGTGAAGATATGTCATTTTCTGATATTGATATGTAGAATCACTTTATACCTGTTATTCATCAAATATGTTATAAGCATATTTAAACAATTTCTCGTTTTGTAATGAAGCTTTATAGTGGTCCCCCACTATATATTTTAGTGATGTTTATTGTCTTGAGATTGTCAGTTATTTTACTGCTTATATGACAAAATCTATACTTGTCCTTTTAAATATATTCATAAAGTGTATTACTATTTTTTTGAAATTTTAGTACACTGTCACTTTTCGTATTAAAACAATGAAGCATCAGTTTTTTAAATGTTTCTATGAAGAATTCTATACAAAGATGCTAGTAATATTGTTAGGCATATAATATTAACTCATGTGCATAAGAATTAATTATTTATGCATTTAGATTATGATAATAAAAGAAAAAAGATTAAATATAATATGTCTTGTTTACAGCATGTTTGTTTAATCACAATGTTGTGAAAAGCGTGAAGCGGGAGTGATGCGTTTTACCTTTTTGAGGCGAGGCGGTAAGCCTCGAGGCGTAAGCCTCGATAATAAAGAACAAAAAAAATCCAAAAAAATAAAAATAAAGTATAAAATAATAGTATAAAAAAAATATAAAATATAAATAAAGTATAAAAAATTATAAATAAAGTTATAAATAAAAAGTTATTTCACATATAACATATCAAATCAATAACATCATTTTAATTTAGAATAACATCACTTAAACAATGTATAATAAACAGCTCACATACGCACACATCAATTGACTTAGGTCAACGGTGATGATTACACTAACAGCTCATACACAGTAATACAAACAGTAGCACTTAATAGTAATACTTACACTTTACACACATTTACACTTCACTTCACATTTACACTTCACGTTTGAAAATAAAGAAAAGTGACAAAACTGAAAATAAACAAAAATAATCGACGACGCTAGCGTGGCGGCCGGCGACGGGCGACGCGGTCGCGCGCGCACCGACGACGGGCGGTGCGGTGCGGTCTTTGTGACGGCGTGAGAGCGACTGTTGGAGAGATGGCAGAGCTTTATCGCGAACGATATTCTTCAATTTTTTCTTTTTTTTTTTTTTTTTTATTTGTGTGATTATAACTCAGATTAGGGATGGGCTTTGTGTTATTTCGTCTGGGCTCTCCTAATTTGGTCTCAAAACCTAAAATTGGAGCCCTAATTAACGGCCCGAGGCGGTTGGTGAGGCTGAGGTGCAGGAATTGCAGGGAGGAGGCGATTTCCGGCGATTTCGCTTAAGCCGCCTCCCTTTTTCGCAACAATGTTTAATCATATTATATCTTATTTAATTATATCATTTTTAATGCGCTTATTATATATCTCATGCAAGTTATGGAGCCCGGAGTGTTCAGATATGGAATCTATACAGTGATGTTGTTATGCATATATATATATATGTGCATAATCATAAATTCTTTATGCATATAGTTTATGATAATTAAAGAAAACAAAGTAATTATAATATGTCATGTTTACATCATTCTTTATGTATATAGATTATGTAATATGTCCTGTTTACATCATGTTTGTTTAATCATATTATATATTATTTAATTATATCCTTTTTAATGAGCTTATTATATATCTCATCCAAGTTATGGAGCTCGGGATAGTTGGACGCAAGCAAAGCGCACTTTTGCGTAAGTTTACAAATCTAAAATTCATGTTTATATATTACTTAAATTAATTCATGAATACTTACTTTACATTGTATTATTATGCAGAGATTATTGCTAACGGAGTACCTCACACATCGTAATGAAATCAAGAAGGCAAACGTGGTCGCGAAGACAAAAATGCATTTGGTAAGACAGAAGGAAATTTGTAGATACATGAGTGTATCTTATGAGGCATCTTGAAACATTTATGGGAGACGAATCTTCAGCTTGGAAATGTGGATTGTCTACAGCAGCAACAAGGCAGCTTATGCGTATGAGAGTGAAGTATTGTGCTTCAATTATCAACAATCGGATTAATACAGCTAAGGATGACATTCTTCGTGGAGCATCTTCTTACTATCAAGAGTTATGCATGGATGAAGGCTTCAAAACTGACAGATTACTTTTAGGCTGAAATGACATCCCATTATGAATTAGCATTTGTGATTGAATTTTACATATTTACGTTTTAGACATTATATCATTACTACATTAGACTTATGATATGTTATGCGTTGTATTTTGAATATATACAATATGTTCAATGTTATCTAAGAATTATTTATAATAATTTGAAGTTGATAATAATTGTTGAAATAAATATCCACATGTTGTAGCTTAAAAACGTTAATGTTATTCATGTTCTTAAACCATAAATACGGTCTATGTGTTATTAATTAAAGTAATTAGCATATTGCATTAAAAGGATGTTGTGGACAATGCATAATGATTTTTATACATGTAAGAATATACACAAAAATCGATAAAATATATGAAAATGATTCATATGTGGTGGATTCTAGCAAAATCACTTCTTTATTAAAATTCATAACATATTAAACGTGCAAAGGATGTGAATAATACAGAATAAATTTATGAAAATATAAAAAAACTTACAAAATAAAAATATATTACAATAAATAATTATATATGAAAATCGTATTATGCATAAATATGATTCATTTATGCCTAATAAGGTAGCACGTTGTGCATATATGTATTACATTATGAATAACGTCCCCTAAATATTTATTCAAAAATATTATCGTGTCATTCAACATACAAAAAGGAAAATAACAGATTACATTATGAATAATGATCGATCGTTGTGCCTCCATGGAATTATTGAAGTGTAGGTACAAATCTACAAGGTTAGAATCATTGTTCAAGTGAAGTCCAAAAATACTATTTTGACTCTCCGATGAAGATGTCTTTCTAAACGGACCACTCATCTGTATGTCACGAAAATAAGCCGGAATCCATGATGCACGAGCGTTATACATATCACAAAACCATTTATGACCAACAAGATCATACTTCTCCATTACTTGTTGCCACTTGCTGTCGAATACAGCTGGTTCATCAAGATCTGTCCAAACAATTTCATCAAAATCTTGTTTGAATTCGGTGCTATCTCTCAACAAAGGAGGCAACTTCTCAGCAACCTTCATCATAATATGCCACATGCAATATCTATGCGAAGTATTAGGCCATGCATTCGCAATAGCAATTTTCAACGCTGGATCTTGATCTGTTATGATAACTTTTGGAGGCGCACCCATGCATTCAATAAATTTTGACAACACCCAAGAGTAGGATTGAACATCCTCATTTGAGATAATAGCTGCAGCAAGAGTCACACATCTACGATAATTGTCTCTGCCGGTAAATGGTGCAAGAATTTTCTATACCTAAAAAAAAACAAAGAAACTCATATGTGAGAAAACAACGAATTAAAAAAGTGTTCTGTAGTCGATCACAAAGTATGAATAATAAACGAGAATACGTGCACAAGATATCAAAAACATGTGCATATATATGATGCTGAATATATGCAAATCCAATATCAAATCAAATCAAAAGTAAAATATGAAGCCTAAGAATGCAATAAGAACCTACTTACATTATATACGCACTACAATGAAAAAAAAATCATAACAATGATGGTTGTCATTTGATAAATACAATAAGCAATTATAACTATTGTGTAATGCACAAGCAAAACAAAAAGTGAATAAATTGCAAAACAGTGTGCATATTAAGTCAAATATGACATGAAAAAAATCAATGAAAAAATTTATTTACGTTATACACACACGTCATACAAAAATGCATGGTGGTTACTCATTTTGGTCTATGAATAATTGTACAACCAAATTATTGAATAAATAAAAATTTATAAATAAGAACATGTGTATATACATGCATATAGACCTCACAATTAATCATGACAAACAAAATAAAAATACATAAACATATATATAGTTCGAATCACGAATCAACCTGTTCATTCGGTAGGTAGCATCAAACGAAACAACATCCCCGTAAATCTTATAATTCTGTATTGAAGTTGAGTCAGCCCAGAATAATCGTGTTAGCCTCTTTGCATCATCAACATCATAGCTAAACATGAAACCGTTACAATTCTATCATTTCCATTTGAAGTTATCCAACAACATTTGAGCATCAATACCAGCTACGGACATCCTCATATCACGTTTGTAATTCTTGAAGTCGACAATCGTACATCCAACATCCTGGTAGCTACCAACAATCTCTTTGAACATGCGGAAACTTTTACTTGGGCCAATGTTTGCTTTTACACCCTTCTCAATGAACATTTGATGCATGTAGTCAACCTTGCGATTAGTCCTCATCAAATTTCGATAAGCATCTGGAACCATTTGATGTGTGTGACCCTCTATAAACTTGTGAATTTTATATTCAATTCCAGCTTCAAACCGAAAACAACACGAGCCATACACCCAACTCTGCTTGACAATCTAATACGTTTCTGGCTGGAAGGATTACCATCAACAGGAACGTTACTGCTAAGTTTCGAACCTTCACGAGAACATAGAATAGACCTAAAGAGAATTACTTTATTGTCACTTGATCGTTTAATCGAGCTTTTACAAGTCTCAAACCCACATGAAGATGCATAAACATCATAGAATTCTTCACCCTCTTCCAAGCTATTGAATGCCCTATTTACTTTCGGCTTTAGGATTTCATCGCAAAAAGGGATAACTAAATCCTCTTTCTGTAAATCGCCAGACGTTGAAACTGGTTCTGCACAATAACACTCTTATAATACATAAATTGTATTATTTTATGAATATTGCGTACATAATACAACTGATGAACGCATCCAATATCCGGGTAGCTATGTTATCGTGCATTATGCATACATACTAAACAAAATACAACTGATAAACGCATATATAAGCATATGTTATAGTGCAGTATGCATACATAATGATTCCAGGAAGATATGCTATTGGATTTCGAAATATGCAATTGATTATTTATCTTGTTCATATAGTATGAATATGATATTTGACTGTTATATACATTAAAACACATTATCAAAGAATAACAAAAAAACGCGAAGACAATATATACTAAACAAAATACAACTGACAAACACATATATAAGCATATGTTATCGTGCAGTATTCATACATAATGATTCCAGGAAGATATGCTATTGGCATTCGAATTATGCAGTAGATTATTTATCTTGTTCATATAGTATGAATATGATATTTGACGGTTAAATGATCATATATACATCATTACATAAAATCAAAAAATAATAAAATATGTATATAACAATATATACAAATCAAAGTACAGATGATTAACGCATATATAAGTATATGTTAATCTGCAGAATGCATACCTATTGATGCCATGAAGGTTTTACAATGGAGAAGAAAATTGAAAAAATCGATGAAATATGTCTATAAAGATTTGTGTTGATCTTGATAACTGCTGTAAACTATTCTTGGAATGAATAAAGTTGCGTATCAAATCCCATTAAAAAGGCTTAATAAACGTTAGATTAGAGAAATTACAAAACTGCCCTAATGCGTGTAAATTGATAGGAAATAACGTTACTTATGTAAATCAATTAGGACCTCACGATGGACTTAAATCAAGGGTATGAATTGGTTCTCATTTCTCATATTATTTATGGTTCTCATTTGATCCAACCCCTATATATATATATATATATAAAACATGTATGTAAGTATTATTCAATTATTGTCGCAATCAATAATATAATTTAGAGTTATTTGTTTTTTCAGCTTTCACAAACTTTTGGTTCTACATACCAATTTTAAACTTTGCACGATAATTCATGAACTTTTGATTTGATCTGATTTTACAAACCTTGTCTAGACCCTGTGAAACATAATGCTGACATGTTGTAAACGTGGCATAATTATGATGGTGTGATATAATTATGTTCACATGGCACTAAAAGTAATCGTGTGTATGTGTGTAGAATGTATTTTGTGTTATGAACGTGATCCAAGATTTGATTCAAGAAAGAATTATCCAATGCATGCAATAAAGAAACGAACACCAATTTACGTGGTTCGATCCAATAAGATCTACATCCACGAAAGTAGTTGGTTTTCACTAAGATCAAGATGTAAAGATTACAGTACAAAGCCTCGAAAACAAGAATGTAAACCTAGCGAATAACCTACGCTAGCACAGTTTCTTTCCTCTCTTTTCTATGCTTTTCATTCAACTCTCATGAATGAATAAATTTTCCAGAGTTATGATAAGATGATAAAATTCTATATGCAGAAGAAGTTACATGGATATATATATATATATATATATATATATATATATATATATATATATATATATATATATATAGGGTTGGGTTCCGTAGTACCTGGTCCCGAGATAGTATGTAGTACTCAATCTAGACCACGATTTTGAACACGCACACACCACGTCGACACGTGGCGGCTCCTTTCTTTGCTTTTTCTTTTAATTTTCGCAAGGGGCAAATGGGAAAAGCAAATCAGCCTTCTTCTCCTCCTTGACGGCAGCAGACGACGCCGGAGACGACGACGGCGGTGCCGAAGACGGACGGCACCGGTAGTGACGGCGGTAACTCCGGCGAACAGCAACAAGATACACAAACAACTACAAATAACAGATTTTAAAAGAAATAAAAAGAAGAAAAAAAATTGAGGAACAAAATTGATGGATTTTAAGAAAAAAATATAAGATGAATTTGATAGATGATTGAAGAATCGAGAAATATGGTGGTTATGACGGTGATTCACGGCGATTCACCGATAACTGTGAAAGAGACGACGTAATTGTTATAGAATGATGGATGATAGATTTGGTGTCGAAAACCATAAAATGCATTGAACAAAACATGAAACCGCATTGAACAAAACATAAAACGCATGTTCTCACAAAATGTAAATATGCATTTAACTTAGCACGTTCATGCATTGATCAAAATATGTCCATGCATTTAACAAAACATGTTCATGCATTTAACAAAACGTAAAATGCAGGCCAACGGGCGCGAACGAGCACCGGAGCGACGCGAAAGACGAGCACACCGGGCAAGCCCGCGAGCATACAACACATGCATTATGCGGCTCAACCGCATGCATTTTTGTTCATTTAAATGCATTATGCGCTTCAATCGCATGCATTTTTGTTTTTCGCAATCAAATAACAAATCAAATTACTAATCTACCCTTAATGAAGCGAAAATCAACGAAATTAAGCTTAAAAGTCCGAAAAATCGAACCATAGGATCTATGAGATGAGTGGATGAGATTGAGTACTACATACTATCTCGGGGCTTGGGTACTATATGATCAATCATATATATATATATATATATATATATATATATATATATATATATATATATATATATACCTAGCACACGGCGCTTATATTCCTAATGAATACATGCACGTGTTCTTGAATGCAAGCTCCAGATCCTCTAACTGAATTTACCATCTGCAACGGCTCTATTCCTTGAGCTCATCACCTTCTCATGCAGTCATAACTAACATTGTGTAATGACCGTTATTTAAAAGTGTAATGTATAGATTAATCAAGAGCAATATTTATCAAAATTGATTCATGGAAGTAGGAACTTTCATGAATATAACAAAATAAACATACTCCATAAATTTATCCGTGGTAAATATATTTATATGTGCAAAAAAATTAACCAACCTATATTTGTAATTTGATTGTATTATTATCTTCAGAAAACTATATTGGATAAATTTTTTTTATCGAGAAGTGAACAATAATTTTTTTTTTTCCATTACACACTAAAATTCTAAAAATTGCATGTTTAGTATTCACACTTCAAAATTCAATCAAATAAAAAATGATACTAATTGGAGAAACAGAACATGTTTCTAAATATATAATTGGAGAAAGCGGCATATGTAACAACATCTTTATGCTTTTAAAACTCTTCAACGTTAAAAAGCAAAATTCAGTTAAATTTTATAATAAATTGCACTTATTTACGAGTGTATGTTCTTATTATAATCAAAGTTTGCTACTAATCAAAATAGTAAAATTAAATTAAATTTAGTAATAACTTGCACTCATTAACGAGTCATCTTCTAATTGTGATAAAAAATTTGTTATTAGTCAAAATGGGCTTGCCATTTGCTATTTGCTAAAAGCTAAAATTCGTTGGTGTGATTATATAAATCTGAAAGGTATGAACATGATTTGGGATTAACTAAATATATTTCGATTAACGTGTCAAATCCCCTAAAATCCTCTTTGTAATACATATTCATTGAATCCAAAATTTATAGTTAATTAATTGATCCAAGATTGTATATATATATAGAGAGAGAGAGAGGAGACTGTAGATATATATAATTAAGTTAATCAATAGACATTATGTATACAATATTATAACAAATAATTAATAGACATGTCTACTTAATTATATCTACTACTATTAACTGAATATGAATGAACTAAATGCTATTATTTCTTGTGAATGCTTTTTAGTTTTGTATATATGTCGTCAATTAGCTCGAAATATATATTAAGATGCACAATTGATTTTTTAGATATATATTTCAAGTAATATTTTAATATTGAGCCATTGCTTTTAATCTTATATTTGTTGCAATAATAACAAATTCGGGACAATATCTTTTAATTAATTCTTAATGCAGCTATAAACTCTAATATAATATATTGTTATTGTATTTTACATTGACATAAAATAAAGTACAATAAATAAAAAGCTGGGATAATATCTTTTAATTATTTTCATGTTTTGCAATGAAAAGAAAATATTAAAATGTTATATTAACATCCAGTGAAATCCTCTAAAAATAAATTTTCGATGGTGGAGAAGTAACAAATAATAGTCATAACATATTACGAATAAAATGTCTATTTTAAAAAAGTAATTTTATACTGTCAATTTACAAAGGTTTAAAGTTGATTAATAGCTGATATTATTCGCCAATCGTCAACTCAAAAAAATATGGTTGATATAACTTGAAAATATTAGTATGTGAATATACGATGAATATATTTGAAATCAAGTTTATATATAAAGAAGTATGTCAAATTGTTCAATAGATTATTTATATATTGTTTAATATAATGTACATGATTTATTTCAGATTTTCTTAATGCAACTATAAACTCTAATACAATATAATGTTATTGTATTTTACATTGAAATAAAATAAAATAAAATAAAGTACAATATCTACAATCATTAATTAATATGTAATCAACGTTCCAGATTTCATGTTTTATTTTAAACAAGATTGATGACATCATCACCATTTTATTCGCTTAAAATCGGGTGAGTATAAATTTGGTACAAAAAATGTTCTTTCTCTTCACCTAGCGTAATATGACACTTATTTTTGCTACACAAATTGTGTAATATGTAGCACGTATAGTAACTAACATTGCATCAATGTGTTACAAAAAAATTTAGTATTATTTTACGAAATATATTTATAGTACACATAAACATGTTATGTAGCACAATCTTAATATTTACTTTTCATAACTTTATTATTGCAATACTAACAAAATTAAATGATGAATTAACATTACATTACAAGTGCAACGAAATCAATTGACAAAGCAACAAAATTATATTACCAGTACAACGAAATAAATACGATAAAAAGATAAAAATTTGAAAAAATAATATCTATCTAAGATATGAAATCCCAAGAAAAAAGAAAAAAATCAAATCCTATAAAAATAATATTATTAATCTAACCTTTTAATTTTTTCTGTATATTAAAACGTAGCATATCCAGTTATAAATACAACACATAAATACAGCTAGGGATGTCAATCGGGCCAGTCCGCTCAGGTTCGGGCCAGCCCGCTCGGGTTATCGGGCTATTCGGATTGATATTTTTTTCGGGTTAAAAATGTTCAAATCTAACCCTAAACTCTCGGGTTTTGGGCTAATCCATCGGGTCAATCGGGTCAGAAAATTTAAAGAAAAACTATATATATATATATATATATTATTAATAATAATATTTATTACAAATATTTTATATTAAACGTTGAAGTAAAAAACAAATAAGTGAAAAATAAATATAATACATTCCACAAGTTCTTTTTTTTTAATCTTATTATACTAACTTTGAAGAGCAAACAATGAAGATTAAAAATAGTGCTCATGATTAAATTCTTTTTTCCTAATATGCTTTAATATTCGTATTCCATGTAACTAAATGATTTCTAAATAATATAATACAATTATAGCGGAGTTAAAACTTATATCTAGAAAATTTTTAATAAGTTAATTCAATATAATACTATTTAAATTATATTACAATGTCAAAAATAAAAAATAATGCTCACAACTAAATTATTTTTTTAATATATCTGAATATTCATATTCCATAATAGCTAATTCATAATTTAATAAATATTTTATAAGTTAATTCACTATAATACCAATTAAAATTTATAATTTGAAAAAAAATTAATAATTTTATTCACTATAAATAACTAAATAAACAATCAATCTATAATAGCTACAAAAGTTAAGATAATTAAACATGAAAAGTAAATTTTTGAAATCAAGAATTTTGAATTTCTAACTATTAGATAAAGGGAAAAAATGAGTTGCGTTTTTATTTTTTTTTTATGCCGGCCCGCTGGGTTGACCCACGACCCGACCGGGCCAGCCTGATTAACCCGTCAACCCAAATGGGCTGGCCCGAATAGCTCGATTTTATATTCGGGTTACGATTTTATAGCCCAATCCATTATTTTTATCGGGTTATTCGGGTCAGCCCGTAGGTTTTGACCCGTATTGACATCCCTAAATACAGCACACGTTCTAGATTTCATGTTTCATTTTAAGCAAGATTGATGACATGATCACCCTTCTATTCACCTAAAATTGGGTAAGGGTAAATATGGCACAAAAAGATATTCTCTCTCCAAATCTTTCACCTATTGTAATATAACACTTATTTGTATTGCACAAGTTGTGTAATATGTAGCACATATCGTAATTAACATTGTATCAATGTGTTACAAAAAAAATTAATATTATTTTACAAAATAAATTTGTAGCACACATAAAAATATTATATAGCATAATCTTAACATTTACTTTGCATAACTTTATTGTTGCAGATACCAACAAAATTAAAGATGAATTTACACAACTAGTGCAACGAAATCAATTGGCAAAGCAAAGAAATTACATTACCACTGCAACAAAATAAATAAATAAAAAGATAAACATTTGAAAGAATAATATCTATCTAAAATATGAAATACAAAAAAGACCAAAATCAAATCCCATAAAAACAATATTACTAATCTGACATCTTAATTTTTTTCGGTGTATTAAAAATTTATCATATCCAGTTATTAATACAATACTAAATACCTAATACGGACCATCAATTTATTATAATGGAGGGCTGGGATTTATTCATATTTTTCACCAAAATTTACATTCTTACCTGATCTAAATCATATATATATATATATATATATATCGATCAATCCAAAAATAGAATTTTCGCCTCATGGGATTCGAACCGGTGAAAAATTCTAAATTTTAATTCAATCAACGGATTCATCAACTTTCATGACTACATCTATATATATATATATATATATATATATATATATATATATATATATATATTTTCAAACGATGAACTCTTTTTAGAACTCGGCTAACTATCCATAAGACTAAAGATGGTATACAGAACGGTATAAAGTTGTGTCCCAACAAAAAGTTTTTAAAATTATTTTGTTGTGCAACAATTTAGAATGTTTTCGTTGTACATAACTTAATATATTTTGTTCATCAACTTTATAAGTCTGTGCATAATTCTCAAATTCTCAGAAAATATGAATTCTCACTGGATTTAACCTATATATATATATATATATATATATTGAGAATCAAATGAGAACCATTATTAAAGTGAAACGTGAGAATCATTTTTAGCCATTTGATCGGGAAGATCTACAATGAATATATCACTTCGTTGGATAAATGTGTCACACTGGTTCGAATCTCACGATGGACAAAATTTTTTTTATTTTAGTGCAATAACTTTTCCAACGGATACATCAACTTTCAAAGTGAATACATCCATTTTTGTGATTCTTAGACTACCCACACTAGTGACTTTCCCTCAACCCAACCTTCAATTAAAATATGTTTTTCTCTCTCCTCCACATATACAACCCAATCTTCATCTTATTTCTACTCCATCGGTGACACTCACATGACCTAAATATTTTTATTTTTTATTATTGTATTATCCATAATAATTTTAAGTGTATTTAAAATTTTTATTAAGTAGAGAAATATAAATTATTTTCAAATTTCATATTTAATTTAAGACAAAATTAATTATCATACATTTAGAAACTCACAATTTACTTGATCATAAAACGGAAATTACAAGAGTTAACATAAAGTTAAAAATACATAAACCAAGTTACAAACAGATATATGAAATTTAAATTACAAGTACAGTATAGATGCAAATTACATAAGTTGTGCCGAATTTTTTCCATATGTGCTCAATTAAGTCCTTTTGAAGAGATTTGTGAGCTTTTCGATTTCGAAGTCGATCCATGTTGACCATGTAAGTAGACTGACTTGCAATTCTTTCAGTTATAGTAGTGAAAATGTTCAGCATTTTTTCACTTGAAGTCCATTAAAAATTATGTGGGACCATAATAGTTTTTGTATGTGTCTCGTTCATTATCGGCTATCATATTGTGCATAATGATACAAGCCATCATAATTTTTTCCATCAAAATCCTTATCCCAAATGAAATACGGACGTCTAATAAATGCAAAAGAAGCTTGCAGAACTCTAAAGGCTTTCTTGACATCTTTTCTTACAACCTCTTGGTGTTGAGCGAACAACGTGTGCTTCGAATCGTTGGACTTGTAATTGACTTGACAAATGCAGCCCAAGAAGGATATATGTCATCGGTGAGATAATATGCTCTATCATTTTGACGGCCATTCACTATATAACTAATCTTTGGCGCTCTACCTTCTAAGATATCACTAAAAACTAGAGATCGATGGAGTACATTTATATCATTGCACGAACCTGGTGTTCCAAAGAACGCATGCCATATCCATAAATCATATGATGCAATGGCTTCCAAAATGATTGTTGGTTTTCCACTTCTCCCTGAATATTGTCTTGCCCGACAGTAGAACAATTCTTCCATTCCAATGCAAGCAATCAATACTTCCAATCATGCCAGGAAAACCACGTTGTTTCCCAACATTGAGTAGTTTTGTCAAATCTTGTTGATTAGGCCTTCTAAGGTACTTGTCACCAAAGCAAGAAATGACAACTTCTATGAAATGAATGAAACATCTCTCGTGAAAATTGCACTCATTCGTAAGTATTCATCAATGACATCGATTGCGGTTTCATAAGCCAACACATTCATAGCTCTAGTACATTTATATAGTGGTGAAAGACTTTGTCTACCCATGCAATTAGGTCTAGTAACGACATCCACTATACGAAGGAACAATGATTTATGCATATCAAATCTACACTGGAAGAGCTTTGGAGTGCATGTACGTCAAATTAAGGACAAAATAGTCATTCATCAAACGCTGCTCACCAATCTCACGTTCCCTATTACAATACCTCCTTATAGTGTGGAAAATGGAGTTCATAAAATAAGATTGGGATTTCTTAGGAGCATATCCTAAATAATACGATCAATTTGACGATTTTGTTGATAACTTCTTTCTTCCCATTCATCTGAAGAAGATGAAACTGAAGATGAATAAGATTTTTTATTAACGATATTTTGATAATAGAATGGGTAAGCTACTGGAGAAGAGCTATATTATATAGGAAAATAAATATATTGATAAGACTCAATTAATATTTCTCTGACATGTGCATGTGATTAAGTTTTGTTAAGCTTTACTTTATCTTTTCGTCAAATTTTGATAGAATTTCATTTGAAGTGTCAGGGAATCTCATGGTGATAAAAAAATTTAGAAACTACTTCAAGCTTTGGTGGAATCCCATATGAAGAGTATCAGGGATTCCAATGAGTAAGTTAATGGAGAAGAGCTATATTATATAGGAAAATAAATGTATTGATAAGACTCAATTAATGTTTTTCTGATATGTGCATGTGATCAAGCTTTGTCAGCTTAACTTTATCTTTTCGTCAAATTTTGATAAAATCACATGTGAAGTGTCAGTGAGTCCAATGCTGATAAAATTGTACAGAAACTAGTCTATTAATAACATTTTTCTTAAAGCTTTGATTTAATCTCATGTGAAGAGTGTCAGAGATTCCAATATTGATAGTTGGAATGAAAACTCATACGAATTACCAATCAATCACACATAAATTAAAATTACATAACATAAAATTACAAACTTATATCACATATAAGACAAATTACATAAATTAACTACGAAAGTGAAATGACATAGTACAATATTACATAAACTAAAATTACATAATTCAAAATTACATAAATATAAAATTACATAATTCAAAATTACATAAATCAAAATTACATAAACTCATGTCTTCACTTCCCAAATAAAATTGCAATTGTCTGAAGTCTCATCTCTTCGTCTTCTAGAGATAGATGATCTTTCGCCAACAATGTGACAAACATTTTCTTTTCCAACTTCATAGAATTTATTTTAAGATTTTCACGTTCCAATTAGATTTTAGCCCTCAATAACTCATTTTCATTATCTCTACTAAGTCTCAATGCATGAATTTCTGTAGCCATTTCATTATCACTAGATTTAGAAGTCGTTGTCTTACTTTTTTCTTTTCTTTAGCTTTGTATCTGCCTATAAGATGATAAATGGTTAAATCTCCAATAGTTGGAGTTTCTGGATTAGAATGGATAGAATACTCACCTTCTTTAGAAGTCTTAGATCTCTTTGTACTGCCATCACTTTATTGATCATCACCCACTTCATTAAGAGACACTAAGCTCCACTTCGGATGTTTACTCATAATATCATTTAAAACAACCAAGTCGTGAAATTTGTTGCCACCTGCTTCATTAATTGAGTGAGCTTCCATTCCAATATCTTTCTGACTCATTCCACTCATTTTCCTAGCATTCACTTCCTTGCAAGTAACAATCCACTTGTTTCCATTTTCATTAAGTCGTTTAAAACGACCTTTCATTAATTCGATATTTCTTTGGTTGGTCTCATCTGGATTTTCTTCTTGAGCTTCATGATACATTTTGTGCACACATACCCATATTGTCGCCCCATTTTGATTTTTTCCATGTTTGCTATCTTCGCTAATGTAGATCCAAGAAGACATAAGAGCTACATCTTCTTTCACGCACCAAGCTACAATTTTTGCCCTTTTCTGGTTTTTCTTTAGGTTTTGAACGTCTTCAAATAAATTATGAGAGATATTTTGTGAAGTGGGGTGTTCATGAGATGAAGAATTTGATTGAAGTGTAGAGAAAATTGGAAGTTCTCATAGTACTGCGAATTTTGAACATCTTCTGAATTTGAATATTTTTAGGGTGAAAGATAGATCCAAAATTTGAATAATAATTGGGGTCATTTGGATCCGTGGCTTCAAATAAAGAAGAAATATGAGATGAAAATAGAAAATAATGATAAGAAAAAGAAAGAATTGGTTTGGTGTGAATTGATAGAAAAATGGAGTTTTATATATAGAGAAAAAAATCAAAAATTTAATATAATTTTTATCATAAATAAATATTAAAATATTAATATTTAAATCCTTACTCTATATATATATATATATATATATATATATATATATATAGAAGATGGATCATATAATACCAGAGTCTGAGGTAGTATGTAGTAATCAATCTCATCCATTCATCTCATAAATCCTATGGTGGAGATTTTTTCGGCTCTTTTAAGCTTATTTTTGCTGATTTCACTACAGTAAAAATAGATTAGTAATTTGATTTGTTATATGATTGCGAAAAACAAATCATGCATATAGTTGAACTAACTTATGCATTTAAATGAACATAAAAATACATACAGTTGAACACAAATATGCATGTACGTTGGAAGCGCATGCTCGTGCTCGTGTGCCCCTTAGCGCCCGTTGGCTAACATGCATTTTTATGTTTTGTTAAATGCATGAACCTGTTTTATTAAATGCATGAACATATTTTGTTAAATGCATGTTTATGTTTCGTGCTAATATGTAGTTTTATGTTTTGTTAAATATATGCATATGTTTTGTTATATGCATGATTATGTTTTTCGACTGCAAATCTCTCATTCATCATTCTTCGTCAATTCCTCTATCTCTTTCCCCAATTTCTTGGGAATTTTGTCGTAAACCACCACAGCCACCATCTCTTGCGATTCATCAATCTTCTATTAAATTTATCTTTTATTTTTTCTCAAAATTCATCAATTTTGTTATCAAAACTTTCTTCTCATTGAAAATCTGTTGTTTTTTACTGATCATGTGTCGTTGCTGCCGCCGTCTGCTACCTTCGTTGTAAAAAAAATCGAAGAAGAGAAGAAGGTTGATTTTTTTTTTCTCATTTTACTCCTTGCAAAATTAAAAAAAAATGGAAAAGATGTTGTTACGTGTCACCTTGTGGTATAGCCACATGTTTAAAATGTGTGGTTTAGATTGGGTACTACATATTACCCAACATGTGACACTCTTTCATTGGGTGCTCACCCATTTTCTCTATTTTTGATTTATTTTTTAATTTTTAGTTTTTGTCTTATTCTATTACTTTTGTGTAAAAGTGACTTGTGTGGGTAGTCTTCCGTTCTCATTATAATAAAAGTTTATATATATATATATATAGTAGGTTCAAATAAAAACCTTGTTTAAAGTAAGAACGTGAGAATCATTTTCAGTCATTAGATCGTAAAGATCAACAGTGATGCATCACTTTGCTGGAAGAGTGTATTGTGCACCATCCGGGTTCGAATCTCATGAGGAACGAAAATTCAAACATTTTTGTTTAGTGCAGTAATTTTCAAGGATAATGCATTGTTCTTACGTTTTGTAAGATAACAATAATTTTATTCACTTTTATATATATATATATATATATATATATATATATTTGTGTAATACCCCAAATTTTCAATTAGTAATTATTTAATAATTAAAGGTTAAATAGGACATTGCATCCTTAATCAAAAAGAAAATAGAGATGTTTATGATCTAAAATACATAATGACTCTTAATAAAATATAATATGATTAACAATTTAACTATAAGCTTATGAATGAAAGATTTTGTTTAAGAATTTAAAATAATGTTATGGTTGATTATTTGATCTTAAATGATCAAATAAATTCTATAATTTTTGGAAATTTTAAATTCTTGCTATTTGAGTATTATATTTTCATGTTATATAGTAAATATAATTATATGAATGTGTAATTATGAAATGTTCTAAAGTAGTAAATTAAGAATATAAGATATACATAAGTAGAATTTATAAGCATAAGATAAAGTAAATACATATACTACATTATTAATATTACATATATATATATATATATGTGTGTGTGTGAATATTCTAGAAAAACAAGTGACTAAGCATAAGTAATAAATATACTTGGGGAGCAAGTATATGTAATAAATGAAATGATGAATAATCTTCTATTTAATTAAATGAAAATTTAAATAAAATTCATCTATAAATACACTATCCTACACTCTTGAAAAATTTTCAAAAATTCTCTACCCTATACACTAAACTCACGACACACACACACTACACACACTTGGGAGAAATTTTTTCTTTCAAGCTAAATCTTCCAAATCCTTGCTTCTAAGCTTAATTCCAAGAATAATAAGGTATGATTTTCATTTATTCTCAATCTTTAAGCATGAATTTTGTTATATATTCATAAAATTTTTGAGCATGTTAGTTGTATAATTTTAATAGGTTTTGTGAAAATTATGAATGGATATTGATGTTATAGTTGAGAATTGATGATTTTGTGTGGAATTGATGAATTGATAGTAGTATAGTTGTAGGAATTATGTTAAACTTGAGAAACCCTCATTTATATGTTTAGGTTAAAATAATTAATTATTGATGTTATGTTAAAAATAAGTTGTGATTATATGTTTAAAACATGCTTAGATTAGTAAATTGAAAGAAAAGAGAAAAATTTAAATTTAGAATATATATATATATATATATATGTGTGTGTGTGTTCGAAAATTTCAAAAAAAAAATAGGAAGTGATGTATTGATTTTATTTTCTTCATTTAACTTAATATATGAGTTTAATATGATGTTTGGAGTATTATATGAATTTATTAGAATTTTCTAAGTTTATATGTTGAAATTGAAAATTTTAGTTTAGATGCTTAAGTGTTAAATATAGGTTAAAGTTAATATATGTTGCTAATATTGATGGTTGCTTATACATGTTATTAAATTGAGAAATTGGAAAGAAAATTTGAGAAATTATAATGTGTATTTAATAGTATAAATTTCGAAAATTTAAGAAAAAGGGGAAACTTATTTCTAATGATATTCTTTATAAATCTTATGATTTGTGAATATAGTATATAAATAAGGACTAATGAAGCTTAATAGAGGATGTTAGAACTAAAAATGTGAAAGGTTGAATTTTATAAACATATTAAGTTGAAAAGGAAAGTTAATGACAAAGAAAATAAACTATATGTTAATAAGTGATAAAAGAATAATTGATATACCTAAAAGTATACTAATAGTAAGAAAAATACTAAAATTAACAAATAAGTGCCTACAACATAATTATGTGAAAAGTTTAACGTAGGCGATTAATTGAAAATACTATGCTTGAACAACTTAAGAAAAGAATACAATGTTCAGATAAAGGATGCAATGACCCGAAAAGACTTAAAATTCTCATAATAAAAAGTTTAGGCAAAATTTGTCTAAACAAAACCTAAGAAATGAAAAAGAAAAGAAAGAGAAATTTTAGTTAGATAAATAAGGAATATTGTATATGTATACTAATGTTATCAAATAATTAAAGGTACATCGAGAAAATGGAAGGCAGTTAAGGAAGAAGAGGAAGGAGGAACAGGAGGAATAGTAAAGCTTACTAACTAGGAACAACAGGTGGGCTTTCGAACTAAATAATAGCACGTGCTAAATTATATCTTTTTATTATGTATACTGCATGACTTCTAAATTTATTGACTTGACAAATGTTGAGCATGAGCATGATGCATTGCCTGTCCACGGAAAGAGAAAGAAAGAAAATGAATGAATGAAAGAATGCACCGACGTCGGATAGCGACCTTCGGGTCATAGCGTGTTTGAGAAGGAGGCCTACTTCTCAACACATAGACAGAATCCGTGGATATGAGAAGAGAAAAACGTCTGCAGACAAAGATCATGCATATGCATTTGTTTTAAATTTGTGAAAATAAAAGCAAGTAAGTGGTTACTTTAAAAAGCATGCACATGTTTTTCACTAAAACCCTGTGTATTGCAAAGCGATGGCAAGTCAATCTTATAGCTCTAAGAGCAAATTTTTAACTGTTTTCGGCATGTGTCCACTGAGTGCTTATGTACTCACGCCCTGCATGTATTTCTAAACATGCAGGTTGAGCTGATTTCGAGATGGAGTTGGAAAGGAACACTGTGGTTTTTGTTCGTAAATGTTGTTATGTTGTGATTAGCCTTATGATCGAATCACTTTATGTTAATGTTGGTGATAATAGAGTTGAACTCCTTATTATATTATTGCTGAGAATGTTCTTGGTTTGAATGGTCATTTTGATTTGTGGATAAAGTTGATATCGAACTCGTTATATTCTTGGTTATTGAGGTCTGTTTGATTGGATTGTAGTCATGATTCTTGGAAATTGTTGAAGTTGAAATTGTGTAGTTCTAATTTGTTGAAAGTTGTCTTGGAAAAATCGTTATCCATTTTGTTGCCTTGCTGATAAGTAGAAACCTTATATAAATTGTTATACTTTGTTGCCCGGAGTTATATGTCTTCACACATGTAACTCAACTACCCTTTTTGTTGCCATACTCTGACTTGAGAAATGATTATGTAATTGTTGTTTTTGTGAAAAGAAACCCTTCCATGAAAAAAATTGATTGTTGTTGATCATTATATTTCCGTTAGTTCTTGTGTTCATTTGATTGTATGTAAGTTATATATACTATTGGATCAACATTTATAATTCAAATGATAATATTCCTTAATTGATCTCCCGGATTATGGCCGTCCCAACTTCCTTGAAATTCTTACTTCCTCATTAGTCCTAAACTTTTATGTTAAATCCCTAAGTCACAGCCTAATCTCTTGGTTAAGAAATTGGGCTGTGACAATTTGAGAGA
The DNA here is from genome assembly GCA_036937905.1 of Salvia rosmarinus. Lineage (NCBI taxonomy): Eukaryota > Viridiplantae > Streptophyta > Magnoliopsida > Lamiales > Lamiaceae > Salvia > Salvia rosmarinus. Next base: position 12,096,000 of record CM072813.1, on the reverse strand, counting down.
AAGAGAGATGGAGATGGAGATGGAGATGGAGAGATGGAGATGGAGAAGGGAATAGTATGTATGATGGGTAGAACATGTTTATAGCGTCATGGCTGATCAGGAGGCTTCTCCAAATAGGTTACTCTGTCAATATAATTGTAAGAGAACATCAGGTTCGCTAATTTATTTAACACAAAAAACTTGTGTGCGCGCAGCGTGAGAGCGCGCGCACAAGTTTTGTGTGTTATTTTATAATTTTGTATTTTATTTATTAATTTATAATTAGGGTTTATTAATTCATAATTAAGATTTATTAATTCAAAGTTAGGGTTTATTAATTCACAATTAAGGTTTATTATTCAAAATTAGGGTTTATTATTTCCAATTAGGGTTTATTAATTCTAAATTAGGGTTTATTAATTCATAATTAGGGTTTATTTAATTCAAAATTATGATTTATTATTCAAAATTATAGTTTATTAATTCACGATTAGGGTTTATTAATTCACGATTAGGATTTATTAATTCACAATTAAAATATATTAATTCAAAACTATTATTTATTAATTTACAATTAAAAATTATTAAACTAATTAATTTTAATTAGAATTAATTTAATTAATTAATATTAATTATTAATTAATTAGGAGTGGTCTCTGTGCGTGCGCGCACAGGAGACCACCCCTTTATTTAATCTTACTCTTAATTTATTAGGTATAATTAATTACTTGAGCAATATTAATTGTACAGATTGATGATACTAATTGCTTTTCAATTTTGCATAAGCTAAGTCGAAAAAAGAATTTATTTCTTGGATTTCTTTAATTGCTTGAGTCTCTGTTTCGACCTCTATCACTATGTCAGTTAACCCTCTGCCGTCTGCCCTAGAAAGAAATTACAATTTTTAGGACTACCAAATTCATTATTCTAATAAGAATTATTATAATATTAATCAATCCTGATTCCTGATCAATATTTCTTCCTCCCTAGAAAGAAATTACAATTTTTAGGACTACCAAATTCATTATTCTAATAAGAATTATTATAATATTAATCAATCCTGATTCCTGATTAATATTTCTTACTAAAAAAAGTTACTAATTTCTAAAATTTTATATATCCTAATTATGGAATAAATAATTATAATAATCAAATATTAACTATTAAATTGAAATAAATGCTAAAAAATAATTTTAATTCTGAATTGCATATAACCCACTTTAATTAAAATTAAATTAAACCAATGGTAAATGAAGAAAAAAAAAATGAACCGAAAAAACTACAAATAGTACACGAATTGGATACTGAAAAGTGGAGGAGAGATGATTGCATGTGGAGATTAAGCACTAGATCTTAGACATATATTGAGCAATGAAGATTTATGTTGTTATACATACATTTGGCCATTTTCTACTGAAATATGGAACAAGAAACAAAATGTTGAATGATCCATCATCTCAATATTTATAGATGGCAAAAGGGACTTGAGCTACATCACAAATCTACCCGGCGCATCCCAAAATCTAAACATTTTCAATGCGGATCTTGACCAACCAGACAGTTTACTCCGGCCATCAAAGGAATGTCGGAGTTTTCACAAATTAGATGTCCAAGAAACGAAGACGAAATGAGTCAATATTCTTGGGCTCTTAGGCATTCTGAAAGCATGCCTCAAATCAACAACTGTGATACTTTCATGCCCACTTCTAGCACGAGTGCAGTGATCTTCGATGGCAAGCAATCGGACATGAGGGATGAGGCCTTGTGGACCGACGTCAATTTCATGAGAAACCTAGGGATGCAGGGGAGGTTATACCCTATAATCAAGGTTCGAGAAGAGAGAACACAACTCTAGAGTTCGCACATGAACATGGATTGGACGTGATCGGCCTCGTGCCTATCCGAATGCATGGCCCGCAATGCCCTAACTCTGTTCTTCGCCTTGATTCTCGAAACAAATCAAGAAAATCAAAATGTTACACACTTGTGTATGCAGAGGTGGATCTGGAGGGAGCTCGAGTACCCCCATCATTTTGTTGTTGTTTTTTAACCTTATAAATTTTATTTTATTTTAGAAAAGAATCTATTCTACACCTTTTTTACTTTGTAGCCAAAAATTTTCGACTTTTGCTCTATCCGAGCTATATCATTTTGGCTTTGTCACTGTTGCAGGTGATGAGAGCAACTATAAGTTCCTCGTGAAGACAAGTTTAATCCACGTGGCTGACGTTGCTCATGCATTCATTATCTCTTCAAGTGTCTGAAGGACGGAGGCCAATACATTTGCTTTGCTGTCGAGGTTATAATAGAGGAGTTACTTGAGTTTCTCTCTCTAAGTACCCTAAGTTCCAAATACCAAATGCAGAGCGAGTTTCTCTCTCTCTCTCTTGAGTTTTTTCTTGATAAGAAGAGATTGATTATGGTGTCTGATTGGGGTTTAATGTAGTTCATTGAAGGGCATAACATTTGAAGATATGTGTGAATTTCCGTTGAAGAAGCTTCTAGAAACTGGATTTGAGTATGAATATGGGTTGGAGGAGATGTTCGATTGAGCAATTCCGAGTTGCAAGGAGAAGGGTGTTCTCTAATTCGGATATATATACGAATGTTAATGAACAAGTTAAAATTCTAATGTGAAATAAATGATCATTATATTATGGTCTCATTCCTTTATAATATTTATACAAATAAAGTGGGAAAAAACATTGCTCAATATAAATTAGTTCAAGAACATAAGCAAATAAATATAGTTGGAGTTTACGAGTAATTATATGAATTGTAGTTGTAGGGGAAAGAGAGTAAATATGGGGTAATATAGTGGAGGAAAGTGCAATATAAATAGAACATTGCCGTTGGCGCAAATTGTGGGTCCCCACAACTACAACGACATTCCCCCTTCAAAGACGCACCGCCATTTTAACTGTCTCTAATTTTGTTTCATTCTTCCTTCGCTCCAAAAAAACTCTAACAAAACAATTTCATTTCGATTTGATTTCCGACACCGGAAGAAATGTCGTTCTCGGATTCCGAATGCTCCCAAGGCGCGGAGTACAAGACTCTCCGCATGGTCAGCCGCGATCGTAAGCTCCGGTCACCTTCATTCCGCTCGTTTGTGTTGCGTGGCTCTCAATTTTCTTTCAGAGATTTCTCGGTACCTCGTATGCTAGAATCCATTTTCGAAGATATCAATTAAGATAATCGAAGTAGCATCTTAGTGTTTTAGGTTACAGAGAGGAGAATTTGAAAATTCTGAAAGGTTTGGCTAATTTTACATTGGAAAGAAGAACTGGGTATTTTGCTGCTAGCAGGAGGCCTTTCTGGGATTTGTTGTACTGAACGAGCAGTAGCTGTAGGATGGCATCACGTCGTTTTCGTTTTTTTTTTTTTCGATTTGAATGATTTTTATATTTAAGTAGGAGTAGTGAAAATTATGTCCTTACGTTCTGAAATATCTAAAGAAAAAAAAATTCAAAGGGAATAATTTACTTGGATACTACATCAATTATATACATTCATGTTATTTGCTAATTTTGAGGTCGATAATCTAAATTGCACCCTATCTCTATGTTGTGTGAATATGACACGGTGAGCTAGCTTTAGATATGCGTGAGAATGGGTAGACTGATTATTTTGACAAAACCTCTGTTAGGATTATTGTATGAAATGCTCCAAGATTCCAAAGCAGGAGGTACGAGGTCATCATGGAAGGTAAAATATATCTCGACGCATGCTACCATTATTACAATGCAAACTGCAACTTTATTATAGGGGAATGTATGATCATTATCGTTTTCAGGTGCTTATCATGGACAAAGTTACTGTAAAAGTGATGTCTCATTCATGCAAAATGGCAGATATAACGGACCAAGACGTTTCATGTAAGCATTTTAAATTCATGTCGCATAGCGCATAAGATATGTTGTTTGTTTCAACTTTGGCATAAATTTTGGTGTATGGCATAATGTGATATCCCAAATATTTATGGCATTTTCAAACTTAGAGACCTGAAGAAAGCTTTATGAAACCTTTTTTGCTGGCATCTCCACACACTACAACTTTGATGTCGTTTTCATCTTCTGCAGTGGTGGAAGAACTTTTTAAAAGGAGAGAGCCTATGCCTTCAATGGATGTAATATACTTCATGCAGCCTGCGAGGGAGAAGTATTGCCATTTTTCGTTATTTTCATTTATTTTTAGTCTGTGGTTACTTAAAGGAAAAGAAGGTTATAATCTTTGAAATAGTAAAAGGATAAGAAACATTTGTCATAATGAATTTGTCAAGTGAAAGAGTTTTTATAAGCAATTACTAGCAAGAATATTGGAACTGATTACTTAAACTTTCTATCCTTGTCAGTCTCGTCATGTTCTTGTCTGACATGTCAGGAAGAGAACCATTGTACAGGAAGTACGTCCGAGAATTTTCATGAAGTCATTTTGCATTTGATATTGTTTTATGAAGTCTGACACTGCATCCTTTCTCGTCTTCACAATATATGGCTGCAGAGCATATATATACTTTAGTACACCTGTACCCAAAGACCTGGTATCTCACATCAAGAGTGATAGTAGTGTTATGCCACGTATTGGTGCCCTAAGGGAGGTAAATAACATGCTTACTGTTGCCCGTAAATAATTAGTCGCACTGCGTTGGTTTCTAGGAAGTTTCTTTTGTTGAGCTATTTACCTTTGTCAAATTGCAGATGAATTTGGAGTACTTTCCTATAGATACTCAGGTAGCTGAAAATACATTCTGATTTATGGATTTCAATTAAGCTCTTTTGGCATTATGGAATGTGAAGAGAAACTTTATATCAGGCATTCACAACTGATCAAGAAAGTGCACTTTACGAACTCTTTGGTGCTGATAATACTCACAAGGCTGACGCATGTTTGAATCTAATGGCCACAAGACTTGCTACCGTCTTTGCTTCATTAAAGGTAATAAATACTTTGCTCCTTCAACCGCATCTACACACACATCCATGAAAACGAAGAGTGTTGATCCAAATTGACTGGTTCTTGTTTGTTTGTTTGTCTCATTGTAGTGGAAACTGTAAAATGTTAACATGATAAGTACCAATAAACATCAAAGTTGAGAGGCTGGTGATATGTAGAACAAAAGAGACTTAAAATGTTTTATGAGTCTAGTTGGAGACAGAGTTTAACAATTCTCCATATTTACCAGATGAGGGATAAAAAGTTTGTATTCTAAACTTCCATATCCAGTTAGGTAAAATCTACATGATTGTGTCCATGTCATTTGTTATCTTCTCCTTTGCCTACCTGTCTAATTTTAAATTTCAGGAATTTCCTTTTGTGAGGTATAAAGCTTCCAAGGGAGGGGATGGCGACAGTGGAAATGGTCGAGAGTTAATCCCTATGAAGCTTGCTGAAGCAGTTTGGAAGAACATCACAACTTATAGATCTTCCATACCCAAGTTCCCAACATCAGAAACGTGTGAATTACTTATAGTGGACAGATCAATTGATCAGGTGCCAAAAAGTCATTTCACACAACTTCATCTACCTAAGAAGTTATTTTTAGTTTTTATTACATTATTTTTTTATTTTGTTGCTAAACTTTCCAGATCGCTCCCATCATTCATGAATGGACGTATGATGCTATGTGTCATGATTTACTCGACCTGGAGGGAAATAAATATGTACACGAGGTAAATGTCTTTGTCTAAGCAGCCAAATTTGAGACTTGGAAGTTTCTGATGGTATTCAGTGCATGCAAGATTCCTAGCAAATCAGGTGGTGAGCCTGAAAAAAAAGAAGTCCTCTTGGAAGATAACGATGCTCTCTGGGTTGAGCTCAGGCATGCTCACATTGCAGAGGTGCTATCTCATGCATAGACATTTTTCCTTTGCAGTCACTTGAAAGAGTCATATCCTAAAGGTCTTTATTAATTGCTCGTATCCATCTTAATGTTCTTACTCAAAATTTAAGGCTAGTGAACGGTTGAGTGAGAAGATGACGAACTTTGTCGCCAAAAATAAAGCAGCTCAGTTACAACAGAGGTTGATGTTTATATTTGTGTTTGCACATTTTTACATACCTTATAGCTATTCTTGTAGCCAACATCCATGTTTTTTCTTTTATTTTATTTTTTTATCACTATTGTCGTTTCTTGTCAATTTTTAACAATTCACATTCTGCTTTGTTGTAGAGATGGTAGTGAGTTGTCCACAAGAGACATACAGAAAATGGTTCAAGCTTTGCCACAATATAATGAACAGATGGAGAAACTTTCAATCCATGTTGCGGTTGTTTCTCAACTCAGAATTTTGAATATCATTTCATATGATCATTTCTCAAATGTATTATGTGATATAAGGAAAACCTCATGCCACAACCAGCCAAATTTAGTGAATTCGGGTTTACTTATCAATTCACTTGATCTTAGATAGAGTTCTACTATTACTCCTGACTAATGAAATGTGCAATTAATGGACCAATCAGAAAGTTTGATCTTATTATCCTTTTCTCCATTAGATTGCTGGGAAACTCAATACACTTATCAGAGAATTGGATCTTCGGGACCTTGGACAACTGGAGCAGGATCTTGTATTTGGTGATGCAGGAACGAAGGAAGTTATCACTTATTTGAGATCGAACCAGGTAATATCTTAATGCTTCTGGTAAGGGACGCCCCTAGCACTTTGCTTCTTGTTTCAGCTATATATATTATTTAGATGGCATGATAATTCATTTTATTTACCCTGCAGGACGGGTCAACTGAGAATAAGTTGCGGCTTTTGATGATATACTGTTGTGTCAACCCGGAAAAGTTTGAGGGTGACAAAGCAGTAAAACTCATGCAGGTTGCAGATCTCTTTATCTCCCTACTCGCTTGCTGTGTGTGTGTGTTGAATAAAATAAGAGTCGATGCACACATTAATGGAGATATTTCTTATGCTTCTCTAGTTGGCAAAATTATCAGAAGCGGACATGCAAAGTGTCAAAAATATGAAACTAGTTGAGGCAAAGGATTCCAGAAGAACTTCGCAGGGTACTTTCTCGCTTAAATTTGATTCAGCCAAGGTAAATATTTATTCTAAATTAAAGCAAGCAACAATTTACAGAAACGGTGTATTGGTTTAGTATTGAGACCTGAATGTATATAATACCTTCCTTAACAGAAAAAGAATGCAGAAAGGAAGGATCGAGCTGGAGATGAAGAGGAGGGGTGGGCACTGTCTCGGTTTTATCCCAAGTTAGAGGTTTGGTTTAAACATATACAGCAAAAGCATTACAATCTCATCATATAGGAAGACGAAACTCACCTGTTTGGTGTCGTTAAATATTTATCTCGGATTTGTTTCTCAGGAGTTGATTGAGCAGTTGGGTAAAGGAGATTTGCCAAAAGACGAGTACCAATGCATGAACACTGCCAGTTCTTCCAACGAATCGAGTAGTGGAGGCTCAAAAATCCCACCAGTTAAACCAGGTCAATCTACTACTGCTCCCCATTCTATGAGATCCAGACGGACTGCGCAGTGGGCCAAATCTCGTACCTCTGATGATGGATATTCAAGGTAACATCCGAGAATCATTGGCCTTGCTTCATTTGTTCTTTAGTTCGTGTATACATCCCAATTCTACCATTTTTAGAGATCTTGATAAATTGTGTTTCACATATTATCTCTGCACGCTGTGCTGTTCCAGTGATTCAGTCTTGAAAACTGCCAATACTGATTACAAGAAGATGGGACAGCGCATCTTTGTTTTCATAATAGGTGGAGCAACAAGATCTGAGGTAAAAACCGTGATTGTTATACTTTTCATCGAAATACAGAGGTCTGCTATGTTCGTGCTCAGCTGAGATCTTTTCTCTGTACTCAGCTTAGGGTTTGCCATAAACTAACAACCAAATTAAGGAGGGAAGTAGTGCTTGGATCAACTAGCCTTGATGATCCACCTCAATATATCACGGTAAAATTTATATTTTTGTATTTTCATTTGATTTTCCTCCCTATTTTTACTCTACAAATTTCTTTTCAGATCGCAATAAGTGGTATTTCTTTTCCTTCCTAGTGTCAGGCCTTTTCTTTTTCTTATCGCTCTTGAAATTTAAGCCAGCTTTTTAATCCTTGCACGAGACGATCAAGATATCTGCATCACCATCAATATCTCATCCATTCATTCTATCATGTTGTTTGACAGAAACTTAAGCTATTGTCAGAAAAGGGGCTTCCAGCGGAAAATAATAACATCTTTTTCTGAAAAACGGAAGGTTTATGCCCCTCGCAGACAACTGCAGGTTAGTCCTATTCCATGCAAAATAAATGAAAATCCCCTCTGTCAGTAGCCTTATTCATTTCATTCATTACTAATATCATTTTGGTTTGTGGTTTAGTGTCTAATCTGCAGAAATATTTGAATATGAATCTCGATGCAGCTGTTATATATGAAGCAGAGAGCCAAAAGCTGCATTCAATATTGGTTTCTGAGTGGATCATATTGCTTATGAGTGGAGGTGAAGAAGTCAAATATGCTATGGAACTTATATGGTAGCGGTTGAAGTGCTTAAATTCCACTTAATTGCAGATATTGTTTGCCTCCCACGATATGATCTAAGCATTTTATCTGAAATAACATAGAAGTTTAGTCTTAGTTTATCAAAAACATGAAGCTCTTCTAGTAACTTTAGTGAACGGGATTGTTAGTTTTGTACTGTACCCATACTAGATTTTTTTCCCATTTATTTCTTTGCTTTTATGCATTTTCACCCGTCAACATGGAATTTTATCCTTGAAACTTCATTATATGCATACGTCGGTTTCCTAAATACTTGAGTTATCAATTAAAATCCATGTACGCATGCACCATGCACGCAATGTTTAATTCTAAAACTCGTCGTTAGTGAATGCATGATGCGATGGATTGCACAAGAGATCAAATCTTATAGACAATGGACTGAATATATTATACCAAAAATAGTAGATCTGAACTATCTAAATCAATTTTATTGTATTTCACTAAACATGTCTAATTTTATCATAAACTTTTTATATACGTTTGGACAATCCAAAATCCCCTTTTCTCCTAAAATAATATAGTTCGCACCTTTAACAATGGGATTTTAACTATTCTAAGAAATCGCTGCTACCTCAACGCGATACCAACCGAAACTGCAGGATATCGGACGTTCGAGATCGGACTGCGCACGACTTCTCCGCCGTACAAGATTTGCAGAAGCTTCGCCGTCGCAGCATATCCCCTTCATTGGATACGACTACCCACAGATTCTTAGAAATGGACGCAATTCTCCCGATTATCGCATTCTCGGTGATCGTCGGCGCCGTTATCGCATTCATGGTATTCGGTGCTTATTTTCGGAAGAGAAAATCGGAAATTCAGTCCATCACCCGTCCCGAGAACCTTAATACGAACCCGAAGCCCACTTCGAAGCCCTCAGCTGCCAAGAAGTCCCAAAACAAATATCATTCCCATTCGCATGCGGCCGATAAAGTAAAGATCGGATTTTGTGTTGTGTATTTGATGGCTTAAGTTTACTGTGTTTGCCATAGGGTTGCAATTAATTTTACCTGCAATTTGAAATGTTAGGATGCTAATAAGAAGCATCACCACTTGGATTTGAATACTTTGAAAGGGCACGGCGATGCTGTCAACGGTCTTAGTTTCTCGCCGGATGGACGTAGCTTAGCGACCGGTAAGCTTATTGTGTTTAGTTTCTGTATTTTTCAGATTTTTTTTTTTCAAATTAGTTTTTATGTTTCCAATTGCGTAATTAATGTGGCATAACATTTTATAGGAAGTAAACACATTTATATTTACATATAGCTTGTGACTGCTTTGTCCATCCTGAGTGTAATGCTGTTGTGATTTCATTTTTGAAACTCAGAAGTTGATTACGTGAAGGTATTTTAATGATCTTTCATGCTATATCTTTCTCTGGGTGATCACATTTAATGCTTATTGATATGTCTGTTGAATGGTGAACTAGTTTTATTTACTGAAGTCCGCATAGCTGAAGAACGAACTGTAAGTAATAACTTTGTTAATTTTGACTTAGTATGCTTGCTATGCATACAATTGTTTCTTCGGATTATTTGATAACTTTTCCTGGAATGAGGAGCTAGTAGTTGTATTTGATTATGGTGCCAACATTGCCTTGTACTTTATTGTGATAGGCCTGGACTTGTGACTGCTCAGTTCTGTTTATCTGAGACTATCAATCTCTGCTGAGAGAGCTTATATTTTGACTGGGTTTAAAATTTGGGGTGTTTTACAAGTACCCTTGACTCAAAGCTAAGGTGCTTTTTCTTGATTCATCTTGCAATGTGCTGTTTCTGCGTGAATGAGACGTTTTTGGTAAATGCGGCAGTAAATTTGGAAGATGTGGAAATTTTTTGCATTCTAGTTTTTAGTTGCGTGTTTTATAGTATAAACTTGTTCGTGGCTCATTTGTGTTTCAACTTTGCATCTTGAGATTCCAATTGATTTCATACGATTCTGAAGTTCTGTAGAAATTTTATTCTCTACAGCTTGTGGAGATGGTGTTGTTAGGATTTTCAGGCTGGACGATGCTTCAAGCAAAAGTTTCAAGTACCACTTATCTCTACTCTCCATTCATAGTTCTTTAGATCAATGCAAGTATATAATTTATTGGGTTTATAGGTTCCTGAGGATTAACTTACCTGCTGGAGGCCATCCGAAGGCAGTTGCATTTGCTGGTGATGCATCTTCTATTGTAGTGGCTTCCCAGGCACTCTCAGGATCATCTCTATACATGTATGAAGAAGAAAAACCCAAAACAAGTGGAGACCAAAAGCAGAACAAGCTCCCTCTCCCTGAAATTAAATGGGAACATCATAAAGTTCATGATAAGAGAGCCATCATAACATTGGTTGGGGCCAAGGCAACTTATGGCAGCGCTGATGGAAGTACTATCATTTTGTCATGCTCAGAAGGTACTTTACGGTATATGTCTCTTTGTGTGAATATGAGTTTGTTAAGGAAGCTTATAAGGCTATATCTCTTAGGGTGTGTTTGGTTTGATTGATAATACAATCCAACTTAATCACATTTTTGGTCTAAAGGATCCTGCCCGCGATGGATAACTTGACCTTGCTCCAATCATCCAATCAGAGGATAACTTATCACACCAAATTTGGTTTGGTTATTTATTTTCATTCAATCCATAATGCAAAATTTCATAAATACTCTCACCAAAATTATTTTTGGTCCTCTTTGCCTTGAATATTTGTGATTTTGTGATTTTGGTATTTTGCTACATTTTAGTCATAATCCTTCAATTTATCCTACACTGCAATCAATCAATCCAAATGCAAAACTAAAGAATCTAAATAGTCCAATCATATTCTATCTTATTAATCTTATCTATCACATCCACGAAACCAAATCCCCCCTATAGTATAATACTCTCTCTTGCCTATCTCCTTGACAGCTTCGCTTAGAGCTTTAAGGGCTGTTTTCTAGCAGACAGGCACTGATATTATACTCTGGAGGGATCTCTCACATATTTTCTTTTCCTTGTCAGGCACTGATATTATACTCTGGCATGGGAAAACTGGGAAATCATTGGGTAAAGTTGATACAAATCAGCTGAAAAATACAATGGCTACTATATCACCAAACGGTCGTTTTATTGCGGCAGCTGCCTTTACTGCTGATGTGAAGGTTGCATTTCTTTCCTCTATAAATATCTATTTCTCTTTAGATGGCAATTCATTTCTCTCTGTTAGTCTGTTCTTAGATCTAGTTCTTGTGATAAGATAATTCACTCACAGTGTTATGGAAATCCATGTCTACTTATGATGTTAAATGTGTTTCATGAAACTTTAATGAACACTCGAATCCATATCGAAAAATGTTGCTGTTCTGTTATGGGTAATGCCACAATCATGCCGAATACTCTCATCCTTTAAAACTAATCATTAAAGATTTGAAGTTACTTTCATGTAATGGCTGTTTCTTGAAAATAGGTGCTGCCCTCCCTCAATGATAGTCATGCTTTTAAGGATAATGTGATGACCTAAACCATTATGTGTGAAAAACCAAGGGCTGGTTTGGTTTCATATCATTCACAATTCTAATGTCTAGTGCAATTTATGAAGCTATATCGATTAGTGTTTGTAGAGAAATTGGTAATATGTTGAATTATTCTCACCTTTTAGACTTATAGGTTTGAAAATGAAATCCATTATTAAAATTAAGTTATTAAGTAGCCACATTCTTAAATTTAGGGCAAGGTTTAAAAGGTGTTTGTGAGCCGCGCCTCAGTGCAAGGCACCCAGAAAGCGCCTCTGAGGCGGCGCCTCACCTCCTGCAAACGAAATGGACATCTCAACTGCACCGAGGCTTACGCCTCACGTTTTGACCTAAATTTCAATTTTTTTTGGGTTTTCATTATTTTTGGGCTTTCATTGTTTATTGCTTTATTTGTAATGGGTTGTTAAAGACATCCTTAACTGGGTGAAACCAGACTTAATTCTGCCACTATCCTCTCTCTCTCTCTCTCTCTCTCTCTCTCTCCTCTCTCTCCCCCCCTTGCTCTATCCGGCAGCAAGGTGTGTTTAATTTTTTATGTTTAATTTTGATATTTTTTTTGCTTTTTATTTCAACCTTTTCTGTGTCTTCCTTATGCATTATGAGTTGATTGCTCTTGTTGGAGCTTGTTGATTTTCGTAGGCATTATATTCACCATCCTCTCTTTTTTACTTTTACTTTTATTTTGTTTGAGGCTTAGAGCAGTCAATTACCATCATGAGCTGTTTCTACTATTGTTTAAGCCTTGATTTAAGGTAAAGGATAACTACCAGAATACTTTTTGTTACATAGGTAATATGCACACTCTGAAAATTTTCAAAAGCATGTGATAGTTGGTCTGCTGGCTGTCAGTATGTTTTCCATGTTTATATATGATGTATTTAATGTATTAACCAGCACTGATTTAATCTTGTTAGTTTTGGTTTCCAGGTTTGGGAAGTTGTGTATTCAAAAGATGGCTCAGTGAAGGAGATTGTGAAAGCTATGCAACTTAAAGGTCACAAGGTTGTGGTTCAGTGTGTACTCTGTAATACTTTGCATAGTTTTCATCATTTTATTCTAATGTATCTTTTATTGAAACCTTAAGGACTTATTTGAAACTTTAAGCACTGCTTTTGTTGGTTATGTAATTTGAGGTTTGTGGTACAGACTCCATTCCCCCCATACTAGCCAAAAATGGAGTCTGATTTATATTGTTGAAGTTGAACTTACGTGTTGGATGTTTGTATATTATATTTCTGTATGAATACTGCCAGTGGATCTTGCCTGAAGTAGCACCTAGTTAGCTGTTGATTTATTTCTCCATATTAGAGAAAATGACTCTACATTGATATCAGTAGGCATTAAGATTTTTTACTTATGATTTATGAATATGAAATCCTGAATATTCATCTTTTGCTTCATGTGTTTCCACCATCTTTCTTATGTTACTTCTACCTTTTTTCCTGTACTGTGATTTCAGAGTGCTGTAACATGGTTATGCTTCAGTCCTAATTCAGAACATATCATCACAGCCTCCAAGGATGGTACTATAAGAATATGGAATATCAATGGTATGAATAGTATTGTTAACTTCTATGCTTTCTTTTGGTTTGCATTCTGTTAATTTTATGAATTGTGGGAAGCTAAAGTTTGAACTTAATGAGAATGCTATACGGAGTCTTTCCAAAGTGCAGTCAGTGCTTTGTAATAGTACCTTAAGATCTAACAGAATCAACTACCAGTTAAAACCTTGGCATACCTTTTATATAAAATATGTTCTTTATAGCTTGTCATTAGTTGTCCATCAGATTCAGATGCCCATGTTATCATATTTTGACTCTCTGACAATTATTATAGGTTTTGGTTTTTGCTGACTTTTATTGTTTTATGAAGTTCGATATCATCTAGATGAAGACCCCAAGACTTTGAAGGTGTTGTCTATTCCACTTCATGATGAAAATGGTAGTACTTTACACTATGATCTTCTCAGTTTGTCTCCTGATGGCAAGATACTAGCAACAACCCATGGTTCAACACTGCAATGGCTATGTGCTGAGACAGGACAGGTTTTGGACATTGCTGAAAAAGCCCATGATGGTAAACCTAATTTCTTGATTTCCTTGTATTATATGTACTTTGGGTTTTTTAAACGGGTTTTTAGGCTTATTTTAGAAATAAGGTGTTTCAAGAACATAAGATTAAGCTCCAGCAAAGAATCCCATCTAAACGGGGGTCTTTAGCTCACGTGAGAACTCGTCTAAATCCTAATTAGTGTGTGGTCCCCACGTGGAATCACAATTAGAGTGTGGTTTTCATGCGTCTTCACGTAAGGATGTCCTCACACGAGACTTTGTCAAATTTGAGAGATATGAAATTGGAAGGGTATATGTTGGAAATAACAAATCATAGTAGGATTATTTTTGTAAATTGATTGTTGCTTATAAGATTATGAAAAATAAGTTGGGGATCGGGAACTTATTTTTGGGGTGAGCTTATAAGTTGTTGGGGTTTATTTTTACAGCTTATAAACTATTTAGGAGTTTATTGTACTAAACTTTTCTCAAGAGCTTAAAACAGCTTATAAGCTCAGCCACAAACCCTCTATCATGTATTTAGTGGCTAGTATTGTACTTGACTGCATAGGACAGTCTCAAAAATATTATGCCTGCAAGATAATGTATTGAAACTCGAGCTACAAATGTAATAATATGCTTCGCCATTATATCCTTCATGTGTAGAAATATATGGAACTCTGTGTAGACATGTGCCTTGCAGTTTTGAACCTCAGATCGCCCACCCAAAGAAATATAAGAAAATCAAATCATACAAGTAAACAGTTTATTTGACTTTGGCAAACTATGATGCAGGTGATATCACTGATATGGCTTGGGCACCTGCCACCATTCTAATGGGTAATTTTCTTTTATTTGTTGTGTATGTGCTTTATTTCTTTTATGTATTATTTTCAAAGCATTTTTATGTGCACTAACAATGTATGAACTCTTCTGTTTGCTGCAGATACTAAAAAAGCGGTTGTTCTAGCTACAGCCAGCAATGACAAGAAAGTGAAGCTGTGGGAAGCTCCCCCACTTAAACCCGCATGAAAAATTATTGAGAATGTGCTTTAACTGCCATGCTTAGATGAGGCTTCTTGTCAGAGGGACGTTCAGTCTCCTGGATTGGAAATTACGATAGACTTTACCTCAGCGATCATCAGCATCACTAGAACTTCATACACATGGATGCGATTTGCAATACTGTTATGGTGAAAAGTTGAGAGGCGAATTTTCTCGTGTTTTTTTTCTTCTGACAGACAGCAGAGCTAGTAATATAGGTTACATTTTAGAAAATTTTGGTCACTGCCCCACACCATCTTGTACATCAAGTGGGGGCTTCTTTATCTATACTGAGATGAGAGCATGAATAATATTATGTTCGGCGATCAGATCTTGTTTTTGGATTAGTATCACTATCATATATTCTAGATCTTCTCTACTACATATTTAGTCAGACTGAAAATGCTTCACCTCTCCTCTTTGTTCAAGTGGCTTGATTTTCTTGTAGTGTCAGATTGAGAAAAAGAAAGCGATTATAGTTGCATGAATTGTAAATTTTTTTATATTTAATTTTTTTGTCAATTAATACAGAAATTTAAAGACTGCGTGACGGTGGATTTGAATCCGGTTTTTGGATTCGTAATCACTTTCAATTTTTGGTTTAAATTGTAAATTATGTAATACGAATTGACATCTAATAAAGTGTCAAATGTTCTCTCCGTAAGCATGTAACGTTATTAAGTTACCGATTGTCCACAAACAAATTATATTTGCATATTTGGACACCAATTATATCGTTTCCAGTTAGTCTCTAAATTAATCAATTTAATGGATATGGTATAATTTCACCAAGGGATAGCGATGGGATGGATGTTCACTCATTAAGCATTTTTCAAATCCAAATCTGTCTAGTAATATGCTTGTACAATATTTAACTAATTAAATACATCTTAATAAAAAGTAGAAAATTACAATAATTAGTAGAAATAATGAATGATTAACACAAATATAAACAATAATTAGTAGAAACAATGAAAGATTAAAAATTGAATTTGAAGTACAAAATTACAAATTATACAATGTAAATTAATATATCGTGTATCTAAATAATATTCTAAATCATCAAAATAAATATATAGATTATATTTTAATTTCTCAAATCTTCTTCTATCAATAATCTTTTGTGATTAGTAAAACAATTATAAGTAATCTAAACATATAAGTATCTATAGAAAATATTAAAAAATATAACGTTGTAACTTTATATAAATGGGTATAGATAACATGTAGTGCCGTAACTAATTTTCCAAACCTGACCCACAACTATCACGGTTATTAATACCAACTCCAAGCACGTTTCATACATATCCAAATCTACCATATTAGGGTTTGATAAAGACAAGTACCTATGAAAATATGATCCGCTGACATCTCTCATCTCACCTACTTTTATTGTGTTTATTTCCTTGAATAATCATATAATCATAGAACACATTTTTTCTCTGTTAAATCAGAAAATACCAGGATAGATTTGTACAATGGATTTGTCCAAAACATGGAGTGCAACTCATTCTCCACAAAATTTGATGCAGTTCAAGTGTGGATTTTGCAATGTTTCTTTTTTTTCTTTTTAATAATGTTTCTTGTATATATGGTCTAATGCAATGATTGTCACTAATATTAACCGTCACTGGGCTGTAATTGTAACTGATAAGCACGAGTGGTTGGAAATATGAATTTAGTATTGGTTAGTTTATAGATAAAGGAAAATTAATACTCGAGCGTGACGTCTCATTTATATATAGATACATGAGTACATACACCGGTAGTGAATATGAATCGCTTCATTGGAAACATCCACTAATAAATTTTACTAATGATCTCAGTTTCAAAAGGAAATATTATACCTTTACCCCTACTACCGAATTCCAGGACTATAGATGTCGTATTGCCAGGTTTGATAAAACAGAAATGGGAAAAAATTAAGAAGCCATAATAAATTAATGTTATGCGTAGATAATGAAATTTAACTAGTAAGCTTAGGGTCAGTTTGTTTGGTTGTATTTTTACAAGATAATAAAAGTAAAAAAAATCTTGAAAATAATGAAAGCAGTTTAACATTCAATGATTTTATTCTCCAAAAATCTTAGATTTTCTTTTTCTATGATTGAAGGATTATTAATTTATTTATTATTGGAATCTAAACTATACTTGACATTATTATTATTATTGAATTTTAGTATTCTAACAAACACGTCAGCCGTTAAAAAAACTTGCTGTTTCGCGTCGCCTAAATGAAAATGGAAGGAAAATACAGAATATGGTCTCCCGCCATACCACACACTATATAGCCCTCATCAGTTATCAATCTCACGCTAGGGTTTAAAAGGGGAAGAAATCGCAACACTGATTTGATTTTGAAGCGCACAATACTCTTCTGATCATGGTTTTCTGGGGTTAGCCCCTCCTTCGTCTCTGAATGATCAACATTTTCAATCTATTTATCTCAGATGATTTTAAAATGGAAGAATAAATCCCTGGCACGCGCGCGCGTGTTTTCAGTTTTCGAGTTGGTTGATTTGTGGACTGGTTTTTGTGTTGCAGGCGTTGAGGTAAAGCCTGGGAAGCCGATAACGCATTCCTGTGAGAAGGCAAGAGGAAGACTTCGAATTTCACAGGTAATTTAAAAACCTGATGAGAGTTCATACATTTGTGATAACTGCCTTGAATGCATAATGCTTCGATGTTCTTCTTCTGCTTCTATGTTATGGATATTTGTTCTGATGAATTTTTGAGAAATAGATTTGAGTTTGCACGGTTCTTGTATATCAGAACCTACTAAAAGCTTTCTGGGAGATTGTGACTTGTTGTATTTACTGAATTTTATTGATCTTGTATATGCTGTATTGATCAGGCAACATTGGGATTTGGCGACTCTTTTAAGAGCTCTGTTGTACAGTGTAATGTGGGTAGTAGAAGCCCGGTCCTGATCTGCGTACTGCTACCAAGCAAAATGGAGTCATCCCATATAGAATTGGAATTCGAGGAGGCAGATGATGTGGTTTTTTCTGTTGTTGGTCGACGAAGTGTCTACCTCACTGGCTATTATGTCCGTGAAAATCGGCATTCAAATAGTCGTAGCGATACGTATCCTTGCTTATGTTCTTGGATTCTGATTATAACAGTTAGTTTAATGCTTTACAATTTTGTGACTGTTTGTTCCTATCTTGGTTGAAATGGACTTTTAGGAAAAGCTTCTGTACGTAGTAGCCCTTATCATAAATTCAACAGTATCATTTCTTGTTTTTCTATTGCATTGGTTTTATTTGGTAAATGTCCTCTTGAGCTTCCTTTACTATGATTTAATCAGAGACTCATATGGTGTGGATATTGAACACTCCCCTACAGATCGTTCTAATTACAATTGTGATGACGATGGATATGAGGACAGTTTCATTAACGATGATGAATTGCAAGTTTCTTCTCCAGGGTCCCCTGTTTTTCATAGCAAAGGTATGTTTAGACAAATCAATGCTAATTTCTGTTTGTTTATTTGGATGCTCATATACTGTAGTTTATTAAGGGTCCAGATGCACAACTCCAGTTCATATAGATGTAAGTGGTGTCTTATCCTAAGAACCTCTCATAATGCAAGAACCCAAAGATTTCAATGATATTTTGTTACCTGTGCAAATTGCACTTATGATTTTGAATGGTTATTGTGATTTTCAATCATTCATCATCTACTGTAATGCTGTTAAGAAGTATTGGCCTTCTTATGGGTTGGGCTATTTGTTACTGTTATCAAAGGAATGGATGAAGTAACGCCAGAAAAGGATGAGCGGAAGAACAAAAAGGGTCGAAGTAAATTATGCAGGAAAAAAAAATGGGTGATTGAGTCAGATAATGATGCGAGTTCACCTGAAAAGGAAGACGAGGCTGGAGAAATGGATGGTGAGGGTAAAAGGGATGTAAAGACAACTACATGTGACGCTAGAGAAATGGATGATGAGGCAAAAGATGATATACGTGATAGTGAAACAAAGCAAAAAGTCGATCCTCCAGATATCAGTGACAGAAACGAAAGGTAATACAACAGCATACTATTACAGTTTTTTAATAAGTTTTTCAGGCATGTTTTTGCTTCTAACTCCTCTTTGATTGTGCAGTGTTGAATGTTCAGCATGCATTATCAAGTAATATATGATCATTATTTTTATTGTAATATGTATTGCATGGTTACATTTTCTTCCTGACATATATATGTAGGGTGACACATCCATCATTGGATGAAGAAAGGACCGAGGTTGATAAGATGCAGTCTCTAGATCTGTGAGTATCATCTATCAATGTGTGCATATCTATATTTACATAGCTTTTACTTGCCATTTTATTCACTTTATGCCTTACTATGATCCATGATCAGGGAAAAACCCAATAAGAAAAGAAAAGAATGCCTTCTGACAGAGAGAACCAGCGAAATTCAGATCGATAATGAGGATCCTAGTGTTCCCAGAGAGCATAAAGAGCATGAAGCTGAGGCCTCGGCAGATCTGTAAGATCCCCCTCTTCCTTTTTGGGTGTGTTTGATCTATTATGGTCAGTTGAATGTTGCATCTTTATCTTTATTTAGTGATAAGAGGCATTACTATATCTGTTATTGGCGATTCTTATTAGTAGCCTTGATGAGTTCTTATCTATTTTCACATGCTCAAGCATCGGAGTAGGTGGAGATCATTTGATGACAGGTCTAGAATTGGACTCTGCAAATGGCCAAAAATCAAAAAAGAGACGGAATGAACCGTTGGAAGGAGAACTTACAGAAGATACTGATGAAAAACTTCAGATTATTACTGATAAGCAAGGTTCACTACACACTGATAGTATGCCAGAACATATGCCAGCTGCAAATGAAGAATGTGAACAACAGAAGCCAGAAGAAACCAATATGGAAAAATGTGGAGTGGATTATCACAATGTACAGAGTCAGAGTGACGATGAAATCATGCAAGAGGTACATGCTGACCAAAAAATAGATGATCTTCCAGCTGAAGTCATGCAAGAAGTGCATGCTAACCGAAAAACAGATTATCTTCTGGCTGAAGTCATGCAAGGTGTACATGCTGACAGAAAAACAGATGATCTCCCAGCTGAAGTCATGCAAGAAGTACATGTTGAAAGAAACGCAGATGATCTGACGGCAGCAAATGGAGACGATAAAAAAGGCCTGATTGATAGGTAAATAGCACATGCCTTTTGCCTTTTCTTTTCTTTTTCTTTTTATTTTTATTGGTTTTGATTTTCCTTTGGTAACATTCATGCCTCCGCACAATATCATTTCCAACTCAATAAATCTTAAATAGTCTTAAATCTTAATCGGAGTATCTTTACAACTCACTTATTACAAAGACAATTCAGAGTTCGCAAATTAAAACTGTTTCAACACAATGGCTCTTCTAGTACTAAATCAAATTCTGAGAAACTAGTTGTAAATGATTAAGGAGAATATAATGCCCTCTGTAACCATTCCAAGTTTCAGCTCTTAATTTCTTATGTTGAAATTTTTTAACAGAGATTTCTTGTTGCAGCAATATCTGCACAAATTCTGAGTTACTGGCTAATGACAATCAATCTCATAATATCACAAAAAAGAAGAAGAAAACTCGAGGCAAGATAGACTTGAGCATGAGTAAATTTGAGAGGTCAGATAACCAAGAAACTGAGAATGAGAGTTACAGTACACATGTAGTGCCAACTGATACAAGGACCTTATCAAATGGGTTGATCATTAAAGAGTTGGGAAGTGGACCACCAGGTGGGAAAGTGGCTGTTCTGGGCAAAAAGGTATATTTTTTTGTTGGCTTAGTCAGGGATAAGTTGCTTTAAAACTGGATGTCAGCTTTCATGTTTGATCTGATATGTGTGCTATATCCTGTCACCTATTGTGGATCAACGAAATACGGATCAGATCAAAATCTTTTACAATGGTATGTTGAAGGAGAGCGGGCATGTTTATGACTCAAATGTGGGTAAACCTGCCTTCAAGTTTCAGCTTGGTAAGAATCCTTGTTATTTTAAATTTCTACATGCTTAATAGACCCCCCTCCATCCCAGTTATCTTTGGCTTCTGAGAAGTGAGGAGTCAAAATGATATCTTTTGAAATGTGTACTTATTGTCATCATAATTATCTACATTCAGGTGATGAAGAATATATTGATGGATGGAATGTTGGTATCGAGGGTATCTACTTCTGAAACTGATTCTTACTAGCTGTCATGTGTTTTTCTTCTGAGTTAATGTCCTCAGCCTTGAGTTACAACCTTGATCCCAAAATATGATTTCTTCAGGTATGCGTGTTGGTGATAAGAGGAGGTTAATAATTCCACCATCAATGGGGTATGTATTAAATCTAAAAGATACTTGGAAACTGCTAACACCTTCCTATATATCTCATTTTTTTTTTATGAAAGTTTATTTATTTATTTTATTTTTCAATTCTGCACGATTTATGTTATGATTGTGATGCAGTTACGGAGATGTTGCAGTAGGCGAAAACATTCCGCCAAACTCATGGCTTATCTACGACATTGAATTGGTGAGGGTGTATCATTAGCCTCTGTTTTGTCTGGCTTCATTTCCTCCCTTCTGGCTTGACACTCGAAGTTGTGGAAGAAACGAGGATTGAAGCACAGAATGTTCTTGTAATAGGGTCTTAAGCTAGAGGTCCAGAGTTGAAAATATGCTAAACAAGGGCAAAACCTTTCTTCTTGTGGGTCCTGTATGGAAAAATACTTGTCCTGTGCAAAACAATGGTGGGTAAGTTTTTGTAAAAACTCAGTTCCTGATGCTCATCTGGTCTCAGATTGCCTCTTTTGCGTCTCGATTATATACTGTTATATGTGCGCGTCTGTGTTTGTTTTCTTCAAGAGTAAAAATCGGATATTAAGGGCAATGGAAAAAGGTATTAGTATGAATTGTAGTAATTGCTACCACAGCATTCCCCGTCCACTTTTGGACGAGCATTAATATCCACAAGAGAAAAAAACTCAAAACTAACATACGTTTAAAGCTCTTCAAACCACCAAACGATGCAAAATGGTTGTACACTAATAACCAGATAAATGGTTTTGCATCTATATTTATGTATATAATGTTCACATATAAGAAAGTCAAAAATCATTTTAGAAATGGTAAGTATTACTTTAAATTCCAAATTATATTTGTTTTATAAATATTGTTCAAAAATTTAAAATATTTATTTAAATCACCAATTATACTTTGCATTCATTTTTTGGCCTTCGAAATTTTGACATAGCAGGTTGAATACCATATAGAAAAAACAAAAGAATATAAAAACATAAGTATCAGATGAAATTACATGGCATTTTCATATAGCCTCCAGCAAGCTATCTCAATACTCTAATACAGAAAATAGATCAATTGAAGCAGGTATAATTTGGAATTTAAATAATATCTACCCTAAAAATAATCTTAAACTAAGTGCGCGTTCTCTCGCTTTACTGTGGCGGCATAAGGAACAAAAAAAGGATAAAACTTTTACACAAAGGGCTGTTTTCTGTAATGCAAAAAACGGCCCCTGAAATTGCAATTACAGCAAGAACATAATCAGTTGGCCTTTCATTGCTTCAACATACATGGTAAAAACGATGGATCGGTCTTTTTTCATGTCAAAAATCTGCTAAGTAAAAAATTTCTTGCCACTATGCATCCATGGGAATACTTGATATTGCCTCAAGATCATTCTTCATATTTTGGCTCCTTCTTTAGTGGAAAGAGCCGTGCCTCAGTTTCTGGAATGTTACTGCATGGCCATAATGTTCATCAATCGGAATTCGTTTTGTACAGAGTTGAGAAGCAAGGAGTCAACAAAATGAAGATGATTAATTATAAGAGCAAACCTCTCAGGTGCTTCACTGTTGCTTATTAGCATCACATTATTTGATGCTAAAAAATATAAAAAACTGTCTGTGTGTCTCTCCTGGCAGAATTTGTTGAGATAGCGCAGAAAATCATTGAACTGATTTGGTTCCTGTAAGAAATTTGAGTGATTATCCACAATAAATTCATATTTACCAGTTAGTTCTATACGATTAAGACAGCACTGGAGAAAGGGAAAAGCAGTCGGTTAGTATACCTGCTCGAGAATGCAACCTTTTCGGAGAGCAACTAAACACTCGACAGCTTTCTGATAATTGTCTCCTTCCACGGAGTTCTCTACTAGATCATATATCTTATCCTTCATACTCTGGAAAGCTTTACTAACCCAGTCTGGACTATCTCTACGAGACATCATGGCTTCAAATTCTTGGACAGGATTTGAATCTCCTAGTTTCTCGACTTTGACTTGAGAAGTGTATTCAGTAGCATCCATTGCTTGGCCAGCAGCAGTAATTCCTTCTCCTTCTTCACTTGATCCAGTTGGTTTTTCTCTTATTCTTCGAGATGATTTTTTCAGCTGCAAAACAGACCAACTTTTAATATGAAAATATTAAGGGATGTTGTCGACAAAAAAATATGTTGTGCAATGAGATAAACATAACCTTTGGGTTTTCTTTGAGTTCAAAGGACCTATGAAATTCCTCAATCACAGCTGTGTTCCGATGAAGAAGTTCGGGATCAGGCTCTGTTATCCTTCTGAGGGTCTCATCAATTGGAGGAACACTAGCGCTTGAGTCCTTAGATCTCAACTCAAGAGAGCGGTAAAAACGCTGGAATTGTCATTTGGGAAGCATGAGTTATCATTTTTCTAAATAATAAGAAATTTTATATCATAAAATCTTATATTGTAAAAACAACGGGTCATATGTTTATAACCCTAAAGATAGCATTGGAAATTCAGCAATACCAATCCAAAACAATTTTATTTAAATTTTATCACATAGAAATACTTGACAAAAGAAAATTGGGGCAACGGGAATCAAGGTCCCCCTCCACTAATTATCATCCATGACCTGTTTTAGTAAATCAACAACTGAATTTTCAACAATTAGCAGACATAGTACCTCAAGAACAGGATTGGGTGTGAGATTGGGTGGCAAAACTTCCTCCTTGCCACCTGGAGCAAGATCAAGCATTTGTACCAACTTATCTGCTGCTTCTTGCTGCCGTTCATTTGGCTGCATTGATGAAGGGAGATTGCTAAAAGATGGAAACTGGAACTCTCGCACATCCTCCGCAAAAGGAAGTACGTTGAAGTAAAATGAATCTGGCTGCAAGTTTACAAGGCACAAAGTTAATATCAAGTTCAAATGACATGCTATCAAGATAGGCTTCGCTGCATGTTTGCTTGCAGTTACTTACAACGTTATCTATCTTTGAAACATTAGGAGTTAGAACCCCTATAACAACATTTGCCTGCCCCTGTCTCCACACACAGCGGACAATAGCTACTTTCTTCATTTCCTTCATTGCTCTTGCTAATGCTGAAACTGCAAGAGTAGCCCTCGTGTTTCCAGGTTCAGCAATGAAGAGGTTCACATCTTTCATATAATAATGTCTTTGAGCATTGATATAACAAACTCTTCAGTAACTCCATGAGGATTATTAAGTCATACAAAAATTACGAGGGTTAGCAAGAGGCAACCAGATCTTACCTCATGATATTTGAAGCATCCGTAAAGCCTAAAAGTTTTAAACCCTTCTCTGGTTTGAACTTCACAGCCTCCCACTCGGCAGATGATATAGGGACTACTTGAGGACCATAGCGGTAGCCTTTGATCCTTTGTTCTGGTGGAACAACTCTCGTAGGATCTCCAACATTTCTGTATTCATAATCAACCTTAATTTCATGTGTGGCAAATTTATCTGTTGGAGGCGCTTTATCAGAATACTTTTTCAAAGTTGGAAATTTCTCTTCACATGTTTTCTTGTAGACCCAGACCTAATAGCAAATCAAGGCAAAACCAAAATTTTAACATTGGCGGAGTTGAGATATATTTGATGAAAATTTGCCAATAATACCTTGCAACTGCACAAATCAAGCAAAAGTTCAGAATCACACATAATAGACCGCTACTGAACCAAGGGGAACCGGAACACAGTAAGTGCTTCTAACCTATCGAGTAAGAGACATTATTTGTATAAGCATTGAAACATTCAATATTATAGGTATTTCCAGTCTAACTTAAGCTTCTCATTGCTTGGTCACTGAATATGACATCAGAGAACCAAAAGGAGAAGTTTGGGTTTAAGTCTACCTGCCACCTCTCTCAACAACAGATTCTGAGTGCTCAGTAGGACAACAAAAAGTCAAGCTAAAGGAGTATATGGTCTTCAACCAAATGAGGTTGAATAACCCAAAATGCTCCCAAGAAACATTCTGTAACTCAATACAGATTCTAAAATTTATAGCTACCAATGCCTAACACAGTTATGTCCAATCAACCAATATCATACTTGTCTATACTTGAACAAATATCTAAATATATACATCTCCCCATGTATGTAAAAAAAGATTTGGTTCTTCAGTTATCAATTCTTGAAAGTGAAAAGTACGAAAAGCTGATGATGAAATTGTAGAAGGTGAAGCACCAAAAATCAGTCATTTGAAATGTTATCCAGATTTACAAGACTAAAGAATTGACGATAAGAACATGATCAAGAGAAAATTTTGTGCCACGAGGACAAGAAAAATATGCTGGTCTTTCATGGATGACAGTAATATGCCAACTGAAACGGCAAAAAAAGGAGTGAGAAGAAGGTCCTTGATATGATGATTTATGAAAGCTACCTCCAACTATGTTGTATCCAACTAGCAAGAAAGTGAGCAAGTATTTCAATAACGTAATAACAGCTAGTAACATATGCAGGAGTCTCACCTTGATCTTCATTTTAGAGCTCAGCTCAAAATCACCCCTGTATGTAGTCACTGGTATTATATTACGAGTTCTTAGTGCACCTAATAAGGAAGTTGCATTCCCGACATACACCTTTGAAGAAGATTTGTTGGAGAGCAGACCTAAAAGGAAATCATTTTCTTCCACAATCTTCTTTTCCACATCCCAATCTTTTTGTGCTCTAACAACAACGCAATCCATCTTCATGCCATGTGACTTCATCTGTGCTGCAACTGTTTTTACTTGTTCCTCCTTTGTTCCCTCGTATGGATCTTTGGTTGGAGTAACTGCGTTAGTTATGAGACATAAACGCTTCTTTCCCTTGTTAGTTTCCTTGTACTTCTTTATCATCATATCCATCCCAACAACAACAGCATCAAGAACTTCAGCAAAGTTAAGGTATGGTTTCCATAATATGAAAGCACCAAACTAGACTCTCGTACCATGAAATCATTTTCTCAAGCAACTACATCAATTGAAAAAAATCATTTTCAACTATAAACCTGATAAACATTAAACTCAATTAAGCAATTATAACCACCTACTTCACTGCACCTTACTTACAGGATTGTTCTTCCTTCATACTTTTTATAAAATTTTCCTCTAATTACGAGGGACACAAAGATGGAGGAAGAAAGTTTTAACAAATCATCTCGAAGCCAATTTAAGAGCATACTTAGTTGAAAACCAAACTTTAGCGCATAAATTGGATACAATCTCCAGGTGCAGTTCCTCGAGGAAGTTGATGTAGAACATCCACAAGATCTCCATCAACAACCTTTATATCCCT
Organism: Salvia rosmarinus; assembly: GCA_036937905.1. Taxonomy (NCBI): domain Eukaryota; kingdom Viridiplantae; phylum Streptophyta; class Magnoliopsida; order Lamiales; family Lamiaceae; genus Salvia; species Salvia rosmarinus. The sequence goes on along the minus strand of CM072813.1, from coordinate 12,069,297 downwards.
CAAAACGGTCACATTCTCGTACCCGCCCACTTCCACTGTCAAGTCATTTTTAGTATCTGAAATTCTAACACAACAGATTCAATTACGGCTATCGAAATGAAAAATACAGCACACAATTGCGAAATCACCGCGTCAATAAAAATATCATGCGAAATACCTGTAGTACCAAATGCGACAACTCCCACTTCATCATACTTGCCGTAAATCAGCTGTGTAAATTGAATGTAGGCAGTTAAAAAATTTCTAATTACTGCAAACACACAGAATTTGAGTGGTTTCACACAATCATCAGAAAACACCCAAATCACGAGGCAGCGAAGCAAGTTCACAAATCGAGTTTAAGAAAGTAAATCTGCAGAGCACAAACAACAAAATGCTTGTGCATACCTTCTTCTGTGCAAGCAGACAACAAACTTTTTCAACTTCCGGCAACACACCATGCATCGACGGACCAACTTCAATCACCAGTACCAGACCTTCCTGTCATCCATTTTTTTTAACAAAAGAAATTGTTAGCTTTACCTCTATAATTCATACAAATTCCATTACTGCAACAAAGAAGTATGTGTCTATTTTTCCTCTTCGACACGCAGCAAACAACTCGATTATGCGCACGCAATCACCAACACAACTATGATAGGAGAAAGTGAAGAACAAAAAAGTAAAGGTAAATGAAAATTGGAGAAAAATTACCCTATTTCGAGCCATTTTTACAGCTTAAAATCGGTGAGATTCTAAGAGAAAAGAGCAAGAGATCAGCGGTGGCGTTGGGTATCTGTCACTCTGTCTTCTATATTCCCGCGCGGAGTAAGCTTCCCAAACAATTTTCTTTTCCTTTCTGTTTTTCCTATATAAACACGGCAAAAGAAAATATAGTAGTTTATGTCTCAATATTTTATGATTTTTTAGTTAATGTTCTAATCTAATCATATTGTTATTATTATTTATAATATTTCAAAAAACAATTACTAATGTTTTTTTATGAGACTCTGGGTGTATTGTTGATGCGTTGACTTTTAGGAGCGCTTGACCACACTGATGATCGGATTACAACATGTTACTTATTGAAAAAAGCACTTTAAATGTAGAATACATTATGTTTAGTTCGTGGAATTTTATCATTTTTCGTGTGTAATTTTGACAATAAACATATATTGTCATAGTACATCGCAATACATTTTCAAGTACGATTCTGACTACATTAATGATCAGATGATAATGGACCGCCTATGGTTGGATTGCCTTTTGAACGTAAAATACGTTAGGCTCTTACTTCATGGCATTTGGTAACCTTTTCATTTGTACTTTTGACGATGAACATATTTTGTCACGTTAAAGTTTCAGGCACAATTATGCCTTTGATCGATGCCTTAAAAGTCGGCAGCACCAAGCAATGATGTTGTCTGCTCATTTCCATGTTGTATCTTTATCTATGTTGCAGTCATATGTGGCTCTCCAATTAGCTATGTATACAAATCAACGTCAGAGTTATATTGGAATGACACTAATATAATTTTTTTAAACATCGAGGATTAAAACAACAATACGCTTGGTGTGGGCATTATCTAAAAAATTGCAAAAGGAGATAAATTGATATTTAAACCTTGAAAAATAATGAAATTTTTTTAATTTTGATTTCATTTCCTTATTTACCATTCGTATAAAATTCTGAAGTGAATCACTTTACCTTGTAATTTATAAGTTAACTTAAAAAACAACTTCAAATTTGCTTAGGGTTCAATTACCCTGAGTTGTTGATTGTGATAGAGCATGGTGATGAAGCGAAATGATGAAGTTAAGGTTCAACCATCTAGAATCCTAATCGTGTTGGAGGCATGACGATGAACTGAAATGATGAGACTATGATCCATTCACTGGAATCCGTTGAAATGTATATACGAGTACTTGTCCTAACCTCCATTAAAATTATTTTAATATTCATTCTTGTCTCAAACCCGTATAATAATACCCACTAATTACCATAATTTGTTTAAATTTATAGATTATTATAATAATTGATTATATGTCGCAATAACAATGGAATATTATAGAATAAAGATTTAATCATAAATTTTATAAATAACAAAAGATTAAAAATGAGAAAATTCTATGTAGGCATATCGATGAATGTTTGGACTTGTATATAATTTATATACTTGTTTATGTCCCAAATCTGATAGAAAAAATGTTTATTATCCGTTTTTGTCACAAACATATATAATATTTGCTAAACTACCCAAATTCGATTGAATACTAATATATGTTGTTATAATTATTGGTAGGAATATATTCCTATCCATCTAGAATGTATATATCCGTACATAATAAAATGGAGAATAGTATCAATATATATAGCTTTTCATTTGGTGAAATTTAATGAAAAATGAATGTGATCCAGGTACTTTTCTTATTTTAAGTTTAAATGAAGTCTCATTAAAAATCCTAGTAGACTTTAAGTATTATTTTATTTAGGTATTGAATTATCGATGTGAAATTCAAATCATATCATCTTATTTAGAATTTCAATTGGTGGAATTTCATGAAAAGCCAATGTGAAATTCAAACGTTGTTAAAAAATTATACTTCATTCGTCCACCAAAAACTTGCATTGTTTTTTACGGCACGAGTTTTAATGAAGAAGACACTTCGAAAGGAAGAGATGAAAATCAATTCGATTAAAGGAAAAGTCAAATAGAATATGAAAAGCAATAAGAAAATGATAAAGATTCTGACCAAAGAAGATTTTTTTTCATATTAGCACCATTTCTTTGTACAATTCTCCTTTGTATTGGTTTTACATTTCTTTCCCTCATTTTTCGACTATGAAATTGGTCGTTTGTTTTTGTAAGATAGTCATGATGATTCATTTAGAAAGGTTTGAGCTTTCTTACGAATCGCATGTACTCTACGCCTGGATGGTAAGGACAGTTGATGTTAAGTTTTGTTAATTATTATAGGTGTAAAGTGACTAGAGAAGAAGTTATAAGTGTAAAGTAATGTTTTTTGTAAATAAATAGATAAATTGAGGATAAAAATTATGGAATTTATGTGGGGGGCATGTCCAAAAAAGAGAAATGCAAATTTTTTATAGACGTATCGACAAAGAATTAAATATAAGTTTTTGGTGGATAGAAAAGTACAAAATATCTCATTTATAGACAAGTTAAATTGAAGAAATAATTTATCTAGCCATAATTCTGGTCAATTAACAAGTAGTCCATCGAGATATACGTATCTATAGAGTTGTAATGGTGGGAGTGAAGAATTAAGCCAAATTTGTTTCGATCAAAGTATACCTTAATGAACAATCTAATGAGGTGTTATAGTACGAAAGTTAAATCAAACAGGAAAACTTTCAACGTTACTAAGTTAGAGAAACAAATAAATTCCTAAACACTCTAATCTAGGGTAGATTGAAAACATCATAAGGAATAAAGTTCAAAGGAACCAATTAAGCATGCGAAAATCTGACAAATCAGATAAATTATCTAAGCTCAGAATTAAACCCTAAATGAAGAATATGGAATCAAAATTATAAACCCGACATGAATCAAAAGATTAAAGGAAGACAAGATTACTTATTCGGATATCAATATTAATCTTAACACAACGTAGAAACCAATAACAATCAAATACAAAAGATTAAGCGGAATAAATTAATAGAAGAAACTTACGAACAAATCGATCGATGGAATTGATATTCAAATTTTAGTACGAATCCAACAATTTTACAATAATTTTGAATCACAAGTGAAAGAAAGAGAAGGTTGATTTAAGAACCGAGAAAGAGTTCTCGTGTGAGGCTCTCCAAAATTAAAAGACGGAAAAATAAAAATATGCAAAGTGAAAGTAGGTTTGCGTTTAAAACGTATATTATAGCGGCCAAAAAACGCGGCACGGACGCGAGCCAGCGTCGGATGCGTGCGTTCGCAAATAAAGCGCCACGGACTCACGCCAAGTGTCGGACGCACACGCCCTTGGATGGGCTAGCTAGCGCCGGACGCAAGGAGGCGCCGGACTCGTTGAGCCTCTGGATGAAAACACTGAAAGGCACAGCGCTAGACGCAATGCGGCGCCGGATGCACGGAGTCTCGGGGAAGATCTTGCAAATACCACCCAACGCCGGACGCAGGACAGCGCCGGATGCGGTGGTCTTCGGGTTCATGCTCCCAGCGCCGAACGCGTGCGCTCTCGGGACGATTCGTGCACAAGGGCGTCCAGCGCCGGACTCACGCCAAGCGCCGGACGCGAGAGCTCTTGGAGCGTATGTGCGCCGGACGCACATCAGCGCGGACGCGGCTCTTTTTTCGTGTAAAAACCATTCATGCGCGAGTAAATTGTGCGCTCTCAATAAATGTTCAACGCAATCATTTGCTTAATTGACGAATATGATTTGACAAAGATATTCTAATATGATCAAAAGAATCAATTCATCGAAAACAAACAAAGAAAACAAAACAAAACATGCAAACAAAACATATTTAAATAAGCTAAAGGTTTACCTTAATTCTCAAGACATTAAAAGCTGGTATTGATAGATCTACAACTCACACAATACTATCAAACTTCCTAACAAGGAATTGAAAGATTGTAAGAAACCATCATTTAAGTTCCTCATAGATATGAATTCTCTGTTCATGATAAATATCTTGCAAATTCATCATCACCATACATCAACTGAAATTGAACTTAAACTCTAAGAATTGGTTGCATGAGTTCTCAATATCAACAACTCCTTGCAGAAGAACGTAACAAAATAACATATTTTTTCATCATTGCTTCGACGTAAAAGAAGGTACATATTGTACATTCAATAATCCATGTATTTTTCACCTAGAAGAAAAGCACAATCTTGTAACCAATTGCACACATACATACACACACGCTTGCGTAATCAAAATATACTCGATTGAAAACAATACGATTTGCGAAACATGCCTACAACTGAACAATTTTGGAGTGATTACATTTTAAATGTTGGTGAAATTTCTTATATAATACTTCACTGTCCATCAAAAACTTGCATTACTTTTGATGGTACAAGTTTTAATAAATTATAAAAGATGTAAAGTGAGTGGGAATGAGTCTCACGTTGCAAGTGTAAAGTAATGGTTTTTGTAAATAAATGAGTTGATTGATGTTACAAAATTATGGGATTTATGTGGAGCCATGTCCAAAAAATAATACAAGCTTTTAATAGACAAAGATTAAAAATGAATCAAATTCAAACTTTTGATGGATGGAGTGAGTATTATATATTGTAATTATGTACATTGTTTTTCTTGGATATTATATATCAGGGTCATATTATATTATTGAACTAAATGATATATAATATGAATATACACCGATGAAGTGAAAAATGAAATATAATATAAAATTGTGTAGGTATATTGATCTAGTGATATAGTGACTAATGTCTGAACGAAATGGTATAAAGATAGTGAATTGAAACATATTTGCAGTTGTGTATCTGAAATGTTTTTTACTTGATTTTCATTCAACGATTACATCAAAATATATAATACCTAGAAGATCATTCTCGATCGCTTAAATGAGAACAAAATTGATATGCCCAAGTAATAAATGACTTAATACTAAAGATGAGACAAACAAGCTACTATGCTAACAATAAAGTAATAATAAGACAAAATTAAGAAACGATCTTCTTCAAATAGCACAAACTGTCAAACAAAGGTTTTAGCTAGGATACTTCAGCTGACTTGTACAATGAGCTGGCACCACTGCAAAGTTAACTTGCTCAAGAACATGTTGTTGAACCAAGTCTTGGATTGGTGAAGAGATGATCTGATCCTGACTTCCAACACTCTCCTAATTCAAGCCAGGACAAAGGACATACTCCTAACTTATTTCTCAGTCTTGAAAAAGGTTGGAGACTCAATGGTTTTTCCAAAATATCAGCTACTTGTTCAAGGGAAGGAACATGTCCTAAATCAATGAATTTGGCTGCTACTTTATCTCGTACGAATGAATATCCAATTCAATGTGCTTTGTTCGTACATGTAGCGTTGGATTTGAAGCCAAGGCAATCGTGCTTAAGTTATTAACCCAAATCATCGACGTCTTTGGAACGATCACACCTAATTCAGCAAGCAAAGACTTAATCCAAGTTAATTCCTAAAAGGCATATGCCAAGCTTTTCTATACTCTGCTTCAATCCTCGATCTTGAAACCGTTGATTGCTTTTTCGATGACCAAGATATCAAATTTTTACCAAGATAAACGTAATAGCGGTGGTTGATCTCATGTCATCAAGATCAGATGCTCAATCTGAATCAGAAAAGGTAGTTAAATTGTTCAAAGATTTTTGGATATGCAGTCCCACATCAGTAGATCCTGCTAGATATCTTAGTATTCTATTTACTGCCTTCCAATGCGTGTCCAAAGGGCAAGACATATACTGGCTTACTTAATTGACGCTAAAACAAATTTTCAACCTTGTTATAGTGGCATATTGCAAGGCACCAACAGTGCTTTTGTAAAAAATTTCATCTACATTTGAGCTTCCCTCTATTTTTTATAATTTGCATGAGGATACCATGAGAGTAGGATTTTCTTTAGCATCAAACATAATGAATCTCTGAAGTATCTCTCCAATGTATTTTTTGTAGGGAAATCTTATTTTACCCTCTTCCTCTATGATCTATCTTGGATGTTTAGTTCATCATACATTGATTATATTTCTAACATGCACCTATATAATTAATTACAATATTTAGGTGTTTAGTCGTGTTTACCTGCGAATTTCTAAGATATTTGATCAATGGCAGACTCCAGCTTTAATCTTCTAAACTGTATCCCGGATGTCTATTCTCTAATATTGAGTGAGAGCAATCTATGAAAAATAATGCAGAATTTCATCTCCTATTTGCTTCTATGAAATTTTCGAAAATCTCAAACAATAATATGATTAATTTCTGATTTTCTCTCACCTTATATTTATAATGCATTCATAGAATCCTATTTAGATAGGATCCTTGCATATCTAATAAATACAATAATTATCTTCAATCCATGAAGATAAATCATATCTAGAATAATTATCTCTTGATATCTAATAATATCATATAATATCTATCTAGTTATTGGAGATATATTAAAATAATACATTAATCAGAACAAAGTCTCAGTGGACTCTACATAGGGTGGGTGAAATTTATGGCAGTTTCAGGCCTTGATGTGCCAACCAGGATCAAATGCAAGGAATAAAGATGGGCCTAAAATGAATTAATTATCTTATGTTCAGCCAAGAACATAAATTAACTCATAAATATTTACTCATTCCACTAGAGAATAAATGTTGACTTATCTCTTTATTATCGAAGTTGAGTCGGGCTTGCACTTAGACTTACGAATTCTCGTATTTAAGATATCCCACATCCATTAATTATTTATAACACTTTGACTGCTTGAAATAATTAATCTCTTTAATTCCTTAAGTAGTATCACTCAATCTTATTATTATACTTGAGTTAACTCAACATGTGTGGTTTAGTACAATAAACCTTTTGAGCTCCTTAAGGGGACGTCATCATCCTAAACGGATACGGTGACTCGATACAGGTACCTAACATGACTTACAAAAACTGCCACCACCCAAGATGCGGATAATCTTATGTTATCTCATGTAACCCCACCCATAACAAGTCAAAGTGATGGTTAGTAACTCATATTCACCTAAAACATTATTCGAGGTTTAGATCAATGTAAAGCCACCGAGATCTAGGTTCTTCACGATGGTCAGATAGAAGAACTCATCTCACTGTGATCCATCAATACGTCAAGACGTACCAGCATAGAAAAGCAACTATGTTAAGTCACTTTTTATCTATAATGCAGCCTATATCAATAACTAGTCCTCAAGTTGTCTCAGATGTGATCCTTTTTATATCTCAACTAGCTTAATCAATCATACAATCTTCTGTGATCTTCTACACACTGTATGATCTAACTTTTGTATGAGATAATGAGACAACATATGCAATCAAGTAAACAATTCAAATAAGAGATTGTAATAGTGGTAACAGGAAACATCATATACAAGCTCAACCATTCTGCTTTCAGTATACAAATCCAATATTTCTCTTGACTCAGATGATTTCCTTGTGTTGTCTTTGATATTTAATACCAAGGAAATGATTAACTTCCCTAATGAGAGAAACTTAATGAGCCTTCGTATGATTTCTTCAACTTCAACTTCAACTTGGTTTGATCATGTTACTAACATATCATCTATATAAATTGGAATTTATGTAACCTATGCGCCCTTGATTCTATAGAACAAGGAATTATCTCCTCTATTTTTTATAATTTGCATGAGGATACCATGAGAGTAGGATTTTCTTTAGCATCAAACATATTGAATCTCTGCAGTATCTCTCCAATGTATTTCTTGTAAGGAAATCTTATTTTACCCTCTTCCTCTATGATCTATCTTGGATGTTTAGTTCATCATACATTGATTATATTTCTAGCATGCACCTATATAATTAATTACAACATTTAGGTGTTTACTCGTGTTTACCTGTGAATTTCTGGGATATTTGATCAATGGCAGACTCCAGCTTTGATCTTCTAGACTGTATCCCAGATGTCTATTTTCTAATATTGAGTGAGAGCAATCTATGAAGAATACTACAGAATTTTGGCTCCTATTTGCTTCTATGAAATTTTCGAAAATCTCAAACAATAATTATGATTAATTTATGATTTTCTCTCACCTTGTATTTATAATGCATTCATAGAATCCTATTTAGATAGGATCCTTGCATATCTAATAAATACAATAATTATCTTCTATCCCTGAAGATAAATCACATCTAGAATAATTATCTATTGATATATAATAATATCTATCTAGATACTGGAGATATATTAAAATAATACATTAATCAGAACAAAGTCTCAGTGGACTCTACTATGGTGGGTGAAATTTATGGCAGTTTCAGGCCTTGATGGGTCAGCCCAGAGATCAAATGCAAGGAATAAAGATGGGCCTAAAATGAATTAATTATCTTATGTTCAGCCAAGAACATAAATTAACTCATAAACATTTATTCAGTCCTATAGAGAATAAATGCTGACTTACCTCTTTATTACCGAAGTTGAGTCGGGCTTGCACTTAGACTTACGAATTCTCGTATTTAAGATATCACACGTCCATTAATTATTTATAGCACTTTGACTGCTTGAAATAATTAATCTCTTTAATTCCTTAAGTAGTATCTTATTGTTATACTCGAGCTAACTCAACCTGTGTGGTTTAGTACAATAAACCTTTTGAGCTCTTTAAGGGGACGTCATCATCCTAAACGGATACGGTGACTCGATACAGGTAACTAGCATGACTTACAAACACTTTCACCACCCAAGATGCGGAGAATCTTAGATTATCTCATGTAACCCTCACCCATAACAAGTCAAAGTGATGGTCAGTAATTCATACTCACCTAAAACATTATTCGAGGTTTAGATTAATGTAAAGTCACTGAGATCTAGGTTCTTCACGATGGTCAGATAGAAGAACTCATCTCACTGTGATCCATCAATACGTCAAGACGTACCAGCATAGACAAGCAGCTATGTCAAGTCACTTCTTATCTATACTGTAGCCTATATCAATAAATAGTCCTCAAGTTGTCTCAGATATGATCCTTTTTATATCTCAACTAGCTTAACCAATCATATAATATTCTGTGATCTTCTACACACTGTATGATCTAACTTTTGTATGAGATAATGAGACAACATATGCAATCAAGTAAACAATTGAGATAGGAGATTGTAATAGTGGTAATAGGAAACATCGTATACAAGCTCAACCATTTTGCTTTCAGTATACAAATCCAATATTTCTCTTGACTCAAATGATTTCCTTGTGTTGTCTTTGATATTTAATACCAAGGAAATGATTAACTTCCCCAAGGTCATTTAATGAGAGAAACTTAATGAGCCTTCATATGATTTCTTCAACTTCATCTTGGTTTGATCATGTTACTAACATATAATCTACATAAATTGGAATTTATGTAACCTATGAGCCCTTAATTCTATAGAACAAGGAATTATCTTCTTTGGATTGAGAGAAACCCAGCTTTAGCAGAGCGTTATTCACAACAAGAAACTATGATCTTGATGCCTGTTTGAGACCATAAAATGCCTTTGTGAGCTTGCGGTTACACATGCCCTCCTCAAAACCAAGAGGTAGTTTCATGTTGATTTAATCCTATAGTCAACCATTGATGAACGTATTATCCACATCCAGATGAGTGATGCACCACCCGAAAGAGATAGCAAGACTAAGGATGGTGCGAATTGTTCTCTGCTAACAATTGGACTGAATGTCTCATTGTAATCGAAGCCAGTCTCTTGAGAAAATCCTTGAGCTACTAATCGAGCCTTGTACTTTGAAACATATCCATCAACATGTTTCTTGATCTTAAAAATCCAACGACAACCAATGAGATTTTTCCCAAGAGGAAGAGAGGTAAGTATCTAGGTATGGTTTTGAATGAGTGCATTGTATTCTTTTATCATAGATTGCTTTCAAATTGGTTCCCCAAAGTCCTCAAAGGGATTTCTTGGTATAGTATTAAGCAAATCAATCTTAGAAATAGCCTCCGAAGTATTGGCTTGAAGGTTCCAAATTTAGACCGAGTAACCATATGATGACCACCGCAGGGAGTGGTGGATGAGATGTAGGATTGCTCACTAGTGTAGAACTAAAATTGGAAGAACTAACATAAAGAGAAGATGCAGGAGTAGGGAGAGATTGATGAGAAGTAGGAGTTGTGCTTGATGCAGAAGTAGGGGAAGTTTGAGGAGATGTGGGAACTGAGCTTGCAGAATTTTGGGAAGAAGAAGACATTGCAAAAGAATATGATTAAGTAGGTTGAGGTGAATGTGATAAAGCTGAATGAGATCTTCCAAAGTCTTGAAAACATGGAATATCAAGTGAAACAGGAGTGTAGGAGTAATTTGGAGAGTTGAAGGTTACAGAGGAAGAATTAGACTTAAAAGGAAAATTGTTTTCATAAAATGAAGCATCTCGAATGACTATAATCTTCCCATTCGAATGAGGATTTTATATCCTTTATGCTTGCTACCGTAACCCATAAAAGTTCCTTGAACATAGCTATAATGCAATTTATGTTTATTATAAGGCCTAAGATAAGGAAAACACAGATATCCAAAGAATTTAAACGCTGAGTAAATAGGTTTGTGGGATAAATGTTTTCCATAAGGAGTGGAAAAGTTAATCACTTTACTAGGAATATGATTCATGATGAACACAATTGTGGTAAAAGAATCATCCCAAAATTTTGAAGGAATACCACTTTGTTCTAATAGAGACAAACCCATCCTACTATATGTCAATGTTTTCTTTCAACAATATCGTTTTGCTAAGGAGTATAAGGGAAATAATTGAAGGTGAATGCTCTCAGTTTGTAAGAATGAAGATAAACTCCTATACTCCCATCCCCAATCTGTTTGCGAAGTCTTTATTTTCTGATTTAATTGATTTTCTGACATAGTTTTAAAATGTTTAAAAACATCATGGACATCACTCTTAGCTTTTAACAAATAAATCCATGTGAACCTACTATAGTGGTCTATAAAGGTCACATAATAAGAGAACCCATTAGAGTAAGGAACATGGGAATGACCCCATAAATCACTATGGATGAGCTCAAGTGGTTTAGGGTATTGTGTGGTAGAGTTAGTATAAGGCATTTGTGAATTTTAGAAACACAACAAAAGTGACACAAATAAGTGGAATTTATTGAAGCATATGGTACATTACAGGCTTTCAAAGCTCTTTCAACTACGTCAAAAGCACTATGACCCAAATAGTGGTACAAAGGGTACCATGTTGCGTCTAGACTTCAAACGGTTTCTTTAACCATCTTAACAGCCCCACATTGAGGAACTGCTTGGGCTCTTTTTCCATTGTACGAGGAAGGGAACTTAGAAGGGCGAATGGCTAGGCTTTATTCTCTCCTTGACACACAAGGAGCAATTGTGATTGATCCTGGATAGAGAAAACCTTCTTTCCCAGTTCAGAATATACATGCCCAGTTGAGATATGATATTATTGTATCACGATGTCTAAGGACACGATCTAATGGATCGTTGTATCGAGTAGTTGGAAAGTAGGGGTCAATTTCATTATAGAGCCGTATGCAATGCATAAACGTTTGTGCCATAAATCTAAGCTGGGAATGGAACTAGACAAATTAGAAGGTAAAGTAGAAGCTGAGTGAACATAAACAGATGCAGAAGTTGGATTAACTAGATGACTCTTATTGTTGTTGGAAACAAAAGTGGTAGACGCAAACTTGTGAATGTTGAACTGGCATAAACCTTGATTAAATGTGCTTTTGAGTAGTATGGCTTTGGAGTCCTGATTCTTGACAAAACACATACTTGGGTGAAACTCAAAGAACGCATTATTATCAAGAGTAAATTGGGAAACACTAATCAAGTTTTTGGTAATGTGAGGAACATGAAGTAGATTGTTAAGAACAAAGACTTTGGAGTTAGAAGTGTAGATGATGTGAGATAAGATTTATCAATATGAGCAATATCTACACCAAAATCTGATCGATCTTAATTTCGTAAGGAAATAAATGCTTAAGAACACAAAGATTTCGTGGTTCGATCGTGAATAAGATCTCGTCCACGGGCGAGAGAGAGTATGTGTATTGAGGTATAAGAAGTGATTACAAAGAGAGTGAATGATCTATGTCGTCTAATCTAGCCTCTGTTTATACACAATGTATTGACCTAGATCTCGAATCAAAGTCTTCTCTAACTAGGATTCGAGATCCTATCCTCTTGAATTAGGATTCTTTTAGATATGGTGAGCTTCTGCGTTCCCACCGACTTTAGGAGTCTTCATGGGCGAACTTGTCCAGGCCGAGCTTGATGTCGAGTTTACTTGTATTGGGCACGATGCTTGGGCACAGTAGTTGGGCGTATCCTATCACAACCCCCCAAAAGCCTTGACGAGGTCATCTTTGGATTGGGGTTGTTGTGACGAAGCGGGTTTGGACGATCTTTGACATTCTTTCATTGTCCGACCTTGTGTGTGTCGATGCTTACGGCGTCGTAGATCGTATCTTTGTGCTTTCATGAGGCGTCTGCCGAGGTCTTGATTGTTTGTGTATCTCGGCGAGGTGTCACGGCTACCGCAGCGAGGCGTTATGCCGAGGTCTTATGGCTTCCGCTAACGAGGCGTTAAGCGAGATCTCTGGCCCGCTTCACTGGCGAGGCGTTTAGCGAAGTCTTGATTGATTTCACTTGTCGGCGTTAAACCGAGGTCTTGTGAATGGCTTCACCTGTCGGCGTTATGCCGAGGTCTTCGACCGGCTTCACCCGACGGGCGTTATGCCGAGGTCTTGATTAGCTTTACAGCGGCGTTAAGCGAGGTCTTGGACCGCTTCACCCGACAGGCGTTATGCGAAGTCTTCGAACCGCTTTGACGAGGCGTTAAGCCGAGGTCCTTTGACTGGCTTCACCGGCGAGGTATTAAGCCGGGGGCGAAGCAGGATTTTCGCCGTTCTTTGAGTCTTGGGCCGGGATACGCATTTAATGCGCATTAATTGGCAACGGTTGGATTCCCGATAAAGTGCATATTAGGGGAATGTCTTCCTTGATACGCAATATCTCTTATCACTTGCCTTCTTCATTTCTCTGATTTTCAAAAAATCCTCTGCCTTCTGCGAGAAATAGTTTTATTCTGCGCCATTGACGACTGAAAGCTTCTCTTCTTCTTCATCGATAAACAAAAGTAAGTAATGGCTACTTCTTCTCATAACGAATCGTCTGAGCGTCAAATCGTGTATACATTTCCCGTCTAATTCATTAGTGTCTACTGCTGTTTTACCCGTGTCCATATGCTCTTTTCGAGTGTAGTCTGCGATTCCCTCGGTGGGGATTGCGGCAAAGTGTCCTCTTTTCTTCCATCTTAGGTATTTACGATATTAGGGATATCTGTTTTCAATATAGTATTCCTTCCGATATTGAGTTCGTTGCCCCGTCCAGGAGGACAGGGCTGTGCCCTCCGGATGGTTTTATTACGTGTCACGAGGACAGCCTCAAGGCTGGTCTTCGTCTTCCTTTCCCTACATTATCGTTGAGTTCGAAGAGATGTTTGGCATATCTCTTGCCCAACTCTCGCCGAACTCATTCCGGCATATGACTGCCCTAGGTGTCTATGCCCATAGGCATAATTTTCCTTTGACCTTGGGGCTGGTCCTTCGCTTTTTGCAAGTGAAGGGCGGCTCGGGGTGGTATTATCTATCACCCCGTAGGAAATTCAAAGCAAAGATTAAGTCGAAGATCTCCAACTGGCAGAAGAAGTTCTTCTTCTGGCGGTTTCAGGGACATATGGAGTTTCCATGGCGATCTGATAAGATCGCCGATGTGTTCGTTGACAAGGACTTGGTGACTGGAGGCAGCTGGACAAAATTGGCCTTGTTGACGAGGTCTTCTCGAGGCCGAGTTGTCGGGCGGGGCTTAGCCCTTATGATCCTACCTCAGGGGTGGAGTCGGTGAAGGGTGAGGCCCTTTTTTTTTTTATTGCATGATTATCGTGTTGATCTTGACCTATGTATCTCTTGGTAGTGAACTCTTGAAGGAAAGGAAGAAGAAAGGAAGGAGCCGATCTACGTGGCGAACCGATCTACGTGGCGAGCCGAGGTCTCCGACCTTGAAGGATTTCGAGGACATGCCGAAATGGTGTGGGGCCTTGAGATCCCGCCCTTGACCACTCAGCGCTTGAAGAGGCGGAAGGATGTAATCCTGAGTCCTCGGTTCTTTGCCGAGGTGAGTGCGAGATCATCGGTTCAAGTCGGCGCCTCGTCTCTTTCAGGGTTTTGTACTGTCTTTATACTACGTGTAGCGATATAAAAAGTGTTTTCGACTGATGTGTATATTGTGTAGGGGTCGAGGGCGTGGCGGCCGAGGTGTCCAAATATCCGATCTTATATCGGATTACTTGAAGGCGCCGTTACGTGGTTTGTGAGGTGGCCGGTATGCTCGGGAGGTGGGCGGAGAATACCTCCTCGCTCAAGAAATATCCGAGGCCGAGGCTAAGATCAGGACCTCGTCGAACAAAAGCGGCGGATGCTCTGGCCATTGGGGCGGCAAGGGCGGTCGCGGAGGCGGTTGTGGCGGAGGAGGCAAGGGCGGCGGCGAAGTCGAGGTTGCCTTGATGAAGGCGGAGGTGGAGCAGGTTCGCCGTCGGGAGGCGGACATGGCGAGCTCGCGAGGAGAGCGCCGTGCCTTTGCGGAGAGGTGTTCATGTCGGCGAGCTTCTCGGATGGTCTCGGACGGCCGAGGTGCTTAATCATGCGCCGTCTCGGATGCAATCGAAGATGTCGCCGAGGACTACCGGACACTGGACAAAGCCAAGTATGGAGTGCGAGGAGACCGAGGATAATGTCTGAGGCGGGCCTATTTTGATGTGCTCGTCCGTGGCTTGAAAGAGCTTCCGTCTTTGCAGACCTTGCCTCCTCTTGGTTCTTTTGTCCATGAGTGCATTCGCGCTTTGTCCGTGGATCGGGATCCCGACCGAAGCTTTACTATCGATCATGCAAAGGGTCGGGGATGCGGTGATGCTTGAGGCGTCGAGACTCGGCGGTTCCCAAAGAGGCCGAGGCATGCGGGCGAGACCGGGCGGAAGAGGCTGCGGCTATCGAGGCGTCGGGCGGCGAGCGTGGGCGTGGCGAAGCTTCGGAGGGTCGATTGATCCCCATCTTTTCACTTTTTTTTGAATGTAAATGTACATTGATTTTGCTAAGGGCATGTTAATAAAATGACAAGTTTATGTTAAGAAACTTATCTTTTTATTCGATTGTCTCTGAAATGCTTGATGCTTCTCCTTGGTTGAACCGAATCGAAGACCTATCGCGGGCTCTCGAGTTGAAAGAGGTCGAACTCCTCCATATAAAGGCGGCTTGGCCACGTCTGGTAGTCGATGTCACATAGAGCCGCTCGGGAGGCTGACGAGCTCGAGCTCGCCTTTTGGAATGGAGGAGGCTTTCGAGGTCGCCAGGAGAAGGCCAAGGTGATAGGCGAGGAGCATGCCGAGCACGAGGAGGTTATCCATCGAAATGGTGGGATAGCGATCCGGAAGTTGAAGCGAGGTTGTCGAGGCTGCTGCCCGTTGTTCGAGTGCAGCGCGAATATGGTCGGACCTCACGGCAATTCACGGGCGATCGCTGAATTGAAAAGGCTCGGGAGCATATACAAAGCTGTCATTGCTCGACAACCCAGCTCGGCGAAATACTTGACGGGATGCGAGGCCTCTTCTTGCTGGGAGCTTCTCGATCTAGAATAAATGAACCACATTATGACGATCCGGGTGGCGCGCTGAGAGGCGTGCTATTGCCCTTGAGCGTCGTGGACCCTCCATGCGTCGAGGCCCAAGGCGTCATCAAGTGTCGAGGCCGAGCTCGCGAGCTGCATCGTCAGTGACCGAGGTCATGTTGGCCGGGCCCGTAATATAGACCGAGGGCGAGGTAGAGGTAGGATTAGTATAGATGAGTGCTTTGAATTCCGATTTTTCTAGGGATTGGCTCGACTTTTCCCGATCCGCTCCGTCCTCGTAAAATGTAACTGTCATCTTCTATTTAATAAGAATGGTTTCTTGTTGTCTTTGTATTTGAATAAGAGTAATATCACGAAAGTAGTTAGTCCTCGTAGAAATTCCGCCGAAAGAAATCGTTCGCATAAAGGTAGGGGTTCCTTTTTTTTGCCGAGGTCGTCGGGAGGGTGGTCCCTTCGTCTACATAGAGAGCGCTTGAAATAAGCGAAGGTAGTCGATCTCGTATGTAGGAATGGTTCTGCTTTTTTTGCCGAGGTCGTCGGGAGGGTGGTCCCTTCGTCTACATAGAAGCGCTTGAAATGAGCGAAGGTAGTCGATCTCGTATGTAGGAATGGTTCTGTTTTTGCCGAGGTCGTCGGGAGGGTGGTCCTCCGTCTACATAGAAGAACGCTTGAAATAGGCGAAGGTAGTGCGATCTCGTATGTAGGAATGGTTCTGTTTTTGCGAGGTCATCGGGAGGGTGGTCCCTTCGTCTACATAGAAGAACGCTTGAAATAGGCGAAGGTAGTCGATCTCGTATGTAGGAATGGTTCTGTTTTTGCGAGGTCATCGGGAGGGTGGTCCCCCCGTCCACATAGAAACGCTTGAAATAAGCGAAGGTAGTCGATCTCGTATGTAGGCATGCGCGCGTTTAAATTTACATTCGTATGAAATGAATGTAATCTGACCTCCGTCGAGGGAATTTGTCCTCCGTAGAGGGTAAATGATGTGAAGATTAATTATGCATTAGTGACAAGTAGAACTCGTAAAAATAAATATTTTATTGATAAAAGACGACGCGACCACCAAATAAGACTCAGACTCTTAAACAGGACTTTAAAAATATAACCGAACAAGACCCGACCCTTGACACTTATGCATAATATTTCTTGGATGGATGATGTGCCATCGTTGGGTAATTGCTCACGGACAATTGAGCGAGCTTATAGGCCCGCTGCCGAGGACTTCGTCGACCAGTGAGGTCCTTCCCATGTGGCTTCCGACTTGCCGAGCTGCGGCTTTCTTGACTTCATTATTGGATCGAGGTCGTCCACTTGGAATTGTCGGGTTTAACACGCTGGTTGTAATACCGAGCTACTTGTTGCTTGTACCGAGCTTCTTGATGTGGCGAGGTCTCTCTTTCTTCGAGTAAGTCTAGATCATTTCGTAGATTTTCCCCATTTGCTTGACGGAGAAGTCGATGGTGCGAGGACTCGGTACTCCGATCTCTGCGGGGATCATTGCTTGGTTCCATACACCAAAGCGTATGGTGTTTCTCCGATTCGGTCCGGCGTTGTTGATGCGACCATAAGACACTGTGGTAAATTTTCCACCCAGGCCTTTAGCTCGGTCGAGGCGAGTTTTAGACCCGCTACGATGGTCTGTTGGTAACCGGTCGACCATTTGCTTGAGGATGGGCCACAGGGTGAACTTTGTTGGATCGAAGCTCTTGACACCAATCTTTGAATGTCTTATCCGTGAATTGTGTTAGTTATCAGAAAGGAGGATATGGGGATCTTAGGCGAGCGACACTATGTTCTTCCATACGAAGTTGAGGCGTTCTTGCTTGTGATTTTCGCGAGGGCTCGCTTCCACCCACTTCGTGAAGTAGTCGATCGCAACAATTAAAATTGGGGCGTCACGGTGCTTTACAAAGGGGCCCACAATGTCGATCCCCATTGCATAAGCGGCGAGGGCTCATGCGGAGGTGAGGTCGGTGCAGGGTAGCTTGGTACATTCCATGGATTTGACACTTGGACACTTTTACGAGGTCCATTGAGTCTTGGAACATTGTTGTGATAGTATCCCCATCGCATGACTTTCTTTGACAAGGCTCGGGGTCGATGTGGCTTCCATACGAACAACCGTGTATTTCTCGTGAAACGTAATTAGCTCGGTTCGGCCCCAAGCACCTTAAGAGAGGTTGGAGATATGACTTTCGTATAGGACTCCTGCTCAATTGTATATCGCAGAGATTTGTTCGGGATCCTTCTAGCCTCCAAACTTGTCGTGAGGCGATTCGCCTTCTCAAGTACTCTCGAATGGGAGTCGTCAATTGGGTTCTTCATCCGAGACTATGTTGACCTCGGCTCCGTCTTGACATCGTTTATGCTCACTTTGGACTTCCTCTCTTGGCGGGTTCGTTGATGCGAGGCCAATTTATAAGATTTCATTTCGGCTATTTTGCTCCCTTGGGATGCGAACTATCTGGAAGTGTGAGAAAGTCCGTTCTGAGGCTTTTGCTTTTTCAAGATACTTCTTCATTACGCCGCTTTTGCCTCGTATTTTCCCAACATTTGGCTTACAACGACTTGAGAATCATTGTGAACTTGCGGCTCGTGTCACGGAGACTTTGAGCGGCGAAGTCCTGCGATCGGTGCCTCGTACTCCACCGTTGTTCGTATTTTTGAATGTGAACCGAAGTGAGTGGCGATCTCTTGGTTGTCGGGCCTAGGGTAAGATACACGCTCCATTGCTGTTTTCCCGAAGCCCGTCAGCGTAGAGTTGCCGGCCTCCTCGGTGTTTCAACCACGGGTTCGGCTTTGGCATCGTCGTCTGGACTCGGTGGGCTTGGTTTTCGGCGAAGTTAGCCTCGGCAAGGAAATCCGCTAGGGCTTGACCTTTGATGGCCTGGCGGGGGCAGAAGGATATATCGTGCTCGCCCAGTTCGATTGCCCATTTCGCGATTCTCCCCGATGCTTCGGGCTTCGTCAATACTTGCCGAAGTGGGTAGTCAGTGAGGACTTGTATGCGATGTGCATGGAAGTACGGACGTAGTCTCCTCGCGGCATTTACCAATGCTAAGGCAAGCTTCTCCAATGGCTGATACCTCGTTTCCGGGCCTTTTAGTGCTCGGCTGATGAAATACACCGGGGGCTGACGTCCTTCTTCTCGTACCAGGACTGCACTTATGGATTCGTCCGAGGCGGCGAGGTAGAGGAAAAGGACCTCTCCCTCTTTCGGGACGGATAGAGTGGGGAGCTCGGCGAGGTAGCTCTTGAGGTCTTGAGCGGACTGTGCACCTCGTCCCATGAGAATTTGGGGCTTTGAGTATCTTGAAGAAGGGTAGGCTTATCCATGGCTTTTGAAAGAAGCGGCTTAGTGCGGCTATCTGACTGTCGACTTGTGTCGTCATGGATGGTCTTGGCATCTTCATTTCCAAAATGGTTTGGACCTTGGGCGGGTTTGCTTTTAGCCCTTCTTGTGAAACCCAACACCTAAGAACTTTCCGGACGGATGCAAGCGTGCATTTACGGGATTGACTTTAGGTTGATTTTCGAAGAAGGCGAGGACGATCAGGAGGTCGGCCACACATGCGACTTCTTCCTTGCTTTTGACGACGATGTCGTCTCGTATACCTCCACATTCCAGACCTATGTAGGGTTGAAATATTTTGTCCACCATCCTTTGATAGGTAGCCCCTGCATTTTAAGGCGAATGGCATCTTTTATATCTGAAGACCCGAAGTCGGTAATGAATTTTGTCTTGGCAGCGTCTTCGTCGTTCATCGGGACTTGGTGATACCGCTGTATAAGTCCAGCGAAGACCTCGTATCCGACCAACGCGTCGACCTTCTTGTCGATGTTGGGAAGGGATAGCAATCCTTTGGGCGATGCTTGTTGAGGTCGGTGTAGTCGATACCATTCGCCATCCCTCCTCCTTTCCTCACCATCACGGGTTGGCTATCCGGTCGGATATTTGACCTCGAGCGAGTATCGTGCTTTTAATAGTGGTTCACCTCGTCATGAATGACTTGGTTCCGTTAATTTGCGAAGATTCTTTGCTTACATCGAGCGGCTTTATGTTCGGGTCGATGTTGAGCGGTGGTGATGATACTCGGCGAGACTCCGGTCATGTCGGGGAGACCAAGCAAACACGTCCGGAATTCCCTTAGGAGTTGGATGATCGATCCTTCACTTGGTGTCGTGGTGAAACCAACGGGCGACCTTCAATGGCTCGTCCTCGTGCAATCGACCTCTTCCACCGTTGTCGGGGAGTGGCGATGTCTTCTTGACTCCAACTCCTCGGGTTTCTTTAATTGCTATGCACTGTGGGTCTTTGGACCGAGGTCCGGCACCTCGTAAAACAACTGCATACATTCCTTGGCTTGCCGATCACCTCGGATCACGGCATTTGTTCCCCGTGGTGGGTATTTTTATCGTCGGGTGGTGCGTTGAGCATACCGCCTTACGTTCGGCCAATCTCGCCCTAGTATGATGTTATACGGCGAGTTGGCCTTCCTTCTGTTGCACCACCTTGGTCGAGGTCGTTGGTCTTTGTCCCACCGTGACGGGTAGCTCGATTATTCCCTCAGGCGCGTTTCTTCGGGCCGAAGCTTGAATTGGCGGCGGTGCTGTGCGAGGTGTGCTTCTTCTACTCCTAGCTTGTCAAAACATTCCTTGAAGAGGATGCTCACCAGCCTTGTTGTCGATGTAAAGCGTTTTACCAATTTATTTGCGACTATTACGGATCACCAACGCGTCACGGTGGGAATCTTGTCATCAGTGCGGGGTCGTCCTCGGAGAAGGTGATCGCCTCGTCCTTCTGAACCTCTTATTGGTAGGTTCGCGGTTCTAGGACTTGGCATCGGCCTTGAGGGAGGACTTCGTGACTCAGAGGAGCCCGTAATTGTGGAGACCACCCGTCGTATTGGGGCTCGTCATCTCCTTCCTAAATCGGTCTTGCGCTTTGTTTTTTGTAGGGGCACAATTTCCCTCTTCCTCTTTTTCTTCTTTTGACTTTGGTCGGCTTGGCGACTCTGTCTAGTATTTCTTGAGGGGTCCGTCACGAACTAGCATCTCTATTTCACCCATGAGCTCTTTGCACTCTTGATGTCGTGCCGTAATCATCATGGAATGGCGGTATTTATCCATAGGTGGCACCTTTTCCTCTCTGTCATCGGTCGAGGCTTCTCGAGCAGGTTCATATGGGTGCGTGATTTACGCTCTCGGCCGTCAGCGGGGTGTATTGAGGTCGTTCAGGCGTCGCGCGGACCGAGCTGGACTTTATCGGGCGATGTAATGCATCAGGCGCTTCGCCGGCCTTGGTTCGATCTTCCTTCCGTCGTCTCTTCCTCTTTCGAAGGTCTGCCTTATCGCCCGGCTTTCTTTTGTCGGCCTCGTCGCTTTGGCGAACCGGTTGGCTATCTTGTGACTACTGTTGCGATGCGGGGTTCGTGCCAGCGATCTCTCGGTATAAGGCCCGGCAAGATGCCGTTTGGAAGGCGAGATGACTAACGGTCGTTCACGTCTTGACCTTCAAACACTCCTTGTTAAACCTTGTCATGAAGTCGTTGATGGACTCATTCGGCTTTGCCTTATGGTGAGGAGGTGTGCGATGGCGTTTTGATTCCGTCTTTTGGAAGAACCTTCGGTGGAAGGCGACCATCGGTCGCGATAGGGCCGATGCTTCCGTAGGTAGGCGTCGAACCACTGCGGGCGTTGTCGACGGTAACTCGGGAAGAGTTTACACATATGAATGAGGTGAGTGTTGGTTGATCATGTTGTATTGGAGCTGCGAGAGGAAGTTACATGGATCCCTCGGCCCGTCATAGAGGCGATGCTTGGTGCCGGTATTTATCAGGGAGAGAAGTGTTGAGTATTCTATTTGAGAGCGGGGTGGCTATCTTCCGTATCCATCGAAGCCGTCCTCTGGAGGCGGGGACGGAGTTCGATGATCGAACTTCGTTAGGTGACTCGGACCGACTTGGCGGCGGCCACGATGCCTCTTCTGCGCTGCTCGTCCCACGGAGATCGGGCGGAGTTCGTTGGATGGATTACAGCGATCGAGGCCGGCAGCGGCGATCACGATGTCCTCTCCGCGTTGCTCGTTCCTTGCGCGGTCGGTTTGGGCCCGACCTGCGGTTGTGATGCCTCGTATCTAGGCGAGGCTTGGTGTACCGTTCTTCGGGGCGTGGCCGACCACGTGCTTACCGAGGCGGAGAAAGCTCTCCTTATTTTCTCGAAATCCTTGGCGGCGTCGTCGAGGTTTACTATGAGCGGAGGTTCCCACGGATTATTACTACGATTGCCTTCGCTATGGTAACTTTGCCTCCTGCGGGCGGGGTGTCCGTGCTCGTCGAGACTTTGGATATGCCCTCGGGGTTTCTTCTCTCGATTGGGTTCTTCCGAGTTGAGCTCGGCGTTCCCTTCGCCGTCGGCGTTGTTGTTGCCGGCGACGGTCTGGATGCATAACACGGTGTGCACTGGTCATGATTATTTCCACATAAGCGATGGTTGATCGAAAACACAATATTTAGTTTCCCAGGACGGCGCGGTGATCGATCTTAATTTCGTAAGGAAATAAATCGCAAGAACACCAAAGATTTCGTGGTTCGATCGTGAATAAGATCTCGTCCACGGGCAAGAGAGAGAGTATGTGTATTGAGAGTATAAGAAGTGATTACAAAGAGGTGAATGATCTATGTCGTCTAATCTAGCCTCTATTTATACACAATGTATTGACCTAGATCTCGAATCCGAAGTCTTCTCTAACTAGGATTCGAGATCCTATCCCTCTTGAATTAGGATTCTTTTAGATATGGCTTTGAGCTTTCTGCGTTCCCACCGACTTTAGGGTCTTCATGGGCGAACTTGTCGGGCCGAGCTTGATGTCGAGGTTTACTTGTATTGGGCACGATGCTTGGGCACAGTAGTTGGGCGTATCCTATCAAAATCATTTCCCCATTTTAAGCTTATTACCTCCATGATACTCTATGGCATAGTTAAGATTGGTGTAGTCATTGAAAACATTGTTGATTGCTCCAGAATCTGGGTACCAAGAGGTGCTATCAAAATCATAATTTGAGGTTGCATAGTTGGGAGCTACTAGCACTTGAGTCATATTGAGTGCTTGGTGTTGGTGAAGGTTGGCTTGAGGATAGCTTTGAGGATAGTCGACCTTGTTGTTGTTGTCTTTGATGCGAGTTTTGAGGAAAAAAACCTTGGTCAAAGTGGTGCGAACATCTATCGGCAGTGCGTCCTGGCTTCTGGCACATTTGGAAAATGACTAGATTTCTTGCAGATTTACCTCTGCCTCTTCCTTATCTATTTCCCGAACCACGTCTTCCTCTATTGTTGTTAGTGTGATAGCTTGAAACTCGTCCAGTTTAAGAGTTAGAACCATTGTTGCGTTGTCCATTGCTTTGAACAAAGTTAGCTGATGGCTGAGATCTTATTCGTGTTGATAATAGTGGCTTTCGTGGCCTTCAACCTCAATTCAAAACTCAATGGTAAAGAGTGAACATCTCGAACTGACCAGGAATCTATCTTGGAAGTTATGTTAACCATCACTGGATAATATTCTGATCTTAAACCTACTAGGATATGGAGGACATGATCGTCTTCAGAGATTTTATAACCTACTAAACCAAGAAGATGGCAACAAGTTTTGACTTTGTTGAGGTATTCCACTTATAGGAAGTGTATCATTTTTCAGTGTTTGGAGCTGAAGCTTGTATTGCATCAACTTGGCTTTGGACTTGCTAGCAAAGTTCACCTCTAAGGTGTTCCATATTTCAATGCAAGAAGTAAGACCAACCACCATAATCATCACAAGACCAACCACCATAATCATCACACTTTTCGATAACGATGATTGTATCTAGCGACAAGGAGCTGGTCCTACCGATGCCACGTCGATAGTCGAGTTTAGCTTGCTTTGCTATATCTGTTGGAAAAACGTATAAAATAGTACGAACTTGCGGGCGTATTACAACTTGAAAAGAAATGTAGAAGGAGAATATCAAACTAACAATGAACTTAAAGCAAGAAATATGTAAGAAAGCGTAAAACCGTATTCTAAATGCCGGTCGAGGAGGCCTCTTTCCATAAGACAAGATCGCCCGGTAGTGCTCTCGGTTACGGCATATTGTCTCCAAGGTAAAGCAGCGGCGTCTAGTGGTGGCGGCACCACAAACCAACGAGCTCGGCAGGCGGGCGGAGGCGGGGGCGAGCTTGGACACTAGCTATGTATGCGAGGAGTGCTTTGAGAGAATGCAGAATGCTTTTGCGATGGGTGACTAATCTTTGGGAGACATGTCCTATTTATAGGCGTCGTCCCCTCATGGGGAGCATCTTTGGAGTCAACACCGCATTGATGTCGGGTGTTACGGATTATGTCCCCATAGAGTGCGAGAGGGTTCTGTGGCGGTTTCGGGAGACAACGTGCCCACGTTTCCGCGAGACATCATGTCGGAGCGTTACCGGCGATTCGACAAATCTGGACAACGCGTGCGTCGAGGTTCATTGGGCGTATCTGGGCGTCTCTTCAAGTGCACAGCAGCCCAGCGGTTGGGCTACGAGTTGGGCCTCGGACGACTCCGTCTTTGGGCTCGATCGAACATTGATCCAAAATATAGAGGCGATGGGCCGCGGAACCGAGCCCCGAGCAGGCCCAAAGACCACTCAAAGACCAAGATCCAAGATCCAAGATCCACGGACCACGTAACCGGAACGAGCGGGGCCGGGCCGGGCGGGCGGGCGCGGCGGCAGGCATTGGGCGGGCGGGCGGCGGCGGCGGCGGCGTGTGTTGTGGCGTGGGCTTTCCGCCCATCACTTGTGCACATAATTATATTAAGTGTTCAATGAACCACTTATATAGACAATTAATGTATGTAAATTAATCAATGTGGGATAAGGATTAATTAATTCATGCTTATCCCCTTAATCACATAACTCCATGTTTAAGTGACCAACTTTGATCCATTATTTCTCACTCACCGGAAATCGGATTTGAGAATGTGAATACACCACAATCATCTACTCAAAACGTAGATCGATCCTATGCCATTTAATTTCACAAAATTAAACGTTACGTCACTCAAAATCTTAGTCAAAGTAGCTTCCTGGCAACTTGATCATATATATAATATTATATGTATATAAGCGCTGATTAGTGCTGATTTCCAACATATCCTACCATCTATCAACATTTCTGGTGGTGGCTTCGTATCACCTGTGAGAAATCCTTGAAAACCATATGCAGACAATGGCTAGAGTATGTTGTCACCAAATGAGATAGTTTGCATCTGAAAGCTTAGTTGAAATAACATGATTTTGCAGTGGGATAGGAGTGCTCGAAGAAGAAGAGTCTTCATTTGTGGTTTGAGATGCACTTGATTCTGTCATTTTTTTGAAAGGCTTAAACAAGTAAAAGGAAGAGCAACAAAGACAGATATAAGACCCACTCTGATACCATGAAAGAAATGGTATAAATATAGTAAATTGAAACATATTTGCAGCTGTGTATCTTAAATGTATTACATCAAAATATATATTACTAGAAGATCATTCTCGATCCCTTATATGAGAACAAAAACAAACTCCCCAAGTAACAAATGACTTAATAATAAGGAGGACATACAAGGTACTATGCTAATAACAAAGTAACAATAAGACAAAACTAAGTAATGATCTTCTTCGATTAGCATGAGTTGTCAAACAAAGATTTTCAGTTATGATACTTCAACTGACTTGTACAATGAGTTGGCATCACTGCAAAGTTAACTTGCTCAAGAACAGGTTGTTGAACCGAGTCTTGGATTGGTAAAGAGATGATCAGATCCTGACTTCAAATTATCTGAGGTCAAAAATTTCAGGCTCGAGTTCACCATATAAGATACGGCCATAAGATTTCTAGAACGAAAAAATGTATATATAATAAAATAAAGTAACAATTCAAACTTGTTTCACACGTGTTGTCCTTTTTCATATTTCAATTAAAATTTATTCGAAAACAACTTTTTCCTTCAATATGTGGCAAACCTGGATACATTTGTTATAACCACGTAAAAAGTGAAGTTGCTCTATAATGACAGGTTAACATCAAATCTATCCCTTTTTTTGGCCGTTTTATCAAATTTTAGTGGTTTTAAAGATTGAAATATAGTTGATAAATATTAAAGATGGTTTGGATATAATTAATAAAATCATTAAAGTTTGAGATAAAATTAATAAATTTTAATTATTGAAATAAAATTGTAAAAGCCACTAAAGATTTGGATAAATTTGACCATTAATCCTATAATGCCTAGTGCTCAATTTGGTCACGTTTAATAAAAAGTACTAGGGGTGTGAACATATATATAATAATCTTTAAACAAAAGGAAATTTGGCTGTTGTTGTTATTGGTTTTTCTTTTCAACTTAGAAGCAGAGGAACAGTGAGATTGGAATCCCAAATTAATCTTATTTTTGGTGTTTACATAGTACATCTTTACTGCTTAGATATTTCCAAAAGGATAAAGGGGGTGTTTGGCTAAACTTATTTTAGAGAGCTTATAAGCTCGAAGAGCTTATAAGATGTTTCAAGAGCTTATAAGAGGTAATGTCTCAAGTGCTTATAAGTTGTTAAAGTGTTTGGATAATAGATCTTATAAGCTAGATAAAGAATCGTGAGTTAGAGAGAGAAAATTATAATTAGAGAAATAAAATTGACGAGATGTGAAATTGTTAGTGTATATAAAGGAAATATAACGAACTATAATAAAGTTATTTTGGTAAATTTATGGTTTCTTATAAGTTTATGAAAAAATAAGTTAGGGTTGACCAACTTATTTTTAGGGGAGCTTATAATTTGTTGGAACTTATTTTCACAATTTATAAAACATTTATAACTTATTTTACCAAGCGTTTTGTGACAATTATAAACTCTTAAGCGACTTATAATTTGTTTTAAAGAACTTATAAGCTCAGCCAAACACCCTCAAAATTTGGTTATTATGTATATCTCAGGTTTCATACAAAAAGCTGTTACATAATATTAAGTCATCGTAATCTGGCTACATTCATACCCCTCCCCCAAAAATTACTATTAATTATACTTTAGACATAATTAATGTAATATAGTTTTTACTTTTTCCTATTTTGAGTGGGGCATAGTTATTCAACAACTAGAATCTGGTTTATCATAGATTTTTTTGTGCATATTTCATAAATACATACAGGAAATCGCTGCTATATTTAAGGGTATGAACATGATGTAATACTCAATCAAAAACGCCTTTAATTAAATTACCTTTTGGTAATTAGTAACTCACATTTATTATACAGAAATACTATTTCAGTAATCTGATTATCTGTCAAATTTCTATCTATATATGTAACTGCACATTTGTGTATGTCATGTATGTGCAGCTAGCCTAGGCCACAGACACATATTTTCCCATGATATTTTCTTTCTTGAAGCAGAGAAAATAGCTAGTCTGCGC
This sequence comes from Salvia rosmarinus, assembly GCA_036937905.1. Taxonomy (NCBI): domain Eukaryota; kingdom Viridiplantae; phylum Streptophyta; class Magnoliopsida; order Lamiales; family Lamiaceae; genus Salvia; species Salvia rosmarinus. The sequence goes on along the minus strand of CM072813.1, from coordinate 12,041,477 downwards.
ACGCAGCCATATATAAAGGTGAACGTAACATCTATTTTTTTTTTTTTTTTTGGTAAGTATCAATTTAAAGCCTAAATTATACATGTTTTATCAAAAATATCATGTACTTTTAAAAATATCAATTTAAATCCCAACTATCATATTTGTATCAATTTAAACCCCAAACTATCCTGAATATGAGATATTTTTGATACAAATATGATAGTTTGGGGTTTAAATTGATATTTTTTTAAGTTCAGGATATTTTTGATAAAACATGTATAGTTTAGGGTTTAAATTGATATTTACCCTTTTTTTATATAAATTCAACAGATTTAATTCACAAAGAGTAAGTTCTAATTTTGGAACGAAATGTTGACGCTGAGATAAAATAGAGATTGATTTCCGTAGTTCTATGCTTTATGAATTTTCACTTATTAATATATCTAATCTAGCTTGCATCACATTTCAGTACAATATCGTGTTGAATTAATTTTCCATTAATGTTAACTATAAGTTATAATCGAGCAAGTGATATTAAAGAGTTGAGATCTCTGGTACACATCACATATATATCGATTATGTATGGAGATCTCAACTCAAACAGATTTTTATATTAAATCAAAGATTTTTTTTTTTTTTCATTTGTATGAAATGCATAAAAGAAAATTTGAAATATATAAATTTCGAATGAGAGATCGATAATATTAATTTTTAGTTTAATTCACTATAGATGTCTACCTCTGCATGCATGCACGCGTGCCAAACGGTGAAGCTGCCGGAGCACCTCACCACCACCAACGACACTTCGATCATGCTCCGCCGCAAGGAGAAGGTTGTGGTGGTTGTCGGAGCCACCGGCACCGGCAAATCCCGTCTCTCCATCGACCTCGCCACCCGCTTCAGTGGCGAGGTCATCAACTCTGACAAAATCCAAGTCTACAAGGGCCTCGATGTCATCGCCAACAAGGTCGCCGCCGGCGAGCGCCACGGCGTGCCCCACCACCTCCTCGGCTTCGTCGACCCTGATGCCGACTTCACAGCGGACGACTACGTCCGCCACGCCTCAGCCGCGGCAGCAGCCATTGCCCGCCGCGGCCGCCTCCCGATCGTCGCCGGCGGCTCGGTCTCCTTCGTCAAGGCCCTCGCCACCAACCGCGCCGGCGCCTGCGAATTCTGCTTCATTTGGGTCGACGTGGCGATGCGCGTGCTGCGCTCGGTGCTGTCGAGGAGGGTGGACAAGATGGTGGAGCTCGGATTAGTGGAGGAGGCGCGTGGCTTCTACGCTCCCGGGGGCGACTACGGCCGTGGGATACGGCGAGCGGTCGGGGTGCCCGAGATGGACGAGTTTTTTAGGAATGAGGGCGCCGTCGGCGGCGGGAGGAGGGCGGAACTGCTTGGGGCGGCGATTCAAGAGATCAAAGCTAACACTCATAAGTTAGCGTGCCGTCAAGTTGAGAAGATTTTGATGCTGCCAGAGGATTTGGGGATAGAGTTGCTCCGCCTCGATGCCACCGCGGTGTTTGAGGCCGGAGGTGAGCGTGCGGCGGAGGAATGGGAGAAAGTGGTGTTGGAGCCGAGCATGGGGGCTTTGAGCCGTTTCCTTTGAGTGGATGATCAGGAATCAATTTTCTTTGGCTTTATATAGCAATAGTGTTTTTTAGCACATATTAATAGATATTCTAGCACATATTTGCATTACTAGATACATGAATTTACATACTATTATGCCCATTGTACTACAAATATGAGGAACTAAATAAATAAAAGCATTAGAAGGGAGTTTAATAAGATAGCTCATAGTTTGACTAGATCTGTTATCGATTTTGTCACACAGCATGTTTGGGATGAACCCCCATTTTTTTGTGGAGGCTCTTCTCCATACCCCATGATCATGTTAATACATTTTTTATCTTTCAAAAAAAAAAAGCATTATCATTTTTTTTCTCTATTTTTTTCTTCATTTCAAAGTTATAGTATTCTTATAATTATTTTTCCTATTGGGTATTCTTCATTTCAATCGTATTTGTATTCAGATGAGTAATTCTTTTCCCGTTTAGTGTTTTTTCATCGGATTTTAATGAGGCATGGTCTTAAACTCTTAGCTTCTGTAATCTCTTTAGGTTTTTCTTCCTCTTTCATATCCCTAACTTTATTTTGCTTATAATTAATTTATTAAATCGACATTAATGCATTATTTTTTTTCTTAATATACTCATACTTGAAATTAGTAATATCTTAGTATAGATAAGTAAATGAGAGTACAGTATGGAATTCGCACGTCCGTTATATCTTTTAAATATGTTTTTTTTAATCTTTGTGAAGAATGGGAGTAGGTTACAATAAAAAGGAGAAAAGTCTGATAAATGAAAAGGGATAATTGTAACAGATGATGATTAATTTGTGTGGTTATGGAGAAAGAGTGCTCGTTCTATTTCTAAATATCCCGGCGAACCTTTCAATTTATAAGTTGAGATGATGAAGATGAAGTTGCATTAACATCACGATCGACTCCAAGAGATCAATGATATTTTGGTTGCTCGTTTGATTTGTTTGATAAAAATCAGTACTTGACTTGACTTACGGCTTCCTAGCTTAGCCTGTTTTGTTAGATTATAGATAAGAATTTTATTTACACATTGTCGAATTGATAATTTCGATATTTTATGCTCTCTATTCTCAACGTTCTTTTTTTTTGTTATTTTGTAGTAAATTTTAAGCAAGGGACTAGTCACTTCCTTGTATCATGTCGCCAATCAAATGATGAAAAAATAATACAGGAGGGAGAAGAAAATGAAACAATCGATCCCAAAGAATTGTGATAAAATTGATTTTAATTACGAAGCACAAGTATCCACATTTTAATCTTCAGAACTTCAACTACATAATAGAAATATCGGAAGACTATCACAAGGGATAGCCGATAGTTAAGGTAGGTTTACGTGGTAGAAATCGCGAGTTGAACCCATGGCGTCTCTATGAGTTTGAGTGCACACACTGGTTTTCAAGTGTGGTTTCACATGTCTGTGTGGTTTGCAGGAACCTAAGGTCAAACGCCTATGGGTTTGAGCGCATCACACCTGGTTTTCAAGTGTGGTTTACTTGTCTGTGTGGTTTGCGAGTTCACATCGTGTGTGGTTTGCGAGGAGCACAAGGTAGGCTGCTGCGGGTTCGTGATATAAAAATAAAAAAATATCGGAAGACAAATTACCATCATATTAACAAATAAAAATCGATCACGATAGCATTCCCTAGTTCGTGAATTTGCTCAATTTATCATGATATTTGTGCTGTGTGAATATATTAGAGTTATCTTAGGGTTGGGAAAATTCGGGGGGGGGGGGGTAAAACAGTTTCAAACTTTTGAATTTCTTGGAAGGGCATTTTTGGCATTTAAGTCGAGGTCATTTTAGTCTAAAGGTTTTTGACAATGTGGAGCTAAACACGCTTTATGGTCTAACATCTGAGAGAGAGAGAGGAGCTCAGAGGCAGCAATGGCGGATTTATTTGCATGGCTAATTTCCTTCTTTCTCGTCATAGGTATTATTGGAATTATACTTTACCTGGTAATTTTCGGCGGATACTATATTTTTTTTCCGTATGCTAATTTCCATCTGTTTTACTTCACTCCAACTCTTTAAGCAGTATACAGTATTCTGACTAGCTGATGTTTCAGTTGATCTGGGAACAATATTCTTTATTTTCTTTCCTTTTCGTTTTCTTGAAAAAACGTAATCTGTAAACTCGATATGGAATTGAAGCAAGCTAGATTGTTAGAACTTAGTACTGAGATATCAATTAAGTGTTTATGGGAAAAAGGGCTGCATTGGGGAAAAGCTGTTAATGAACGATGAGGTGAAGTTATTTGGGCATATGGGAAATTGAATTATTCATGAATATGTCTACTGTATTATACGGTTATGACTTCTGGTGATGGGGAATAAATAGTTGAGAGCAATGAAATGTGTTTCTGGCAGCTGTATTTTGTGTAATTTATATAAAAGCAGAAAAGTTTGGGGACGATTATGTGCATTATTAGTATGTATATGGATTTCAATGGAAGAATTAACAGCTGGTGAACAAAAGCAGCTAAAAAGTATTTTAAACAAATGTTGCAGTAGAGTATGTGAACTATGAGACATTGACGTTTTCTGGATGAGCCATGACGAGTAGTGAAGTTTCCTAAGTGATTAGTGTGAGATCTTGCCTAAAACAGAGAATAGAACATATCTTACTATACAAATCTTAGTTTTAGAGCCTCATAGTGAGCTAAGCTTGGTACTGAAATCTTAAAGCTTTGTAGAATCCCCAGCATTTAGATGCATAAGTGACTGGAAAAAGTTTTGGTATATTAAAATCTTAAAAAGAGACGAACTAAATTTGCATTTTGCGGTCCGACAAATATGGGGCTGCTGAAGGAAAATGCTCGTGCCTCGACAGAATCTAGGATGTCAATTGTACAAGATAAGAATTGAAGTTATCTTATTTATTTGTCTCTTTTCATTTTTTTGACTATGTAGTAGCTTCCTTTCCTTTACATGATGCGGAAAATGATGCCTAAAATGCTGCATTGCAGGTAAATTGCTTGGCTGACCTTGAGTATGATTATATCAACCCATATGATTCAGCATCCAGAGTAAATAAGGCTGTTTTGCGGAGTTTATTACAGAAGGAGTTTTCTGCCTTCTCCATCTTATTACAGGACATTGGGTTATGTTTTTGCTCTGCCTACCGTATGCATATTATGATGTAATAATGTAAGTTTCTGTCCCTATCACATTTTCTACAGTTTATGTACTGGTGAAGATCTAGAGAACTCAACATAAAACTTGCTTCTGTGATAAAATCTTGTTATCTCAATCATATAGAAGGAATCAAACTTTGGGAAAGTAGATTAAGAATGTCCTGTGTGGGGAGAGATTATTAAAACTTGAGCATGTGCAATATAAGGTATATCCACACTGGTTTGATCGACCAGTCTGATAATATTGATATTATATTGTAGGGTACTACAATTGAGCATGTGCAATATAAGGTATATCCACACTGGTTTGATCGACCAGTCTGATAATATTGATATTATATTGTAGGGTACTACAAAACTATATTGTGTAAATAAGCATCAGCCGAGGATGCACTGTGGCTGCATAATGCAACTAGTATCAGCCGTACAAGTTTATAGTTTCTTAAAAGTTTACATGATTCTGATTTCTGACTTTTCCAAATGACTTCATACTTCCGCACCATCTGGGTTAATGGACATAATTATGATTCCAAATTGCTGATTAATTTGGGAACAAGATGTTGACAAAGTGAGCCAATTCAATCAATTGTAAGGATTTTCTTTCTTTTTTTCGGGGATTAGATGATTTCATTTGCCGCTCAGTTTCCCCAGATGGTGATGCTAAGTTCTAGATTGGCTAGTCACCATAATCTACGACGAACGACAGGAAAAGTGTGGATCTCAAGTAAAAATCAATTTAGTTATAGCATTAGTATTGATCTATCCAGAATAACTATTTAGCTAAAGTGGACTAGGGTGTATATATTTATCCCTTGTGTGGGACATTGAATCATCAACAGAGAAATTTATTAGCATATGATCCTAACAGTTTTGTGCTATCTTAGTTCAAGTGGCAATACACATAATTCTTTTAGTCATACTTCAATCCATCTTAGCACGATATTAAGTGGATCCATGAGAAGTTCACGGCCATTAATATTTCTTGCCCTTTGTGTCTGCAATCGAATGTTGTGCATTACTTGCAACTAATTTAACTGCTGCTTTGTTAACTTTTCATTTTTTTTGTGGAAAATTGGTAGCTGACTCATACTGACTTATGATTAGATATACTCGGCGGTAGCACTTATTAGATGTAACAGAGATATTCAACCAGCTTCACTGGGAGAAGAAGGTGAGATTGTACAAGCTTGGTTATATGGTCATCTTTCTGGCATTGACGATATTCTGGTAAGCTTATATGATATTTTCATAATAGATTCTAAATTCTGGTGTCCTTCGCTTTTCTAGCTTCTAAAATGTCATGTGCCGTTTCTGGATGATTTGGAGCTTCGTGGATGAGTGATCAATGCTGTCATTAATTGTACATTGTGTAAGCTTTTGTTTATTATAATTCTTTGATGAGTCTTTCTGTACATCGGCATGTCTTACTTTTTACAGTTAACACATTGAACGCTGACAAATATCATGTCCTTCATGGTAGAAGTAGAAGTCACAATGATCTCGTACACTATTTTATTTAGACACCAAGTCACTCCGATTTTATTTGATCATGGTTTAAGGGATATATTGTGATTATTCGATTGAATAATGAACTAATGATCCACCCAAATGAATAGGAATTCTCGAATTGTTGCTTACGATAAAAAGAAAGAAAAGGGAAAACACACGCACACACACAAACTCAAATAATTAGGAAAACCACGGCCAATGAAATTTGTGCTCCCTTAGAATTGGAAGGACTATATCCTACCTGAACTTTCTTAAGAAACAGTTTCGCAAGAAACAATGTTTATGCAGTGTTTTAGATCTCATGTTTTTCCAATTATAGGTGAATAGAAATACTACATGTGTCTGTGTTGGTGTGATTAACTATAGGTTTTACAGTTGTTAAGAATATAAAACATGATGTTGGGGAAATTTTTCTCTATATTATTAACTCATCAAAGCTCTTATATATATACAAGAGTCCTACAATAGAAGGTGAGTTCTAATCTTAATCCATAAGATATACCATATATAAATATATATATCTAACACTCCCCCTCAAGCTGGAGCATAGATATTAATCATGCCTAGTTTGTTACAAAGATACTCAACCCTAACCCCATTAAGAGCTTTAGTGAAGATGTCTCCCAATTGGTCTTGAGTTCTTATGTACCCCGTAGAAAACAGTCCCCGCTGAATCTTCTCACGAACAAAATGACAAACAATCTCAATATGTTTGGTTCGCTCATGAAAGACCGGATTAGATGCAACGTGAATTGCAGCCTGATTATCATACCACAACTTAGCTGGTATTGGGATTTTCAAACCCACTTTGTTCAGAAATTGATATATACACATGATCTCACATACAGATTTAGCCATAACTCTATACTCTGACTCTGCACTTGAGCGTGAAACCACTTTCTGTTTCTTGCTTTTCCACGAAATTAGATTTCCCAGGAAAACACAAAATCTGAAGTAGATCTTTATCTTCTTTTGACCTCGCCAATTAATATCGAAAACATTCAATCTTCTCATGGCGGGATCACCATACAAAATTCCACGTCCAGCGCTCCTTCAAATAACACAAAATCGCTCCATCGCTTCCAATGATCAACAGTTGGTGACGACATATCTTGACTTACCACATCGACTGGATAAACTATATCAGGACGTGTCACTCTCAAATAATTTAACTTTCCAACCAATCTTCTATATTTCTCAGGATCATCAAATAACACACCATCTTTAGTAAGGTGTAAATTGGAAACCATTGGAGTGCTGCATGGTTTAACTCCCAATTTTCATGTCTCAGAAAGTAAATCAACCACATATTTTCTTTGAGATAAGAATATTCCTTTCTTACTTCTCATCACCTCAACACCCAAAAAATACTTGAGCTCACCCAAATCTTTGGTGTTAAATCAAGTAGAAAGAAAAGCTTTCAAAGAGATAATCTCGTCAGAATCACTACCAGTAATCACAATATCATTCACATACACAACCATCAAAATAATACCACCTTCAGATCGTTTGTAGAAAACAAAGTCATCGGATTTACTTTGTGTCATACCAAACTCCTCGACAACGCGAGCAAAAGTGTCAAACAATGCACGAGGACTCTGTTTCAAACCATAAAGTGATTTACGAAGATAACAAACCTTCTGTGACTCCCTCTGAGCAACAAAGCAGGGTGGTTGCTCCATATAGACATCCTCAATCAAATCACCATGCAGAAAGACATTCTTGATATCGAGTTGGTGAAGGGGCCAATGATGCCGAGTTGCCAACGAAATAAGAAGTCTGATAGAGGTAAGTTTGGCCACGGGTGAAAATATTTCACAGTAATCAACACCATAAATCTGAGCATAGCCTTTAGCAACAAGGCGAGCTTTCAAACGATCAATGGAGCCATCAGGATTGACTTTAATTGTAAACACCCACTTACAACCAATGGATCGTTTACCTTCAGGAAGCTCCACCAAAACCCAAGTGCCATTAGCATACAAAGCATTCATCTCTCAATCATGGCTTTGCGCCACTCGGGATGGGCTGACTTGACAACAATTTTAGGAACAGACTCGAGAGAAGCAACAAAAGCACGAGACCAAGGAGACAAATCATTATAGGAAACAAATGCAGAGATGTGATAAGTACAAGAACATCTACCTTTACGAAAAGCAATGAGAAGATTTTCACTTGAGGGTAGATCAAACGACGAAGATATTGGCGCATCAGGACATGAGGCTTGCGTATCCGAGACAGGAGCAGCAACAGGAATCGAAGGTGGCGGACGACGAGAATATGTTTGTGTAATTCAATGTTGTAAAAAGCTTAAGGCAGAACTGAGGTGTTTTACCTCTTGGAGGCGATAAGCCTCGAGGTGGTTCGAGGCGCAAGACTTGTCAACAAGAACAAAAAAAATTTTATCCAGTTTTTTATTTAATGGATTAAGCAAAAATGAATGAGAACAAGAAGGAAAAGAAAAAGAAAAGAACGAAAAAAAAGCGATCTGGCGGTGTCGGCGGTGCCTGCCGGAGACGACAGAGCGGTCGAGACGTTTTGACATTTTGTAGGCCCTAGGCAAAATAAGGAATATAGGCCCCCGTTTTTTAAAATTCATATAAAACCAGTTAAAACTTATGCTTTTTTACAATAGTTTGCAAACGACACAGAAAAACTAAACCACACTTGAAAAATCGGGTGTGACTGGCTTGAACCTATAGAGGCGATAATGAGATTTGAACTCGTGACCTTTGGCCACATGAACTCACTTAACCATTAGACCGTCCAAAATGATCACTTATATTATATTTATAAAATAAATCAAATTTATAAATTTACGTAAAATCAAGTGATCTACAAATAAAAATAGATAATAAAAAACTATCAAAAACATATACAACTTACTTGTCATCCTTATATTTCTATATCTCAACTCTTATCTACGATACGATATCATGAAAAATAATTTATTCGAGTATTTGCAGATGCAAAACCATTAATAATCACATTAACATCAATATTTTCTAATATATTTTAGGACCAAATGAAAACATATATCTATAAGTAAAATATATAAAAATTTAATACTTTGAACTTTAAAATAAAATAAAATATTTAAATGATATAATATTTTAGCTCCAAATAAATCTATAAATAAAATTAATTTTTTAAAATAATTTGGCCCCGAGATGGTGGGCCTTGGGCGGTCGCCGGGATGGCCTACCCGAGGCGGCCTGGCAGCGATGGCGGTGGCGGTGGCGATGGAGGTGGTGAGGAGGAGTGAGTTGGAGATATGGCAGAGAAATCTAAATGATCGTCTCATCTTTTACGATTTTCTTCCTTCTAATTTTAATGTTTAGAATTCAAATTTAGGGTTTTAACCTATTGGGCTATTATTAACTTAGCTTGGGCCTAAAAGATTAGGCCCAAAACACCGAAATTGAACCTTAATTTGATAAAGTGAAGTTACCACCTCCTTCTTCCTCCAGCGCCTCCGCGCCTCCAGCTGACTTTGAGGCGGGCGGCGAGGCCTACGCCCGAAATTTGCATAGAGAGGCGGCCGCCCCAGGGCGTTTTCCGGCCGCCTCGCCTTGAGGCGCGCCTCGAGGCGGCCGCCTCTGGCGATTTTCACAACATCGTAATTGAAGGCTTAGCTAAGGCTGTTGGAGGAACAACCATAGCTTCAGGAGAAGAACCAACAGGAGGGAGAATAATGTATAGAAGAAACTCATCCTCCCCCTCACTGTAAAAATGAGAATGAGTCCCAGAAAAAGTTATATGCTCGGAAAAGACAACATCAGAGGACACGAGATATTTGTTAAGGCTAGGACAGTAACATCGATACCCTTTTGTACTCGAGAATATCCCAAAAAGATACATTTCAAGGATTTGGGATCTAATTTGGTGACATGAGGTCTTACATCCCGAACAAAACAAGTACACCCAAACACCCTAGGTTCAATATGAAACAACGGTTTGGAGGGAAAAAGAACATGAAAAGGGGTCTCACCACACATGACAGACGAAAGCATACGGTTAATGAGAAAACAAGTTGTAGAGACTGCATCTACCCAAAAGTGTTTAGGAACTTGCATTTCAAACAACAAAGCCCTGGCTGTCTCAAGAAGATGTTTTTTTTCCTTTCAGTTACACCATTTTGGGATTGTGTATCAACACAGGATGTTTGATGAAGAATGTCATTATGCATCATATAAGAACGAAATTGTTCAGACAAATACTCTTTAGTATTATCACTTCGCAATATTTTTACAGGAACATCAAATTGAGTTCTAATCTCGGCCAAAGGCGGAAAATGAGTAAACAACTCGAGCGATGTTTCATGAAATATAACCATGTCATACGAGAATAATCATCAACAAAACTAACAAAGTAACGAAATCCAGGTTTCGATGTTATAGGACAAGGATCCCAAACATCAGAATGCACTAACTCAAAGGGAGCAGTAGCTCGCTTATTGACACGAGGACTAGAACTAAGACAATGATGTTTGGCAAATTGACAAGACTCACAATCTAAAGACAACAATTTAGAGAACTGCGGATACAGTTTCTTCAAAATGACAAGAGACGGATGACCCAACCGACAATGAGCTTCAAAAGGAGTAACGATTCCAGTACATGCTATGGGCTTGGGAAGATGTATGTCCATAGTGTAGAGGCCGCCGGACTCATGTCCCTTACCAATAATCTGTTTTGTCGTGGGATCCTGAAACAAGCAATGATCAGGAAAAAATGAGACACAACAATTAAGTTTGCGGATTATTTGACTAACAGACACAAAATTGAATGAGAGGTTTGGTAGGTTGAGCATGGATAACAAGGGTAGAGATGGAGTAAGATTGATAGTTCCCGATCCAGTGACACGAGATTGAGAACCATAAGCTAAAGTAACACGAAAAATAGATTTATATGAGTCAAAAGTAAATAATAAGCTCGAATTACCAGAATCAATGACCCATTTGGAAGGTGATGAAACAAGACATGCATTGGGTTTACCTGACTCAGCAATGGCAGAAATAGGAGAATCAGATCGTTGCTTAGTCTGTTCCTGGAATCAAGACAACTTTGCATATTCGTCAGTGGAAATAGTGATGGTGTGACTAGAGTTATTACCACTATCAGCGACATAAGCTACAGACTGGGGCTTCTTCTTACACAATTTTGGACAATCTCGTTTAATATGCCCAATTCCATGACAATAATTGCATTCCACATCTTTTGTCCATTATCCAGAAGTGTCTTTATTCCCACCATTCTTATATTGTGGCTTTGCAGACTCATATGCACCAACACGACTAACAAGAGCATTGTTAGGCTGAGGAACTTGGCTAGATGTTGTATGTCCGATTACGTAACTCGACTAAAACCTCTTGGAGAAGAAATCGTGAATCAAAGAGAATTTGTGACTTAGCGGGCTCAAAGTCGGATGGAAGACCGCTAAGAAGCTCATTCTGACCATCTTCTCCCTTTGAACTGTTGTCTTGTGATATCTGCACGAACGGAAGCAACATATTGAGTTCTTCATAAGTCTTCTTAAAATCCATGAAGTAATTTGTAAGAGATTTATCCCTTTATCCGCCTACGAAGAAAGCGACACGCGTCATATATCAGAGATATATTCCATTTCCCGAATCAAAATTCAAGATCGTCAAAGTGCTTTAACCATCCTCGGTGAGTAACCATGCCTATTACTAGGCGTGCATGGGCTTTTTGAACCGCTGGTCGGCCCCAGGCCGACCACAGAGTCAACGGTTCGGGCCGGACCGGCGGTTAACGGCCTGAACGGAGCCGGAGCTAGGGCTAGGGCGGGCTCGGTTCAGCATAAAGAGGCCGAGCCCGCGGTTAACGGTGGTCCGAACAGCCGGGCTTCACGCGAACCGCCGGTCCCATTATAATTGTTGGAACGGCGGGCCTGAGGCCGAACCGCGGCTCCTTAGAGCCGTTGGGCCGCGGTCCGACCTAAGCCGCGGTCCAACGGCTAGTTTTCAATTTTCACCCCAAAATCACTCCTATAAATATATCCATCATCCTAACTAGACATGTTGTAGGGCCGGGCCCGCCGGTTTAGGCGGGACCGCCGGTTCGGCGGTTCGAAAAGTCGAGGCTCGAGCCCAGGCCTACTGAAAGAAGACGGTTTAGGTCGGGCCTAAGGCCCGCCGGTCCGGAACCGCCGGTTTAGGTCGGGACCGCGTCGGGGTTCGAAAAGTCGAGGCCCGAGCCCGGCCCTAAACCGGCGGTTCCCGGACCGAACCGGGCCCTAAACCGGCGAGGATCGCACAGCGATTTTGCATCGGTCCGTTCTCTCTCGTCCGAGCTCCGATTTTTGATCCGTTTGTGCTCACGAACTCGTATCGCGATATACTTCAACTCTTATGAAGGGTAAAATCTCCAATTCTATCTAAATTTTTCTGAAAATTCAATCAAATATGCAACAAGTATCAAAGTCTAAGATTTTAACAAACTAAAGAAACTACATGTTTATCACTTCTAAATATTTGTAAACTACTAAACTTGTAAGTTGTAAATATATTTAAATTTGTAAGTTGTAAATGATTTTTTTTATGTTTGAACTTGTAAATACTTTGCATTTTTGCATTTGTTAAAATACGTATAAATATGTGTCAACACTTTGCATTTTTTAATAAATGATGAGTAAAATTACATAAATCCGTTTAGGACTTTTACATAGGGATGAAAAAATAATAATAATAAAGGACTTGAGCTCAATTTAATTTATAAAATTGAGTTGCCTACATATCCTCAAAATCATAGAGGAATCAAAGTCCATGTAGTTCTTTTTTATTTCTAAATGCTCTACTCCGTCTCGCACCCGATTCCGATCGATCCGTTTGGTGAAGGCCTCGTCTTCGCTCTCGTTACCATCTTCCCATTGTGGTTCTTGAGCTCTAAGGTCGCCCTACACCAATCATCGAGCAACATTGTAGCTTGATGTTCGTCGGCTTCATGTTCTTCTTCTTTGATCAAGCATTAGTCCTCCAATGCTAAATGCTTGTGCAACGGATCTGTGGATGCCGGACGGCAAATAACTCATTTGCCATGATTGAGAGGATTGGGTACTCTCTTTCTTCGACCACCACTTCAAGACATCGATCGAAGGACCGCTATCTTCAACACCAAAGACAAAGGGTTTGCAAATATATATCTAATTCACTATTACCTTGTCCTCTCGGCCTTCGAATGTTCTATTTTGGTACATCAAGTCATTTGTTGCACCAAAGGTCAAACGCATTCATATCAAAAGGAAAATCAATCGTAGACATCATAGAAGAAGGAGGTGGAGTTTGAATATCATCATCACTACCATATTTAGACCTATATTCTTGAAAAGATTTCTTAAATTCTTTTCAAGATTATATTTGATATGATCTACATCCGGGAGATCAAAATAAACTAATTCTCCTTCTATACTACCACCTTGAAAATCCATTTGCCTAAAAGCATCATATTAAGCATTTGACAAGTACCATCATATTTCCATTTAGGATCTAAACACTTAGCAAGCAAAAAATTGTAGGTATCTCCAAAATATTTTAGCCACTTTTGAACCATAAAATAAATTACACCACATAAAGATGGTTTACTAAAACAACTACGAAAAGACATGGCAATATGCATGCAATGTTCTAAAACCATAACGAAGTGCAATAATAAACTCCCGATAATTGTTTCGTTGCACCATGAAATACCTTTAATAATCGATATAAATCCATGCAAGCATCGATGAGACTCATTAAGATGTAATTGAATAGTTGTAAACTCTTTTCTAAAAATCACATAAATGACCACGATATGTAATAGTACTATGAAGCATTTCATAAGTAGAATTCAACGACGATGAAACATCGATTTGAAACATGTATAAGAAATATTTTTGTACGACAATATTTTTGCCATCTCTTCCCACAAGTTTTTGAAGAATGCAAACATTTGATAGCATTTCTAATAGGACTAACGGAATCTTGAAAAATACTAAGTGCATCTTGAACACATAAATTTAAAATACGATAAATGCATCTAGAATGAAAGTATTTTCCTTCAAAAGAAGGTGCACATGCTTGATAAGTTGAGGAATACTAGCGGTGTTTGCCAAGCATTATCAAAACCAACGGAAAAAATTTATTAATCAAAGAATACTCATTTAACACACCAATTATAATATTAGCAATACCTAAAGCATTATGAGGCTCTTCAAACTCTCTAAAAGCAATTAAACGTTTTGCATAACCCATTTCGAATCAATCCAATGACAAGTAATACCCATATAAGAATTCTTATTATAAGCATCCGTCAAACATCGGCACAAATAGAAACTTTATGACCTAAACGAACCAAATATTTTTTAAATCATGTTTTTTCCATGCATTGTCTCTAATCTTCTTAAGCATAGTGCTTCTACTAACTTTGCATGCATTAGGACCAAGTCCCGCTTTATAACATTCTTCATACGTAACTCTATCGGCATAATTAAAGGGAGTTTTCCATAGCACAATATCTAACCATTGATCTTCATATTTTCCTTATCAAATTTAAATAAAGGGACGTACCGTTGTGGAATATTGAGAATGGGTTTTAATTTGAGCTTGGTTCGTTGATATTCCATACTCATGAGGATGAAAACCTCCATGTGCTATCGAGCGTTCCATAACCTCCTTTCTCGATCCATTTGTAGGTTTTCGTGCAATAGTTGCAATAAGCAATGTATCTCTTTTGGCCGTCGGGAAGAGGAGGTTCGCTTAGCACTTCCACTTTTCTAAAGAAAATATAACAAGATATTGTAAGAACTATGAACATGAAATTATGAAACTAATTTGTAAGAAACGTAAAATTTACGTACTAAAGTCTTCACAAAAGCGTTGGACTTAAGTTCCTTTGATTTTGGTGGTTGTGGCGGCGTATCTTGGTCAAAGTCGTCATATTCTTCGTCGCCTTCTTCGTCGTCGTTCGAACTCGCCACCGAAATTGAGACTTCTTTCCATTCGATGCACCATTTCATAAAATCGAGCATCTTATTCGAACAGTAACCCTTGACAACTTGCTTGAGATTTCCTCCGCCGCTAAGGCCGCCCGTGAACGTTGAGTTGGAATGTCTCTCCTCACTGGAGCTCCTTCATCGACGGCCTTTCCTTTCCCTTGTTTGATCGTTTAAAGAAAGACATGATGATTGATGAAGTGAGAAAGTTTGAGAGTTTAGAATAAGAATGAGAGATTGAGAGCTTGAGATCATGAGAGATTGAGTTTGAGAGTGAGAATGAGAGCTTGAAAGCTTGAAAATTAGATGTAAATGAGTGAATTAAGGTTGAGAAATGAGAGATTGAAGTGAGGATAGAGTTAGGATTAGGCGTGCATGGGCTTTTGAACCACGGGCCGACCCAGAGTCAACGGGCTTGAACCGGAACCGGGAGCTAGGGCCTAGGGCCGGGCTCGGTTCAAGCGCAATTAAGCCCCAACCCTAAACCCATTAGGATAAAACCGTGGGCCTAATTGAAGCTATGCATAGCTCCAATTTCTCTAAGGTCACCACCTTAGTAAACATGTCATTTGGATTCTCACTTCCGAGGATCTTCTCATTGCATAATTTTCTTCTCTAGAAGGTGACGGATGTAATGATACTTCAACTCGATGTGCTTTGTCCTCGAATGAAATGCGGATTCTTAGCAAGAAAATAGCACTTTGACTATCATTTGTAGAGAGTGCTATTCTTATGCTCCTTCCAAGCTCATCCAAGAAATTCTGCAACCACACCATCTCCTTACTAGCTCACATTACGACCACATACTCCGCCTCGGTTGTGGACAAAGCAACAACTTTTGCAACTTAGAACCCCAAGAAATAGCGGTACCACCATAAGTAAAGACATACCGGTTGTCTTCTCCTCCCATCAAGGTCATTTGATGCAGTCGCATCAACATAGCCACCAACATAACACTCTTGCCACTAAAACATAAGATTCTATCGTGGTACCTCTCAAGTATCGAAGAATCCATTTGATGACTTCCCAATGTTGCTTCCGGATCACCCATGAATCGGCTCACTCTCCCATTGCATCGCAATATCGGTCTTGTACACCATGGCATACATAATGCTACCAATTGTCAAGCATGGGGACTTTTAACATTTGGGCACGCTCCTCCTTGCTCTTTGGCGACTCCTCTTTGTGACTTAAAGTGATCGCCCAACGGGACACTCACAGACTTCGACTCGAGCATGTTGAATCTTTCCGGGACCTTCGAATGTAATTCTCTGCGAAGATACAACTTTCCGTCGCCTTCTCACGCTTGATCCTCATGCCCAAAATCGATTTGCCTCTCCAAGATCCTTCATGGAAAACCGTTCGACAATTGCTTTTCAACTTATCTACCTCGCTTGCATCGCTCCTGCGATCAACATGTCATCAACATATACGAAGAGAATAAGATAGCTATTGTCGAACCTCTTATAATAACAACAATGGTGCGTAGCATCTTTGATAACCGATCTCTATCATGAAACTATCAAACTTCTTGTACCCGCCGAGCTTGCTTGAGCCGCACAAGCTCTTCCTCAACTTGCACACAAACCCTCCTTTCCTTTCACTACAAATCCTCCTTTGTGTCATGTATAACTCCTCCACCAAATCACCATGAAGAAGGTCGTCTTAACATCCATCGATGTAACAACAAATTTTCTGCGACAACCATACTCAACACCATGCGAATAGTGGTTAGTTTCACAACAGAGTAAATACATCCGTATAATCAATACCATGTCATTTGCTCAAATCCTTCGACAACCGGCCGAGCCTTGGCGCTTGCTACCATCGGCTTCAACCTTGATCCGATAGACCCACTTGCAATGCAAAGCCTTCGCCCTTTGGGAGCTCAACAAGTTCCCAAGTGCCATTCAACGAAGAGATGCCAACTCGTCATCCATAGCAACTCCATTTCGCCTTTCTCCACTGCTCGCCTCGCATAACACTCGGGTTCACCACCATCGCATAAGTAGCAAGTAGTAATTAGATGGCGAATACCTCTCGGTGCACGTCGCTCTCTAATTGGTCTCTGCAGCGGATTCTCCGGTGGTGGGGTCCTTGGTTCTTCATCAAGATCTTCTTCATTCTGACTCTCATTGCTCCCACTCGAGTTTGAGATGTCTAACTCGACCTCTTGAGCTTTGTTCTTGTCATAATCGGATGCTCCAATATGTCCTTGTGCATAACTGTTCATTGAAAACCACATCTCTCTGCGAATGATCTTTCGGTTATTCTCATCCCGAGTCTATAACCGAATTCATCACCTCCATAACCAATGAGCGTACACTGATGATTTAGCATCTAATTTACTTCTCTCAGCAGAACTAACATGAGCATAGGCAACCTGACAAAGACACGCGGGTAAGACAAATTTACCTCTTTTCCGTCCATTCTTCCTCGGGTATTACGTTCTCGGTGGGCGATGGACCTCGGTTGATTAGATATGCGGTGTGCTCACAAAGATCCGCCTGAACATCTTAGGCAGCCCACTCTTCAACCTCGTGCATCTTGCTCGCTCATTCAGCGTTACGTTCATTCGTTACGCCACTCCATTCTGTTGGGAGTTCCTCTCACGGTCTTCTCCATGCGAATCCCATTCTCAACGATGAGTCTTTGAACTCACGAAGTTCATATTCTCCTCCATTGTCGGACCGGAGACACTTCACCTTCAATCCCGTTTCATTCTCAACAAGGGCTTTCCACTACGAAAGTATCAAATGCATCGATTTATTCTTGAGAAATAAACCCATACCTTTCGAGTGGAATCATCTATGAAGGTCGTGTAGTATTCAGAACCGCCGAGGACTTGAAATAAACCGAAAATGCAATCCTCACTGGCCGACTTCAACATTTTTCATTGAAGTCTCCCAGAACACATCACCTTCATCCCTTTCTCGCTCATATGACCCGGTAAGCGATTGCCACAATTTAACATCGGTTGTAGCTCTGCGAGATCAATGCGATCCTTGGAATTAGTAGTTGTATACAACGTATCCTCCTTCTTCCTCGAGCTACTATCATAGCTCCTCTGCTGATCTTCCAACTGCTGCTGCCGAAAGTCACTGAGTATCCTTCAACGTCATGCTGCCCGATTGAAAGCAAATTTCTTTTCAATCCTGGAATGTGCCTCACACCATTTAGCTTCAACACTGATCCGTTTGGTGTAGAAATTCGGACATCTCCTTTTCCCACGATCTTCAGGGGTTCATCATCAGCTAGGTAGACTTGTCCGAATTCGCCAGACACATAGTTCTCCATTATTCCAGCATCACTGCATGAATGGAATGATGCTCCAGAATCCAACACCCAAGACTCCAGCGGACTACTGACACTCAAGACCAACGCATCTCCAATATCATATGTGGTTGCGTTGTCGTCTTCTTTTCGTTCGTCCTTCGTTCTTCTTAGGTCTTTGGCACGGCTCTCATAGTGACCGAACTCCTCACAATTCCGACCGGATTGAGTCTTTGTCCTTCTTGGATTGACTTTTCCTCGGATTTTGATCTTCCTCCTTCGCTTATTCTTCGACTGCCTCTCTTCCGTGTTCGGTGACCACGAGGTGGATCTGATTCTTTCTGCGAACCTCTTCACTAATCATCGGATCCTCACTCGTCAAAACTCGACTTAGTCTTCGCGGATGAAGCACTAAGCTTCAGAATCGTTCGATTGACTTTACGGCGGAGAAGATAACATGACTAAAGCAAGTACCTCGTCTTTGAAGTCGATCTCAACCGAACTCAAGCGCCCGATGATCATGTTGAACTCGTTCGGATGTTGTTGCACAGTGTGCTCTCGACATCTTGAAATTGAACAACCTTCTAATCGGATGAACTTTGTTATTGTTGTAAGCTTCGATACATCTGCTCCAAGATTTGCAACATCTCTTTTGCCGTCTTGGCTTTAGTCGTGTGATAAGCCACGTTCTGAGCGAGATAACCGTATCGCACTCATCGCTTTTACATTCAACCGATTCCATTCCGTTCTTCCATCTTTTCGGGTTTCCTTCCTCCTCCGGGGAAAGCAGATCTTTACCGTAGAGGTAGTCCTCGATCCGCATCCTCCGAAACCGAAATCGATCCGTCGAACTTCTCGATTGAAATCTTTCCATCGCTCATCGTGATCGCTCCCCCGAACACGAAGGCTCGATACCGTTGTTGGGAAACGCGCACACACAATCACGAATAAAGACGAGAACACGAGAATTGTTTACCGGTTCGTCTTTCGACTACGTCTGGGGCGATACCAAGTCGAGTTATTTCACTATTTTTCGGATCTGACATCTGAGGAAAACCGCTATTTATATCATAGCAATTAAGCCTAACCCTAAACCCGTTAGGATAAAACCGGTATTGGGCTTTTGCGTCCAGTCCATTCAGGCTCCACACTCCAACAATCTCCCACTTGGAGACGAATCCTCTCAATCATGGCAAATGAGTTATTTGCCGTCCGGCGTCCACCGTATCCGTTGCACAAGCATTTAGCATTGGAGGACTAATGCTTGATCAAAGAAGAAGCAACATGAAGCGGCGAACATTGAAGCTACAATGTTGCTCGATGATTGGTGTAGGGCCGACCTTAGAGCTCAAGAACCACAATGGGAAGATGGTAACGAGGCGAAGACGAGGCCTTCACCGAAAGCGGATCGATCGGAATCGGGTGCGGAGGAGAGTAGAGCATTTAGAAATAAAAAGAACTACATGGACTTTGATTATCATGATTTTGAGGATATGTAGGCAACTCAATTTTATAAATTAAATTGAGCTCAAGTCCTTTATTATTATTATTTTTCATCCCTATGTAAAAGTCTAAGCGGTTTATGTAATTTTACTCATCATTTATTAAAAATGCAAAGTGTTGACACATATTTATACGTATTTTAACAAATGCAAAATGCAAAGTATTTACAAGTTCAAACATAAAAAAATCATTTACAACTTACAAATTTAAATATATTTACAACTTACAAGTTTAGTAGTTTACAAATATTTAGAAGTGATAAACATGTAGTTTCTTAAAATCTTAGACTTTGATACTTGTTGCATATTTGATTGAATTTTCAGAAAAATTTAGATAGAATTGGAGATTTTACCCTTCATAAGAGTTGAAGTATATAGCGATACGAGTTCGTGAGCACAAACGGATCGGAACTCGGACGAGAGAGAACGGACCGATGCAAAATCGCTGCGCGATCCTCGCCGGTTTAGGTCCCGGTTCGGTCCGGTAACCGCCGGTTTAGGGCCGGGCTCGGGCCTCGACTTTTCGAACCCCCGAACCGGCGGTTCCCGGACCGGCGGGCCTTAGGCCCGGCCCTAAACCGTCTTCTTTCTGTAGGGCCGGGCTCGAGCCTCGACTTTTCGAACCGGCGATCCCGGCCCTACAACATGTTTACCCATTACCTCACTGCTGATAGAGTTACGAATCTGTAGAAACAAACGGGCATTCTCCCATAGCCAAGGAAGTTTTGTAATCAGAAGATGGATCATCAGTCATGTGATTATGCATTGACACACTCAATAAATAAAGTTCAATTGTCTGACGTCAATCTAAGTAATTCGTAGGAACGAGTTTGTGTTCAGTGATTCTTGTCATCATTGGCACAATATCAGGAGCTACTGACTTAATTTCAAATGATTCAGACATAATTCATCAATTCAAAATAGCCCAATATGAAATTGAGCCAAAAAAACGAAATCTAAAACAAACCAGATCCAACACCAACCAGATGCTGACTTGAACAGGTACTCAGATAGGTAGAGAACTTCGAGGCGAGTTGAACGAGACCGGCTGGAGCAAATTCCGACCACAGACGCGACTTGTACGCGCGAAAAACTTCACAGCACAGAAACACTGTTCACACACGCACTGCTCACCAGAACACTGTTCACGCGCGTGGTCCCCACACGCGCCGGCTCCGGAGACCGGACTTCCGGCAAAGGTTCGTCGGACGGTGGCGCAACTCCCTGTGCCGGAGGTGTCAACCAGTGAAGCTCCGAACTCAAATGGGTGGCTTTTTCCTTTTCACCCAAAACCCTAATTTTCAAATTTGAAACCCTAATATCAAAATTTTCAAAATTTTCAAGCCCTAGGCTCTGATACCATGTTAAGAATATAAAACATGATGTTGGAGAAATTTTTCTCTATATTATTAACTCATCAAAGCTCCTATATATATATATATATATATAAGAGTCCTACAATAGAAGGTAAGTCCTAATCTTAATCCATAAGATATACCATATATAAATATATATATCTAACAACAGTATTCTGATCTAATCAACATCATTTGGCAAGTTATTTGTAAAGCAAATGAAAATGTAGCTTAGTGCCTGCTTGAATGAAGAGTGTAAAAACAACTAAATCTTTGTGCTATCACATATGTAGGACCTCAAGAGGCTAGCAGATGCAGTATTTTTGTTTGGCCCTGTTTCATTATATCTACTAACTACTAGGTGCTGAAGCTGTGAAATCGTCAATATAATCAGCTAAAACCTAAAGCTAGTCAATACATCGCCCCGTTGCTTATTCAAGATGGGAACAGGTCATGAATGTCGAGATCTAACACTACAAGTGTTGAATAACCGACGTCTTCATCATCATTGTTCTGGAAATTCAGTCACCGGTCACCCTAAGTTGTCCTGGAAGTCATGCTTGCTCTTGCTCGTTCTAACTTGATGTTAATCTTTTTATTTTTCTAATTGTTTTAGCAAAAGACGGTGATCGAGGTGGCATGAAGATGGCATCCGGTATACACTTGATCAATTCATTTCGTCTTATTTCATAAACATCGAACCTTCCACCTGTGCTGAGCTTCTAGTCAAGGCCTTAATGACAGCATTAATCTTATGTCGATATTTATTTAAAACTCTTGGTTTTGGTGGGACATGAGTGTCATGTTGCAGGTCCGAATTTGGCTCTGAAAATCGATGTCACTCAGAGTTATTATACTCACATGGGGCTGCCTCCATGCCATGTTCAAGGTATGTAAGTTTGACATTTTCTATTTTTTGGAAGTTTTCCTTATTGAATTTTGGTGTTTCATTTGAGTTAAATATGTGTGTTGATTGAACTGATGCATCAGCTGGTATTATTTTATGGTAGCTTGCAGCATTATTTTGATTTTACTAGAGAAATTTTTATAATTAGTTTAGTTTAATAGATTTGGTATGGAGTGAGAGTCGACAGCTGACGGCAGATTCATAAATTGAGTTTTACCTATAGTAATATAGTTTGAAAGAGTTCGTCGTCTTGTTAATGTGTCTATTAATGACGTGACAGTGTAGTATATTGTTACGTGTGAATAAAGATTATAGTTTTAAATGTAAGAGTTAGCTCAAATCATATGGTTACTCATATTATCATATTATGTGCTAATTAATGTGACTGGTATACACAGAATTTATATTAAAACACAAGAAATAGCATTATTTTGCGATAAAGAATTGCAACTCGATAAACTTGGTCGTCGTTGCTATTTTCTTTTTCTTTTTCTTTTTATTATCTTTAGAAACATCAATAAATAGCACTATATTTGTATAAAATTCGAGATTAGCTAGAAACCTCTAATTCAATTTACTGGAAAATAATAATAACAAGCGACCAAAATTATAAGTTTCAAGCTTAAATTTGGACATATCTGTGGAACTTGTAGGGCTGTCTATGCGTGCAATTTACGAATTGAATATTGATTTTTATCATATTGGCATTATTGTGATTTAACAACTTCCCGTAATTAAAAATAATCTGATGCTAGACTTTAAAATTTTGATCTCGACTGCTTTTCCGTTGTTATCTTTTGACAAATTCTTGAATATTAGGTTTCTAGATATTGTCGTACTACTTTAGAAGGAGGTCGATTTTTTGACTTGAACCGACCTGAACTTTTCTTGACACGGAAAATAAGAATTAATTTCTTTGTGATATGATTTTAAGTTCGATTTTCACCAACACTTTTTAAGTTGAGTGTGTTATAATAAGTTTTCACATTATAGATTACTTCTGTTGTTATTGCACAAGCGCAAAGTTTTTTCAATGCATGCTTCGAATAACGACATGTACGCATAACTTATAATTTTCCAAGTTTTTTAATTTTGGATGCTAATTAGTTATGAATTGAAACTTCAAAATTAGATTTCTATAAAACACTTCATAATTGGAATCTAATCATTCTCATATGCTCTGATCAATAAAAATAAATTATAGTATAACTAAATCAATAAAAAAAACACCTAAAAATGTCGAATGATGTTTAGGGTCACAACACAACCAAAAATTTGTAATAAATTAAAAGTGTATTACACAAAATAGGTAGCATATAGTAAGTGCAGTTTTTTTCAATTGTCAATTTATATAAAAAAGACGCTAGTGATTGACCTAGTTGGGTCACTCTTCACGCTTCATGTCCTAGTGGGGCATAATATATCATGATGTTTTCTTAACTTTAGTTAAGGATCATTTAATTTTAGTGCATAATTATATTTTAGTCAGTCATTAAAATTCAATGTATGATTGATAGTTCCCCACTAAAATTGTGCATATATAATTTAGTACGTCGTTGAAGTTGTGTCTAAACTTGTATTCTCTATTCCATTTATAAAATATATATTTCTTACTTTTACGAAAAATGAGGAATATTAATACACATTTTTAGCCGGCAACTCCGACCAAATTAAAAGTAAAAAACAAAACAAAACAAAACAAAGCGCAACTTAAGAGTACCATATATTTTATTACAATCAAATATCATTTGAAAATAAAGCCAGGGCGCTCCGGATGGGTAAAAGAGAGGTCTTCCGCCTTGGGCGGCGGAATGAGATAAAATGATAACCGCCACCGCAGCACCGGCGGAGGAAGCAGATCCACTCAGGAAAGCGGCACGTGCACCGCCACCCTACACGTTTTTGTGGAAATGACTATGTCAGTTGTATTTGTCCCCCAGTCTATCTTTTTGGGACAGAAAATTGTCGAACGATATTATCTTTCTCAATCTTTTTGGGACAGAAAAATGTCCGAACGATATTATCTTTCTCAATTCTCCATAACCACGGTGTTACGAAAACTCGCACTATAATCACGATAAAAAATAAAAAGAACAAAATTTGTTTATTCAGTTCGTTTTACGATTATATCTGGAGTCGAAGTCAAATCAGAGATATCATTATATTTTTCGGATGCAACAGGGAGAAACGATTATTAAATAGACAATAATCAAACCATAATCCTAAGCTCATTAGAGTTCTGCCTAGATCCAAAATTTGAAAACTGAGATCGAACTTAAATGTACAATCTATTCAACACTATACTCCAACACATGGAAATGAGGGAATTGAAATATCACGGCCTTACAGAATTTATGATGGATACTATTGTTTTGAGAGTTCTGTATTGTAGCCTTCGACTATGTCAAGATCTAAATTTAAATACTATAAATAATATTATAAATGTATATTATATATGAAATAGAATAAATATGAGTACCGTTTGACATAGTTTAATCCCATTAGACCGTGATACAAGTTTTTGTGTAGTATTCTTTGCGTCCTAAGATTATAGACATTTATCTTCAAAGAGAAAAAAAATTATGGATGATTCCAAGATTGATAAAAACAAATAGTTTAATGACTGGTTAAAAAGAATAAGAAAAAAGAGTTGCTATTTGGCAGAGCGAATGCCAACTTTAGCATAGAAAGAGCCGGCAACGAGGGCTTTAATGAAAGTTTATAACAACATAATAATACCAAATCTAATATTAACTAATCGATAATGATAACACAAATTATAGTGGTTTATAACATATTATCAAACCATATAAAATGCATAAATTTTTGTGAACCTCCTAGAATGAAGTGGGCATTTAATTATATCGTCTCTAGACATCCAAAACGTGAATATTACATATGTCTAGATAGCTGCATCTTTCAATAATTTTATTTTTAAAATTTATCATCTTATGAAAAAGGAAAAGAAAAGGGTTAATAATGTGGTTGTGACTTGATGGAGAGAGTGAAAGTCAAGTCCACGCAGAAAGAGAGTAATTGAAATCCAATTGATATCTACAAATCAATTAGCAGAAACAGACTGATATGGAATCCAATTGATATGTACAAATCAATTAACAGTCACATGCGTGGTTAAAGGGTTAGAATTTTTACACATACACATGCAAGGCAACGTCCAATATCTCTTTTTAAAACTCTTATCCTTAAAATTCCAAAAGGAATCAAATACATTCATGTATATCTTAGTAGACAGTGCTGTAAGTAGGGATGTCAACGGGCGGTCTTTACCCGGACCGATCCGGAACCGTTCAAAGTCCATTAAATTTTAAAACAACGGTTCGGTTCGGTTCGGTGCCAGAATCGCTTGGACCGGACCGTCAAGACCCGACCCGTTTTGTCCGGTTCCGGTCCGACCCGGTCGTTTTTTTTTTTTTTTTTTTCAAATTTTTAATTTAAGCATTACATATCCACTTTTTCTGTAAGAGCATTTTACATTGGCGGTGTACCAATTTCCACTAATTTTTAAAATCATTTTGGAGGCTGGAAGTGCGCCAAGCCATTGTTGTTGGTGGTTTGCTTGAGCTCTCTAGTCGACAAACATTACATGTTAAATCAAACCAAAAAATAAGCTCTAGCCAAATTGTGCTTATTTTTTGCTTGATCCATCATTGTACTGTATGTTTGTCATATCATTTTATTTTGCATTTTTATTACCTATAACTCAACATTTTTGACTAAATTAGCAATATTAAAAACATCCGCAAATTTTCAAAAAATACAAATAAATTCAATCTTTATCTACTATATGGCTTAATGAATAACGTGATTAATTGTAAGATCAAGATATACTTTTCATACAAAGTCATTCATATTTTTATAATTATTTATATTATATATATCAAAATCAAGATTATTACTGAAAGCATAGATCTATGCCCAATGGATTTATATTTCTTTTGATACTTTAATGGATTACTAGCTTTTAGTCAAATCTTCAAAATATTTACAAGATTAAGAGTAACGTCTTGCATGCGGTATTTTTATTAATAAATTATCATTTTTAAAATACAAATCAGAAAAATAAAACGCTTACTCGTAATCTGGGCAATCTTCTTGATACATGAACATTTGTTATTTGATTTCAAATATTTCCTTATTTTTTTATTTAAAACGTTCAATTCATTTTGGACAACAAATATGCGATTGCAATATTCTCAATGCGTAGAACGTCACAATACCACTTCTGTTTTTATCATTCAAAAAACCGACACATTATGAAATTAGTGTCAAAAATTGCACCACATTTCTACAATTTTCCAGCATGTTAGTTAGTCATGCATACTAAATGTTAGATGTACACATAACTGAAAACCAAGGCATAGACCAATGTTAAGTTAATGATAATTTAGAAGTTCAGTTAATGATAATTTAGAAGATTAGTTAAATTTAAAACTTAAATCATACACCGACTTTTATGTTATCAATACATAAACAAAAAATAAAAATAATATAAAAGTTAAAGGTAAATAATTTATTTTAGATCATATAAGCCGATAATATATAGAACCCACCCCATATAATAGTGCAGAATCTGGTGTACCATTGGAGTTGCTTGAAGGACTTATACAAGCTTTAAATATATTTGCATTGATGAAATGCAACAAAAGTCCAATTACTAAATTATTTATTTATGCATATTTACAATATATGAGTACTAGTCTTTCAATTTACAAAAGTCCAAAAGTTTTTGTGATGCAACACGACGAACGATGAACGTAACACGACGAACGATGAACACTTGAGGAGGGCGACGACGAACGACGAGCCACCGGAGGAGACGTAGTCGTTGAATTTGTGAGGAAGAAAGTAGAGGTTTGAGAGAAGAATTGGTAATTTATGAGTAATTGGGAATAAGACCCGGTGTGTAACCGATTAAAAATGGGTAATACCCGGTCCGGATCCATAATTTGATGGTCCGGACCGGTCCGGGTTTAGTATTTTGGGCGGTTCGAACCGTAACCAATACTAAATTACGGTTACAGTCAGGGTAAAACCGCCCGTTGACATCCCTAGCTGTAAGTGCTGTAGTTTATAAGATGTGGATGAGATTATAGTAACTAGAGGTGTTCACGGGCCGGGTCGGTTCCGGTTCCAATTCAAAATCGCCTTTTTTTTATTCTTCGATTTTTTGTATTCTTTAATTAGATTTGTATATATATACATAGAGATGACGAAACAAATAATATTGGGACACAATAATTAGTAAATGAAATAAGAAAAAAAATTATTACACTTTCTTTTGTCACATTACAATTTACAACTTGTAGCAAAAATTACAATTTATAATAAACTAAAACTTATAAAAAAAAATTACAACTTATGCAAATAAAATCATACTTTAATTTAATTGAAGAAAAAAAAAAGAGCTTGAGCTTAATTATAATATTGAAAAATATTATAATTAAGTTGTCTACGTATCCCGATTAAGGAATCAAAGCCCACGTAGTTCTCTTACCTTCATGTTATCTTTTACATGTCGAAGTCGAAGTCGTCGTCAAAATCATCGGCATCCGTATTACTTGCTTGAGATATCTCGGTTTCGTCGGTTTCCACCTCGGTTGTGCTTATAAGATACTCGTAAAATAAGTCATCCCACTTGTTCTCTTGCTCTCTTGCTTCAGCCAATGTATGATCTTTAAGCAATAGTTGAGCTTCGAGATTATGTGGTGTCATCACAGATCTTCGGTATCTTTCTCAATCTAAATTTTCTCTTTCTCATTGTGTGGTGTGAAATTTTGTGGTGTGAAATTTAGATCGAGATTTATGTGGTGTGAAATTTGAAATTTTGTTTTTTTTTTGTGTTTTGTGTTTTAGATGTTATTTCATGTGTTTTATGTAATAATAATTATATTTTGATGATATTAAACATATTACATTACAAAAAAAAAAGCGAAATTTTTTTTTTACATGAATCGGCGGTTCAACGGTTCGCGATTTACGGACCCGGAACCGTAACCATGTAGGAGGCGGGCCGGTTCGGAACCGGAACCGTTGACCACGGTTTCGGGCCCGGAACTGTTGACCCGGTTCCGGTTCCGACCCGCCGGTTCCGGGTCTGATGAACACCTCTAATAGTAACTTCTATCTGCAACAATTCTTTTAATTTAAATGATTTGTACATTAAGAAAAATCTACCAATATCCTGCATGCATTTTCCTCATTCTCTCTATGTGTTAACTGCATTAAGATAATATTATACATTTAATATATTATTATAATATAATTACTTTATATATTCATATTTTCATAATTTTTTACAATGATTTTTTTTATTTGAACCATTTACTTTTACTATATTAATATATATAGGGAGAGTCTAGTAGTAAGATATCTAAAATGAGTCCGAATTCAAATACTAACACATTTTACGATGAAATGATTTTACACAAAATTTTTAAATTTTTATTTAATGTATTTATTATATGCCCCACTAAGTATGGCACCCCATATAATTAGAAGTCTAGGTCTTCGCAATCCCTACCGCCAAGTCAAGGACGACTTTGTCACACATTTTGTGTTAGCTCATCCTTATCTGTAAAATATTTATATTATCAAAATAAATTTCATTTTTATGCTAAGAAACTAATTCTATTTTGAAAAATAATATTATTTTACTATCTATTGTAAATCAATTCAAAATTATAAACTTCTAGAAATGTGTTCTAACCATGTAACACTTATTATCTTTTGTAATAATAATAATAATAATAATAATAATAATAATAATAATAATAATAATAATATATGCTTCATTTGACCAATAGGATGAGCTTTATTATCGTCCTTTTTCTTTTCTTTTTTGATATCATGGGAAATCAACATCCGCCACATTCAGTGCGCACTTAATAAACTTCACATTCATATGCAATAACTTGCAAATCATACAATATAAGTAAACCATACTCGAAAATCTAGGTGTGATAGGCTCAGACAAGTAGAGATATTAGTGGTGTTCGAACCTATAATATTTTGATCATAAGAACTCACTTTACCACTAGACAGTCCAAATGGACAACTTTATTATCATTCTTGTCTATACATTGCATGTGTAAGAACCTTTTCCAATTCAATATAGATATATTTTTAATCAGTTTCAACATGAACTTTTACATTTTTGTAGTGAATATATCTTATCTTTTTTACTGTGAAAATGGAATGGTGGGGTTTGAACCTGAACCTTATTGTTTACATAGAATATTTTTGTCGCTTGAATGTCCCCAATGGACGTTAATGTACCTAATTGATCGGATATCAAATTGAGATTTAATTTACAAAAAAAAAACGTCGCAGTTAATATAATACGTTGGATCCATTGAAAACTTATCTTTTTTGAGAACTTGAGAACCATGCATAATACGTTGAAGATGATGCACAAAACAGTATAAAGTTGTGCATAACGAAAACTTTCTAAAATTGTTGCACAACAAAATAATTTTAGAAAGTTTTCGTTGCACAACTTTATCTCTTTTTGCATCATCTTCAACGCCTTATCATGGTTCGCAGAGTTCGCAAAAAAAGATGGTTTCATTTGATCCACTCCTATATATATATATATATATATATATATAGGTTGGATCCAATGAATTCATCTTTTGAAAACTTGAGAATCATACATAAGGCGTTGAAGATGATGCACAAAAGCGGTATAAAGTTGTGCATAGCGAAAACTTTCTAAAATTGTTGCACAACAAAATAATTTTATAAAGTTTTCGTTATGCACAACTTTATACCGCTTTTACATCATCTTTAATGTCTTATGCATGGTTCAGAGTTATAAAAAGATGTGGTTCTCATTTGATCCACTATATATATATATATATAGAGGTTGGATCCATGAGAACTCATCTTTTTGATAATTGAGAACCATGCATAAGGCGTTGAAGATGATGCACAAAACTGTATAAAATTGTGCATAATGAAAACTTTCTAAAATTGTTGAACAACAAAATAATTTTAGAAAGTTTTTGTTATGCACAACTTTATAGTGTTTGTGCATCATCTCAACGTCTTATGCATGGTTCGCAGAGTTCGCAAAAAAGATGTGATTCTCATTTGATCCACTCCTATATATATATATATATATATATATATATATATGGTGTTAACTGAAGATTGATCAACTGAAATTTAAATGTGTACAAGGCTTATCATAATTTAACCTAGTCGTCTTATATGATGGGCTTTATATAGCAAGACAGGATGATCCCATTTGAATCGTTCAAAGCTTAAGTGCGAGATATATCATTAAATGAAGTTTGTAAATACGACTGCATTTGGAAATTCTTCAAATATACGTAATTACAATAAGAAGAATATACATGTGGAATTTTATTTATTTATTATCAAAGTGTTACATGAATATCATCATGATTTTGAATTTCGATATTCAATTAAGTTCGAGGTTGATTTTCTAAAATATTTTCATTAAAATGAAATATAGTATTTTATCTCGTTGTACTCAATTTATTATAGCATTAAAAAACTAAAAATACTATGTTTTTTTTTGGAAACTAAAATTGATATTGTTACCACTTACTAGCTCCAAAAATTTAGATAGAATCTTCGTCATTAAATATATAAATGTCTAGCACTTAACTTTAGTGGGTTGGGGAGAATCGGGACCTTCGCTTTTGGGTATTGTAATTTATTATCGAAACGAATTCATATTGAAGTCGAATATAAATATATCTACAAAAATTCATGTACATTCGTTCACATTGTATATACGAACAAAAATATCATTTGTTATTAAGAAAAATATCATTTACATTAAAAAAATATCATTTATTTTTTATCATGTAATTAACAAGTACATTATCATTTATATTGAATAAGAAGATATCATTTACATCGAAGAAAAATATCAATATCTACATATATGGACATCCACACTGAAGGCCATCTAAAATATGTCGGGCTACATCGATTGATGTCCACTCTTTACTCTCCAACACACACGTTTTTAAGGAGACTACTCATTCATTCAACCAATCAATCAATATATATGGTTATAATAGTGATCACATGAAGAACCTTTATATGCAGGAATTGAATTATGGTGATTCATGTTTTTATTCTCAATCCTATGGTTGATAAGATTTTTACGATATAAATCATCATTCCCAAAAGAATGCTTATTCTCATGAACATGAGATTAGACATTCATCTCCTACCCTATGGTATTAGCTATTCACATGAACACGGGATTAGCCAAATTTATTTATTTATTTTCTAACGAAATTATTCCTATTTATTTTTTCTTATAAAGTCATTAATAATAATAAAGAATAATAAACTAGTAGTATTTATGATAATAAATAAATAATAATTATTAACAATAAATAACTATAATATAATGATAAAAATTATAGTTATTAATAATATTAACATAATAAATAATAATTAATATAATAAGTAGTTATATTAATAATAATATTATTATTAATATAAATAATAATAATAATAATAATAATAACCACAATAATAAATAGTAAAATGATGATGATAATAATAATAAATATTATTAATTAATTAATAAGTGATAAAATTATAGTTATTAATCATATTAACATAATAAATAAAAATTAATATATAAATAGTTTAATTAAAATAATTAATTATAACAACACAATAAAAATACTGATAATAACAATAATAATAATAATAAATATAATTAATTATTAATAATATTAACATAAAAATACCAATAAAAATTTTATTATAATAATATCAATAATATTAATTAATTAATTAATAATAATAACAACAACAACAAAATAATAATAATAATTAATTATTACAATTAAAATAACATAAATTATAAAAATAATGGTTATTTCATTTATTTTATTTTATTTCATTCATTCCTTGTACATACAAACCATATGAATCACATATTTCATTCCATTCCATTTCATTCCATTTCTATCATCATTTCATTCATATCTATAAGCTTCGCATACATTTCAACCGCAAATGCAAAGATACCTAAAAAGAAAAGAAAAAAGAAAAATGAGTGCTCAAGTGAAAATACATATTATTCAAAAAGATTAGAAGTAACTGATGCATAATACTGAAGATATGTTAAAAATCAGTTCATAACTTAAGTTGTGAATTTTACAATTCACTATTTGAAAGATCTATGCAACTGCAAGGACTGATGACATTTTTAGATGACGTGATTATCGAATAACTTTTTGGGTTGTCTTTTATAATCATTAAATGATGGGTTCTTAGATTTCTAATTTTAGACTTCGGTTCCCACATTCACTACAATAAAATTTGCTTTTTAAGGACATCAAAATATGTCATTAATAACCATCTATAACAACATCTGATTTATCTCTACGTGATTTTTAGTGTCGTTTAAGCAAGTGTAACAACAGCTCTTCTCGGTATAAAGACACCGAGAAGTGCCGCTTTAGGTATTATTTGAAATTAAAATCTAAGTTATTGTGACATCTAAAACGCCTTCATAATATAATTTTGAGTTCTTTTTTCTCATAAATGTGATTTAATAATTATTAATGACACTTTAATAATTTAAAAATTATTTTGAATTTTATAAATTACATTTTAAGCTTTATATTCTATAATTTTAATTTCAATTTCTACTTTATGAATTGGAACGTAGAGAACAAATACCAAAAGATATCGATCGAAATAAAATAATATTATTTATTCAAATATAAGAAGAAACTTAATTACAATATCATATAAATAAAAATGATCAAGATAAAAGAATTAGAAATCTATAGAATCCTATCAGCTCTCAGAATATCACTAATCTAAGCAATTGTACTATAAGATAGCTAAAACTAAAAAGCAAAATGTATAACTATTATGCTACCAAAAGTACTAAAAATTATCATGTTATTCTTGTATTCTCTAAAATATATTCTCCCAAGTGCCTTTTCTTCTATTCTTCCAAAGCTATGAGTATTTTCCCAAGTTATCCAGAAAATGAGATCAGCTGGACAACCTCCAAGTTGATTTCCCAATCGCCTTTTCTTCTATTCTTCTATTCTTCCAAAGCTATGAGCATAAAGACAAAACCTCAAGGCAAATAAAAAAAATGAGTATAGACAGTAACACATACACAAACTCCACTTCTTGTTACTTTAAGTATAACCCGAGTGGCACTTACAATTAGTGTTCAATACATTGAGCTTTCATTACCAAAAAGAAGAAATAAAAAAAATTACAGCAACATTTGTCACTCGACATGCACATACGACATCAAACAACCAGCTATATTAATAGCATCTAACTATCACTGGATCTAATATGAATAGAAAGAGACACACAATAATTACCTGGTGGTGGTGTAGAGAGTGCCGCATGATTGAGATAATTGAGAACCAATCAAAACCTATCATAACCAACTAAACCAAGATCAGGAAATATGTTAGAGAATCGAAAAGAGTGAAACATGGTTACCTCAACTAAACCAAGACCAAGAAGTCCTTTTAGATTCTTTCCACCTACATATAATAGAATCGAAAAAGTTATGTATATAGCTTCGGTGTTGTATGGAACTTATCTTGAGGATGAGCCTGTCTCCATAGAGGAATACAGTTCTTATTGGAGCATTGTTCACTGGATAAGCTCTCACAAAAATCTAACTGTTTAACAATAGTTCAACAATTTATATAACACTGACTTGTGTTCATAATTTTGGTTTGAACTCATGTCTTTGAGCTTCTCATGGCACATATTACATATGAACTTTAATATGCATATCATCTGCAACTAGTAAAATGAGAGGATCTAATATTAACTGTAAGAATCGCAGTTGTATAATCTTGAAATTCCAAAATTAGAAACAAGCAGTAGAAGTCTGCCCCCAAAGATAAAGAAGCTTTGGTGTATGTATTTTCCCATTAGTTATAGTGAGGTGCATATACACCTTTATTGACTCATGTTAGGAGAATTGTATTTGCTGGATAGACTTCAATTCAAATAGTTTCACAAATTGGAACCAATTAATGGTCTGATTCTACAATAGAAACCTGCTGGTGATTACATATATATTATAACACAACTAATTAAGGATAAAAAAATGCTTGAGTTTGTCATAACTCATCCCTAAACATTTAAGAAACTAACTTAAAATAGCTACCATATGATAATTGAACTCTAATTGTTCGTCGTTAGTTAAAGTAACTAGTTATCTTCTTTATTTTACCAGAATCTAGGTAGAATAGTACAAAACATGAGGTTAATCAGAGAGATTAAATTAAAAAAAGCAAGATAGTCATGCCTTATGTTTTCTACCCTGAATGCCTTGTCACATTACAAAATCTATCAGAAAGCTTTATAACTAAATACTATACCAAGATGCAGGCTCTCTTAGCATGATCATGAAATGAGAAACTCACAACCTCTAAAGCCATAAGAATATATTTAATAGTAAGATATCTATAGAACAATGAATATAAGAAATTAATTGAGGTTATATGCAAGAATAATAGGTTACATATATCTTTTAAGTTGATGTAACTAATTGTATTGTTTCTAGTCACTAACGGCTGCAAAAAATAATAAAGAACATTAGATAATTGACTAAACTTTATAGCATTAGATAAGTGAGATTGATTACTGCATTGTAAAAAGTTGCTAAGAATTCTAAGTGACACATCATATTAGGTGTGTTTCGATAGTTGAGCATAAAAAATCAATGGCAACTAATTGAGGCGATTTATTTTAACAAGCAGTAATCAACAAAGAATCCGACCGATACCAAGCCATTGCGAGTTAATACATTGGCGATTCTCATGAAGCTTTAGAAGATTCAAGATAATTTTCTCGATTCTTCTCGTCGTCCTTCCGGTTCGCCATTTCAACACCAAAAGAATAAACCTCAAAACTTTTTCCCCAAATCTCATCGCACCAAAGCAATTAAACGATCGACACAAACCATAAACCACAAAATCGATAACTAAACGCGAAACTTCAAAACCGACGCAACGGATCGGTGAATCAAACTTCAAACTCGACACCAATTCCCATTACCTACTCAATCGAAATCAAATTGGAGAAAAATAAAGAAGGGGAAGAAATTGGAGTGGGTGGTTAATCCCCTTTCTGTTTTTTTTTTTGGCACATCGGTTTTCTAAACGTGGTAAATTACTACCTTTTAATTTATATCATCTTAATTTTCTTCTGTATTAGATTTCTAAAAATTCTTATGTAAGTATAAAACTTTGTTTAATTTTGGTGGGAAAGTTACCGCCAATGTAAAAGAGCTTTTTTTCCTATGTTTTGGGTGGAGGCATTTCATGGTGTCTTCATTGAAGTGATATAACGTCAGGTTCCTTTTAGTGTCGTAATATTATTAAAAGATTTTGTTATAAATAAGATTGAAAATTTTGGTGTCACAATAGAGATGCTATCCTGACATATACATTGTAGTGCCGTTCAAGTGGTGTAGTAATAGGCCTTTTTTGTTGTAGTGATTATAAGAATCCATTCCTCATATTTTATCGATATATCTTTTGAATATTGGATTGATAAATTTTAAATAAACAATACGATAGTGTAAATTACTTTAGATCCTTGCTTCGGCTTTAATATTTGAAAAACTACAATTCTCGTGCCAACCATAGGACTAGTTCTATTTCTACATGTCATGTTTGTTATATCAGTTTTGAATATATATTTCAATAAAACCAAACGAGGCTTTAACAATCTCTCTGGGCCCACAGTTTAGCCCATTCCACGCGTCTCTGCCGACGTTAACTTGTTT
Organism: Salvia rosmarinus; assembly: GCA_036937905.1. Taxonomy (NCBI): domain Eukaryota; kingdom Viridiplantae; phylum Streptophyta; class Magnoliopsida; order Lamiales; family Lamiaceae; genus Salvia; species Salvia rosmarinus. The sequence continues at coordinate 12,005,410 of CM072813.1, read as the reverse complement.
GGGAGCTTTTATTACTTTTCCGTCTAAATCTTTCCACAATGAGACCCATTAAAAAAAAGTGCTTATAAAGGTTTTATCTCGTTTATAATAAATAAAATGTGGGATTTTGTTATTAACAAAATAGGGTCCGCAGAAATCTCAGATAATGCTATTAAATATTATATATATATATATATATATATATAGGAATTGGTTTATGTATATATAGTTATTAGCATACATAAATAATGTCTATTAGATTTGAGAATGTAATAGTTGTTTTTAAGTGTGTATTTGAATTAGTTACATGTATATTTTTACATATAATTGTGTAATTGTATATCTGCGTCATAATTTATGTATTGAATTTGAAACTTCCATATTGATTTATTTATCCTCATTTTTTACACTATAAGGAGTATCTACATAATAATCCCCTCTCTCTCTCTCTCTCTCTCTCTCTATATATATATATATATATATATATATATAAACCGTTAATTAACCAATTTTATAAGATATATGTCTAATTTAATCAATGTTATAAAATCATGCAAGAAATAACCAAATAAATTAATTGCCCTTTGAATTTGTCAAAATACCTAAGGACGCATTTTTTTAGCTATAGACAATCTATTTTCTTATGCTTTGTTATGCTATTAAAATTCTCATGGATGATAACCTACCCTCGTGCCAATGCTAACTTGGTTAGTAGGTTTGGGATAAGACAACGTCACGTACATAGATATTATCCTAAGATTTTTGATTGTTGATCCTACGCTTTTAAAATGGTATCAGAACCTAGATTTTATCAAGGAAATATAAAATATTTAATTAATATCGTGTTATCCTAACGGATGAGACTCCAAAAAAATCATGAATCCGGACGTTTGTCTGAGATGTGATGCATACAAGTTTTGTTTCCAACACTAGAAAACAAACAAGATTATCTAAACGGTATGCTTGGATCTTGTGAAAGAATTTTTGAACAAAGCATTCAAAACAACACGACGCCAGAGTCCATTTGAATGTCTCATTATGATATGCAGATGACAGATGAGAGACTCATAATCAGGTGGCAGCAGTAGCAGCAGATTCGGTAGCTCCGGTGGTCGACATCTTCAAGCAAAGATTTTAGGTTTCAAAATTTTAGACTCAATTAAGAAGGTCTCGATCTTTTCCAAGCGGCAAGTGATATCTTGTCTTGTGATTGTTGAAAAAGATACACTTATTGGGCGTTTACAATTGAAAATCAGAAATGTAGATATTAAGATTACAAAGAAATACAATGAATCGAAACAATAGAAAATAACAGAATCGTGGAACTTGTGCATACATCCGAGTAGATGAGTTATCTCTCTGCAATACTAGATAGCCCTAGTAGTACTCTCGGATCTGGTGTGTCGTTTCTAAAAATGAATCGGATTCGTCTCGTAGGTAGTAGCATTGCAAACCGACAAACTTTGGTGAACTGAAGTGATGTCGAGAACTGAGCTCACTATGAAGATGCATAAAGAGTTTTCGTATGCAGGAGTTTTACAAGTGTGCAGATGTAGATGCAGTCTATCATATTTATAGGCACAACCACTGGATGAGAAGTTTTCTGGAGTTATGTCTCTCATTTACTGCTGTGAGGTTACAGGATTACGCCACTCTATTACTGCTGGCCAGTTAGCGACTATTTATGGGGAGCCTATGGACAAAACAGAGATTACCTTTCATTACCCCATGTTTCCGCATGTGTCATCATCTTGGGACGTTACTCAACTGTTGTGGGGGCAACTGGTCGGCACTCATGTATCCCATCAGGACGACGTCCGAACATTATCCGAAATAGTGCTCTCGTCTTCCGCTAGGTGGGGACGTTACAGTTCTCATGTGCACGAGCAGGCCCAACGGGTTAGGCCATCTCCAATTGGTCCTCGAGAGATCGGTGGTCCAAAAGATATATACGTTGAGCCCGTACCAAGCTCGGTTGGACCCGGACAAGCGGACGACGGCTTCACGGTTCACCGCTTTTGCACATAATTATTATAAGTATGAATGAACCTACTTACATACTTGATTAATCAATGCTAATTAATCAATGTGCTAATTAATCAATGTAGGATGAGCATTAAATAATCCATGTTTATCCACTTTATCCCACACTACGTAATCAAATGATTAACTTCGATCTACTATTTCTCACACACCAGAAATCAGATTTGTGATAATGAATGTATCGCCATCATTTATTTGGAATGTAGATCAATCATGTCGCATTAAATTACTCAAAATTAAATGTCTCGTAACTCAAAAAATGATCAAAACAAGGCCATGCTCACTTAGGCCTCGTTTGGTAGGCCTGATTAGGCCCGATTAGCCATGTTAAAAAGCACTGTTACGTTTTGTTTTGTAACTCACGGTTGAGGCCCGATTTATATCCTATCTGCACAGTAAATTAGGCTAGCGACCGCTAGATACCTAGCGAGCGCTCGCTAGCCTCGTTTTCGGGTTACTTTTGCCAGGCTAGCGACCGCTACGTAGGTAGCGAGCGCTCGCTAGCCTCATTTTCGGGTTCTTTTGCCAGGCTAGCGATCACTAGCACCTAGCGATCACTAGCCCCTAGTGATCACTAGCCTCTTTTTTTTTTGTAATCTATATTTTTAACTAATCTACCAAACAACTATCTATAGTTTTATATCTATACCACTATCAAGGCTACCAAAGATGACCTTAATATATGGGTGGATCTACTATAAATCAATATAGTTTGTAGATCTTGATTGATGAATGATCAATATTGATTTTTCAAATGAGATGTGTTTTCTTGCACATAAAATAATGCATTCTCACTACATTTTTTTAAAACTATAAAACTATATTTTCACTATTTGCACATAACATAATGCTTTTGATATATATATATATAATGGAAAAATATATTTCCAAAAAATATGAAAATGAATGCTATTTACAGGTTCCAATTAGCACACAAAAATTCCTAAACTAAACAAATTTAATCAAAAGATTGGTTTTGGCCCTCTCGAAAATGTTTTTAAGAAAACGAAAAGTAAATGATGTTATTTACCATTACTTTTTAAATAAAATATTTAGCCCATAAAACCAATAGTTGCATATCTGTCTTTTCAGATATTTTGTTTCGAAAAGTTGAGTCTGTCGAGAGTTTAATATATTAGATTCGACCATGAGACTAAATTCAAGTCTACGTGTAAAATCCGGGTCATTTGACAAATTTGATCCCTAAATCGCCGTCAAATAAAACAAAAAGTGCAATCCGATCAAATGGTAAATCACTTACTCCACAATTATGAATAATTTTCAATTAATGATCAATCATAAGTTCCTAACACAAGATGTCGACACAATTTATAGTTAAAAAGTTCTTATATCAAACAATTCAAAGATTTACTCTCTGCTTTCAATTTTATAATTTGTTTCTTTTGGGAAAAGGTAGTTAAATTTTTATCATATTCATGTGAAAATTTTAGTAGTGTCTGAATTATATAGGTGTCTCTTTTAATTTCCACAGATTTATAAAACAAATTTTGTGGCTTTTTATCTATTGAAGCTTTAATCTCTTCCTCTGAATAACTTTAATATTTTATCGTGTTGCAACTCTTAATTTATTTTGTTCTAATAATTAGCTATTAGACGGACTCTTTTTAAAATATCGTATTCCATTTAATTCATTTGTAAATAGTTTTTGTCATATGTAATGGATCTTATCTTTTTCTAAAATTTTATGGTATTATCGTGAGAAATGTTTTCACAAGGGAGATAAACTAACAGATAAAGTTATTTTTTAAGATATAATGATTTGAAATTCGGATTGCTTATTTTGACTTCTAGATATTGTACATTAGTATGTGAAATAACACTTTTTATTTCAACTAAAAAAAGTAAAAAATTCAAGTATTTAGGATATCAAAAATTAACAATTGAAGGACGTAAATTGTATTTTTACCATATGCCAATTTTTCTTTAAACATCTATCGACAATTTGGTTTTGTTATATAATATGCCACGAGTTTACTTTTGTTTATTATTTGCAAATATGAATACTTATAAATACGTGGTAACTCATAAATATGCTCGTCCCAACATGCTATATTGTATATCAACACTTTAAAACACTCACTAATTGACAAGAAAATCAATTAAAAAAAGACGAGAAAATATTTTTAAAATCCTCTATCTACTGCTTATGATAGGATATTGCCATATAAATTTACTCTCCTCTTCTTGTTACTACAAAATAATAAACTCTTAATTTAAAAACATAGATTCAGATCTTGGAAACCGACCATATATTATAAATATTGAATAGCGAAAGACTTAATTAAATCTTCACGCTCTGAATCATGTACGTTTTATTTGTCAAATTCATATTATAACTTTTTAAAGAATTTTTAGATCTAAGATCCAATGAACTTTTTCTTTTAAGAAGAAACAAAAAAGAATGTATATGTCATTCTTTTGGTGTTAATGAGAATTTTACGGACACTATTTTCGATGTGTATTGAATAAAATCTACGGTCTTATACAATAATCTACAAACTACACAATCATAATTAGAATTCCAACAAATCTTTTATAGTTTGTCCTTGTTTTAGTATTCTTTGGGAATTTGCTACATATATGATATATATGCATATTAACGGATGTAATTGGAATTTTGTGAGAACTATAATCAACACTTCATTTTTTATAAAAGTAAATATAAATATGTCAAGTTTATCATTCATAATTGGGTCTGAGCTCAGATTTAATTATTTTATACTATTTAATTAAATTAGTAAAAAAACATATGCTCATAATTGGGTCTGAGCTCAGATTTAATTATTTTATACTATTTAATTAAATTAGTAAAAAAAACATATCCAATTGATTACTATGCATTTATTACACTTCCTCGTCCAACAAATATATTCATTTAATTCTGTTTTGGTCCATCCACAAAAAGTTCACTTTCATTTTTGAAAATATAACTCTATAAGTTTTACTCTAAATCTACTCATTTATTTATAAAAAAATCATTCATGACCCACATTTTTAATTCTACTATCTGTTAATATATTCATTTATTATCTTCATGACCACCTTTTAATCTTACTATATATTAATTTATTTATTTATTATTTATACTCATTATAATTTATTAAAACTTGTGTCATTAAAATTGAAGAACGAATATGATGGACCGAGAAAGGAAGTATGTAAGTATAAATTCATCAAAACTTCCTAATATAAGTACAGTTGATTTCTGGTTTTGAGTGTGTATTGACGATTTTGGCCTTATAGTAATAATAACAAACAGTCAATAAAAGTAAAAAAAATCAAAATAATTTTCCTTCTGATTTGTGAGATCTGAACAAAAACTCGTACCTCAACCTTAAACCCACACCCGTCAAACCTTCTCTTTTTTTTTTGGGAAATATATACAAGTACACACTTTTATAAAAGTGTGTACAACCTATATCCATATTTCAAATTTGATACCGTGTATATCCAAATGCCATTTTTAATATATATCTATTGAGTCTTTGTGCGGTCTTCGATGTGAAATTGACATAACACTGACTCCGAAACATAACAAACACGTGAATCAATAAATGATTGCGAAATTATTTTCAGTGTATTCGATATTATTATGTTAAATTACTTTATATATTCTGAATCATGTTTTTTTATATATCACTTAATCATGTTAAAAGTGTGAGAAAAAATAATTAAATAATCGAATCATGTTTTTTAAATAAAAAAACATAAATGAATCAAAAATTAATTAACAAAAAATCTAAAATTTGATTCGACAATTCCTTGTTTCGGTCGTAGGAATCAAGGAATCATCGACCGAATTTGAATTTTTAAAATGAAAATAACAATTTTAATTAATTCCTATCTCCGTCGATGGAAACATAAAATGGTCGACGGAGAGAGGAATTATCGACCGAAACTTCAATTTTTGCGATGAAATTAATACAAATTATTTATTCATGTATCCGGTCGATCGGAAACATAAAAGGTCGACCGGAATCAGCCATTTTTCGATCGGAAACAAGATATATCAAATTAATTTAATACTAATTAATTTAAATTGAATGTATGATATTTAAATTAATATTTATATTCAATCTAATTTAACCCAATCTTTTAATAAAATATTAATTTCTTTTCATCCACTTACACAACTCACAACTTATTAATTTTGAAATATTTAATAATGAAATTATCCTTAATATTTACAGATTAATTAATCTTGTATAAAATAGTACTACGAAAGTAAAAGCTATGACTAAAATTGCGAAAAATTGAAGAAGACAAATAAATGCTGAAAAATTGCAGAAAAATTGCTGAACAAAGATTTGACCACCAATAATTGAACCAATTCTCTCCTATTTATACAATCGATCGTAACAAATACAAATCCAACCAATTGCTCTTGCTCTTACTCCTCTAATTTTCGTTCCTTCATTTCGATTTTATATTCAAAATTTTCAAATTTATTTCTTCAATCCGAACAAGCGACTATGTCTCAACAAGTAAGTTATTCAAATTTTTATTTATTTTCTACACATGTTTTGAATTTATTGTTGTTTATGATATTAATTTGTGTTTAGATTTATTATTGTTAATTTAGTTTAGATTTATTATTGTTTATTGGTATGGATAAATTATTGCGTTTAGATAATTAAATTAATTGGATAATTCGTTTAGTGTTTTGAATTTATTGCATAATTTATATAATTCATCTACATAATTAAATTAATTGGATAATTAAATTAATTGGATAATTAGTTTAGTGTTTTGAATTTATTGCATAATTCGTATACATAATTGGATAGAATTCGTTTAGATAATTATTGCATAATTCGTATATATAATTGGATATAATTCGTTTAGGTGAAATTAGATGTTTTTATAATAGCATAATTAAATTAATTGCATAATTCGTATATATAATAGTTAAATCATTTAATCATGGTTTTTACAAAAAAATAATTTAAATGTAAAATCCATCTCTCGGTCGATGATACCATGATTCCGGTCGATCGAATCATGGAATCATCGACGGAGAGATGGATTTTTACGTTTAAATTATTTTTTTGATTGATTCCGGTCGAGGTATAATAGCATAATTAAATTAATTGCATAATTCGTATATATAATAGTTAAATCATTTAATCATGGTTTTTTACAAAAAAATAATAATTTAAATGTAAAATCCATCTCTCCGTCGATGATACCATGATTCCGGTCGTAGGAATCATGGAGTCATCGACCGAGAGATGGATTTTACGTTTAAATTATTTTTTGATTGATTCGATCGAGGAAAGAAGAATTATAATAAAACAACTTATTTAATCATGATTCCAATCGACCGGTCGACCGTAATCTTCAATTGTCAATTGAATTTAATACTAATTATTAATTAGTTATTAATTGATGTATCCGTCGATAAATCTTGATTGTCAATTGAATTTAATACTAATTATTAATTAGTTATTAATTGATGTCTCCGGTCGATTGAAAACAAGGAAATATCGTAGGAGACATCAATGTTCGACAGGAGATAGATTTTTAGTTTTAGAAATTAATATTAAATCAACTTATCATATAAGTCTTTTCAATTAGGATAATTTTAGTGTACTTATCTTAAGTTTTCAATTAGGATGAATATAGTAATTAATTATAATGTAAATAACTAATTAATTCATACTTTAATTAAATTAAGTTAAAAATCCCTTCTCCGATTCGACCAATTCCTTAATTTTAATTTTAAATGAAATCAATTAGGATAATCCACGAAATTAATTTTAAATGAAATCAATTAGGATAATCTTGAATTATTTGTTGTTTTAATTTTAAATGAAATCAATTAGGATAATCCACGAAATTAATTTAAATGAAATCAATTAGGATAATCTTCGAATTATTGTTGTTTATGATATTAGATTTCTTATTGTTAGTTTTATTTAGATTTATTATTGTTAAATTTGTTTAGATTAATTATTGTTAATTTTGTTTACATTAATTATTGTTAATTTTGTTTACATTTGTTTTGCTTATTTGTTTAGATAATTCGATTGTTTCTGCTATTTATAATTATTGCATAATTCGTTTAGATAATTGGATATAATTATTGGATAATTCGTTTAGATAAGTGCCGACATAATTCGTTTATTAGATACTTTATTTATTTAATTAGATTGCTATTTTTTTCTTATTTGTATATTTGATTAGAATGTATATTTGTTTTGTACATTAGAAAAATCATATTAAGACTGTATATTTCTGTTAATGTAATCTTGTATTTGTTATAGATGTCGGGATGGAAGATCATTATTGTTCGATATGGAGGGCAGTGGGATCCTTCTTTATGTTACATTGGCGGGTATCAGTCAAATGCCTTTGTTCGAATGGACAATGTAATTTTGTGGGAGTTCATAGAGATGATTAATGAAATTATGTTGGGAAATTCGTTGAGTACAACCTACCAACTGCATTATCTATCGAGATCTCGGAGTGGTAGAATTATCAAATTACTTTTGAGTAATGATGATCAACTTTTTCGATTGGCTCATGATGCCCAAGCAGAGGTCTATGTGACTCACGATGCCGACACATCCCAATCGGAGCAAGAACTATATAGAACAGCACGCAATGACCAGAGTGCATATCCACGCGTACTATCACGAAACGTCGCTCGATGACGCAAGGGATAATGATCTATAAAAATTAATATTTAGATAAAATAAACAAGGACACGTAACCATTTAGATAAATTAATATTTATTGTATTAAATAAGGTTACTGCGTGGCACGTAACCATGATGTATAACCCGCCATGCCGAGGACAAGCGCTATCCAATGCGATGGTGGGCGCCATGTAGAAGCAATGCTCTCGGGGTCATGATCAATGGTGCCTCACGCTGGTCTTGAATGTAGGACGCAAGGATTGCGTGTACCTCGGACCATGAATTTTGCAAAACATCTATTCAACATTGAAAATTAATTAATTAGAGATACACATATATACTATATATTGATTGTATTAAAGACTTACGAAAAACTAGTATCAAGGATGATTGTGTTTTGATAATCCACCCCATCCAATAAGTCGATCCCGATCGAGTCTCATCCTCAAATACACCATGAATAGATCGACGACTGCAAAATTATTTTAGGGATACATATCAATATAAGTAGATGTACTTAAAAAACGAAGCATATTGTATAAAACGCGTGCCGAACATCAAAACGCCTCTCGATTTTCGATATTCACGAAAAATGCAACTGGACTTGTCGATCAAGACCGAACAACCACCATTGCCTTATTTGTGTTCAAGAAACGCGGTAATTTACCAATGTATCATCGGATAATGGACGTGGCATCGGGCTATTCACGTATGGTGACCTCATTACGGTAGAAGGTCTCCGTGCTGCTCACCCTCCGGATCCCGAACTACAAACATTTAATTTAGAAAATGAAAACATAACAAATATAATGAAATATTATAAAGCGCCAAATATGAGACTTAATAGTTACCTGTTCCTCCAACTGCTGCTGCACGGGCTCGAAAGTCTGCCTCACGACGTCCTGAGGCGTCAGATCACTAAATAGGTCCAGTCCCATCATGGAATGATGAGATGTAGTTCCAGGACTGGTACCATGGATCTGGTGAGAGTAGCGGGGAGGGTATCACCTGGGCGATGCGGTCTTTGCCTCACCGGCTCAATATGTCCACTGTCTCGAGGGACATCTGGACTGGGCGGTGATGTGGTCTCCTGATCTTCACCTCTCGTCGTCGTCGTCGTCGGATGAAGTGGGACATGAGGTGCATGTGGAGCCGTATCATCCCTATGTGTGCAACCACATCGACTCTTCTCTAAGAGGTTTTCAAACCACTTCTTTATCTTTGGAATAAATTTGTCTTCGATAGACCTCTCCATGCGTCGCACTGCTCTGTCCTCCCCCTCCCGGACAGATTCCCGGATAGATTCCTGAATCCAACGACGATCGGCGGAACTAAGACGCCAGGTGCCGACCACCACTTTGCTCGATGAAGCCGCCCCCGGTGCGTCTTCCCGTATCCGTCTCTCAGCGGATGGACGGCTATCCACATATGGCGCCGCAGCTCATCAACAACCGGAACCTCAACGAACCCAACCGACGATGTCCTCCGGCCGGGTATCGAAGGTGAAGGCTCGAGGCTCGCTCGATGGAGACCACGAAGATCGGGATCCTCAACTGTGGAGCCTCCTCGAACTCAACGTCTCGTCGAGGCTCATCCACCGGAGGTGGATGAGACACACCACGACGAGAAGGGAAGCGTCGTCCCTCCTCAAAGGATTTGACGGATAACAAAAGTCACACCGAGTGGAGAGGGTGTGAGCAGACACCCAAGAACGGTGCTAACCTCGAATGAGTCGGCTCGATGGATGTGAGATGATAACCGACCCACAATAAATTGAAAGATGTTATTTAATATTCTAATAAATACAATACCTCATACATGATTTAAAATTATAATAAAATTCAATACCTCTTGCTCAAAAAGTGACTGTCTGTAAAGCTGCCGGTGAAATCCTACTCTTGAACTTCCACCTCAACACTCTCGGATACGCTGTGGGATTGATGTACGTCCCAACTATACTTCCCAAGCCTGGTATGATCTCGAGTGACCAAGCATATAGTGCCCAGACTGGTCCGTAAAAGTGGTATTGAGCATTAGGTTGACACTGCGTCGTATAATATCTCAAGATCCGTAGCTGTAGGCCCCCACGGAAATCGGCAAACGCCCGGATCGTCAACCAATGCCCAAACCCAATCGGCTATTATCTTCCCGTATCGTATCCAAATACGAACCCATAGAGGGTAATAACGTGGGCCACACGTAAATAGTGACGAAGATCTACATCATCACTAAAACCATTACTACAAAATCTATCTACTAGATTACGTAATGTAATCTGTGTGCCCCCGCAAAAAAGACTATAGACCTCAACGTCGCTCAAGTCGTAGTCTCAGTGTGGGATCAAATGATGATGACCCAAATGCGGCCGGTGACTAGAGCATAATCTTTAATCGAAAACATATATATCTTCCATTGATGAAAAATACATCTCCGGATGCGTAGGCTCTATCCGACGGAGACTAAATGGTGCAAGAAAAACTAGACTTAGGCCGGAGTCCAATCAATCGATGACCAAAGCAACCCCTAAACATATCTACCAACTCTTCGCCCTTATCTAGCAAGACATTCTTAATATATTTAAAATAATCATCCTATAATAAGTCTTACATCCGCCACCACATTTATCGTGGTAGGCCTCAAGAAAACAGGATCGACCTACAATTATATCAATGTCACATATTACACAACGTATAACAAACCAACAAACTACTACAATAATTATTTCATTTGTATATAATTCACATCAATAAACATCCTATCATACAAATATAAAAATAATTAGAACTACAAATCACCTATCAAAATCGCCATAACTTAATAATACAATTTAACCATTCTAAACCATAAATGAAATATTATTCAATCATATACCATAAACGCTATTTATTCAATCATATTCCAAACGGATATCTCGAAACATACAAGCTATAAACAATATTAACATACTCAATAACATAATTCATATTCAATTATATACAATCATATTATTCAATAACATTTTCCAACATTTATCCAATCTCAATAACATAATTCAACTACTCATATGCAATCATATACAATCACAATCATATTATTCAATCACATCTACCAACATTTATCCAATCTCAATTACAAAATATATTTAAGGTAAACATACTAAGGGTTCACACGAAAACATACCGTAAATGCGACATATTGCCTTGAAAAAATAATATCGCATCATTACAAAATTCAATTAATAATTTCAATTAATAACTAATAATTATTTCAATTAATAACTAATAATTAACAACTAATTATACAAAATTCAATTAATAATTTCAATTAATAACTTCAATTAATAACTAATAATTAATAACTTCAATTATACAAAATTCAATTAATAATTTCAATTAATAACTAATAATTAGAAAATTAAATAATTCAATTAATAACTAAATATTAATAACTAATTAATTTGTTGTCTCGATCGACCAATTGAACTTTCCGATCGGTGAAGGCTTCTCCCAGCCTTGATCGGAGGAGAAGCCTTCACCGATCGGAAAGTTCAATTGTACAACAAATTAATTCAATTTTGAATTCACCTACTTTCCGATTGTTTTTTTCTGAGCGAATTGGTATTTAAGTTTCGCCTTTTTTTTTCTGAGCGAATTGGAACCACGCGCCGCCAACTAGGCCGACGCAAATCTCCATCGCATCATGACGTCATTGCCGAGGCCAATTATATCAGCATTAACTTCCAATTACCGTTTACACCACGTGACAAACATAACGTCACGATTCCTGTCCGTGTTGACGTCAGCTGGGCTCCGAATAGAGAGCTACAGACATCGATCGACGACATTTGCCTGCGAACGCTTACAACAGTTATGAATTGCAAAAAACAGGTATTTAATATTTTCTTTTTCTCATTTTTTTAAATATAGAAAGATTGCTATTTCCGTTTATTTATACTCGAAGGCTTTGTGTTAATTTTTTCTTGTGAAATGAAGGTGAAAATTGAGCTGCTCATCGGGAGCGGAAGACAGTGCCTGAGGTTCCACTATTTTCTCTTCTTTCCTCCTCAAATTTCAATCTTTACACAGTCACACACTTTTTTTCTAACTGTTTGCTCTTCTGTTTCATGTTTTTTGTTCTTTCTAATGTTTATCTTGCATGTCTAAAATTGGGATAGAATTGTAATTAACTGAAAGTTTTAAGGCGTTAATCTTTGAGTCTGTGAGTTGACAAAAATCTTGTCTTTTATGTTTCTCCTAATCTATTTTCTTCGATTTCTTTTATGTATGAGGGTGACTTTACTTGTCCAAATACACACTATAGAATCTCCTTTTTCAACGATTTGGGTGTTCAAAATATTCCAATTTTGAGCAACCTGTATTTAGTTGATCAACAAAATATGCCCAGTTCATCTTTCAGGCAGCAATAGATGAACTTAAATTAATCTGGTGAATTTTGTGAAGCATTTAATTTTTGAGGAGATGGGAATCTCGTATCATTGTTAAAAATGGTGTTTTTCTGGGCCAAATTTATATCAAGAAAAAAGAAGGCTATTGTGATTAGACTATTTTAGCAATACACAGTAGCATATCTTTGAAGATTGCCCTTTGATGATTTGCTAGATGTGGAATTGAGATCCCAAGTTTTGCATGCCCCTCATCAACTTACAAAAAATCCAAAAGTAACAGAACCCACAATTTTGTAATTTTGAATACCGTTAGAAGTATGAAATTTGTTAACTTTTATTTTGGGGAGCTGCTATTTCTTTGGATTAGTGCTTTCCAAGAACTGTTGCAAGCATACAGTAAAGTTTTATCGTTGTAAATAGATTCCAATAATTTTGTAGCTTCTGGAATTTGAGAAGGAATTGAATAATCTTGTGTTTATTACCGCGTCTAATTTGGAAATAGTATTTTCTGGACTCTTTGAGCATCTTCAATTATAGTTGCTGTATGCTTTTGCTACCGCGATGACTTTACCTAACACATTGTGCTGGAGAATTTGGCCTCCCAGTCTCTCGAAATTCAAGAATTTAGAGCTTATTTAATTTGCTTACAACCTTCCCCAACCAGCATCTTCCATCTCCATATATTACTCAGATACAGCTTTTACATGTGATTTTTTAATGAATGAAAAAAATGGCATCTAATGTTGATCTTGCCTCGATAGACCTTAGAGCATTTCAGGAAGTATTATGCTTAACTCACAGATTTTCTCGACTATCACTACTTCTTAGTTAGTATTATCACACATTCTGAAAAATAGTTTAGCAATCGGGCTTCATTTGACTGGGCGGATTTTCAGTTTTAAGCAAATATGCTTGTTTGGATTACTTTGCAAGTTAATGCTCGTGATAGATGACTGCAATTTCTGCAATGAACAATTCTTTACTGGTTGTGTTGATATGAGAAATGGTCTAAGATTTGAGAATCTTTTTGGATTCTTACTTTTCTCTTTACCTTTGAATTGTTCAGGCACTCAGCAGTAATCTGAGAATACAAAGGGCATTTTTGAAACATCCAGCCTTCAATCTGGCTCTTATCTACCTTGCTCTCTCTGTGTCCTTATTCGAAAATTCTAGAAGCTTCCGAAGCCTCAAACTGAGGCTGTTCTCGAGCTTGTTCAACATTAGTAAAGCTCGATTCCATGGAAACGAAGGTCATCAGTGGGGTCGAGTTCTTGAGCCTCCCTAGCAGCTACATCCGCCCAGAATCCGATAGGCCAAAACTATCCGAAGTTACTGAGTGCGATGATGTTCCTGTCGTCGACTTGGGTTGTGAAGATCGCTACCTATTAGCTAAACAAATTGGCAATGCTTGTCAAGAATATGGATTCTTCCAGGTTACCTTATGATGCTCAATTGAACTATAAAAAAGCATCAATTTTTGCACAATATATATTTTTTACTCTTGAATGTGCTTTATTTATAGGTGGTCAATCATGCTGTGCCGAAAGAATTAGTGGATAGTATGGTGAAGGTGGCTCACGAATTCTTCGAATTATCCTTGGAGGAGAAGATGAAATTGTACTCAGATGACCCGTCCAAAACTATGAGGCTCTCAACGAGTTTCAACGTGAGAAAGGAGATGGTTCACAATTGGAGGGACTATCTCCGGCTCCATTGTTACCCCTTGGAGAAATTTGCGCCCGAATGGCCTTCTAATCCCTCGTCTTTCAAGTAAGCCAAAGCGTTCTCTTGTTTTACCCGGGATCCATGCCAATCCCCTATCATATTATGGCAAAAACTTGTGATCATCCCGAATGCACGGTGCATCCATCCAATTAGGATTCACTAATCCCCCATCAAGGTGCACTAATCCCCATTTAGGTTTATTAATCCCCAATTAGGGGCGGATGATGCACCCAATACCACCTCTCATATTATTATGTACTACTAGGATGTCTGTGGAAAGCTGCTTTCCACACTAGTGTAAGAATTTAACGTGAAGATATATATGTTTATTTGTATTTTTAGGGATATTGTAAGCGCTTACTGCAAAGAAGTCCGAGGGCTAGGGTTCCGATTGCAAGAAGCCATATCGGAGAGCCTAGGGTTACACAAAGACTCTTTGAAGACTGTATTGGGAGAGCAAGGACAGCATATGGCCATCAACTATTATCCGGCATGCCCGGAACCCGATCTCACGTATGGATTGCCAGCACATACGGATCCTAACGCCCTCACTATTCTCCTCCAAGATTTGCAAGTTTCTGGTCTTCAAGTTCTCAAGGATGGCAAATGGTTAGCAATAAAACCCCAGCCAGATGCCTTTGTCATTAACCTTGGTGATCAAATCCAGGTAAACCCGACATTTCATTATATTTCAGATGTAAGAATTCTCCCTTATGAATTATCAAAAAAAAAAGAATCTAGGAATGACAAAAACATAGGATCGAGTATTTGAAGGATTATATGATCAAACATGCTCAAATTTGTTCGATCTGTCAAAAGCATGTAGTGGATTAGTCTATATTATTTTTAATGTGTGTGACTCGTTTATGTAGGCTTTGAGCAATGGGAAGTATAAAAGCGTTTGGCATCGAGCTGTCGTAAATGCGAACAAGGCTAGACTGTCAGTTGCTTCGTTCCTCTGCCCATGCGACGAAGCAAACATAAGTGCTCCGAAGGAACTCACAAGGGGAGATGATCGAGCCATCTACAAAGATTTCACGTATGCTGAGTATTACAAGAAGTTCTGGAGCCGAAACCTCGACCAGGAGCACTGCTTGGAACTATTCAAGAATTAGTATTGCTTTTTTGCATCTGGTGATTGGTTGCTTAATTTGAATCCGTAGTTTCCATTCGCGTTCGACTCGTAATTTTTCCTGTTTGTCAGCTGTTGTGTCAACGGCATTCTGTCGTTTTAGCATAAAGCAGAAGAGTTGCAGTTTTAGTATATCCTCTGCCTTAAATCTTTGAATGTTAGTGTGGCCAAGTGATGGCGCCTTACTGTGTAGCTATTTTAGTCACTATGCATATGGCAACAATAATAAACTTTCAAATTTCCAGTAATTTTAGCCTCATGTTTTTTTTGCTGTTCTGTTATTTTTCCTTAAACCTTGAAGAAAAACATTATATTTTATTTGATGCAAATATTTATCCTGAAATTTCACTTTGAAATTGTATGCTAAAACATTTCTCAACTCCCTAAACTGAGCATCTCCACATATTTTCCATTTTCCAGCATGTCACCTACAGATATAATTGTTAAAGAAAATTGTATATGACCTTGTAATTATTTACCGTTGGGTTAATATTGAAATAAAACACTCAAAAGTCTGAGACATAAATTAACATAGCCTAATAATTTTTGTGTGTGTGTTGGCCTAATGGTAGAGTGGTTAATGTCCGAGGCCAAAGGTCTCGGGTTCGAGTCACCGTGACGCAGTCTTTAAAATTTCTGTATTAAATTAACCTAAAAAAAAACGACACAACCTTCATGTGTGTCTGTATAACTGCGACTGTGTACACAAATCTGCAGTCTAACAGTCTTAGACATGTAAAAGAAAAGTCCTAAGACCTTAATTTACAATCAGAAACATCGGAAAAAACAGCAAAGCAAAACGATGCAGAAAACAAGAACATCTAAAACGATCATACAATCTTGGCCGCTTCAAAACATAACAAACTTTCTCTGATCATCTCTTCCCTCCATTCCCTCTTCCTCCCAGTTATGAACTCTTCGATCTTGGTGCTCAAATAGTCGTCTTTGTTTTCTCCATTATCTTCGTCGTTGCCTTCATAGCCAAACAAGCTACATATTTCAGTCTCGTGATCATATCCATCATCATCAAACTATCAGTTTTCTTGCAGTTGATGACTTTTTCGACATCTGTGATCATGTCTCGATCATGGTCGAGAAATGGAGCAGTGTCTGAGTCTTGCAGTTTAGGTGATGCGGAGATATCATCATCTCTGAGCAAGTTTGAGTTTGGATTTTATGAGCACCTCCAACAATACTTCCCAAATTCGGGTTTTCTTGACATCATCACGCATACATCATCATATTCCTTCTCCTATTTTCACCCCAACAATACCTTCTCAAACTCGGGTTTTCTTGACATTATTATGGACCAACTTTTCACTCACTTTCAACTCATTCATTATCTATTCACAATTTTATTTAAATTTTATATTTATTATTCTAACTTGATAAAAATTAATTTTAATATTATTTAAAATTAATATCAAATAACAATTATTATATAAATATTAGTACATATTAAAATTGCATAATAACATGGAAACTTTTAAAAAGAACTTATACGATATAAAAGACAATTTAAATCTAACAAATTAAAATACAACATACAAAATAAACTAATACTAAACCTAATTAATACATTTTACTCTTCGTCCGCTTCCCACTTTGCTTGGATTTGGGCGCAATATTTAAGATGAAGTCGTAGTTGGGTTTCCGTCATCTTTGAAGTATCTTGCATGAGAATTTTATGCTCTTTACCTTCTTTTGCCTCCATTGCCTTCGCCACCATCATTGTTCTTGTTGCTCTTGCGTTGATCGCATCGACCACCTCTTTCGCTTCTTCACTGTTGATTTTTCTTTTCCTTTCGCCGCCTTCCTCTTCGCCGCCTTATTTCCAATTGGACGAGTGTGGGTTGTTTCATCACCATTTTCATCTTGGTTGGAAGCGGAGGTGTAGGCATCCGATGCAGAAGATTTGCCCTTTTTTGTTGCTCGAATCTCACTGTGCGAATTTCGGACATTCTTTGAGCAAATTCCATACTCCGATATGTACGAAACCGCGTGTTCCGTGAGTCTCTTTATATTCATCTTGTGCCTTTTGAATGATGTCGACTTCACTTGCACCGCTTGGTCACATCTCTGCGTTCCTATAATAACATGAACTAAACCATTTAGTTTCCTTTGCAAGTTTGTAAAAAGTGTTTTGAGCGAGGAAGATGATCTCTCGGAGTTACGCTCGGGCGACCCTTGTTGTAGGCATTAGTAATTCTCCCACATTTGATCTATCTTTTGATCATTTCACGATCGAATCAATGCTAATATCGATCCAACACCTTGTAAGATGTTCGCACTCTTTCTCCGGTACAAAATCTTCTTATACTTGTATCATTGTTCTCTTCATCGGATTGTTGATCAAGTTCGATTTATGGCCTCGAGACCTTGCGGAGAAGAAAATTTTGGAAAGACGATGCTCTTCCCAAGTAGGCGTTTTTGGTTTGGCTTCCTCCATCTATCTTGATCTTTCTTGATGAGTCGAAGATGGAGCTCGAACTAGTAGTGATAGCCCGGATGGAAATTGGATGGATAGCTTGGAACATTCACTTTGGATATGTAGGATCTTGTTGAGGACGAAAGTTGGAATTTTGAGAATCGAAGTTGGGATTTTGACAATAAAAGTTGGGATTTTGCAATTCGAAGTTGGGATTTTGTGGAAAGTTGGGATTTTGTTGACGAAAGTTGGAATTTTGAGAAAGAAAGTTGGGATTTTGAGGATTAGAGTTGGACATTTGAGAAGCAGAATTTGATCCAAAATATCCAGAATTGGACCAATTTGAGAAATCGTTATTCATTCTGATAATAGGAAAATGTTTAGGAGAAGAAGAAATATTAAGGTAAATGGAGAAGAAAATATAAAAGTTGGTAGGAATAATGTTGTTTAGTGATTTATATTTATAAGCATATTTTTATCCGTTGATCAACGGTCATATTTTTATCCGTTGATCAACGGTCATATATTTGTCCGTTGAGTTAAGGTACAAATTAAATTAAATTTAAATTAAATTAAAGTTATTCGTTGGGTGGGTTGGTAGTGGGGTGGGGTTGGCCGGTGGGGAGGTTGGCCGTGGGGTGGGGTTGGCGGCTGGGGGTGGGGTTGGCCGTCGGGGAGGGTTGGCAGCGGGGAGGGTTGGCCGCGGGGTGGGGTTGGGTGGGGCAGCAACCCCCAACAGTAGTTAATGAGGTTGGCCGGGGGTGGGGTTGGCTGGGGTGGGGTTGGCAGCGGGGGTGGGGTTGGCCGCTTGGGGTTGGCCGCTGGGGGTTGGCCACTGGGGTGGGGTTGGCCGCGGGGTGGGGTTGGCCGCGGGGTGGGGTTGGCCGCTGGGGCAGCTACCAACCCCCAACGGTAGTTAATGAGGATGCATCCCCAATGCCTCCTTGCATTGGAGATGCTCTGAAGATGGCTGCAGCGGCTTTGTAGAAGACAGAGATGAAGATTTGGACATGATTCCGATGTTGACTCTGAGAGAGGAATTCTAGCAAGAGCAAGAAAGAGGTGTCGATGGTGAAATATGAGGTGAAAAGCAGTGTTGGTTTGGCTTCTCTCACTATCTTAAATATTCTACTAACTTCGATACAAACTTGCTACACATGGAGACAAAAATAGACTATTTCAACATAATTATTTGGAAATCGTTTATTTCTTACAACTATAAGTAAGTATAAAGAAATTACAAATCTCTCAACACACACAGATGAAATAGTCTATTTTGTGACTCCATGTGTAGCAAGTTTGTATCGAAGTTAGTAGAATATTTAAGATCTATTTTGCTTTTCCATGTTTGTTAGGCTTTTAAAGTTTTCTTTTTTATTTGAGATATTGCATAGAAAAATATAAGAAAATACAGTGCAATAGTACGTAAACTATAGAAAAGAAGTAAATTGTAGTAGGAAAACCTGTGCGACAGATTCGACCTTCAAACTTAAAATCTTAACCACAAACTCACCAATTTGTTCACTATGTCACTCGTTAGAGAGAGAGAGATAGAGGGCTTAAAAGTCACACAAGACGTTCTTCTTCTTTGAATATAGAGAGCGATAATTATCTAACTAATAAAGAAAGAACTGCAAAGCTTAATCATTGGACCCACCTCTATTTTTCTTAATGAGACTGGCATAAATGAATATTGGAATTATTATATTACAGCAACTGTTACTTTGATTATATTACGAAGTAGGTGTAATAGAGTTAGCAAAAAGACACCTATTTGTCAAAGGTTGACTTCTTTACAAAGAGAAGACTTTCAATCTTATCTCTCTGCACAATTTTTTAGTTACTCAAGAACTTATTAGGTAACATATTGTTGAGTATTTAGACTTTGTGTCACATAATGAGCTACACCACCACACTTCTTGATTCATTCATTTCACAGCCAACGCACCCGGTCGATTATCTACTTGCCGTGCATTAATAAGAGTGAAACACGAGACGTAACACGAAATCCGTAATTATATAACCCGATAACCACCGATACATGTCAAGAATGGGGGAAAGAGCATCGATGTTATATAGCATTGTCACTTGTTACGGAGGGAGACAAACAACAAGCTTACTAGTTGCTACCAAGAGTAAAACATCTTGATTGCTATATTATCCCTGCAGTGATATATTGATGTCGGCTGCGGATTTCCTCGACTTTTCTGCAGTCTGAATCGCTGCCCAGCTAGTGGGATTGTCGGCAGAGCTGGAGCAGCTCGGCCCTTGGATGTTGCCGGAGATCCTCTTGTCCTGGTTGGACAAGGAGGCGCCATCGGGAACCAATGCATCCATCATGAACTGCTGCTTCTTAGGTTTCAGCTCATGCGAACTGCCCACTAGGTAACTTGCAACAACAATCTAGAGACAGAGAGAGCATAAATAGCCTCATGCAGTGGCAATGAGAAAGACAGAAAGAGAGATGGAAAAAAAAAATTGGTACCTTTACTGGAGTAGCAGCAACAGTCAATCCGGAAACCAAACCTCCCACCACACGGCCATCAGCTCCGGACAAGGTTATGGTCATCATACCGGATCTACCGTATTTGTCTGGCATCTCTGTTGGCGTGAAGGATCCAGAAAAGGAAAGGATTTCAAAAAGGCCCTACAAAATCAATTATTGGAAGAAACCTTAAGGTTGAGTTACAATAAAACAAAAAATTAAAACAAGGAAGCAAAGAACAGCAAAAAATTGTTAACAGAACTGGACCTTAAATAGTTTGATCTGAACCCCTATAATCACGAATACTAGCAGCTAAAATGCTTTATTATGTACACTGATTATCACATAATGCCGCTTTGTTTAGGTTATAACAGAGGCAAAGATACTGTTATAGTGCTACTAGGTCGGTCAGCTGGATTTAGGTTACTATCCAATTAAATAGCCAATGCTCGTGATGTATTCCATCAAAGATCATCTCAAAGCTCGGTGCGATAACATTGAATATAAGAAGCTAAACATTATATAAAGCACTACAAAAGCCGCTCTATGATCAAGACAGTCTTAAACAGAAAGGATGAATAGAATGGCTTATAAAGAGAGTGTCAAAGTTCATGAATCAGAGTGTATTGTTATGCCCCTAGCAAGAGACGAATCTGTGGCGGCAATAAATAAGAAAAGTCACAACCTTCCAACCTCGTCCTCCTCTGGCTCTGGTTACCCTCTCCATGTATCGACATCGAAAGAACGACTAGGAGGCGAGAACTAGTGCCGACTTATCAATTCTCATCCAAGTCAAATAGGAAGAAAAAGACAATCACATCTTGATCATGAGACCCGAAGCAAATAGCATATTGTTAATGTATTCCTGAACAAGATGAAACGTAGATGTGGACATGTTGAAATGGCATATTCCTTCTATAACACAGTAAAAGTCTAGAAGTTGTTGAAGTTAGCCCTTGAAGAGAAATGAGAGCGGTAAGCTCAGGATCATATTTCACTAAAGTCGCCAATAAGTTTCATATACTTTATGAAGCGAATATCCATCCATTACTTTATATTGCAATCACTGAGACTCAATGAGAATATTTATGAAGAGAATTCTTCCACTGCATCAATTTGCAATCACTGTGATTCAATCTAAAATGAGAATGTGGTGAGATTTCAAAAGTTAAAAGCCGACCTCATAAGTCAAAATTCCACCAGAGGAATTGGGATGTCGAAGTGTCACATTAGACACTCTCCCACTGCCAGATATTATGCACACAGCTCGTGGCCCTTGTCGAGAGAACTCCATTATCTTCATCGAGATATCCTAACAACAACGGAAACAGTTAGACAGTGATCACATCCACTATAACAACACTAAGTTTCCTCAATTTCTTAATAAATGTACCTCGCCAGCATTCACGGTGATCACATGTGGTAAAAAACTCGAGCCAGTTGAACATTCAATCCAGTCATCTGACAGTAGGAGGAAGATATCAGATACTTGTCTAAAACATTCGAATAATCCCCTATTTTTCTTTGTGAACACTGTGATTCATTTGAAAGAAATGATGAGATTGAGAAATCTAGTTATATAAAGATATATGAAATCATAAGGTCAAACTTTCTACATGGAAAATCTGAAGCAAGATTTCCAACAAATTACGTGATCCAAATACCTAATTTTTCTGTTCCGATTTTACTCTTATGCTTCTTCTCGGAATTGGTGGCCCGTGGAACACCCGGCTTAACATCCTCCCCATAGGCCTTGCCAGCAGCAGGTGGAGCAGATGACGATACCTGCATTGAAGAAAACACTCCGCTAGATGATTCATCGGGCTTATACTTCCTAGGCCTGCCTCTCTTCTTCCTCTCCGAGCCTGCTGCACTCATCACTGGTGGAGTCATTTGAGAAGCTCCAAATTCAGAATCCTCCATCCTTGGAGCTACATGGTACGTCGATGGAGCTCCGGGCCCGATTACTGTCACTCCAGAGGCCATTGCTTTCTCCGAATCCATCGAAGATTCTCTATGATATACTAATGCTAAAAAACTGACATCCCTTTAAAAAATTTCAACCAGATAAACTTGAGTTCATAAAAGCACTAATATTCCAAGGCCAGAGATAGTGAAATCTAATGAATGTAGGTTACAAGATTCATAATTGATCAAGAAATGGTTAGATTTTTCATATATGCTAAAAATGGAAATACCAAAGATGGATTTGTCTCAATTCCAAAACCACAATTTGAAACACAACAGCCAAGCAAAAATAAAAAAACTTTTCCAATGACCAAACTTGGACCTTAAACCTTCTCTAAACTCATCTTAAATCCCGAAAAGATCATATCGTTTTGCTGCGATCACAAGAAAAAAAGGAACTAAAATCAAGCCATGCAAAACCCAGAAACAAAAACAGTGAGCAGACCCCAAATAACAACACAAAAAGGTGACAAATTTAACAGAACAAAAATTCACAGCTCAAGTAAACTCATTAAAACAAGAATTTCACGTAAAAAGAAATTGAAGAAATTACACTTACACAGTAAAATACTACCCCTCAGCTCCAATCTCAACGTACAGCTATTTACAGTTTTCAAGAAAACTGTTATTGATTTCTGCTTTTCCTCTCGAACAAGAACGAATTTTGACTAAAGCCCAGAAATCAAAAGCAAAAGACAAAAGTGAATGTGATTGAGGCAAAATGTTTCCGAGCCCGGCTCAGAAATTCAAGATCTAGTAACATAATTAGACTGCGTAATTGATCCACTGGAAATAATGGAGGTAAAATATTAATCTTTATTAATAGAAAAAAGTAAAAGCTTCTTTATGAATTTAGAATTAATATTTTGCCATTTAAAGGAGAAGGCATTATTAAAATATTGTTGGGGGACCAAAAGGAGTAGGAATTTGTCAAACTTTTCCCTTTGCAGCTGACCTGCCTTGTGTCCTTTTTCCTCTCAGATGTTGTAGGTGAGATGCAGAAGCAGAAATACCATGAAAACTCACTTTAATTACTGATTAAGCCACTGATGGCTTTTAATGTTTGGATTGTGTGTTTTGGACAAGATTAAGGTCGTCCAAATGTGAGATTAGGACAGAGTTAATGCCGGTGATTATGAGGTAGGACATTAGGGAATTTGTAATCTTTTTTAGTTTTGGTAAAGTGAAAAATAATTATTATTGAAAGTATTTATTGGAATTGAAGAAAAAAGAAATCGGTGGAGAAGTTTGACGAGATGGATTGACTTCCTTAATGACCGTGTTTTGATGTGGTTTTCGTTTCTAAAAACGAAATTAGTGGAGAATTCAAGTTATGACTAGCGAAGGCAAACAAGCAAGAAAGATGTCTATTCCATTTCACTGAATTTCTTAATTAGATAAACATAAACTGAGTAGTCCCCATTTTAGTAATTTTTGCAATTTAATTACTTTTTAATGGTAGTAACAAAACTCACAATATGTTTTAATTTTATACATGTTCACTAAAATTAATCAAAATTAAGTGTACTTTACTTTTGTATTAGCATTATTACTCATGTCCCCCATGCCTAGACACAGATAGCCTATATTTGAATTTCGAATCTTCGCTTCGGCTTTTGTTTTATACCAACCATGATGCACTTCTTGATTCCTCCTTAATTCTCCATTTTGTCAAAAAAAAAAAACACTAAACATAAATTATGATTATGAATAAACGAGCAACTCAGAATGTATATCTCTGCGCACTAGTTGTAGCAAATAGTGAAATCAATATAAAATTTTCACGCTGTAATCTCATCGTTAAGCTATGATCTCTCTAAATCAGTTCCCATAATACTTAGTTTTCTAGGAAAAAATATACCATCTTTTTTTCTTTTATCTACTCAGAAGGAGTCATGTTAAGTTGCAAGAAAATAAGACATGACAGATTAAGCACTAGAAAATCCATGACTACAAATTTTTGACGAAAACTATGTCATGAATTAAGATGGAGTTGGAGGCTTGAATATAACTCCTGGGAAGTATCTAGAAACGTATTCTCGGGCGAGAGATTGAAGGTCGCCATCATCTTCAATTTCTTGATCAACTGAGCTGCAAAAACTCACCATCTCCAACGAGGATGGGGAGGCATCCACCATTGAGGAAAGAAGCGGAGGCGGAGGAGAGACAACGACGGAGCGCGCTGCAGGGTGGAGATGCGAGCTTGAGTGTATGCCAATTCCGCCTGAAGATTCACAACCTATAGATACACACAATAATATATACTAATTTACGAGTATGATATGTTTTTAAAGTCATTTTTTTCTATTTTCATAATAAATAGAGGAAACAAGACAAAAAAAACACACTCAAAAATAATTGTTGAATGAGGTCGGGATGAATCGAAAAAGAAATCTTTAATTGGCGCTTTGGCGGAGCATTTTGTAGCTCTACTGAACTATAATGTGATACTTTCATGCCATAACATAACACCTTTTGGCTATTTTGAGAAATGGTGATAGCTTGCTTACAATTTTATTTTGATTATGTTGGTACATTTTTTCGAAATAATTGGATACGCTTGTGGCCTTGTGGGTGGGGTGGTTATATTGTAATTGTTAACCTCCCAAAAAGAAAATTGGGGTTCCAAAAATTTAATCATAATATTCTAGGCATGGCCCAATTTGGATCTACAGCCCATCTAGACAACCTAAAGTCCAATCTAACCCAATCCAAAAGTAGTTTGGTTGTGTTGAGACATGGCACTTACTAGGCCCAACGCCAAGTAAATAGTAATAGACTAATAGTGTTGATTAAAATATGTAATATTTTAAAATAAGATTAACTCATTTACCCAAAAGCAGTACTTTGAGAAAATTTTGTGTGAGATTCGCTTATGAAATCATTCATTAAAATTTATGAGACACGGAGGCGGAAATAAAGAATCATAAATTTTAGTTTTCATCATTTTCTGATTAGAAGAACTTATATTACACTAAAGATAGGTAAGTTTTCAAGTACACAAGTATATATAAAGTATTCGAACTAGAGAATTATGATTGATAAATAGGGAGTGTGGTGTACAAAACGATTGAGAGTTGAATTTAAGAGTATTTTATTGAACACTTTAATTTAACCAAATACGCCTTTAGGGCATCTCCAACATTACTGCAAAACTCAAAATGCAGTAAATTATTTACTCCAATGGTACTGCAAAACCAAACCCATTTTGTGTTTTTCATCAGATTTTGAACAGTAGATACGCATATTTGTGTTTTACTGTTCAAAACGCAAACTACTTTTTATAGAAAGATTGGATTGAAGAAATGAAAAGGGGAGGTCTGTAGTTGTGTGAAGAAAAAATGGAAGTCTCGCAGAAGAGGGAAGAAGAAGAGTGAGAGAAGAGGGAAGAAGAAGAAAAAATGGATTTCATTTATATTTAATATGTATCTAAAAATCTGATTATTTTAATATGGGCTTTTTATATTTTGGGCTATTGAATTAATTTTATTAAATTGAACCAAGAGCCCAAAATATATATCTATCTAAACTATATGAACTGAAGTTATGTAATTTTTTCTTATTTAATGAATAAATAATTTAGTTTTATTTTTTATTTATTAATAAATAATTTATTTAATACTAGCTCATTTCATATTTAATTATTGATTGAAATTTTTTAATGGATTTAATATGTAAATGAGAATGGGATATATAGAGAATATTCTTTTGAGTTATAATTTGAGTTTGTGGATTGGAGATAAATTATTGTTTGATGTGACAATTACTGCAAAAATGGAGTTAAATTTAGTGTTGAGTATTGGAGATGACCTTAGCATGTAATTTATCTTAGTTTTATTTAGCCTGCATTTTTTGATTAATAATACAGACTGTGAATAAAGCACGAAATGCAGGATGAAATAATGCATCTGAAAAATCGGACAAGACATATTTAGTAGTCCAATGTTCCAAAATGAAGAAAAAATCTCATTTCATTAAAAAATATGTAAATGGGACAAAAAAGTCAAAAAAAAGTCCAGTTACTTAGTAATGTTCCTGTCACATCTAACAAGAAAAAATCAGAAATTTTTTATTAGAAATGAATGCGCATGCACGTAAAAACACATAGACCACATATGTATACTTTCAAATTTCGAAAGGGAAATGGTAAAAACAAAGAAAACAAAATTAAAAAAAAAAATCCAAAGAAAGCAATATGATATTTTCAACATTTTATTTTAAAATATCAAGTGAGCTTGATAGTTCATGGTTCTATTCATGTTTCATACGTGAAAAGAAATACATAAATTAATATAATGGAAAAGACATACAAACTTCTTATGCAGAAATATGGCTAGTTACACTATGTGGAATTAAATTAGTAAAATCCATGATTTAGTATCAGAATATTATACAGCAATTCATAAACCCGTACAGTACTTGAAGTAAAATGCTAAACATAGCATGGTAATATAGCAGAGAATTCAAACTATTTTTTTAAGAATTACAAATTAAATATGATTATAGCAAGCTAATATATATTATAATTACCTGCTGCTGAAGAGTGAAGATGTGGCCGACGCAGCCATAAACGGGATCCCTAACCCTAGCGAGCGCCTCGTAGCAAAGCGTGACGACGGCGTCGAGGCGGCAGTGCGGCGGAATTCTCAGCAGCAATTTGGAGGCGTTGCTAGCTCCGAACACCCGGTGCACGGCGGCGAAGTGGGCGGTGCCCTGATCCGAGTCGAAATACGGTGCAAATACGCAACCCTTTATGCACTTCCTTCGAAGGAACTTGCACGCACCACAAGGCCCGCCGCCGACGCCGGCTCCGTCGTAGCTCATTATTTTATATTTCTGGTCAATTAGGCGTGGAGGAGAGTGAGATGGAGAGAAAAGTTTATTGTTAAGATGAGCAGAAATGGAGAAAGTTTGTTGCAAGTTTGATGTTATTTGTTGTGGATGTTCGATTTTGGTTCGCGGGTTTTGTGTAATGAGTATAAAATAAATATATATAAAAAGGCGTGTCATTGGATAATAAATGAATATTTTAATGGATTGTGAGGGTAAAAATGTGGGTCATGAGTGTTTTTTTGTAAATAAGTAGATAAGTTGAGGGTAAAAATGTAAAGTTGGTGTTTCTAAAAAAAGAAAGAGTACATTTTTTATGGACGGATCGAAAGGAATTAAATGCACGTTTTTTGTGGATTGATGAAGTATATAATAAATTTGGTGGCTAAATAAATGGATTAAAAAGGCTTTTGTATTTGGTGGTGGGTTGATGGTACCAGGGTATAGCTTTGAATATCAAATAAGTATACTGGATATATGTCACCGTTAATATACACACGACGTGTATTTTTTTTCAAATGTATATGAGAGATGCGACGTAAATATATAGTGGAGAAATCAAATTGAAAAAATTATAGGTCTGAATTTCTTTAATTACATAGAGCTATATATTATGTGTGCATCCATAAATAACAAAGCAAAATGCCTCTTGGTCTTTCTCACGTCATCTTAATATAATCTCAAGTTAATTTCATTTGATCAATTATCACAAAGTAATGTTGTAGGAATCGATTTTAGAGTGGAGAAATGCAGCGATTTCGCCAGTTCTCATTATTTTTTTATTTGTTCTTTCAGTTTACAATTTTGACTACATAAATATTAATGAATATTGTTTAAATTTTTTAGAAAGACAATATTGTGATAATGAATTGCGTGAAGCAAAGACGCGGAGCAATGCAATCACGGTCACAGCATTTCTTTCTTTCAACCGCCGCAGGTAGCCTCTCTCTCTCTCTCTACTCCCCACGTGCGACCCCTTCCCTCGGGAGACAGACATCCCATCGTCTTCCCCACTACTCCCAAGTCTTTTCTGCTGTCATTTCCATCACTCCCTTTCTCTCACTCACACTCAAGAGAGAGAGAGAGCAGCGTTTTACTCACTCAAAACCCTAGCTAGCTACGCTTCTATTTCTGATAATTATTTATTTTTCCTCATGTTTATTGCAGACTCATATGACATAGTATAAAATATATAAACGGAGTAATTATTTACGATTACGAGAAGTTTTAAGTCTTAATAGGGAGAATTGCCCCAAATGTTAACATTGCTATTTTTTTTAATTCATATGTTAAGTTGTCACTCTTTTTACCCAATTTAAAGTAAAATTATAAAAATATCTTCATTTGTAAAAAAAAAAAAACAGACGGAGGAAATGGGAGACGTTGGCCGCCGGGAAATCGAGGGGAAGGGAGGGTGGCCGCGGCAAAAGGGGGAGGGAGGGATGTTGGCCGCCGGCAGAGGGGAGGAAGGGATGGTTGATCGCCTGGAAAAGGGAGAGGAAGGGAGGTTGACCGTCGGGAAAGAGGGTTGGCCGTTGGAGAGGGTTGGCCGCTGGGAGTTGGCTGGGGAGATTGGCCACAGGGAGGTTGGCCGTTGGGAGTTGGTTGGGGAGGTTGGCCGCTGGGAGGGTTGGCCGCTGGGAGGATAAAATTGTACAAATGGTTAAAAATGATAGCAACTTAACATATGAGATAAAAATGATAGCAAACTTAACATATGAGTTATATTAGATTTTCGGCCAAGTTTTAATATCTGGTATTCATTAGTCAAATTTTTGAAATTCTGAAGAAATGTCCGAAGAAAATGAAAACCAAAGAGGTGTGATCGTTCGTATATACATATTTTGATAATTTTATTCAGTACAAATAATATTTGATATTTTTCTTTAATAAAAATAATATTTAAATAAATTATATTTTTTAATAATTAATAATATTTTTATCTGTTCACATGTCACGAATAAATATAATTTTTTTTTGTGAAATGCAATATACTTGCATGTGATCTTTGTAATTTTATATCTTTCATCAGTTCATCTCAACTACATCCATCAAAAGAAATTTCAATAAATATGATTATGTTGGATGGAATTGACAGACAAGTAGTTTTACAATAACCGAGGTCATGAGATCATGAATCGTGATGGCTAAATGATAGTTGCTCTTTTTGTCCAATAATGATTGTAGGGATTTGTGGTTAATTAAAGGACTCATTGTTCGTGATAGCAACCCAATTAACTTTGATTGATGACAATTTAATTATTTTTAGAACAACTTTTTATTAGTATGTGACCGAAAAATTATAAATGTTAATCAAATTTTTATCGTGATGGCTACAAAAATATTTTTATTCATTAAACCCTAGAACTTTTGAAATTAGTCCATCAAAATTTAATTTGGTACCTATTTTTGTCTGAACCCAAATAAGTATGAAAAAAATAACTTCAAACTCGAGAAATAGGTCTAGTCTAAATGCTTATTTTCCCTTCTGCTACACAAAAACAAAAAATGATTAGGGCCCACACCAGTCATTGGTCATTTCAATCTATAGGCTGGAGTTAATTAAACAAAAAGTTTCCAGTTGAGTCGAGTCACTCCAAATGAAAACAGTTGATATTTGTTTTTTGGCTTTGTAATCATAATTTAATTTAATTTAAATAAATGGATTTGGTGGGCTGGAGATCATAACTAAATTAATGCAGCCGTGTGGGTTTAGTCCAAGTCAAGCCCACTACCTACATCGAGGTTGAAATTTTATCCCTTACCGCACGTGGGCTACTCAGTTGGGCCCACAAATTCATTATCATTTCTCACTCAAAGATAGTTAATTATTTATTAATATATAAATTATTATAGCAGTCTTTTAGTTCTCATCATTCATAGTTCATGCCAATGTTCTGCTTAGTGATATTTGTTTGTTTATCAGTTCTTAAATCGATCTAAAATAATCTTGAGTTAGGGTGGGGGAATATGATGATTAACCAAATTATTTACTCATAAAAAAGAATGATTTTTTTTTGAATGATTATATACATATTCACATATGACATATATTTATATGACAATGTGTTCTCCTGTATATCCGTTAGTATATGTGGACTTTTGATATTTTTTTCAGTGTAAATGATATTTTTCTTCAATGTAAATGATACCTTTATAAATTATAGCATAAAAAACAAATGATATTTTTCTTTAATGTAAATGATGTTTTTTTTTCTTAACAATAAATGATACATTTTTTAACAACAAATGAACTTTTATCTGTCTGCACAGTATATCCACTATACGAACGGATGTACAAGAGTTTTTGTGTTATATAACTACCTTTTTTAGTACTTATTATATTTGATCCTCTCTCTCTCCATTTTGTTTACTAATATTAGCCGATGGAGTGTCCCATAGAATTGGAAATTTTGGGACACTCAAATTGTGCAGGTTTGTATTCTAATATCGTTAGTTCTGAGTGAGTCACGCTTAGACTAAATTTTACAATATTATTCCAATGTTTTCTCAATTTTACAAAATTAATCAAGCATATACACAACAAGATAAATATACTCTCGATTTTTTTTCTTTCAAATCGAACATCCCTCAAATTTTTGAACGTCTGAGTGATGACTCATCATATTGGAAGTGAGACGTGGAAATCCTTTTCCAGACTCAAACAACAAATAATTTTGGAATACAACTTTGATTATTGGTAGCTAGGGTTTATATATATATACTGTTTGGGTAGTGTAAGAATTTGGAACTGAATAGTTGAAATGAAATCTGCAAAAATGTAGGGCCATATAGCAAAAGCAGCAATCAAAGTTGAAGTGATTGCTCATAATTTTTCCCCCTAACACTAAAGGCTTTTTTCACACTATTTCTGCAAACCCATCTCGTAGCCTTTGGACCAAACAACCCTACAGAAATTTATCGTTGAATATCCATATATACGTGCGTTAAAAAATAAAAAAAATATATATATATATATATATATATATAGATAGATATTATATAGGGCAAATAGCGTTTTATATCTCATCGTTTAAGCGTTTTTTCAGAAATGTCCCTCCGTAAAGGTATTTACAAAACAGTACCCATTATATTCGAAAAATAACACGGTATGACCCCGAAATTTTTTCCGGTGCCTGAATTTTGACGTGTAGGTCGGAGTTGCCAAGTTGGCATGCACGTGGAATAAAAAAAACCAAAATAACATAAAAAACGTTAAAACGTTATACAACTCAAAAACGTTAAAACAAAATAACATAACACAACTCAGAAATAAATCTCTCAATAATTCAGGAATTTAGAAACCGAAATTGTTCTTGAGAATCCTAACTCTGGAAAGAAAAGCCAAATCGATTGTTGCCAGAAAGAAAACCCAAATTGTTCTTGAGAATCCTCATTTACTCTGGCTCTTCTCGATTGTGAAAACTCACCCTTTGAAACCTAACTCACCTCACCCCAAATCGATTTTGAACCCCAAATCGTTGAACCCTAACTCACCTCACCCCAAATCGTTGCTCGATTTTGAAACCTCGCTTCGTTGTGCATCTTCTGAGGATTCGTTGTGCCGAAGATTCAGGCTTTGAGTTTAGGCTTTGCGAAGAAGGAAGATAATGTCTGAATCGAGTAGAAGCGAAAATTCTGGGTATTCCACTCCAAGACCCCGTTGCCATCATGGTCCATGTTATCTGCAAAGGTCATTTACGCCCTATAA
Source organism: Salvia rosmarinus (assembly GCA_036937905.1). Lineage (NCBI taxonomy): Eukaryota > Viridiplantae > Streptophyta > Magnoliopsida > Lamiales > Lamiaceae > Salvia > Salvia rosmarinus. The sequence goes on along the minus strand of CM072813.1, from coordinate 11,973,063 downwards.
TCCGGGTAGGAGGTTTTGGAGATGCCATCTCGGAGATAAGGTTAGTAATTTTTCCCTTTTAATTTATGTTCCAAACGTATTTTTCCCCATTGATTCTAGTATGTATCACTGCATTTATTCTAGTATGTATTTTCCCCCATTTTTGTATTTAAAAATCTACATCAAAACGTGCAGTTGAGCCACTGTATTTTTCCTCATTTTTCTATTTAAAAGAGAGATGAAGTCAAAATGTTTTTGCAAATAGAGCCACTGTATTTTTCCTCATTTTTCTATTTAAAATTTGCATCAAAACATGCCATTGAATGAAATGAGACTTCATCATGCAAGATTCGGTCATGCGTCTTGGACCAAAGGGTAAATGAAAGACGAGAATTAATGGAACTTGAGGAAGTATTTCTAAATCCTAAATGCCTCTAATCCCATGATCTCATTGTGCAAGCAGAGGAAAGTTGTAACGTTGTCAGTTCTATTATTGCATGATTTGAGTTCCTGTAGAGTGAACTTAGGTTCAAAATGTGCAGGTTCCTGTAGAGTCAACTTAGGTTCTACAAATTATTAGAGTATTGGATTGCATGAATTGGATAATGCAAAATTAATAGAAATATATAGAAGTTGTGCTTATCGTAATTTTTAGCAACTATGATCGATACTAACCAATGGTCGTAACGTTGTCGATTCTATTATTGCATGATTTGAGTTCGATTAGCAATACTATGATTTCTTAATAGTTTCAGATTCTACAAGGTATCTCTCCGAGGTTTGGGGTGGAGGTAGAACTTTAAGAATAGATGAAACGATGGGCCTGGCTATGACTACGGATGTGAGGAGTGGATGATCTCAATATTAATTAAATGGGATGCTCATCGTTTTCCCGATTCAAAGAAAGCTCTATATAATGCGTGTTTGTGTAGACTGGCTATGTCACTGCATGAAGTGTAGACAAACAAAAGGGATTTAGAGTCAGTCCCATTGTATTTTTGTTGTGATTAGTCGGGTTCTAGGTTCCTAATATATTCTGGGAGTTAATTGTGTATTTCTGTTGTGATTAGCCGGATGATTGTGGATATTTTGTGTTATGAAGATCCATTTGAAGGAAGGACAAAAATGGCTCTTCTCGATTGCATAAGAAAAAGCAATATGAGGCTACAAAAGGAAAAGAAGGAAGCTGAAGAAAAGAAAGAGGAACTGAAGGATAGTTTAGAGGTGAAGATTAAAAGGATTCGAGCAGAGAACAAATCGTTGAAGCAAGCATTGAGGGATATGAAATGTAGACTTCACATTTTGTTTTTTCTGTTGATTGTCATCTGTTTGATTTTGTTGGTTTGGATATTTGTAGACGAATTTAAGTTTATACCACATTCAAGACGTCGTCTTCCTAATTGAATTATGTATTTTGTTGGATATTTGTTGATTTTGTATCGAACAAAGTGAAGTATGTATTAGTTGGTTTGGATATTTGTTGGTTTTGTATCGAACAAAGTGAAGTATGTATTTGTTGGTTTGGATATTTGTTGGTTTTTCTGAATAAATATTGCACCCTCATTTTGTAATCTATATAATGCGTGTTTGTGTAGCTTTGGCCATTTTGTAATCTTTGTATAATGGTTGTATAAATATTGTACCCTCATTTTGGAGAATGGTTGTATAAATATTGTAGCTTCAAGCTCAATTTTTTAAAAGCAGTGCGATTCAGGAGGATGGATGAACACTATCCAGTCACTAAAACAAGTCGACTGTTTTGCAGAAAGGAAAATCTCAAGGTTACAAGATTTAAGTCTAGGTCAAATTTGTGATAGCTTTTGCTGATATCATACACCCCTTAATTTACTATTTTACTATGAGATGGTAGGTAGCAGTATCGGCCTAACTCTGCTTTATCATCGTGCTGGTTAGCAATAAAAAATATTTTAACCTTGTGCTTTTGCAGGATGTTTCATTTTCTATGCCTCTTTGTCATTCTAAAGTGGAGGAGGTTACTGCAGAAGAGCTAGTTGCACTTTCTGAAATTTTTAGTCTTAGATTATGTATTTTCTAAATTTTTTAGTCTTAGATTATATATTTTCTAAATTTTTTAGTTTTATATTATGTATTTTCTTAACTTATGTGAATGTTAGCATTCTAGTTTGATACAGAAGATTTATCAAGCTCAAGCTCAATTACATTATCAAATGTCTATGAAGTCAGGGACATATCTCCTGATGCAACTGCTTTATATCACGGATCATGGCTAGGGATGGCAAATTGCAATGGATCGGATTTGGATCGGATCTGGCTAGATCCAGATCCAGATCCGTAATTTTTTGCTTGGGTCCGGATCCGGTCCAGATCCATTGGGTCCAAAAATTAGATCCAGACCCAGATCCATAAGATCCACAGGGTCCAGGATCCAGACCCGGATCCATATATTTTCTCTTTTAAAATAAATCTTAAATCAAATATAATTCACAGTAACACCATAATAATAATAATAATAATAATAATCTAAATACATATAACGCTATAATAATTATTTTAAAATTCTACAATCATTACTATACAAGAAGATGTTAGTTACAAATTTACTTTTGCTTTCATGACAATAAATAATATTGCAATAATAATAGAAGAAGTAGCACACATATTTTAGCAAATAAATCATTCATATACAAAATTTTCTCAATTACAAGGTACAAATTTCTAATATTATTAACATACTATCCAATTTTGTAACCTAGTTTATCCAACTTCGATTAGAAAGAAAAATAATATAATACACTTATAAATATAAATAAAAATGATATATACATATATATTATATGGATCCATGGACCGGATCTGGATCTCAGAAATCGAGATCCAGATCCAGATCCGGATTTTAAAAGAATGGTCCGGATCCGGTCCAGATCCGTCGGATCCTATTTTTTGAAGATCCAGATCCTGAAAAATGGATCTGGATCTGCGGATATGGATCGGGTCCGAGATCCACTGCCATCCCTAATCATGGCTAATATCTCCTGAAGTCATGGAAGACCCTCAAATATATTACAGATGGGGTGATTAACATGATTTAAAATATGTGCAAATGGAAGACAATCAATACAAAACATTGGTGATATTCATAACAAAATACATAAGATACTTAGACAATCAATACAAAACATGATTTAAAATATGCGCAAATGGTCTAACGTGATTTAAAATATGCGCAAATAGCCCAAAATACATCATCGTCTAGTGATATTCATAACAAAATATAAGTTGGTCTGACGGCAATCAATACAAAATATAAGACTGCCTTGACTGTCTTAACTGCCAATCATATAAGTTCGTCTAATGTCATCCATAAACCAAAATGACAAATATTTAAACAACTAATGCAGTTCAAGGTGATGTGGGATTGTCAACTTGACTGCCTTAAGTGCTCCTATCTTCATGTGGATTCGATTGTGATTCTCGAGTGTTCCTACTCATAAAATGTACACGACGCGTTCCAGGTTCCTACAACCAAGCAAGTGAGTTAAAACCAAGAAAACATAATCAAAGCAAGTGAGTTAAAACCAAGAAAACATAATCAAAGCAAGTGAGTTAAAACCAAGAAAGCATAATCTATATAGTGTATGAAAAGATATTTATATTTCTTACTCTAACATAAATAGTCCCAGATTCGGTGGATATCAATCCATCATATTCTTGTCGTGCCTGTCAATTCAATAGCTTGAAAATTATACCAATTTATATTTTGTCAACTAAATAGATAGAAGGACTACATATGAGAATTACTTACACGTCGTGTCTCTCTTTGCATGACATAGTTCACAGTGCTACTAGCCCTTGGTGGTCTTCGCATCAACGAAATGGGAGCCATTGGCTGTCTAGCTCTTGGTGGTCTTGCAGGTTAATTATATTATAAGAATAAAATGTTAGTCATAAACAAAGTGAAATGGGAGATATTCGTATTATAAATAAGAAATAAGCCATAAAATACCTGAATCACTCTTGCTGGCTCTTTACATGTTCGCTTATTGTGGTCAAAACCTCCACAATTCTTACAAGACATTCGTAATGTCTTGTAAGACTTATGCCAAACTTATAACACTATCTTGCATTGGTCTTATAGTAGAACCGATCAACATAGTTCACATGATCATCTCTAACATGATAAATGCAACTCAAAGCATGACAACATGGAATACCAGTTAACTCACATGCCCTATAAGTACACACATTCTCAACAAGATCAACAATGTGTGAGTCATCATTCTCAACTGCCGGTCTAACATCACACAACCTCACCACATTATGTATATTTGTCAACTTATTTCTAATGTTAGGACACAGTGGTCAGAAGATTCAAAACTTTTCTCGGTGATTGTCGATGATCATATATCCTACACATGATACTCCTAATATCTTCTAGCATGTCGATCAAGGGCTTATCTCTAGACTTTAAAATGTAGTGTTAAATGTCTCGCACATTGTTCGTAATAGTGTCTGCATCTTTGTAAAAGAGTTTATCGAGCCTTACAAAAGGTCGGTCATTTGCTCACGAAATCATCACCGCTTGTGGACTTTCTCGCCTCAATTTATTTAGAAGCCATTCATAATCTGACCTTGCTGTAGACCTTGCAATCTGCCAGAATAACTCTTTGAATTTTGGTCCTAGAAAATGCCTCTTCCAGTTGGCATAAATATGCCTTGCACAGTGTCTATGCTCACCATTGGGAGCCAACTTCTGAACTCCATTGATCAAACCCTGAAAAGGTTAAAAATATATATTAGTCACTCAATGTATATGTATCAAATCTCATAAGATGTTGAGATCATCAAACACTACTAATCTGAAACGTTATAATACCTTTTGTCTGTCGCTCATGAATGTCCAACCTAGACCTCCTGAGATGTTGAGATCATCAAACAAACGCTCAAAAAACCATGACCAACTTTGTTCATTTTCCTTTTCAACCACAGCCCAAGCTATAGGGTACATTTTGTTGTTGCAATCTTTAGAAACTGCAGCTAGCAATGCTCTTCCTAAAACTATCTTCAAGAAGCAAGCATCAAAGCCAATGAATTTCCTACAACCAACAAGGAAGCCTTTCCGTAGTGTTGAAAATCCAATGTATAACCTTTCAAACACGGGCCTATCTTGTTTATCTAAGTATGTCTTCAACTCAAAACGACCTTCTTTGTCATTCCTCATCAATTCTAAAACGTATGGTCTAAGCTTTGAATAATGGTCATAAAATGTACCCCTTATCTGTTCCAAAGCCAGCCACTTTCCCCTATAACATTTCATAGGTGTAACTGTGCAATCGTAGGTTAGCCGCATTTCATCCACCATTTCCTTGTTAATAATTTTTGCGTTGTTTCTCAACTTTGGCAAGAAATGGGTAGCCACAAACTGCGAATTGGCTTGCCTGTTGCATTGTGCTCTTACACATGTATGTTTTCCATTCAATGTCTTAATAATAAATGTAGGTTCACCATGGACCAAGCTCGCATACATCTTCCATTCACATCCCTCGCTGCACGTAGCTTGTAGCTTAGCATGTGAACTCTTACTCCACCTAATATTATAACCATTTGCAATGGCCCAATGTCTCACAACCTCCCGACACTCTTTCTTCTCTTTGAATCTTAACCCAAGTTCTAGTTTCAAATCTTTGCTCGAGTGTTATCGAGTAAAGCTTAGTCTTTGCTTTGGTGTGTCCTCATCATCCAAGCTTTCACAAGATGTATCCGAGTCTAATTCCTCAACAGGTGTAAGTTCATCAACATTCAAATCTTGTTCTTCACTGTTTTGACAGACACTCTTTCCTTTTCTATCTTTGTTGTTCTCACAACACTCTTTCATTTTCTGTATGCCTTCTTATTTCTTCTAGCTTCAAAGAACTCATCATATTCATCTGAGAAGTCTTTATCATCCAGTCCATCATCAGATATGGGATCTTCTTCTATCAGTTTGTCATCTAACTCAAAATCACAGTCGTCTTCATCTTCTTTGTCTGCATCTTCATCACCCACTTCAGTTCCTTTCTCTGTTTCTTTCTCATTCTCAGTACCTTGGTCATTTTCTTTCTCACATTCACAGTATATCTCCAAAATTTTCTGATCATCAACAAATCTTATGGCATTGCTTACGAAATTAGATTCATCGTCATCAGCATTCACAAATAAGAACTCACTGGTATCCTTATCCTTAAAAGCATATCTTATAATCCTACCATACCCTAAATCGGCTAGAATCAACTCATTAATAAAAGCTTCACCATAATCGAACACATCATACTCGGCACATCCAAAAATCACAAAGATGTATATTTCTTGTCATCGATAAAACCCCACCATGCCACAACCTTAGCATAACAACAAGAGTCGACATCGCCATCGAAATGCAATACAATACATTACAAAAATATTAAAATTCACTCAACCCAACATAAATACAATATAATAATCAAGTTGTTCTATGAAAAAAACAAAACAAAAGTTTAAATAAATACCTCAATGTTTGGTTTTTCCCGACAGAGATTTCAGTGCATGTGAGAGGCCACCACCATGAGCCAAGCTTTTCAGACCACAAACCTCTTTCGACGACCACAGCTGCAGCCCTATTTGCCGACACAAAGGTCCACGAAACCTCCCAAACTTTCTGGGTTTAGTATTTAACGAGAAAATGAGTCGCCTTTCACCATCGATTTTTAGTGGGCACACAACAAATCCTCAGAATTTTCAAGAACGAAGGCAGGTTTCACAATCGATTTGGAGTGAGAGTGAATGAGGATTCAAGAACAATTTGGGTTTTCTTTCAGCATGCCTGAATTTCGGAATTTTTGTTTCTAAATCAATTTGAGAGATTTATTTCTGAGTTGTGTTATTTTGATTTATTTTGCCCACATTTTGATTTATTTTGGTTTAACGTTTTAACGTTTCTTTCAGCGTTTTTTATGTTATTTGGGTTTAACGGGTCGCCTGATTTATTTCTGATTGATTTCACAATTATGTTATTTCGTTTTAACGTTTTTGAGTTGTATAACGTTTTAACGTTTTTTTATGTTATTTTGGTTTTTTTATTCCACGTGCATGCCAACTTGGCAACTCCGACCTACACGTCAAAATTCAGGCACCGGAAAAAATTTCGGGGTCATACCGTGTTATTTTTCGAATATGATGGTACTGTTTTGTAAATACCTTTACGGTTGGACATTTCTGAAAAAACGCTCAAACGATGGGACATAAAACGTTATTTACCCATATATATATATATATATCTATAGGGTATGGTTAATATGAGAATGGAAATAAGTGTAGGAAATAAGAATAGATATGTAAGTCTAGGGTTTATCAATTAAAAATTAAAATTTATTAATTCACGATTATGATTTATTAATTCATAATTATGGTTTATTAATTCCAATTAAATTTTATTAATTCAAAATTAAAATTTATTAATTCATGATCAGAGTTTATTGATTCAAAATTATTATTTATTAATTTATAATTAAATTTTATTAAATTAATTAAGCTTAATTAAAATTAATTTAATAATAATTAAATAAATAAATAATTGGTGGTCTCACTGTGGGCCCGACGCGTAGGAGACCACCCTATATATATATATAGAGTTTGGTTCAAATAAAAACCATTCTTATCCTAAAAACTAAGAACCAAATGAATTCGTTATGAAAGTTGATGAATCCGTTGAGAAAGTTAATGAATTCAAAAATTCAAAAATTTTCACCCGGGTTCGAATCCCATGAAAGGCGAAAATTCTATTTTTTTGGATTCAGTAATTTTCCCAGCGGATTCATCAACTTTCACTGTGAATTCATTAGTTTTTGGTTCTCACGTTCTTACAATAAAAATGGTTCTCACGTTAACCCTCCCCTATATATATATATATATAAAAGATGGAAATTGTGTGATGTACCTAAAGAGTGAATGTCATCATGCATAATATATATATCTAATTTCAAATTGTTGGTTGTAAGAATCGGACTCTCTCTCTCTCGTCCGCCTTGTCGAAATAAAATATTTCTCCCTAAGATGGGGAAGATTATAAGTTTTCACATTCAATTTTTCATTTAGCAAAATTGTTATACATGTTTCACTTCCTCTCATGGAGAATGACTGGTACTAAAAGGAGAGAAGCACCGGTGAAGGATAAAACATTAATTTTCATAAATTAAATGTTTAAATGAATTTGCAAATATTGTTGTTAGATTATGTTTATCAGAACTACTATAATCATTCAACCCTTTAATATTTAATTAATTATTCTTTCTTACACCTCATGGGTATTCTTCTCAATCCAACCACATCAATATTTGATGGTTTATTAATATGATCACTCCAATCATCAAACCATAACATAATATATAATTATTTCTAATTATAATATAACTAATTATAGAAAAATAAATTAAAAATATGAAAAAATTGAACATGTATAACTATGATAAATTTGGTATCTATTTATAAATAATAGAAAATATTGAGAAATAGAGAAAACAAATAAAAGCCTGATGTTATGTGTACAACAAAATGATAAATTTTAATGTATATATAACTATTACAAATTTTAATCTCTGTTTATAGAGAATGGAAAATAAAAGTATTGATCTTTTGAATTCTATTTTTAATAAAATATACGAAAAATAATCAATAATTATTTTATTATATAAATAAAAATTAATCAATCAAAATAGTGTGTTGACGTCCAAATCAACCAAACTTTTTTTTTTGTGGTTAATGATAATGATATGGAGGTCGCCCATTTCTACAAAATGGGCGTTGATATTTCTAGTCTTATAATCACTACATAATATATATTCTGCTAATACTATTCATTTCGTACGATAGATAATTAAATTTAGTTCGACTATGAGTATATATTGTATACTAAAACAAAGTAATTGAGTAGTTTGTGTTAGTGTTCGTTAAAAATTTGTTCGCTAAAATATCGGTACACTGTAAATGTATGGGTACAATTGTGTATAACAGTGAAAAATATTATATCCACAAAGGCTGAGAGCTTAAAATAATGTATTATTATTATTAAATTATCTTTTACTATCTAGACAATGAAACTTGGATTTGTGAATTAATTAGAAATCAATAGTAAAATTTAAATTAGAATGTAAATAATAAAAGACTTAGGGAGAAACAATTGTGAGAAAGTTATTCTAAGGATTCGATTTCAGTGGATAAATAGACTCAAATTTATTTCAACCAACCAAGCACATAAATGACTCAACATTTCTTATTGTCATAGTGCTTATATCGTTGATTAACATGCAAAAATTATTATAATTTGTCCAACTAAGTATCCACATATAATTTTAAATCCATTAGATTCAAACTCTAACCCAAAATTCATGTTGTTTTTGTTTACTAGTATGTCCTATGTTCCAAATTCACGTGTTAATGATCTCATTTCGATCTCAAATGAAGACAACAAATTATGCTCAATTGATAGCTAAGCAACTAGGCAAACAATAAATTCAAGAACACAAAAAAGGAATCGAATATTGTGCTTGATTAATCAAAATAAAATTCAAATCCCATCATCCATCTACTTTCTAACCCTAGAATAATAGAAAATTAGCCGTACATGTTCGTGGTAACAAATAATCCAAACTCAAAGATAAACATGGTTGAAAATTGTAAAAATCATTGAGATCTTCAAAGCTTAAACTTGAATTCTTCAATCTTCTTGCTCTTCTTATCTTCTACAAAAGCTCAAAAATAAATAAATATGCTATGAAATATTAAATGGGAACCTCTCAATTATGTGTCTGGAAGAGATATATATAGGTGGAGAAAGAAATTGAGTCAAAGTAGAGCTCAAAAACTACCAAAAATAAGTTTAAAATACGGAAATCCCACAAAAACTCGGAAAAACACCTCAACCACAGCATGTGCAAGTGTTGATCGCGACACTAGGGAGTTAAAACACCCATTTGATGTGGTCACTGCATTGGTCGTAGCCTGTGCATTGGTTGGTCACGACATATGTTGTTTTCATGTCTTCGTGTCTTGTGCACTGCACATGTAGTGAACTGCGTGACTTTTTTATTTTGATCCGTTCTCCATTGTTTGAACTCTGATTCGTACGTTGTTTTTACGCACGAATTCCTATTATGTTGTGGTTTAATCTCATGAAACTCAATCTCCTTAAGTATTCCCATATTTTCCTATCTTTTTGTTCAAACACACAATCAAATATCAAATTCCAAAAGATAACAAAACTTAAGAATCACTCATGTCAAACACGATTTTCTCGAGTAAAGTCGACATAATTACACCTCCAAACCTCTAAGAACGTAGAAAATCCACATTTGACAATTAGAGAAAACAATATATATATATATAAAATTTAAATTTGGTTTCAAATCGAAATTAGAAAAACTAAAATCAGAGTTTCAGAGAAATAAAACTTTGAAAGCCGGGGTATGAAAATATAAAAAATTGAAAGTAATGATATTTCTGTTGTAAGTTCAAAAGTTAGGGGACGTAAGTGTAATTTCCCCTGTTATCTAGCTAATGGATGTCATATGCCCACAAAACTTGAAAATCAAATTTATTTTCTACTAATTGAACAATATATAATAACTTGTTAATAAGAATTTACATGCAAATATTATAAATATGCTTAATTTTAGATCATCTTATTTTTATTCCATTAATGGATTATCAAGTTTTCTGTATTTAAACTTCTTGTTATTTGTATGTGCATATAGAGGTGAACTCATGTGAGAATGTTTGTATATATAGATATTGATATTTTTCAATGTAAATAATATTTTGATTAGGTGTAAATAATACTTTTCAATTACATGATAAAAATCAAATGATATTTTCCTTCAATGTAAATGACAATTTTCTTTAGAATAATGGACATCCGCATGATATGGACATCCGCATATGAATCTTTTGTGTTAAAAATATTATTTGTTATGGGAAATTTAAATTACCATCTAGTCACGAAATCATCATACCACTGATTGTGCACGTAAAGTCGTATAAATCAAAGTCGCTAAACTAATTGAAGATGTTATAATTATTTTTGAATTGGGCTTGGGCCATATGTTTGATCTTTTACCAAACTGCCAGAATGCTAAATAGTTGGGCTTATTTTTAAATAAAAATCCAAATTCTAACATGGCCATTATATCAATATTCAGGTAGTAAGAGCAGATTTAAGCATTAAGCAATCAAATAATTTAGTAGCCGCATTAATCTAAAGGGAAATGCTAATTAGACATATACGTCTCAAGACATAAAGGGATATTTATGTAAAAATATATTAAATATGGAAATTAATTATTTATAATTATTAATATCACTAATTAAAAATTACTAATAGACTCATATATCCTTACATCTATTTTTGTAATAGTTGACTTTTGAATTCAAATCTATTTTCCTTATCTTTCCAACACTAATCATGGCAATATATCTCCAATATTATTTATGAATTAAATATAGCTCATAATTTCAATATCTTGATTTAGATGTCTTAATTGCATATTACGTTTGTTGGGAAAAAAAAAATGCTTATATTAATATAAGTATGATGTTCCATTTCTATTTAATTGAAATAAATTGTAGATTTGGAGTCTATGTTGAATATATTAATATAATGTATTTATCTGTTCTAGTTCAATTTTAAATTAATGAGCAATTAATATACAAAAATTGCTATTTGAAATTAAATACATTAAGTATGGAGGACAAGAAACAAGTATTTCACAAGAGAAAATAAAAAAGTACTAAACTATTCATAAATGTGTTCACCGCATACAAAGATAATCAAATGTGTTTCACTAGGTTAGATTTGGAACAATTTTTGTATGTTGCTATATATAATTTTCTGCGCATCCCAAATTTTAAAATGTTATAAGTGAATATTAATAGTGAATGTTGGAATAAGAAAATAGTAATTAGTAAAAATAAAAAATAGAGTCTGTATCCTTACATGCTCAAAATGGCGTTCTTGGGGTGAGTCGATAAATTTTAAGGGTGCATTTAGAAGCATATGAGATTATATAAAGTATTATACTATTGTTGTATCTTCATGTATCTGCTGGTGTTTTATCAATATTGTTTTGTTAAGTTGGAAAAAAATTGTCATTTAGTTATTGAGATGTAGGGGGTGTTTGGCTAAGCTTATTTTAGAGAGCTTCTAAGCTTCAAGAACTTATAAGATGTTTCAAGAGCTTATAAGAGGTAATGTCTCAAGTCCTTATAAGTTGTTAAATTGTTTGAATAATTGATCTTATAAGTTAGAGAAATAATCGTGAGTTAGAGAGAGAAAATCATAGTCAGAGAGATAAAATTGACGAGAGGTGAAGTTGATAATGTATGTGGAGAAAATAACGAACTATAATAAAGTTATTTTGGTAAATTCATGATTGCTTATAAGTTTATGAAAAAATAAGTTAGGGTTGACCAACTTATTTTTAGGGAGCTTATGTTCGTTGGAGCTTATTTTCACAACTTATAATTCGTTTATGAGCTTATTTTCAAACACTTTGCTACGCTTATAAGCTCATAAACAGCTTATAAGTTGTTTTAAAGAGTTTATAAGCTCAGCCAAACAACCTCGTAGTCTAACAATTAATTTTATAAATATGATACCGAACAATTCAGATTCTTGGAAGATAAGAATACATTCTTACAAAATCAAGAAACAATATATTAATTCAAATAATTGTTATATAGATTTTTCATATGATTTCCATACAAAATACCTAAATGATTAATTAGTCCAAATATTAAAATGCATAAATTAAGGAAAATCGATTCAAACAATTACAATTCACAAAAATAGGTTTAATCAAATTACAAGGGTATTATGTCTAGATATAGATGTCTAACCCTAATCTAAAATAGTACTGAAATGTTTTATAACATTAATTGATCAAATTTTAAATTAATACTTTGACATCGATTTTTCTCATTTTCGAGCTGTGAATAAGTTTTCATTTTTCGTTTTCTATTTTCATGGCGTACGCTTTGTCAAGCAAATCTATATAAAGTTGCCGTATGTCGGGAAACATACTATGATAATAAATATATCTCCACTTTTTAAAAATATTCACGCATTAAACTAAACATGGTAGCCGGTAGGTTTTGACCCCACGAGTGGGAATATATATCAGTTTTCATTACTATATATGCAAAACCTAGGATCCTAATACAAATAAAATCGATAACTTAATTCTAATTAAGTGTTAGATGAGTCCAACGACTCAATATTTATTTAGTAAAGTCGCATGTACGTCCAATGCTCGAAGATGAAATAGAAGCATTGTTTGCCTAAACATGGCGACATAAATCTCTATCAATAGTATTTCTTTTTCTTACATAAAACGTCAAGGCCATGTGTTCTACACAACGTTGTTCAAGTTGTCGATTCATAGACTAATGACTTGGAAATTACTTGTGTTTGTGTGCTCCTCGATTAAATTAATTATGATGTTTGACAATTGAGCATGTCATTAAGAAATCTAATCCATTTTTAAGTTTTTTAGGCCTGATTAAGGATTATCTACATTTATAATTAGCACAAGATTTTTAAGATATTGGAATTATAACATAACTTTTCAATTTCTTGCAATTATATCATTCTCATATCTTGTAGTAATAAAACCATGTCCTTTCATCAATAAAACTACATCATTTATTGCCAAAAATAAATAAGAAATGATGTGTAATTGCAATGTTGTAAAAATTATATATAAAATAAATATATCTGACAGTTACCCATATTTAAATGAAATTATACAATTTTATATCTCAATTTTTGAACTATTTCTTATTGCTCCAACATATGTGAAATTACAAATTCATATCTATCTATCTATCTATACTGCCATTGTTATTACTAATTCTATCGTATCATTATTTTCGTCTAACACTCCCAAATGATGATATTTTCAACCCCAATTTTTCCTTTTATTTTTTATTTATTTGCACACGTGTAGTTTTTTTGGCGTGTAATCGAATAAATAATATATAATCATAACAAAATTGACATTTTATGTATTCATTTGTTCGCATACGGTTAAAATATAAATACATAAAAATTAAAATATTAAAGTATAAATGATGTTTTCCTTACTTAAATTCGCTAAACTACGTATGAAAGCCCAAATTATTAATTATAGCTAGGTTGCTGCACACGGTTTCTTACAGTGTTCGACTGTTATAATGTAAGGAAGGTGTCAGAAATGGGGGTTATAGGCAGACGCGTGGCAGTCAAAGGTGGGCCGGAATAGTCAATTATGTCATTTGTTTCCTCTCCACACCAACACGATTTCGACAGAAACCGGACGGCGCGGCAATGGCGCCGTTACGCACTGTTGCTGATCCTTCTTTCATTGTCACCACCCTCACCACCTTTTTCTAATTTTGCACCTTTTACTAATTTCAATTTTCAAATAAATCCTCCTAAAATCTTACCAATTCTATTTTGATTTAATTGTTCTGCTCCACTGTAAAAAATGCTTTTAACAATTTGACTTTCATAATAAAAATTATCAGCCAAATTTTACAATAATTAGAATTAATTAATTCCACTTATATATATATATATATATATATATATATAGAGGAGATATCAAATAGTACCCGAGCTGTAGATAAGATGTAGACTCAATCTCATCCATTCATCTCATAGATTCTATGGTTGAGATTTTTCGGACTTTTAAGCTTAATTTACTGATTTTCGCTATAGTAAGGGTAGATTAGTAATTTGGTTTGTTATGTGATTGAAAAAAACTATGCATGTAATTAAACGTAAACCGCATATCATTGAACACAAAAATGCATATTGTTATACATAAAACTGCATGCGGTTGAACACAAAATCACACAATTTGATTTGTTATTTGATACAGAAAAACGAATCATGCATGTTTTAAAACAAAAAACTACATATGCTTGAACAAAGAACATCATAATGTTGAACACGAAAATACATGTGATATCGATTTATCCATAATTTATTCTCTAGTTTATATCAATTACTTTTAGTTTCATAATTCGAAAGAAAACATATGATCAACAAGAAAGAAAACAAATGATCAACAAGAAAGAAAGCAAATGATCAACAAGAAAGTGTTTGTGCATATTGAAGAAGAGAGAAAAGAGATATCGAAAATGATAATTTTTGTTTCGAAACATGCAGGGTTGTGTTTTGTTCTATGCATGTTTATGTTTAGTCGTATGCATATTTATGTTTAGTCGTATGCATGTTTTGTTTTTTAATATGCATGCCTATATATTATTATGCATATGCAGGTTTATGTATATTATGATGCAGGTTTATGTGTATCAATATGCATATTCTTCGTAGATTGTATCATCTCGTTATCTTCTTCTCCGATTCACTTATTTCTCTGATTTCCGACGAATTCCACCGTAAACCACCGTCACATACTCCAATTTTTTTGCGAACTTCACAATAATCATTATCTCTCTCGATACCTCAATCTTCTCTCAAAATTCTATTTATTTTTCTTCAATTTCAAGCAACTAATCAATAATTTTTATGTAAGTTCAGGCAGCGATCAGCCACCGCAACTGTCGTCGTCGTAACAGCCGCCACCGCGACCGCCTCCATTGTGCCATTGTTGTTGTCGGCTTCCTACTCTTCTATGATGAACAGTAGCAGTTGCAAAGAAGAAGAAGAAGAAGAAGAAGAAGAAGGAGAAAATTACTGTGTTGCCCCTCAGCGAAAATAAAGATAAAAAATAAAAAAATGTTATGCCACGTGTCACTTATCCATGCTATCCACATGGCCACAATGTGTGGTCAGATTGAAGATTACATACTATCTCGAGGATCGGGTACTACGGAGCCCAACCTATATATATATATATATATATATATATATATATATATATATATATATAATTCAGTTCAAAAATCCCAACAAAATTGAAAACGAACTCAAATTAAAACTGAGCGGAACCGAAGCAAAACAACGAGAGTGTTTGATTTGATTGCTCCACTTATTAATTAGATGAATTGTTAAAAAAAACATGCTTTGATTGATTTTCGTTATCACTTTATCTTGAAAATGTTGCCGGAACTAAGAAGAAACCTACATAAGAATCGAAATTACCAACAAAAACAAAAGATGTTATAATATATTAATTGAATTGGGACAGGTGAATTGTATCTTTACAAAAATAAAAAATATAAATTATAATTTCCAAATTATATTACTCTTTATTCTCCAAAATTATAGTAAATACCATGTAAAGCAGTAGTATCAATTTCGGCTATTATATGGTGAATTTTTTAATGAACTCCTAACACTTACAGTTATATTAATAACACTAGTTTAATTAAGAATGCGTCATATTATTGTACAATATTAAAACAATAGTCTAAAAACTTGTGAATAACTAGGTCATTTTATCACCATCAGTAGTATTTATTATTAGTAGTAGATTACTTCCTTACAAATGACAATTGCTTAGGACATATATATAGTTTCTAATTTTTATCATAAAACGCAACAGTTATGTGCAGTTAATTATACTTCAGTGTTGGAGATGAAATCTTCATAATCTCTCTCTCTCTCTCTCTCTCACACACACACACACACACACATATGTTTCATAAATGACTCTTCAATAAATTAGATATATATACAATGGATGAAGGTTCTCCATAATATTTCGTGTTAATACTCACTTTGGATGCAAATACCCTATCAAATTGAAATATATATACAGTATTGAAATAAAATATAGAGGTTTTCCAAATATTTCGTGTTACATTCTAGATGCATTTTCTTCATCCTTAATATAAAATTCCATATTTGAATTAATAAAAAAAATGTGGAATTGAGACGTGTACAACAGCAACATGCGATATAGATCGATTCCAATACAACTGCACTAAAAGACAAAACGTTGAGTAGATCTCACAAAAGTGCTCATGTCATCAATGTTCCCCCTTCAGTTATGACTGTCACATCCAAATCCTACGTGGAAATTTGACTTTCTTGACTACCATGAATACCGTCCTTCTTTTTTTTTCTTGACTACCATGAATACAGTCCTTTCTTTATTTATACTAATAATTATTTTTTATTTTACGCCCTCTAATATACTTTTATTTATCCTTCCAAGAAACGGCAGCGTCATATATTATGCATTCTAAAAAAATATGAAAATAATAAATAACATGTTAACTTGACTATGATGCCATATACTCCCATCAAAATCGTTCATCGATTTTGATGGCACGAGTTTTAATAAATTATAATGAGTGAAAAGTAAATGTGTATAAAAAGGTGTGTTATTAGAATAATAAATGAATATATTAATGGATTGTGAGTGTAAAAAGGTGGGTCATGAGTGTTTTTTTGTAAATAATTGGATAAGCTTATGGTAAAAATATAAAGTTGATATTTCTAAAAAAGAAAAGTGAACATTTTTTGTGGACGGACCAAAATGGAATTAAATGCACGAATTTGGTGGACGGAGAGAGTATGATTTTTGTGGTCAAAAGGTCATATATTTATTTTTAACTAATGTCTTCATAAATCTGAATATATCACACTTGATTTTTTAAACTCGTTCTATGCGATTTGCAGGTTATTCCACATGAATATGAGTTTTTATCTTATATGCATCGAAGATTACGATTGTGGATTTTATATTAATTCAAAAATTAAATAAATAAAATAAGTGTTTTACATAGGTATTATTTTGTTTATAATACACTTATTTTATATTACACGAATGCTCAAAGCTCTTACATCAATCTTTTTTTTTTGATCAATTTAATACAGAAATTTAAAGGCTGCGTCACGGTGGACTCGAACCCGAGACCTTTAACCTCGGGCATTAACCACTCTACTACTAAGCCAACACATACACGCTCTTACATCAATCTCTTATTACATAAACTGCATAGATGAATTTCACATCACAATCTAGTCTAATAATAGACTAAGGGGGTGTTTGGCTAAGCTTATTTTAAAGAGCTTATAAGCTCCAAGAGCTTATAAGATGTTTTAAGAGCTTATAAGAAATAATGTTTCAAGAACTTATAAGTTGTTAAAGTGTTTGGATAATTGATCTTATAAGTTAGAGAAAGAATCGTGAGTTAAAGAGATAAAGTTGACGAGAAATGAAGTTGGTAGTGTATATGTAGGAAATAACGAACTATAATAAGGTTATTTTGGTAAATTCATTGTTGCTTATAAGCTTATGAAAAAATAAGTTGGATTTGAGTAACTTATTTTTAGGGGAGCTTATAAGCTGTTGGAGCTTATTTTCACAGCTTATAAGCTTTTTAGGAGCTTATTTTGCCAAACACTTTGCAACAGCTTATAAGTTGTTTTAAAGAGCTTATAAGCTCAGCCAAACATCCTCTAAATAGGTGCCCAATCACAATATTACACAATCTAAGAGCATCTCAAACCCAACTGCAAATCTTATTTTGCAGTTAGTATCCATCTCCAATGGAACTGCAAATTCAAACTCAAAATGAGTTTTCATGAAGTTTCTCTCTCCTCCAAACTCAAATATGCGTTTATACTATAGCCGAACGCATATATGAATTATATTTCACAATGATCCATCTAGATATTGATAATTGGTTGTATATCAAAATTTTCGTTTTTTGCAGAGAATGAAGAACAGAAAACGGCAGAGAGAGAATGGAGAAGAAGATGCTTAATGACAATTAGGGTAATTTTATATTAATTGATTTGCACTTCTTTTCATATTAATGATAATATGGGCTTTTAATATTAATGGGCCTCTCTTTTTAAAACATACAAATTGTCTACGCTGGTGATGTTGTTGGTCAGTGGCGGATGCAGGCCCTGGCAGGACTAGGCCACCGTTCGGTAAGATTTTTTTTAATATATTTAATAATTATTATAATATTCTATAATTTTGTTCTTCCATTTATTTGCATTTTTTCATCTATTTATAAATATAATCTAGTGATTATTTTTTGATTTTTCCTCAAAATTTAAAATATTCTATCTGATATTTCCTCTCAAAAAGTTTATGGAATTTTCATTTAATTGTCTTCTTCCCACTTTCCACTCTCAAAATTACTAATTCTACTGTGAAAATTTTAAAACAAAAACACAATAAAGATTCCCTATTGAAGAACTCATCACCATCAATAAGTTTCGCTCTATTTTATAGAAAAACTATTGGTTTATATAATTTACTATTTCTAATTTATATTGTTTATATTTCAAATTGTGTTATCTGTGTTTGTATTTTCAAATACTATTATTCAACAATTTGTTTGTGCCTATATTAAGAAAAACTCACGTTTACTATCCAAGTTCAAAGCTTTTGGTTTCTACGGCAATATTAGAATATGCATTGATTCTCCGTAATGAAAATTGTGAAATCAAGTTTGCGGAATAAAATGAAAGATGACTTTTGTCTAGTTCTTTGATATTGTTTATTGAGAAAGAAATTGCTCAACGCTTTGACATTGATTCAATTATAAATTAGTTTGATCTCATGAAAGAAGAATGTCATGATTCAGTTATAATTGTGAACAAGACAAATATTTCAAAATTCAACTCGAATCTTTACTTTTATTCTGAAAAATTCTATTAAATTTTTCGATGGGATCTTGCCCATCCAATTTCAAAATTCTGGCTCCACCCCTGCTGTTGGTGATGCTATAAACGATGTTGAACGTAACCTTCATTGACTAAAGTTATATATTCTATATTGTTATGTCCCGTAAAAAATAAAATAAAAAAATCATTAGGTGACAAATTATTACTATAATTTCTATTATTTTTAGGAAGTGATTGATCAACTGCATTTATGGCATGAATGAACGCTGAAGGCCTTCATGTTGATGTTTTCATTTTTTTTTGAAGTATATTAAATAATCTTGTATAGTTTTATTTATATTTCTTATCATTTTATTATTTTCATTACAAAAAATAAAAATTAAACTTTGATTATTTTGCTTATTTTAATTTATAATTTTAAAATATTTATATAGCAATTATTAATTCATGGAAAATAAATAATACTAATCTCTTTTTCTTAAATAATATAATTTTTAAAATGTTTATATTAATTGATTATTTGTGGGCGGAATATACCAATTCGAGGATTGAATGACAATCTCTTTTGTTTTCTTAAAGTTTATATATTATTATTATTATTATTATTATTATTATTATTATTATTATTATATTATTATTATTATTATTATTATTATTATTATGTTTTAATGTAATCTTTTAATCAAGTTATGTAATTTTCTCTTATTAATGAATAAGTAATTTAGCCATCTTTATTTATTTAATACTAGCTCATTTCATTTTAAATTATTGATAGAAATTTTTTAATGAATTTAATGTGTAATATTTAGAATATAAAGGACTATTTTGCAAAAGTATAAAAAATAGTATGAGAAGGAATATATAGAGAATATTCTTTTGAGTTAGAATTTGAGTTTGTGTATTGGAGATGAATTACTGTTTGATGTGACAATTACTGCAAAATGGAGTTAAATTTAGCGTTGAGTATTGGAGATGGCCTAACTTCATTCTAAGTAAGGAAAATATTATTATTTTATTGACTTCCTTAAGTTGATATTCCAACTGTTACATGTTATCAAATCATATAATTTGCTTGGTTTTGTTTTTTCATTTTCTAGTTTTATTTATAATTTTTTCGGATGTGTTGTTAATTCACGGCTATACTTTAATCTTCAAAGTTTGGGAGTTTTGTAATTTGAAGGCACATTTATTATTATAATTTATTTCTTCTAATTTATTGGGTTCATTCTTTCGTTTTTGGGGTTTATTTTTCAATCTTTTGAGTTTAATGATAAATTCACTAGATTTCCTTTTTTTATATTTTCGTGGCTTTAAATTTTCTATTTTTGTATCAAATTACTTCGAATTATAATAAATACTGAAAAGTTAACGGAAAAATACGGTAATTTTGTTATATAACTCACGTGGTTTATACAAGGAATCAATATATAATAGGATTAAAGATTTAGTGATTCTCTCTCCTATGTGGCATCATAGAATCTCTCCATTTCTATTTTTCTCAAAGCTCATTTATTCTTAGTATTTACATCTCCTATCCCACATTGGTTTCTTATCAAACTCCACCTTAATTTAAACCTATATAAATAGTTGTGAGTAGATTTTTTATCCTACAATAAACAATTATTTTACATCCACCAATTTTATTTGGCCCATCAATTAATTAGTTGGCCACATAAATAGTTATTTTTTATTAAAAATTTAATTTAATTTAATTTAATTAATATTATTTTTAAAGTTTTCTTGAAACTTTACCAATTCAAGACATAAATTGAATAAACTTCACAAATTAATAAAAATAAATTTGAAATAAATAGTCCATGTAGGAGAGAGATTGCGTTAATCATTAATCTTATTATATATTGATTTTGTAAACCTAAACGAATTCAAATATCAACATATATTACTATACATGTTTGAGACGATAATAAATATATAGTCAAATCAATTTTTAATCAAATTTGTGGTAGTTACATGTGTATAGATTCTAAATTGGTCCAGACATTGATCGATATGTCTATGTGGAATTTTTTCAATTTTAATATATTGGAATAATATATATATTACTGATTATATGTTTTAAAACTTAAATGAATTATTGTAATTAGCGGATATTACTACACGAGAATAAGACGAGAATATAATTTTCTCTATTTTTAATTCTTTTGTTATTTATATTATTTGGTACAAGAATATACATTCTAGACGGATACAAACATTTATCGACTTATGTGGAATTCTGAAGCTCACATTATTTTTTTGGTGAGCCTTCACAATTAATAAAAAGTGTTGAAATAAATAGTAAATTCAAACTTAAATCGAAAGAATAACAAATTATTGAAATAAATATATATTTTATTAATTAGATCTTTTATAAATTTAAATGAATTTAGATAATTAGTGGATACTACTATACGAAAATAAGATGAGATCATATAGTAAAACCAATTTTAATCCGATTTGGCACAGTTATATATGTATATAAATTCTAAATAGGTCAATACATTAAACGACACGTACTATGTGAACTGATGATAATATAATTTTCTCTATTTCTAAGTCTTTTGCTATTTATATTATTTGGGTACAAGAATTTAAACTCCACCCGTCGAATTTATATTATTTATATTATGTGGGTACGAGAATTAATATATATTTTACTAATTAGATATTTTATAAATTTAAATGAACTCAGGTAATTAATGGATACTACTATACGAGAATGAGACGAGAAGATATAGTAAAATCAATTTTTAATCCTATTTGTGACAGCTACATGTATATAAATTCTAAACAAGTCAATACATTAAACGACACGTCTGCTTAGTTTTAATTTTTAGCTATCCATATTATTTTATTATTAATAATTACCCTGTAACGTTCAAGTCTTATTGAAACGAATAACGAATTATTGTATATTTATAAAATTAATCAATTTCGGGTAATTAATTAAATTTGGGACGAGTGCATGTATGTATATGCTAGACATGTTCTCTATTTTTTAATCCTTTGATATTTATATTATTTACTATTAATATTTATTCTATAATGTTCAAGTCATTATTGAAATATATAATCAATTAATGTGACAACTTATATGTATAAATTTAAACATATTTGGGTAGTTAGCAGGCATTAACTATACGGGTTGAGATGAAAACGAGTAGTAAAAATATTTTTTAATCAGGTTTGGGATATGTACGAGCATATAAATTCTAAAGGAATTTTAACATTAATCGACACGCATGCGTAAAATTTTCTCGATTTTTTTTTATCTTTCGTTAGTTATACTATTTATTATTAATGATTACTTTCGATATTTTTTATTTTTATCGAGACGAATAACCAATCACTATAACAAATTATATTTATAAATTTAAACAACTTCAGATAATTAATCGAATTTAAGACGGGTATGAGTATATACATTCTAAACAAAAATTATTAACATGGCTAAGAATATTTAATTTTCTACACGTAAATTACAATATAAAGTGATTTTTCATTAGAATTCGACGAAATATAACCTATATATGTCACATTAGATATATTATCCTGATATAAAAAAAATTCATTTAATATATCAAATTCAGACGTATCGCCCTGATATAAGATTATTTTATTTAATATGATTATAAATAGATCATAAAGTATTTTCCGTTGAAATTCGACGGGTTACACACTAGTTTGTACTAAAAATGGTGTAGATTTAATCGGTACGTGTACACACGTGTATCTGCATCATGAATTCTGTAAAAGTCGGAAATTTGGAATGTAGCATGAGTATGATGACACAATCAAACCTCTTCTTTATTAATAAAAATATCATGAAGATTATAGTTTAATAGTAACTACCCCCTTTGAAAAAGTGAGTGAACAAGGTACAATTTTTAATGACAAAAACTTGGGTGAGCTCCGGCTCACCGTGAGCTCACCCTTGTTTTTTGTTAAAATAATTATATACTCTATCCGTCCCAACTAACTTGAGTCGTATACCATTTTAAGCCGTCCCAACTAGCTTGAGTCATTTCTATAAATAAAAATAATTAACAAAAAATCAGGGATTTTAATTACAATTAGCAGGTAACTAATTAGGCTGATTATTGCATAATTGGGCCCAATTAGTAACCAACCCACAACACAGCCCCAACCCGGATTCATCCTCTCTCTCTCTCTCGGTACATTTGCCCTACTCACCCCCACAACCCTAATCTCTCCCTCTCATTTGCACGCCGCCTCCTCCTCTTTCTCTCTCTGTACATTTACCCTACTCACCCCCACAACCCTAATCTCTCACTCTCATTTGCACGCCGCCTCCTCACTTCTCCACTCCCATCTTCTGCCTCTCTCCTCCGATCGATGACTTCTACCTCTAAATCTGACCCCCCAAACCCGGATTCATCCGGATGGATTAATCCTCGCCGCCCCCTCACCGCGATGATATATGTGAGCGGTGGGCTCGCCGGCGGCATGGATGCTCCAACCCAATCTTCGTTTCAGTCGAGCACCGATGGCTCCCATCCTTGCTACGGGGCTCTTCGTAGACCCCGACCTCGACCCCCCACCACTGTGAATAATGGGAGCGGTAGGCTCGGCAGCGGTCGATCTACATCCCCGGAGGACGCTCACGCTCCTCCAACTCGCCTTCCATCGCCACCCCGTTGCCGCTTTCTACCACCGATCCATACCGGATCAGGTGGTCTTCTTCCATTCACCGCAGAGGACCACTCCGACGATGAGGGAGACACATCACTCGATGGCTCGTGCAACGGGGTCGTCGGCGGTGTGGAGAGAGATGGCTTAATGCTTGATGCTCTAGGTAGCCCTCTACCACCGTTCCCTTTCACCCCGGGAACAGAGTCCTGGGCGGCGTGTGTTGCTGAGGCTGATGAGTGGGTGGAGAAGCAGATCCGGATGGGTTTGCTATGAGGTCCATTTTTCTGTGAACACCATGTTTTCTGTGATGAACTGATGCATGTTTCTTGTTGGTGCTGTGATTAGACGAGGCTGATTGCTATGAGCACCCTGTTTTCTGTGATGAACTGAGGCTATTTCTTGTTGGTTTTGTGATTAACTGAGGCTGATTCTATGAGCACCCTATTTTCTGAGCATAAACTGATTCTATGATTACTATAGGTGCATGTTTGTATGTGATGAACTGAGATAGTTTCTTGTTGGTGCTGTGATTAACTGAGGCTGATTGCTATGAGCACTGTTTTCTGTGATGAACTGAGGCTGTTTTTTGTTGGTATTGTGATTAAATGAGGCTGATTGCTATGGTTGCACGTTTCTATGTGAGAAACTGAGGTAGTTTCTTGTTGGTGCTGTGATTAAATTAGGCTGATTGCTATGAGCACCATGTTTATGTGATGAACTGAGGTTTTTGCTTGTTGGTGCTGTGATTAAATGTGGTTGATGTTGGGATTAAAACTGTGATGAATTGGGCCTTTTCTTATTGGTTTTTTGCATAATTGATGTTGATGGCTATGACTGCATGATTACAAAATGTTTTGGCTAATTGCATCTAATTGCATACTTTCAAAAAGTGTAGGCTGATGCATCTAAGTGCATAATTACAAAAAGTATATGCTGATTGCATCTATGTGTCTAATTAAAAAAGGTGAGCCTAATTTTCAAAAACCAAAAGACTTATGCTATGTTTACACCCAAAACATAGATTTTGTTTGTATGTTTTGTGAGCATAAACATAAAAAACAAGCTGCCCTACATCCTAAAACCCTTCAATATATGTCAAACCCATTGATTGTTCTATGGCTGCTATTCCCCCATTGCTGCCCATTTCTTTGAGGTAGTTGAGACATTGTATCACTAGTTCTATTGGCACTTCTAAGCTCAGTGGTAGCTTATCTGATCTTCTTAATGCACCTTTTGCCATGTGTGGGATTTTGTAGCAGTTTTGCCCCTTCGACTTCATGACCTCTATCATGCATCCCTGTAGACTTAGGAAAATATTGTTAAGTTTTATAGGACATAGCTGTGCAAATGATGTACACACTGCATTTAGTAGTTCATCCATTGTTTTACATGCTGTCTCCACTTGCAATGATTGGATGGCTCTAAACCATCCTAAATCATTGACATTTATGTCCGGGAGTTTGGTGGTCTTGGATCGCCTTTATGTTGAAGCTTGATTGGGAAGCAGCTGGCCTCCATTCTGGATCACTATCCAATATATGAGGCCTTGCATTATCTTGCTGGATGTTGATATTTTTGCTTGCTCCTTCTCGCCACTTTGCTATAATTGTCGGTATAACTGCTTTCAAGAAATGATCTGATTGTTGAGTTGCTTTTAATGCATAATTCAGTTGGTAAGTTGCATTTATGAACATTAATGTGATGAGAACAGATATGAACAGATATTAATGCTTGATGTAGGCAATAAATGTGCTGAGAAAAGGGCAACAGATATGTGATGATGAGAAATTCTCATTCTGAGATCATTTTACATTAAAAATACAAGGAGACACAAAGCATTAACTGAAACTAAAACATGATGGTCGCCTATTCTATTTGTGTTACCTGATTGATTAAACATCCTTTAATCACTTGTTTTGTGATGGATTCAATGGTTTTGTCTCAATTGTGCTCGCCGCCTGCTCATGCTTCTCCTCTTTGTCGGCACTCAGATTGTGAATGGAAAAATACCTATTTTTCCATCAAATAAGACTTCTCCATTGTCGCAAATAATGGCCTACTTACAAAGACACATGAACATTATTTTCCAATGAACTCTTACTCTTACAGGTCCTATGTGGCTCGGGTTCATCCGGCTAAGTAAAACCTATGTGAACCTCTTGTTATGTAAAACCATTTTCATCAATATGCGTCAGACAGTATATTCCTAAATTTGATCTTGTTAAGAATCTATACAACTCTAAGGCTGAGAGAGAATCTCACCTTAAGAGCTTGTTAGGGGTCATAAATCTGGTTTAAGGCGGATGTGTGCTCTTATTTTTCCAAGAAGCACCCATCTCCCCACAGATTTTATCGCATCCTAAACCCACCGCTAACCTTCTAATTGTGCTTTCTTTGTGTAATCCAAAGATGACAACAAGGTGATGTCAAGGCGATTTCTTTTCTTCTTTGTTATTGATCTTAACACTCACAAGATGTATCATCTCACCATTTTCTTGTTGTTTTTGCGTTTCATAGCCGAGTAACAGTTTGACGTGAGATGCCGAACTTGAGTTGAGCTTCCTTCATCTTGCCTCGGGGTGGCTTGCAATCGATGCAGCCTCCGAGGATGAATTGGACGACTTGATTTCTCTTTTCTGTTGATAAATCTATCCCTCTCATTTCTTCAAATTTACAGTGTAGTGTAGTGCTAAATGATGGCTTATGTAATGGTATTTATAGACTTGTATGGATTTTCAGATTTTGCATACTTGGTGGGAAATTTGAATTAGTTGGCAGATGCTTTTTTTTTGTAAGTTTGGCATCTGTAATTTTGTACGTTTGGCGCCAGTAATTTGTGGCAATTTTGAAATGAATTTAGTTTGTTTTAACTTTGAAGTTTGGTCCATTTTTCTTTTGCTACTGTTTCTTTTTTTTTGGATGTTGTTTCATTTTTTGGATGTTGTTTCAGTTTGGGGGAGAATATAAAAGGCTGTCGCCTTATTTTACGATTCAGTAAATTTTTTTTTTTTAATATGGTAATTAAATTAAGGATAATTTAAAATAAATTTATTAAGTAAATAAATAAATTTAAATGTAAAATAAAATAAAATACAAAATATATATACTTAACACATAAACCACTTTATTACCAATATACTTTAAACACTAAACACTCTCTCCTTAATTCCCGTGCCCAAAAGAAACGCCTCAAGCCAGCCGGGACGGAGGGAGTATTAATTATGGTGAGTAAGGATAATTAGATTTTGTTAATGTATAATTAAATTTATTAATTTTTAATTATAATTTTCAATTCCAAATTAGAATTTATTAATTTATAATTATGGTTTATTAATTCCATAATTATGATTTATTAATTCAAAGTTAGGATTTATTAATTCACAATTAGGATTTATTATTAAAAATTATGGTTTATTATTCAAAATTAGGGTTTATTATTTCCAATTAGGGTTTATTAATTCAAAATTAGGGTTTATTATTTAAAATTAGGATTTATTAATTCCAAATTAGAATTTATTAATTTAAAGTTAGGGTTTATTAATTCACGATTATGGTTTATTATTTCACATATTAATTCAAAATTAAGATATATTAATTCAAAATTATTATTTATTAATTTATAATTAATTTTTATTAAACTATAATTTTAATTCGAATTAATTAATTAATTAATTAACTATGATTAATTAATTAGGGTGGTCTCACTGTGCGCGCGCGCACAGGAGACCACCCCATTTTTAATTCCCCAATCCCCTAACCAAAAAATAAATTATTTTTACAGTATATACTGATATGCCGTCTTCAGTTATATATGAAAATTGTGAAATCAAACAAAATACATACACGAGACTGATTATGAAATTTTGCAGTTAATTCTTTATACATGGAGAATCTTTCAAATTTTTGATTGAAATTTAGTAAAAGTTAATTAATTTTTTTCCACATATTCAGTTGATACACATATTGAATCGTTAGAACTCTTATTTTGTATAGTGAAAATTTAATCGTACCAAACTAGAAGAGTTGCTAGTCCACACTAAGAACCAACTCACGTTGGAATAGCGGTGCTTAGTTCTTTTTACCAGTGGCGAGTTATGGTTTACTCGCAGGATTTGTAGTCTTCAAATATGAATACTGCGAACATTATGAGGTTTTCAAACGAGTTTGATTGCAAAATCCTGCTGTTACTCCTTTATATATGGAAAAATATGCCAGTCTTTTTGATTGGAATTATTTTTATTGAAAATTACACACGGATACGTTCATATTTTTTAAACTTTTATCCACATAGTCAGCTAATCCACATATCGAATTATTAGAAATTCAACTTTTGTGTGCGTGTGTTGACCTAGGGGTAAAGTGGTTAATGCATGAGATCAAATGTCTCAGGTTTGAGTCTACCGTGAGGCGACATTTTAATATTTCTGTATTAATTGACAAAAAAAGAAGAAGAAATTCAATGCTTTTGACACTATAATCCATCTCACGATAAAAGGGTTGGTGGTTGGCACCTAAAATCTTCTTATGTTAGAAAACTTGGCACCTAATATCTTCTTATGTTAGAAAACTTAGTTTTCCTTTAATTTGAATTTTTCGTCCAGACCTATGAATTTCCTATCTGTCATACAATATATACTTCATCTGTTCTTTTTTAAGTGTCCATTGCCTTCAAATATCACAAACTAAGGAAGTAAGCAAATTTACATTTGTAACCTCATTGATTACCATGATAATGCATTCATACAACTAATAATCATCAAATTCCATGAGTATTAAATAAGGGTAAATATATAGGAAATACATTATAATTTTGCTCTCAAGTTACAAACTATGATACTTATTAAAAAAACAAGAAAAAATGTTAATAGGAAACTTTAAAAAGAAGCGAGGGAATAATATTTTTGCAATAAATTAATACCGGAAGTTTGAAGGTCGACAATTTTTATATAGGGTTGAGTTATTTAAAAATCCGGACTTCACAAAATATGGAAGACGCCAAACTCTTTAAGTTTCCCAAATAATTTATTTTCAACACACATGCACATTATAATTATTCATCATTTATCTTCAGTTGTACTTGATTTTTATTTTATGTATTATAAGTTTCCTTTTAATTTATAGGGAACATTATAAGTTTCCTTAAGAATAAAAAAAATATAATTTCATTTCTCCGTATAATTATATCTTGATTTTCGAATTTTATATGCTACAACTACAAGTAGTGAAATACTTTCAAGGAATATTGTCCGATTTATTTGGAAAAAGAAATTCAATTGAATAAACACTTTCTATCTTTAGCTCTATTTTTGTTTAGTTGGGAAATCACCATTGCGCAAGCCGCAACTTGAAAATGGAATAAAAAGTTGTTAACACGTATCATTTATGGTATAATTAGAATGTACAGTTCATTTACACCTTCAATTTATTTATTTTGGATTATTAGTTACAATAGAATGTCTTATCTTATAGTGAATTGAAGTGGTAGTACAGAACGTGACAATTAATGTTACAATTTTTGCATTCTAGATAATATATTCAACTTAAAAACCATCATCTTTCAGTTACAACGATGCTTACTGTATGACTAGTCTGTCCTGAGCGGAAATCTTGGTTATGCCACAAGTGAACACAAAATAGTCATTAATTAATGTATCTCGATCGCTTTCGATTTCATTTCACATAGGGTGATTAATTAACTGTTTCAGGTACCGGATTTAAACTCTATTCACTTAGTCTGAATACACAATGTCGTTGCAACTAATAATTGTTTCATTTCATACTCATGTACAAGTTAAACTATATTCTATAACTTGTATATCGATAAAATTCAAAATACGAGATTAAAATACGGCAAGTGGTTTTCTTCCGCCCATATGTATATAAAGAAAGGAATAATGATGTCTCCTAGGGATAACCCAATGGTTAAGGTGGATTTCTGTGGCCGAGAGGTCACAAGTTCGAACCCCACAAAACGCCTATGGGTTTGGCGCATCACATCCTGGTTTTTCAGTGTGGTTACACTGTCTCCGTGTGGTTTGCGCGCTATCGCATATGAACGTGGGGTTTACCTAATGCGCACCTAAGGTAGCGACTGCGGGTTCCCCGTGATACCAAAAAAAAAGAAAAAAAAGAGAGAAAGGAATAATGATCCAGAGATGTATAAAGTCTTTCTCATCATCAAAAAGGGTATAGAAAAAGTGGAAAATTATTTAGCGTTTTGTGTGTGGACTGTTATAATGTAAGGAAGGGGTCAGAAATGGGGGTTACAGGCAGACGCGTGGCAGTCAAAGGTGGGGCCGGAATAGTCAATTATGTCATTTGTTTCCTCTTCACACGAACACGATTTCGACAGAAACCGGACGGCGCGGCAATGGCGCCGTTACGCACTGTTGCTGATCCTTCTTTCACAGTCACCACCACTCACCACCTTTTTTCTAATTTTGCACCTTTTACAAATTTCATTTTTCAAATAAATCCTCCTAAAATCTTACCAATTCTATTTTGATTTAATTGTTCTGCTCCACTGTCAAAAATGCTTTTAACAATTTGACGTTCATAATAAAAATTATCAGCCAAATCTTACAATAATTAGAATTAATTAATTCCACACACATATATATAATTCAGTTCAAAAATCCCAACAAAATTGAAAACGAACTCAAATTGAAACTGAGCGGAACCGAAGCAAAACAACGAGCTAGAGTGTTTGATTTGATTGCCCCACTTATTAATTAGGTGAATTGTTAAAAAAACATGCTTTGATTGATTTTCGTTATCACTTTATCTTGAAAATGTTGCCGGAACTAAAAAAACCCTACATAAGAATCGAAATTACCAACAAAGATAAGTGAATTGTATCTTAAAAAAACAAATTTAAAAAAATATAATTTCCAAATTATATTACTCTTTATTCTCCAAAATTATAGTAAACACCAGCAGTCGTATCAATTTCGGCTATTTTATGGTGAATTTTTAATGAACTCCTAACACTTACAGTTATATTAATAACACTAGTTTAATTAAGAATGCGTCATATTATTGTACAATATTAAAACAATAGTCTAAAAACATGTGAATAACTAGGACATTATATCCCCATCAGTAGTATTTATTATTAGAAGTAGATTACTTCCTTACAAATGACAATTGCTTAGGACATATATATGGTTTCTATTTTTTTATCATAAAACGCAACAGTTATGTGCAGTTAATTATACTTCAGTGTTGGAGATGAAATCTTCATAATCTCTCTCTCTCTCTCTCTCTCACACACACACACACACATTTGATTCATAAATGACTCGTCAATAAATTAGATACATATACAATGGATGAAGGTTCTCCATAATATTTCGTGTTAATTCTAACTTTGGATGCAAATACCCTATCAAATTGAAATATATATACATATTGAATTAAAATATAGAGGTTTTCCAAATATTTCGTGTTACATTCTAGATGCATTTTCTTCATCCTTAATATAAAATTCCGTATTTGAATTAATTAAAAAAAATGTGGAATTGAGACGTGTACAACAGCAACATGCAATATAGCTAGAGTACAATACAACTGCACTAAAAGACAAAACGTTGAGTAGATCTCACAAAAGTGCTGATGTCACCAATGTTCCCCCTTCAGTTATGACTGTCACATCCAAATCTTACATGGAAATTTGACTTCTTGACTACCATGAATACAGTCCTTTCTTTATTTATACTAATCGTTATTTTTTATTTTACGCCCTCTAATATACTTTTATTTATCCTTCCAAGAAACGGCAGCGTCATATATTATGCATTCTAAAAAAATATGAAAATAATAAATAACATGT
Source organism: Salvia rosmarinus (assembly GCA_036937905.1). Lineage (NCBI taxonomy): Eukaryota > Viridiplantae > Streptophyta > Magnoliopsida > Lamiales > Lamiaceae > Salvia > Salvia rosmarinus. Next base: position 11,941,012 of record CM072813.1, on the reverse strand, counting down.
TAACTTGACTATGATGCCATATCTGATTTTTGTGGTCAAAACGTCATATATTTATTTTTAACTAATGTCTTCATAAATTTGAATATATCACATTTGATTTTTTTAAATTCGTTCTATGTGATTTGCAGGTTATTCCATATGAATATGAGTTTTTATCTTATATGCATCGAATATTACGATTGCGGATTTTCTATTAATTCAATAAATAAATAAATAAATAAAATAAGTGTTTAGGTATTATTTTGTTTGTAATACACTTATTTTATATTACACGAATGCTCAAAGCTCTTACATCAATCTCTTATTACATAAACTGCATAGATGAATTTCACATCACAATCTAGTCTAATAATAGACTAAATAGGTGCCCAATCACAATATTACACAATCAAACTTCATACTAAGTAAGGAAAATATTATTATTTTATTGACTTCCTTAAGTTGATATTCCAACTGTTCCATGTTATCAATTCCTATAATTTGCTTGGTTTTGTTTTTTCATTTTCTAGTTTTATTTATAATTTTTTCGGATGTGTTGTTAATTCACGGCTATACTTTAATCTTCAAATTTTGGGAGTTTTGTAATTTGAAGGCACATTTATTATTATAATTTATTTCTTCTAATTTATTGGGTTCATTCTTTCGTTTTTGGGGTTTATTTTTCAATCTTTTGAGTTTAATGATATAAATTCACTAGATTTCCTTTTTTATATTTTCGTGGCTTTATATTTTCTATTTTTGTATCAAATTACTTCGAATTATAATAAATAATGAAAAGTTAACGGAAAAATACGGTAATTTTCACTACAAAAATACAGCCGATCAGCGACGGATTAGCGACGGCCAAAATGAGTCGCCTTTCACCATCGATTTTTAGTGGGCACACAACGAATCCTCAGAATTTTCAAGAACGAAGGCAGGTTTCACAATCGATTTGGAGTGAGAGTGAATGAGGATTCAAGAACAATTTGGGTTTTCTTTCAGCATGCCTGAATTTCGGAATTTTTGTTTCTAAATCAATTTGAGAGATTTATTTCGGAGTTGTGTTATTTTGATTTATTTTGCCCACATTTTGATTTATTTTGGTTTAACGTTTTAACGTTTCTTTTAGCGTTTTTTATGTTATTTGGGTTTAACGGGTCGCCTGATTTATTTCTGATTGATTTCACAATTATGTTATTTCGTTTTAACGTTTTTGAGTTGTATAACGTTTTAACGTTTTTTTATGTTATTTTGGTTTTTTTATTCCACGTGCATGCCAACTTGGCAACTCCGACCTACACGTCAAAATTCAGGCACCGGAAAAAATTTCGGGGTCATACCGTGTTATTTTTCGAATATGATGGGTATTGTTTTGTAAATACCTTTACGGTTGGACATTTCTGAAAAAACGCTCAAACGATGGGACATAAAACGCTATTTGCCCATATATATATATCTATAGGGTATGGTTAATATGAGAATGGAAATAAGTGTAGGAAATAAGAATAGATATGTAAGTCTAGGGTTTATCAATTAAAAATTAAAATTTATTAATTCACGATTATGATTTATTAATTCATAATTATGGTTTATTAATTCCAATTAAATTTTATTAATTCAAAATTAAAATTTATTAATTCATGATCAGAGTTTATTGATTCAAAATTATTATTTATTAATTTATAATTAAATTTTATTAAATTAATTAAGCTTAATTAAAATTAATTTAATAATAATTAAATAAATAAATAATTGGTGGTCTCACTGTGGGCCCGACGCGTAGGAGACCACCCTATATATATATATATATATATATAGAGAGAGAGAGAGAGAGAGAGAGAGAGAGAGAGAAAGAGAGAGAGAGTTTTGTTCAAATAAAAACCATTCTTATCCTAAAAACTAAGAACCAAATGAATTCGTTATGAAAGTTGATGAATCCGTTGAGAAAGTTAATGAATTCAAAATTCAAAATTCAAAATTTTCACCGGGTTCGAATCCCATGAAAGGCGAAAATTCTATTTTTGGATTCGATAATTTTCCCAATGATTCATCAACTTTCACTGTGAATTCATTAGTTTTTGGTTCTCACGTTCTTACAATAAAAATGGTTCTCACGTTAAACCTCCCCTATATATATATATATATATATATATATATATATAAGATAGAAATTGTGTGATGTACCTAAAGAGTGAATGTCATCATGCATAATATATCTAATTTCAAATTGTTGGTTGTAAGAATCGGACTCTCTCTCTCTCGTCCGCCTTGTCGAAATAAAATATTTCTCCCTAAGATGGGGAAGATTATAAGTTTTCACATTCAATTTTTCATTTAGCAAAATTGTTATACATGTTTCACTTCCTCTCATGGAGAATGACTGGTACTAAAAGGAGAGAAGCACCGGTGAAGGATAAAACATTAATTTTCATAAATTAAATGTTTAAATGAATTTGCAAATATTGTTGTTAGATTATGTTTATCAGCAACTACTATAATCATTCAACCCTTTAATATTTAATTAATTATTCTTTCTTACACCTCATGGGTATTCTTCTCAATCCAACCACATCAATATTTGATGGTTTATTAATATGATCACTCCAATCATCAAACCATAACATAATATATAATTATTTCTAATTATAATATAACTAATTATAGAAAAAATAAATTAAAAATATGAAAAAAAATTGAACATGTATAACTATGATAAATTTGGTATCTATTTATAAATAATAGAAAAATATTGAGAAATAGAGAAAACAAATAAAAGCCTGATGTTATGTGTACAACAAAATGATAAATTTTAATGTATATATAACTATTACAAATTTTAATCTCTGTTTATAGAGAATGGAAAATAAAAGTATTGATCTTTTGAATTCTATTTTTAATAAAATATACGAAAATAATCAATAATTATTTTATTATATAAATAAAATTAATCAATCAAAATAGTGTGTTGACGTCCAAATCAACCAAACTTTTTTTTTGTGGTTAATGATAATGATATGGAGGTCGCCCATTTCTACAAAATGGGCGTTGATATTCTAGTCTTATAATCACTACATAATATATATTCTGCTAATACTATTCATTTCGTACGATAGATAATTAAATTTAGTTCGACTATGAGTATATATTGTATACTAAAACAAAGTAATTGAGTAGTTTGTGTTAGTGTTCGTTAAAAATTTGTTCGCTAAAATATCGGTTTACTTTGTAAATGTATGGGTACAATTGTGTATAACAGTGAAAATATTATATCCACAAAGGCTGAGAGCTTAAAATAATGTATTATTATTATTAAATTATCTTTACTATCTAGACAATGAAACTTGGATTTGTGAATTAATTAGAAATCAATAGTAAAATTTAAATTAGAATGTAAATAATAAAAGACTTAGGGAGAAACAATTGTGAGAAAGTTATTCTAAGGATTCGATTTCAGTGGATAAATAGACTCAAATTTATTTCAACCAACCAAGCACATAAATGACTCAACATTTCTTATTGTCATAGTGCTTATATCGTTGATTAACATGCAAAATTATTATAATTTGTCCAACTAAGTATCCACATATAATTTTAAATCCATTAGATTCAAACTCTAACCCAAAATTCATGTTGTTTTGTTTACTAGTATGTCCTATGTTCCAAATTCACGTGTTAATGATCTCATTTCGATCTCAAATGAAGACAACAAATTATGCTCAATTGATAGCTAAGCAACTAGGCAAACAATAAATTCAAGAACACAAAAAAGGAATCGAATATTGTGCTTGATTAATCAAAATAAAATTCAAATCCCATCATCCATCTACTTTCTAACCCTAGAATAATAGAAAATTAGCCGTACATGTTCGTGGTAACAAATAATCCAAACTCAAAGATAAACATGGTTGAAAATTGTAAAAATCATTGAGATCTTCTAAGCTTAAACTTGAATTCTTCAATCTTCTTGCTCTTCTTATCTTCTACAAAAGCTCAAAAATAAATAAATATGCTATGAAATATTAAATGGGAACCTCTCAATTATGTGTCTGGAAGAGATATATATATAGGTGGAGAAAGAAATTGAGTCAAAGTAGAGCTCAAAAACTACCAAAAATAAGTTTAAAATACGAAAATCCCACAAAAACTCGGAAAAACACCTCAACCGCGGCATGTGCAAGTGTTGATAGCGACACTAGGGAGTTAAAACACCCATTTGATGTGGTCACTGCATTCGTCGTAGCCTGTGCATTGGTTGGTCACGACATATGTTGTTTTCATGTCTTCGTGTCTTGTCCACGGCACATGTAGTGGAACTGCGTGACTTTTTATTTTGACTCGTTCTCCCTTGTTTGAACTCTGATTCGTACATTGTTTTTGCGCACGAATTCCTATTAAGTTGTGCTTTAATCTCATGAAACTCAATCTCCTTAAGTATTCCCATATTTTCCTATCTTTTTGTTCAAACACACAATCAAATATCAAATTCCAAAAGATAACAATTAGAGAACATCATGTCAAACACGATTTTCTCGGTAAAGTGGACATAATTACACCTCCAAACCTCTAAGAACGTAGAAAATCCACATTTGACAATTAGAGAAAACAATATATATAAAATTTAAATTTGGTTACAAATCGAAATTAGAAAAACTAAAATCAGAGTTTCAGAGAAATAAAACTTTGAAAGCCGGGGTATGAAAATATAAATAATTGAAAGTAATGATATTTCTGTTGTAAGTTCAAAAGTTAGGGGACGTAAGTGTAATTTCCCCTGTTATCTAGCTAATGGGTGTCATATGCCCACAAAAACTTGAAAAACAAATTTATTTCTACTAATTGAACAATATATAATAACTTGTTAATAATAAGAATTTACATGCAAATATTATAAATATGCTTAATTTTAGATCATCTTATTTTTATTCCATTAATGGATTATCAAGTTTTCTGTATTTTAAACTTGTTGTTATTTGTATGTGCATATAGAGGTGAACTCATGTGAGAATGTTTGTATATACAGATATTGATATTTTTTCAATGTAAATAATATTTTGATTAGGTGTAAATAATACTTTTCAATTACATGATAAAAATCAAATGATACTTTCCTTCAATGTAAATGACAATTTTCTTTAGAATAATGGACATTCGCATGATGTGGACATCCATACATGAATCTTTTGTGTTAAAAATATTATTTGTTATGAGAAATTTAAATTACCATCTAGTCACAAAATCATCATACCACTAATTGTGCACGTAAAGTCGTATAAATCAAAGTCGCATAAACTAATTGAAGATGTTATAATTATTTCTGAATTGGGCTTGGGCCATATGTTTGATCTTTTACCAAACTGCCAGATATGCTAAATAGATGGGCTTATTTTTAAATATAAATCCAAATTCTAACATGGGCCATATATCAATATTAATGTAGTAAGAACAGATTTAAGCATTAAGCAATCAAATAATTAAGTTAGTAGACGCATTAATCTAAAGGGAAATGCTAATTAGACATATATGTCTCAAGACATAAAGGGATATTTATGTAAAAATATATTAAATGTGGAAATTAATTATTTATAATTATTAATATATACTAATTAAAAATTACTAATAGACTCATATCCTCACATCTATTTTTGTAATAGTTGACCTTTTTGAATTTAAATCTCTTTTCCTTATCTTTCAAACACTAATCATGGAAAAATATCTCCAACATTATTTATGAATTAAATATAGCTCATAATTTCAATATCTTGATTTAGATGTGTTAATTGCATATTTACGTTTGTTGGGAAAAAAATGCTTATATTAATATAAGTATGATTTTCCATTTCTATTTAATTGAAATAAATTGTAGATTTGAAGTCTATGTTGAATATATTAATATAATGTATTTATCTGTTCTAGTTCAATTTTAAATTAATGAGCAATTAATATACAAAAATTGCTATTTGAAATTAAATACATTAAGTATAGAGGACAAAGTATTTCAGAAGAGAAAATAAAAAAGTACTAAACTATTCATAAATGTGTTCACCGCATAGAAAGATAATCAAATGTGTTTCACTGGGTTAGATTTGGAACAATTTTTGTATGTTGCTATATCATTTTCTGCGCATCCCAAATTTAACAATGTTATAAGTGAATATTGGAATAAGAAAATAGTAAATAGTAAAAATAAAAAATAGAGTCTGTATCCTTACATGCACAAAATGGCGTACTTGGGGTGAGTCGAGAAATTTTAAAGGTGCATTTAGAAGCATAAGAGATTAAATAAAGTATTATTATAGTATTGTTGGATCTTTATGTATCTGCTGGTGTCTAACAATTAATTATATAAATATGATACCGAACAATTCAGATTCTTGGAAGATAAGAATACCATTCTTACAAAATCAAGAAACAAATACATTAATTCAAATAATTGATGTATATAGATTTTGCATGTGATTTCCATACAAAATACCTAAAGGATTAATTAGTCCTAATATTAAAATGCATAAATTAAGGAAAATCGATTCAAACAATTATAGGTTTAATCAAATTATAAAGGTATTATGTCTAAGACATATATGTCTAACCCTAAAATAGTACTGAAATGTTTTATAACATTAATTGTTCAAATTTTAAATTAATACTTTGACACAGATTTTTCTCATTTTCGAGCTGTGAATAAGTTTTCATTTTTCCTTTTCTATTTTCATGGCGTACGCTTTGTGAAGCAAATCTATACAATGTTGCCGTATGTCGGGGAACATACTATGATAATAAATATATCTCCACTTTTTAAAAATAATCACGCATTAAACTAAACATGGTAGCCGGTAGGTTTTGACCCCACGAGTGGGAATATATATCAGTTTTCATTATTATATGTGCAAAACCTAGGATCCTAATACAAATAAAATCGATAACTTAATTCTAATTAAGTGTTAGATAAGTCCAACGACTCAATATTTATTTAGTAAAGTCGCATGTACGTCCAATGCTCGAAGATGAAATAGAAGCATTGTTTGCCTAAACATGGCGACATAAATTAATCTCCATCAATAGTATTTCTTTTTTCTTACAGAAAACGTCAAGGCCATGTGTTCTACACAACGTTGTTCAAGCTGTCGATTCATAGACTAATGACTTGGAAATTACTTGTGTTTGTGTGCTCCTCGATGAAATTAATTATGATGTTTGACAATTGGGCATGTCATTAAGAAATCTAATCCATTTTTAAGTTTTTTAGTCCTGATTAAGGATTATCTACATTTATAATTAGCACAAGATTTTTAAGATATTGAAATTATAACATAACTTTTCAATTTCTTGCAATTATATAATTCTCATATCTTTTAGTAATAAAACTATGTCCTTTCATCAATAAAACTACATCATTTAATTGTACAAACCGAATGAACTTTACTGAAAATTTTGGATCTTTTGTAATTTCCAAAAATAAATAAGAAATGATGTGTAATTGCAATTTTGTAAAAATCATATATAAATTAAATATTTCTGACTGTTACCCATATTTAAATGAAATTATACAATTTTATATCTCAATTTTTGAACTTTTTTTTATTACTCCAACATATGTGAAATTACAAATTCATATCTATCTATCTATCTATAATGGCATTGTTATTACTAACTCCCTCATATCATTATACGTATGAAAGCCCAAATTACTAATTATGGCTAGGTGGCTGCACACGGTTTCTTACAGTGTTCGACTGTTATAATGTAAGGAAGGTGTCAGAAATGGGGGTTATAGGCAGACGCGTGGCAGTCAAAGGTGGGGCCGGAATAGTCAATTATGTCATTTGTTTCCTCTTCACACCAACACGATTTCGACAAAAACCGGACGGCGCGGCAATGGCGCCGTTACGCACTGTTGCTGATCCTTCTTTCATTGTCACCACCCTCACCACCTTTTTCTAATTTTGCACCTTTACTAATTTCAATTTTCAAATAAATCCTCCTAAAATCTTACCAATTCTATTTTGATTTAATTGTTCTGCTCCACTGTAAAAATGCTTTTAACAATTTGACGTTCATAATAAAAATTATCAGCCAAATTTTACAATAATTATAATTAATTAAATCCACTTTTATATATATATATATATATATATATATATATATATATATAATTCAGTTCAAAAATCCCAACAAAATTGAAAACGAACTCAAATTAAAACTGAGCGGAACCGAAGCAAAACAACGAGAGTGTTTGATTTGATTGCTCCACTTATTAATTAGGTGAATTGTTAAAAAACATGCTTTGATTGATTTTCGTTATCACTTTATCTTGAAAATGTTGCCGGAACTAAGAAGAAACCTACATAAGAATCGAAATTACCAACAAAAACAAAAGATATTATATTATGTTAATTGAATTGGGACCAGTGAATTGTATCTTTACAAAAATAAAAAATAAAAAATATAATTTCCAAATTATATTACTCTTTATTCTCCAAAATTATAGTAAACACCATGTAATCAGTAGTATCAATTTCGGCTATTATATGGTGAATTTTTTAATGAACTCCTAACACTTACAGTTATATTAATAACACTAGTTTAATTAAGAATGCGTCATATTATTGTACAATATTAAAACAATAGTCTAAAAACTTGTGAATAACTAGGTCATTTTATCCCCATCAGTAGTATTTATTAGTAGTAGTAGATTACTTCCTTACAAAAGACAATTGCTTAGGACATATATATAGTTTCTATTTTTTTATTATCATAAAACGCAACAGTTATGTGCAGTTAATTATACTTCAGTGTTGGAGATGAAATCTTCATAATCTCTATCTCTCTCTCTCACACACACACACATTTGATTCATAAATGACTCGTCAATAAATTAGATACATATACAATGGATGAAGGTTCTCCATAATATTTCGTGTTAATACTAACTTTGGATGCAAATACCCTATCAAATTGAAATATATATATACAGTATTGAATTAAAATATAGAGGTTTTCCAAATATTTCGTGTTACATTCTAGATGCATTTTCTTCATCCTTAATATAAAATTCCATATTTGAATTAAAAAAAAAAAATTGGAATGGAGACGTGTACAACAGCAACGTGCAGTATAGCTAGAGTACAACACAACTGCACTAAAAGACAAAACGTTGAGTAGATCTCACAAAAGTGCTGATGTCATCAATGTTCCCCCTTCAGTTATGACTGTCACATCCAAATCCTACGTGGAAATTTGACTTTCTTGACTACCATGAATACAGTCCTTTCTTTCTTTATACTAATCGTTATTTTCTATATTACGCCCTCTAATATACTTTTATTTATCCTTCCAAGAAACGGCAGCGTGATATTTGCATTCTAAAAAATATGAAAATAATAAATAACACGTTAACTTGCCTATGATGCTTTTGTGGTCAAAACGTCATATATTTATTTTTAACTAATGTCTTCATAATTTTAAATATATCACACTTGATTTTTAAACTCGATTACATGTGATTTGCGGGTTATTCTATATGAATATGAGTTTTTATCTTATATGCATCGAATATTACGATTGCGGATTTTCTATTAATTCAATAAATAAATAAATAAAATAAGTTTTTTACATAAGTATTATTTTGTTTGTATTACACTTATTTTATATTACACGAATGCTCAAAGCTCTTACATCAATCTCTTGTTACATAAACTGCATAGATGAATTTCACATCACAATCTAGTCTAATAATAGACTAAATAGGTGCCCAATCACAATATTACACAATCTAACTTCATTCTAAGTAAGGAAAATATTATTATTTTATTGACTTCCTTAAGTTGATATTCCAACTGTTCCATGTTAACAAATCCTATAATTTGCTTGGTTTTGTTTTTTCATTTTCTAGTTTTATTTATAATTTTTTCGGATGTGTTGTTAATTCACGGCTATACTTTAATCTTCAAATTTTGGGAGTTTTGTAATTTGAAGGCACATTTATTATTATAATTTATTTCTTCTAATTTATTGGGTTCATTCTTTCGTTTTTGGGGTTTATTTTTCAATCTTTTGAGTTTAATGATAATTTCACTAGATTTCCTTTTTTATATTTTCGTGGCTTTATATTTTCTATTTTTGTATCAAATTACTTCGAATTATAATAAATACTGAAAAGTTAACGGAAAAATACGGTAGTTTTGTTATATAACTCACGTGGTTTATGCAAGGAATTTTTACTAAAAATGGTGTAGATTTAATCAGTACGTGTACGCACGTGTATCTGCATCATGAATTCTGTAAAAGTCGGAAATTTCGAATGTAACATGAGTATGATTACACAATAAAACCTCTTCTTTATTAATAAAAAAAATCATGAAGATTATAGTTTAATAGTAACTACCCCCCTTGAAAAAGTGAGTGAACAAGGTACAATTTTTAATGACAAAAATTTGGGTGAGCTCCGACTCACCGTGAGCTCACCCTTGTTTTTTTGTTCAAATAATTATATATTAATTATGGTGAGTAAGGATAATTAGATTTTGTTAATGTATAATTAAATTTATTAATTTTTAATTATAATTTTCAACTCCAAATTAGAATTTATTAATTTATAATTATGGTTTATTAATTCCATAATTATGGTTTATTAATTCAAAGTTAGGATTTATTAATTCACAATTAGGGTTTATTATTAAAATTATGGTTTATTATTTCCAATTAGGGTTTATTAATTCAAAATTATGGTTTATTATTTAAAATTAGGATTTATTAATTCCAAATTAGAATTTATTAATTTAAAGTTAGGGTTTATTAATTCACTATTATGATTTATTATTTCACAATTAGAGTTTATTAATTCAAAATTAAGATATATTAATTCAAAATTATTATTTATTAATTTATAATTAATTTTTATTAAACTAATTAATTTTAATTCGAATTAATTAATTAATTAAGATTAATTAACTAAGATTAATTAATTAGGGTGATCTCATTGTGCGCGCGCATAGGAGACCACCCCATTTTTAATTCCCCAATCCCCTAACCAAAAAATAAATTATTTTTACAGTATATATACTGATATGCCGTCTTCAGTTATATATGAAAATTGTGAAATCAAACAAAATACATACACGAGACTGATTATGAAATTTTGCAGTTAATTCTTTATATACATGGAGAATCTTTCAAATTTTTGATTGAAATTTAGTAAAAGATAATTAATTTTTTCCACATATTCAGTTGATACACATATTGAACCGTTAGAACTCTTATGTTGTATAGTGAAAATTTAATCGTACCAAACTAGAAGAGTTGCTAGTCAACACTAAGAACCAACTCACGTTGGAATACTGGTGCTTAGTTCTTTGTACCAGTGGCGAGTTATGGTTTACTCGCGGGATTTGTAGTCTTCAAATATGAATACTGCGAACATTAGGTTTTCAAACGAGTTTGATTGCAAAATCCTGCTGTTACTCCTTTATATATGGAAAAATATGCCAGCTGTCTTTTTTACTGGAATTATTTTTATTGAAAATTACACACGGATACGTTCATAATTTTGTAAACTTTCATCCACATAGTCAGCTAATCCACATATTGACCTAGCGGTAAAGTGGTTGATGCATGAGATCAAATGTCTCATGTTCGAGTCTATCGTGAGGCGATATTTTAATATTTCTATATTAATTGACAAAAGAAGAAGAAATTCAATGCTTTTGACACTATAATCCATCTCACGATAAAAGGGTTGGTGGTTGGCACCTAAAATCTTCTTATGTTAGAAAACTTAGTTTTCCTTTAATTTGACTTTTTCGTCCAGACCTATGAAATTCCTATATGTCATACAATATATACTCATTTGTTCTTTTTTAAGTGTCCATTGCCGTCAAATATCACAAACTAAGGAAGTAAGCAAATTTATATTTGTAACTTCATTGATTACCATGATAAATGCATTCATACAACTAATTATCAAATTCCATGAGTATTAAATAAGGGTAAATATATAGGAAATACATTATAATTTTGCTCTCAAGTTACAAACTATGATACTTATTAAAAAAACAAGAAAAAATGTTAATAGGAAACTTAAAAAAGAAGTGAGGGAATAATATTTTTGCAATAAATTAATACCGGAAGTTTGAAGGTCGACAATTTTTATATAGGGTTGAGTTATTTAAAAATCCGGACTTCACAAAATATGGAAGACGCCAAACTCTTTAAGTTTCCCAAATAATTTATTTTCAACACACATGCACATTATAATTATTCATCATTTATCTTCAGTTGTACTTGTTTTTTATTTTATGTATTATAAGTTTCCTTTTTTAGGGAACATTATAAGTTTCCTTAAGAATAAAAAAAATACAATTTCAATTCTCCGTATAATTATATCTTGAATTTCGAATTTTATATGCTACAATTACTACAAGTAGTGAAATACTTTCAAGGAAATATTGTCCGATTTATTTGGAAATAGAAATTCAATTGAATAAACACTTTCTATCTTTAGCTCTATTTTTGTTTAGTTGGGAAATCACCATTGCGCGAGCCGCAACTTGAAAATGGAATAAAAAGTTGTTAACACGTATCATTTATGGTATAATTAGAATGTACAGTTCATTTGCACCTTCAATTTATTTATTTTGGATTATTAGTTACAATAGAATGTCTTATCTTATAGTGAATTGAAGTGGTAGTACAGAACGTGACAATTAATGTTACAATTTTTGCATTCTAGATAATATATTCAACTTAAAAACCATCATCTTTCAGTTACAACGATGCTTACTTTATGACTAGTCTGTCCTGAGCGGAAATCTTGGTTATGCCACAAGTGAACACAGAATAGTCATTAATTAATGTATCTCGATCGCTTTCGATTTCATTTCACATAGGGTGATTAATTAACTGTTTCAGGTACCGAATTTAAACTCTATTCACTTAGTCTGAATACACAATGTCGTTGCAACTAATAATTGTTTCATTTCATACTCATGTACAAGTTAAACTATATTCTATAACTTGTATATCGATAAAATTCAAAATACGAGATTAAAATACGGCAAGTGGTTTTCTTCCGCCAATACGTATATAAAGAAAGGAATAATGATCGAGAGATGTAGAAAGTCTTTCTCATCATCAAAAAGGGTATAGAAAAAGTGGAAAATTATTTAGCGTTTTTTGGCCTTTAGGCTGCTCAAAACACGCAGTAGCCACACACTCTCACAGACACGCCTCAATCCATCACAAACCTTAATCTGTTTGTCTGAGATTTTAGCTACTACTATCATTAGATGTGCATATAGATATACGCCATTTTTGTATGAATTTATATGTGGCTCGCTTGTTTTAAAGATTAAGAGATGGAAATGTGTTGTGTTAAGGCAAATTCACGAGATAAATAAAAAGGCAGGTGGCTTATCGCATGTTTGCTTCACGCAAGCAGCTAATGGGGGGTTTGCTTCATCGCGTGGCTTCAAAGTATTCATTTTGTGTTTAAAATCCCCCACCCCCACCCCCACCCCAGGAAACAACAATACCACCAAAGCCTAAAGCCAAAACAATCATTTTAAAGAGATAAAAACCTCTCTCTCTCTCCCTGTGCATAAATTCTTTAATTTCTAGAGATGGAAACCCTGGTGATGTAATTTTTTATATTTTTATTTTCAATTTGTGGCCTTGATCGCAGCTGAATTCATCAGGTATGAGAAGTGCAAACGTGGCGGGGAGCAGCAGCAGCGGAGGGAGTGGAGGGGTCGGCGGGGGCGGGGGACCGTGCGGGGCATGCAAGTTCCTGCGGCGGAAGTGCGTGGCGGGGTGCGTATTCGCGCCGTATTTCGACTCGGAGCAGGGCGCGGCCCACTTCGCGGCGGTGCACAAGGTGTTCGGAGCCAGCAACGTGTCGAAGCTCCTCCTCCACATCCCACCGCACAAGCGTCTCGACGCCGTCGTCACTATCTGCTACGAGGCGCAGTCGCGCCTCAGGGACCCCATCTACGGCTGCGTCGCTCACATCTTCGCTCTTCAACAACAGGTATATATCTATATCTATATTTATGTATAATTCTAACTTATTTACACGTTTTCGCTGTCCAAATCATGATTATCTAGCTTTATTCATGGCCAATCCTTAAAGATCCGTCTCATTAGAGTTGGTGAACTAAAGACAGCCCTCTTCTTCTTCTCTTACAAACTTCGGTTTCTTAATTTTAGCTTCTTACATGTATTTCAGTCCAAGAATCGTACCAATTACAGATCCCTTGATCAAAAAACATGAAAACAAAATCAGCATGCTCAACACACTTTTTTTTTTTTGAGGTAAAAGGAAAATGCATAACTCAAATGATGAAAAAAAACCCAATGCCTTTCAAAATTAAGGTTGTAACATGATTAATTTACATATTCTCAGTTTCTGATGTAACAAATTCGGAAAAGTCGAAAACAGAAGTGGGATCCAGCCTTATCGATCCCCCAATGCGCTGAATTTTATTTTAACTAAGAAATTTTACTCATCTTTTAAGAGCTGGCATTTGCTTGTGGAGCTCTTGAGTTATTTATTTGGTTTAAGAATTAAAAAACAATTAGAAATTAATTTAATTTAGAAACACAAAGTAATGGAGAAGAATGAGGAGTTCAGTTACATGTTTCGCTGAAATCAAGAAACCTGATTCCTGACTCATTTCTATACGATGATGTAGTCATAGTCATCTGCAAAAATAAGTTTAGTATACGCCTGCTTTCATTTCTTGCAAAATGTCTTCATATTTTGCAATCCACACATCTTTAGCCACTATTTGTTTTCTACTGCTTGGATTCATTACTTCATCACTCCATGTAACGGAGATTTCAAATTAGTAATGGGTTTTATTTGGTAAGTTAAATTAGGGTCTTCATCTCATTGATTCCAAAAATTTCGAAGTTCATTTTATTGCCTTCACGAGCTTAATTCAATGGTCAAGAGCTAATAAATTTAGAGCAAGTTCATTTTATCTTATATATGTGTGGGTGTGTGAAGTTACAGCATTATATAGGAATTAAATGTGTGAAGATAAGATTAATTAATCTGTACAGCAGATTGTCTGAATCTCTCGGTTCAGTTGCTTTCAGCAGAAGGCAAGTGGTCTTATCAGTAGGATTTGTTTGTTGCCTAATTTTCTTGTGTGTTGACATATTTTTTCCAGCACCGATTAATTATTAAAAAATCTATGGATTATCATTAAATAGTAATGTAATGTGACATACATTTTAAAGCGATATATATATATCTTTTTTTTTTTTGCCAATCCACATTTTGAACTTGTGTTACATAGGTGGTGAATCTGCAACAAGACCTCTCGTACCTACAAGCCCACCTCGCCGCCCTAGAGCTTCCGACGCCGCCGCCGCAGCCGCAGCAGCTGCTGGCTCCGGCGTCGCAGTCGATACTTGATTTGCCGCCGATCCCGGCGGCGTACGACTTCTCGGCGATGTGCGGCGATATGGTGGCGCCTCACTCTTCATGGAGCCTCTACCCGCGGCAGCAAATCGAGCAGCGCCAGTTTTCCAACACCGGCGCCGTTGGAGGCGGCGGCGGCGATCTCCAAGAACTGGCGCGTGAGCTTCTGAACCGGCACGCTCCGCCTACGGTGCGATGCAGAAATCAAGCTTCGTCTTTGCCGCCCACTTCCAGGTAGAAGGTAAAAGAAGTGAAAATGGTTAGCAGCTAATCAAGTAGCTTAATTTGTTCAACTCAAACTCAAGGGAATTTGTTTCGTTTCTCTCTCTCTCTCTCTTTTATTATTTTGTTCTTTTTTTTTTTATACTTGGAATTGGGAAAGTAAGTTTTTTTATGGCGATTAATTGATCACATTTTTATTAAATTCTTCTCTAATTAATGGTGTTTTCTTGTTGTTTTGATTGTCTAGCTGATTTGATCGAATGCGAGATGGTTGTTTTTGTTGATCGAGTGGCATTTTTTTTGTTTATAATTATGAATTACGATTGTGAATAGCTAGCTTCTAAAAGGAAATATGTAAATTAATTAGACATGTTTTAATTAGGTATGCACTTAAGATTTTCGGCTGTAATTTGAATATATCTTGAATCATGTATGATGTAGGAGATAATTGACTCTACTGATCTCGACCTTCTTTAAACATCCATGTTATAGTATAGGTGAATTTTTCCCCTCTTTTTTCTGGACTAATAGATAGTCTTTGTACATAAATATGCTTTGGGTAAATAAATTATGTCCGACATACTTTGAGTTATGAGGTGGTCTCCTGTGCGCGCCCGCGCACAGTGAGACCACTTTATTTAATTAATTAGTTAATATCTTAATTAAGTAGTTAATTAATCTTAATTAATTAATTAAATCTAATTAAAATTAATTAATTTAATAAACTTTAATTTTAAAGTAATAAATATAATTTTAAATTAATATATCTTAATTTTGAATTAATAAATACTATTTTGAATAATAAAGTCTAATTATAAATTAATAAACCCTAATTTTGAATTAATAAACCCTAATTTGAATTAATAAACCCTAATTTGAATTAATAAACCCTATTTTTGAATTAATAAACCCTAATTGAAAATAATAAACCCTAATTTTGAATAATAAACACTAATTATGAATTAATAAACCCTAATTATGAATTAATAAACCCTAACTTTGAATTAATAAACCCTAATTGTTAATTAATAAACCCTAATTATGAATTAATCAACCCTAATTTTGAATAATAAACCCTAATTTTGAATTAATAAACCCTAATTTTGAATTAATAAACCCTAATTATGAATTAATAAACCCTAACTTTGAATTAATAAACCCTACTTGTTAATTAATAAACCCTAATTATGAATTAATAAACCTTAATTTTGAATAATAAACCCTAATTTTGAATTAATAAACCCTAATTGAAAATAATAAATCCTAATTTTGAATTAATAAACCCTAATTTTAAATTAATAAACCCTAATTATGAATTAATAAATAAAATATATAAAAAAAAAATAACAAACACTTGTGCGCGTCGCGTACGCGCGCTCGCACACAAGTGTTTGTCTTGAGTTATAGGAATTAAGATTCCATTTTAGGTCACTCTTTCGGGAATGAAGATTCCGTTTGCGTTGGAATCAACCTTGGAATACCGAAATTTAACAAAAATATACATCTAAAAAATAAAATAAAATATAAAACTCAAAAAACTTTGTAAAATTAAATATAAAAATAAACACAAAAGTCAAAAGCTTATACAATGCAAGGATTAACTGGATTATGAAATTAAAGAAAATGATCTCATTAAATTTTTTTCCTTTCTTAATAAAGGTTATTTATGATAATTTTGTTGTTGTAATAATAGTTTGTTGGATATTATTGATCATATGTAACATTTTAGAGAGAAAGTGGACCATATGGGGTATTTGCGATATCGGGCCTAAAATTTATTCGGCCCATCTTTGTAGGCCAGTATACAAAGAAACACATGTAGCTTTCCAAAAAGTTATAAATATCTAAACTTGGCGAATCCTTTTTTTTTTGTCTTTTCATGCAAACCTTTTAATATCTTAAATCAGCCTTGTTTGCCGATAAATATATAAATATAATGGGCAGACATATGTATAACGATGATTATTATTTTTTTAAAACTTGAATGGCATCTCAGAACTCAGATCTTGAATAGTCAACCTAATTGGTGAAGACCAAATTTTCGTCTCCATATTTTAGTGAATTATAAAAAATTGTCGAAATTGGGTGATTTTTATATGCAATTCTTATAAAATTCCAAAACACTATTTTGCAATTGAAATATACTTTAAAAATTGTGTTTATTTTAAAATTTAAACTATTTAAAGGCTGTACCAAAAAAAAACTTTCAGTTTAAAAATAGAGAGAGAATTGAAAATAATCACATTGATTTTTAGGGGCATATATCTGTAATTAAATAGTCACAAGTAGGATAATATTGTCCAAAAATTTATTCTCATATCTGGAAATTTATACTTAATTATTTCGTTGTTACTATAAATTAAATTGTAGGTCATATACTATAAATTACAGATCACATATACATAACATGGATCTTCTCAGTAAATTAACAAAAGGATTTACAGAAATAAAAACTAATTGATTAATTTCTATTTCCACCGAGATTCAGATCACATGATTTATACTAGAAAACTTTACTCATAACTCTCAAAATAAAAAACTTTGCTCATATTTTCAAATCATAATCCATAGTCAACAAACCGGCTAGGGCATTGTAGTCATTTCAGGCGTCGCAAACTTCACACTCCCAAATCAAATCTATTCATCTGCACGATCCAGACACTGCTCCACTCCTCCCGCCGAGCTTCACTCTCTTCTCTCTTTCTCTCACTAGATCCGCCACCACCGCCGCCGCCAAACTGGAAGCTCAGATCAGCCGGTGACTCCGCCGCGTCGATTTCCGGCGCAGATTTCAGTCCTTCCGCCTTCATCTCCTAGCTTGGGAATGGCTTCTTCGGAAGCTGATTCCCGCTTAAACCAAGTCCTGATCCCCGCGCTCGAGAAGATCCAGAAAAATGCTTCGTGGCGCAAGCATTCCAAGCTCGGCGCTGAGTGCAAATCCGTTATCGAGCACCTCACCTCGCCCAATCGAAACCCTACCGCAGCGTCGCCGCCTACGTCGCCGTCGGCGCAATCCGATGCCGACGCGTCTTTGCTGCAAGGCGTCCTCCTAGATCTCTCCCTTTACGATTCGGAGATCGTTCTCAGTCCACTCATCAACGCACTCTCCACGAACTACCTCAAAGTCGCCGAGCCTGCTCTTGATGCGGTCCAGAAATTGATCGCCCATGGGTACTTGCACGGCGAAGCCGACCCCAGCGGTGGCGCGGACGCGAAGTTGCTCTCGAAATTGATCGATTCCGCGTGCAAGTGCCACGAGTTGGGGGACGAGAATGCGGAATTGTTGGTGATCAAGTCGCTTCTTTCTGCGGTTACATCGGTTTCGCTGCGACTGCACGGTGATTGTCTGCTGCAGGTAGTGAGGACTTGTTATGATATATATTTGAATAGTAAGAATGTGGTGAATCAGACGACTGCGAAGGCGTCATTGGTTCAGATGCTAGTTATTGTGTTTAGGAGAATGGAGGCCGATTCATCAACGGTGCCATTACAGCCTATTGTTGTGGCAGAGCTTATGGAACCAGTAGAGAAAGCGGATGTGGATGGTTCCATGATTTTCGTTCAGGGTTTTATTACTAAGATAATGCAGGATATAGATGGAGTTTTCAGCCCTAGTACACCCAGTGGTGTCGCAGGGTCAGGGGTTGGGGCCCATGATGGGGCATTCGAGACGAAGACCTCAACTGTGGAGGGCACAAATCCGGCGGATTTGTTGGACTCAACGGATAAGGATATGTTGGACGCTAAGTATTGGGAGATCAGCATGTATAAGACGGCATTAGAGGGTAGGAAAGGAGAGTTAGCAGATGGTGAGGGAGAAAGGGATGATGATTTGGAGGTGCAGATTGGAAATAAGTTGAGGAGGGATGCCTTTTTGGTTTTCCGGGCTTTGTGTAAGCTCTCCATGAAGACTCCACCCAAGGATGCAGCTGCGGATCCCCAGGCAATGAAGGGGAAGATAGTGGCACTGGAATTGCTCAAAATTTTACTGGAAAATGCTGGGGCAATATTTAGGACTAGTGAAAGGTATTTGATTATGGCGTTGTTTTGGCTTGCTTCTTCCAAATTATTTATTTTACGCTGCTCAATTTATTTATTTGAAATTAATATTTGCATAAGTTGATGTTGTCTCGCTATGAAGCATGAATATTCGGCTAACAAGATTAGTTGTAGAACATTAGAGATGCTGTATACTAATTGCAGCATATTATGTAACTGAGGAGAGTGCTTAGCAACACTCATTAAAAATATTGAAATGACAGTATTTAATAAGCATTTAGCATTAAGATAAGATATGCATATTCTTTGCGCCTGGAGTGCATCTTCTCAAGTGTAGAAACTAAGCTGATATGGTGTTGGCTGCTAGAATAGCCTCACACTCCTTCTTTCTATCACATAGGGTTTCCTTGAGTTGGAGGTTTCTTATACAGTTGCTGAGTATGTAAATTTTCTCTAAATGGGATTTTCCTTATGGAGTTAGCACAGGTATTTTTCAATTGGGAATTTTATATGACTAAACAAACTAAAGTGACCCTAATGATAATACTAATTTATCCCCATGTCAGTAGAGGCTTATCTTATTAAAAGTCCTATCTATCTTCTAGGTGACTTTTCTTCAAATTGTAATAGAATTGGGACCATATGATAGTCTTTGGATCATTGTGAATGGTAAAATTAGTGCGAGTTGTTGCTGCTCGTTGCACTACTGGAACTTCCAGTTTTTGCCGTCAAGCAGGCGTTTTAAGCCCATTTTGTTAAATTCAAATAGTAAAGGTTTTTCCATGTATTTGTTTTCTGCATCAATTGTTTTATATTTGACTTTACCCTAGTTCAGGTTGTTTGTACTGAAACTAAAAGTAAACACTTCAGAATGCAACCCTTTAAAAATTGAATGTTTAATTATGCCAGTTACTAATTGACTCCTAATAGTCTTATCAACACCTATACTACCCAGCTCCACAAGCTGAATTTGTCGAGTTAGACAATAATAGCTCAAAAAGATCTTATGATATAGTGTTCTTTGAGTTGATTCATGAAGGTAGATTTTCTTGTATAATTAGCGTGGCCATTATATATAGTTGCTTTACCAGTTCCGAACTCGCTCACAGTTCTTCCATCAAGCTGGCATTTGCTGTCTGTTTTAATTTTTCCAGTATCTTAGTTATCTAACTACTGATTTCTTCATTCTAGCTTCGGTTATTTCCTAGTTTAGATATATACATGTGTGTGTCTATGTATGTCTTCATTTTCTTTGAGCTGATTATTTGATTTCCTACCTTTTTCTTTCATAGCTGTTTTATCTGGTCTGAAATTGAATGCTAATGTCTAAGCATTATTAATCACTGCTGTTTCTATTTCTTCTTAAACAGATTTTTAGATGCTATAAAGCAGTACTTGTGTTTGTCACTATTGAAGAACAGTGCTTCAACTCATATGATTGTGTTCCAGCTTTCTTGCTCCATATTTATAAGCCTAGTATCACGTTTTAGAGCTGGATTGAAAGCAGAGATAGGGGTATTTTTTCCAATGATTGTCCTCCGAGTGTTGGAAAATGTTGTGCAACCCAATTTTCAGCAGAAGATGACAGTCCTTCGCTTTCTGGAGAAGCTGTGTGTTGATTCACAGATATTGATCGACATATTCCTCAATTATGACTGTGATGTTAATGCTTCCAATATATTTGAGAGGTAAGAATCTGTCATCTCTTTATGCTTTCACCCAACTTATATCTGACATTATTGGGTTGATGGTATTTGAATGCTTTGTCAAGTAACTGCTGGGCTTCTAAAGTTATGCATGCAAAAGATATCATTGCTAATTCAAACAATCTTAAGGTCTCTTGTTTCTCTTGTGATTTCATTGTCTATTTCAGAATGGTCAATGGACTACTTAAAACTGCTCAGGGCATTCCACCTGGTGTTTCAAGTACACTTCAGCCCCTGCAAGATGCTAGTATGAAGCTAGAAGCAATGAAGTGCTTAGTTGCTATCCTGAAATGCATGGGTAACTGGATGAACAAACAATTGCGAATTCCAGATATTCAGACATCAAAGAAACTTGATGCTGCAGATAATGGTTCTGACACCGGGAGTCCCCCTTTCTCAAATGGCAATGTGGATGAGCCAACCGAAGGATCGGATACACAGTCTGAAGCCTCCAGTGAAGTTTCTGATGTTTCAACCCTGGAGCAGCGCCGTGCCTATAAACTTGAACTTCAGGTACAATTTGGGTTAAATTTGTTTGATTAATGTGGTCAATAATTCTTTTATAAGTCTGAAATAGGTCTATGTGGCAGGAAGGCATCTCTCTTTTTAACCGGAAACCTAAGAAAGGTATTGAGTTCCTGATAAATGCAAATAAGGTGGGAAACTCTGCAGAAGAGATAGCAGCTTTCCTTAAAAATGGATACGGTTTAGATAAAACTCTGATTGGAGATTATTTGGGTGAAAGGGAAGATATGTCGCTGAAAGTCATGCATGCTTATGTGAATTCATTTGAATTCCAAGGGATGGAGTTCGATGA
The DNA here is from genome assembly GCA_036937905.1 of Salvia rosmarinus. NCBI lineage: Eukaryota > Viridiplantae > Streptophyta > Magnoliopsida > Lamiales > Lamiaceae > Salvia > Salvia rosmarinus. The sequence goes on along the minus strand of CM072813.1, from coordinate 11,918,865 downwards.
AGCTATCAGGGTCTTCCTACAGGGCTTTAGGTTGCCTGGTGAGGCACAAAAGATTGACCGCATCATGGAAAAATTTGCCGAACGGTACTGCAAATGTAATCCAAAGACCTTTACAAGTGCTGACACAGCTTATGTGCTAGCATACTCTGTTATACTACTGAACACTGATGCGCACAACCCTATGGTGAAGAACAAGGTAAAATTGTAAACTGATGGCTGATGGGATTTACTTAAAGCGGTTCAGTTCTTGCACTAAATTTTAAAATTTATATCCAGATGTCAGCTGAGGATTTTATAAGGAACAATCGTGGTATTGATGACGGAAAAGATCTACCGGAGGAGTACTTGCGATCATTGTATGAGCGGATATCTAGAAGTGAGATTAAAATGAAGGAAGATAATCTGTCTGTCCAACAGAAGCTGTCTGTGAACTCAAACAGAGTTTTGGGTTTGGATAGCATACTAAACATTGTGATCCGTAAGCGTGGGGAGGACAGTATGGAGACCAGTGATGACCTCATGAGACACATGCAGGAACAGTTCAAAGAAAAAGCTCGCAAGTCGGAGTAAGATCTTTTTTGAAATGTTCTGCACGACATATTAGGAACCTAGGAGTAGGCCTTGGGTCCGTACTAATCCCCCCCCCCCCCACCACCAAAAAAATATTTAAAAAAATCATCTCTACTTTATCTGCCATGTTCCTCGTTACCCTTAAAAGGCTCTACCAATTAAAATCTCCTATCTTTTTTTTCGTCTGTGACAAATATGAACATACATAAAAAGGGTAATTTAGGAATGCGTTAGGTTTTGTTGAATGATGAAGCTTGAAAAACCTTATTTTGTCAGTTAAAGAAGGGCTTTGTAGATCTTTTATCTTCTTGTTTGGAGAATGGTGGTTGTTAGCATTTCTACAGAAAGACTGGATTTTGTTTTGATCTTCATCTCGTTGGGGAATTGTAGGTCAGTTTATTATCCTGCGATAGATACGGTGATCCTCAGGTTCATGATTGAAGCATGTTGGGCACCAATGTTGGCTGCCTTCAGTGTTCCTCTTGACCAAAGTGATGATGAAGTTGTGATAGCTCTCTGCTTAGAGGGCTTTCGTTATGCAATCCATGTCACTGCAGGAATGTCCATGAAAACTCATAGAGATGCTTTTGTGACGTCATTAGCCAAGTTTACTTCGCTCCACTCACCTGCTGATATAAAAAAGAAAAACATTGATGCAATCAAGGTAGGTTTTAATTCGTTTGTGCTTTTCATGCGTTGTATGATTAAGCTTATAATGATATGAATAAAGACTCCCAATTCTCTTTCTGTTTGAGACCGTTTTTTACTGTCACGACTGCATTTTGCCCCCCGTGTCATTCGGTATATTCTTGTCTTTTTGTTGGAATTATGTGCAACCATCATCATCTCATCTACTTTCCTGTCCATAACCTTTCTTTTCTTCTTTATTATTAACATTTTTCTTTCTTTCTTTAATGATTTATTTATTTCTTTTTGGGTTATTGGCAGTGTGTTGTAGTTCATTAAGTCATGGCTACATGGACAAAAAGTTGATAGGATATAATTAAATGGTGCTTTTAAGCCTGAGGTCTTTTCTCCTCTCTTTGTTTTCAAAGAAATATTCTTAAATCTATTCATATTTGGTTAGCTGCATATTATTTGTGTTTTGAGAGAGTGATTTCCTAAAAAGTTTAATCAGTTCTGTATTTGAAACCAAAGGGAAATGATTAAAGCTCGTTACACCAGTTCGTCAATTCCTTAGATTTTCTGACTACTCTGATCCATCAGTTTAATTGTTTCAACAGGCTATAGTCACCATAGCAGATGAGGATGGGAACTATTTACAGGATGCGTGGGAACACATATTAACATGTGTTTCACGGTTTGAGCATTTGCACCTACTGGGTGAAGGTGCACCACCAGATGCTACTTTCTTTGCAATCCAGCAGAATGAATTAGACAAATCTAAACAAGGCAGATCAAATATTCTTCCTGTTCTAAGAAAGAAGGGAGCTGGGAAGATTCAGAATGCAGCTTCTGCAATGAGGAGGGGTTCATATGATAGTGCTGGTATTGGTGGTAATGTTGCTGCTGGAATTACATCTGAACAGATGAACAACTTGGTCTCTAACTTAAACATGTTGGAACAAGTTGGTGATGTTAACCGCATATTCATACGGAGCCAAAAGCTGAACAGTGAGGCAATAGTTGATTTTGTCAAGGCTCTCTGCAAGGTATCTATGGATGAACTACGATCTACATCTGATCCTCGGGTTTTCAGCCTCACTAAGATTGTTGAGATCGCGTATGTTACTCATCACTTGGTCCTTAACTCTTTCCATGTTAACTATGGAAACCATTTTTGCGTCTTTTCCATGCAAGTAATTTCTATTATGCTCCCTCTTAACAGGCACTACAACATGAACCGCATTAGGCTTGTATGGTCAAAAATTTGGCAAGTACTCTCTGATTTTTTTGTGACCATTGGCTGTTCAGAAAACCTTTCTATTGCAATATTTGCAATGGATTCTTTGCGCCAGTTATCAATGAAATTCTTGGAGAGAGAAGAATTGGCTAACTATAACTTTCAGAATGAGTTCATGAAGCCTTTTGTAATTGTGATGCGCAAGAGTAGTGCTGTTGAAATTAGAGAACTGATCATCAGATGTGTTTCTCAGATGGTTTTATCCCGTGTGAATAATGTCAAATCGGGATGGAAGAGCATGTTCATGGTATGGAACTCTTAACGTGGATGAAGTAGTGCTCGTGTCTTTTAATTATTGTTGCCTTATGAAAATTAGTTCTCTGAAAAGCTTATGGCAAAGAATTCCGCGTTTAACCCTCTGATTACATTCTTAATTGCAGGTCTTCACAACAGCTGCTTATGATGATCATAAGAACATTGTCCTCCTCTCTTTCGAAATAATTGAGAAGATTGTTCGTGATTATTTCCCATATATCACGGAAACTGAATCTACTACTTTTACGGACTGTGTTAATTGTTTAATTGCATTCACCAATACTAGATTCAACAAAGAAATTAGTCTTAATGCCATTGGTTTCCTTCAGTACTGTGCTGAAAAACTTGCTGAAGGAAATCTAGGGAAGGAAGCTCCTGAAGTGGCTTCTCCATCTTCACCTCAAACTGGTAAAGAAAGAAAAGTTGACAGTGGGGAACCTGCAAATAAGGTGGACCATCTCTATTTATGGTTTCCTTTGTTGGCAGGTAAAAAACAATGTTCTTTTTTTTGGCAATTATGATATGGTCTAGAATTGAAGCTTGATTCATCCAGAAAGATTCTTTTTGCCTCTGCATATGCAGAATATGATTAATTCAAGTCAAATGAAAGTATTTCTCTCCCTCTCCAGGTTTATCTGAACTGAGCTTTGACCCAAGGCCTGAAATCAGGAAGAGTGCCGTACAATTACTATTTGATACTTTACGCAACTATGGCCAACATTTCTCCCTAGCCTTGTGGGAGAAGGTGTTTGAATCTGTCCTGTTTAGAATATTTGATGATGCTAGGCGTGCTATTGATCCATCCAGTGATGAGCCTGCACACATAGACAATGGTGACATGGAGGAACTCGATCAAGATTCGTGGCTTTATGAGACGTGCACGTTGGCTCTGCAATTAGTTGTAGATCTTTTTGTTAATTTCTATGATACTGTCAATCCCCTTCTGAGGAAGGTGCTGATGCTACTCGTAAGTTTTATCAAACGCCCTCATCAAAGCCTTGCTGGTATTGGTATTGCTGCCTTCGTTCGCCTAATGAGCAATGCTGGGGAGATGTTCTCTGAAGACAAGTGGTTGGATGTGGTTTCATCTCTCAAAGAAGCCTCAACCGAAACACGTCCTGATTTTTCCTTTTTCCTTGATGACAATAGCAAAACCGAGGCCCAGGGAGAAAATCTGAATGAGAACAGTCGTGATGAATCTGCTGGGGAAGTCACCTCCAATGATGACTCAGATAATAACTTAAGGAGACGTCGTCTGTATGCAGCTATATCAGATATCAAGTGCCGAGCTGCGATTCAGCTTTTACTGATACAGGTAGGCAATTTCAAAAGTTTTATATGTAACCCATGCCAGTGCTCTCGTTTAGTTCTTCTAATAAGTGATTATAAACATTCTCTCTTCTTGTTCCATTGTGCTGCTAAATCTGTACCTCCTGGTGGTATTTCCAGAGGATATTAATCTTACAGATATTAGCAAACCGACTTTCTGTTTTTAAGGAAGTAAAGTATTGTCAATTACGTTCTTTAGTACATCTGACAATAACTCTTGCATGGAACATGGCAGGCTATAGTGGAGATCTACAACATGTACAGAGCTCAATTATCAGTTCAAAACACTGTTATCCTTTTTGATGCTGTGCATGCTGTGGCATTTCATGCTCACAAGGTAAATAGTGATGGAGTGCTACGTCAAAAGCTCCAGGAACTTGGGTCCATGACGCAAATGCAGGATCCTCCTCTACTTCGGCTGGAGAATGAATCTTACCAAATTTGCCTCACATTCCTGCAGAATCTTGCACTCGATAGACCTCCTAGTTACGAGGAGTCAGAAGTGGAGTCTTATCTTGTCAACCTCTGCCAAGAGGTCTTGCAGTTCTACATTGTAGTGGCCTGCTCGGGACATATCCCCAACTCATCTCTCGACAGACAACCACAGTGGACGATACCTCTAGGATCTGGAAAACGGAGAGAACTGGCTGCACGAGCACCTCTCATTGTTGCTACTCTACAGGCTATAAGTACCTTAGGAGATTCTTCGTTTCAGAAGAACTTATCTTGCCTCTTTCCCTTGCTTTCGAGCTTGATAAGCTGTGAACATGGTTCAAATGAGGTCCAACTAGCCTTAAGCGATATGCTCAACTCATCAGTGGGTCCAGTTCTCTTACGGTCGTGTTGATCTCTGACCCACACCATTTTTCAGATGTATGATAATTCTGAGGTTCTTCAATTCTTTTCTTTACAGATATTGTTTTGCAAGTATAGGCTTAGTAGAGTGTATTAAAGTTGTGAATGGTTCTCTACTGCCCGGAGCTTTTGAGAACTGTATTGGTTGAGTTTGGGTTGTTCTTGTAGAATGATCAGTTTATAGAAGCTGGAGTGTTGTATGCCTTAGATGTGCTTGCTCCATTTGAGGACAAAACGAAAATTCAATTCTGCAGTCTATATATATTTTTTACCATACACCACCATTCCTAACTTGACCGAGCAAGCATATTTACACAGGAGGTAAGTTTCTTCCATACACAGTAATCTATGTGGGTGATAAAAGTCGTCTTGGTCTCCTGTCTCGTCTCATCACAATTCACACATGATATATGCACAAAGAGTAAGATCCCCCCTTCTTCTTTAGTACTGCTATTCTGTTTGTTTCTGCAGTGTGTTCAACGAGCTCTGGCTCCCGTCATCTTGTCACGAATGTGTTCTTACACGCACATGTTATTCTTGACAATGTAGAGTATCATTTCTTTCTTACATGATCGTGATTACCGTTTGAAATCGTTAAAATATAGAATAATTTGTGAATGAATGTTTTCTCCTTAACCTGCGGAAATCTAAGTACTGAAACTGGTAAATGACATACAGCTAAGTGACAAACTGCCGGCAATCTCGCTTAGTTTTCTACTCCGTCTTCTAAATGTTCGACCGTCTACATGATGTAATGCGATGGAGCATTTCTCGTATTCTGTGGGTGCCAAAGATACAAAAATATCGTATCTATCGTATCTATTATAATAAGCGTTGTAGTTTTGAAAAGGGGTTTAGTGTAATCTATCAAATGGATCTATTAGGGGCATGACGTTTTACCTTTTCTAGTTTAGCTATGTGTGTCATGTTCGTTTTTGGTGTTATATTGCACCTAACTTCCAATTCCCATTTTCGGTCGTGGGGTGAGGTTGAGGATTTAATAATAACATATATAAAATCTAAAAATCAAGTGGCAATAAAAAAAATAAAAAATAAAAAAACTTGAAGATTCAGATTCAAATCCCACCTACTGTGTGGTGGTATGGGCTACTCCTCCATGATTAGTTTGTTTCTTTGTGTGGAGAAAATGAGACTTGCTTCTCACTGTAGGACCTCATAGCTGTAAAAATCGTTACAAGGTCCGTTCAGTACTAGTGATTGTCAAAAGTGCAAATTCCACATGCAAAAACCTTCACATGCTTACACACAACTAGCAATTTTAGTCCAAATTGGCCTAATCATTTTTTTCCCATTTACTCTTATCCTCAATAATTAATTATTACACTCCCATTTCTTGACTACACCAACAATTTCAACTCCCACCACCACCAATACATCATGCTAGGTTCTGCAAAACTATGTCTGATTTCGCATCTCCGGCGAGGAAGAAATGGTCTTTCAAAAGTGATGAACTTTTCAAGAAAGTTTAGGTGCAAGAAATTGAAGACAAGTAGAAGTTGGGGACTAAGTTGTGACTTGAACTGGCTGGCCTCACCTTTTGCAGCCATGGAGGCATCAAGCCAGCTGAAGCAAGTGTTCAAGCTCATCGACACCGACAGCGATGGGAAGCTCTCCCCCTCGGAGCTCAAGCAGGTTCTCTTAAGGTTGGGGCATGAGAGAGAAGAGGCTGCGAGAGAGGCTGAAGGGATAGTGAGAGAGATGGATAGCGATGGCGATGGGTTTGTGGACTTGGATGAGTTCATGATGGTAGTGGGAAGTGATGTTTGTAGAGAGAGTGTGATGCTGGGGGCTTTCAAAGTGTTTGATGCAGATGGTGATGGGTTGATCTCTGCAGAGGAGCTCAAGAGTGTTCTTGCAAGGCTTGGGTGTGGGAATTGCAGTGGGAAAGAGTGTAGGAAGATGATTCAAGGGGTGGATAGGGATGGGGATGGCTTTGTCAGTTTTGAGGAGTTTAAGCTTATGATGAAGGCTGGATACTAGCTTTCATTTTCTTCAAACTGTATACCAAGATTTTTGTGTGTTCTTATATTTTTTGATGTAGGAAGTGTGATACGCATGTGTTTCTCTTTCTCTTTCTCCATTTTTTTATTGTGTTTTTGAGTTTTCAGCGTTGGTTCCTGATTCCAGATTATAATTTAGTGCCTTTTGTTCATCTTCACTTAATTTTGGTATTAAAGATTTGGATAGGATCGAATGAAAATTGTGGGAATCTTGCTTTGCTGGATCATATTTTCTCTCAATATTCCGTGTAACATACTCTATTTAAAAGATATGAGTGAAATTTGGTCGTGTAACCTTTGCGTAACCACTGGATAACTAAGTGGTGCCCAGATAATGACGTTGTTGTATATCGAGTTGATGTGGTATTTAGTGGTGTATAATAGAAGGAAATCATAGATGAAATCGTCAATTTTGCTACAAGAGCTATGATCATTATTAAAGACAAGACTTCTGAAATCACATGAGTTTTAGTTTTAGGTATACTAGCAACTATGAGGATAGATTCCAATGTAAATGGATCCCGACATTATTGGGGTTTTGCGTTTCGTTCAAATACGCATCAAACACAATTTAATTGAAAATTATTTATGAACTAATTAATATAAGGGTAAATATCACTTTAAACTTCAAATTATATCTATTTTATTGAAAATATTCTAAATTTAAAAAAAAAACATTTAAATCCTAAACTATTAACATTTTATCAAAAAATATCCCAAATTTTGATAAGTATCACTTTAAACCTCAAACTATTAATTTTTTTAATCAAAATATCCGATATTCATTTTTCAGCTCCCGAAATTGGACGAGGAATATCTTGGGATATGGCTCGTTGGACCTACGTCCATTTTCTTCTTTTAAAATCTTAATGTGGCTCATCGAATGAGAAGAAGATATTTCTCGTTTAATTTCGGAAGCTAAAAAATGGATATAGCCTATTTTTGCTAAAAAATTAATAGTTTGAGATTTAAAGTGATACTTCTCAAAATTTAAGATATTTTTGATAAAATATAAATAGTTTGAGATTTGAAATGATATTTTTTAAAATTTAAAATATTTTTAATAAAATAAGTATAATTTTAAATTTAAAGGGATTTACCCTATAAAAAAAATACACTAAAATTTCATGTTAAAACAATGCCTAAAAGCGAAATTTATATGCACTTACACTAACGGAGAAATTACACACATTTATATGGAGTAATATACATAATGTCTTAACACGTGTAGTGTTAAAATTTAAGGTCCATCAATATGTTTGACGTGTACATACTATTTGTTATTATTGATTGAATAATATATGAGATATTTTTTTGTCAGTATTATATGAATATTGTTTGTCTAGTGAAGTATTATATTAATATTGTTTTTCAAGTGAAAGTATTATATTGTTGTGATAGTAGAGGAATCCGACTAATTTACTAAATGGCTTTGGATTTCATGGACCCTAGAAATACAATATGTGGTGAGAGATCATCAGCCATTTCTTATTCTAATGCTATTGGGCTTAAGGAATAATCGTAAGGCTTACCACATGGATTGCTACTTTTCCAACACGGCCCAACCTTCTTCAGTATTTGCTCTTAGGCCCGGTAATTTGTAGCCTTTTTTTTAATGTTTTACCCCTGTCTGAAAATCATATGCTGCAATAACAAATTGGGCCATACTTCTTTTTTCTCTCTATTTTTCTTATTTTGGTGTAATCTTTCTGTTTAAGAACAATGTTGGTCTTAATCTGTTACATTATAGCTTTGCCAATATTTTTGAATGTACTTGTAGGTTTCTAAGAAAAGATAACGTCATAAATGTATAAGATCGATTACTACTGCAGTCTGCAGCTGTTATAAGTAGTTTTGAGGAAACCGCGTGTAATAATCTTATAAACAGAAAGCTTCAATTTGTGAAGATTGACTACTATTTATTTTTATATTTGTAAAAATCGGTTATTAGTTAACCGATAACCGAATGGTTCAAAACTGAAAATCATTTTTTATTTTTAATTATTATTTTAATTATTAATTAATTAATTAAAATTTTGAAAATCAATTTTTAATTATTACTTTATTAATTATTTTATTTATTTGTTAAATATATTATTTATTTTTAATAAGTTTCGTTTTTAATTACTATTTTATTTATTAATTAATTTTATTTCATTTTTCGGTTAACCGAAAACCAATCCTGATTATACATTAAATTAGGTTTAATTATACATTAAATTAGGTTTAATTAAATAGCTATGTAATAAACAGACAGTGCGTTTTGTTGGGCAACTTTTAATCGTCTCGTGCGTGTTAATGGTTGAGTTGATTAGTTAAGACTTAATTAAGAGACATAAAAATCTGCCTAGAGATGTTTGTTGCTTGCCTTTTCCTGTACAATTCCATTCACTATAATTACAATTGGATATGCTTGAGAATTTTAAATAAACAAAAAAATTGTCGAGGTACTTTAATTAATTGAAGCATTATTTTAATTAAGTAGTATAGCTTAAAACTTTTCCAGACATCAATACTATTTCTTAAAACTAAAGAATAAAGTACAAGTCCAGCAGCATGAGAATCAGGGTTTTGCTGTTTTTATTATCACAAGACACATCTAAGTCGTTTTCCAGCTTATCTAGGGACAAAACCCTAAATCCTGATCCTTTTAAAACATATAATTATTTGCCTTTTTTTAAAAAATTTCAAGTTGACATCAATGTACGAATGAAATAATCCCCACATATATAAATTAATATTTTACTTTGAAGACTTCCATTTTGGAGAACATAGTTAATTAATTTGGATAATATTATATATTTTTTAATAACTTAATATATAAGAGAATTAAAATAAGGAGATATCAATTAAGAATGGTGTCTCTTCGATTTGATTTAATCATATAATATGGTGTCTCTTCGACTTGATTTAAAGATATAATATATGTTGCTGTAATAGATGTTGATAATCATGTTTAGCGCAATCATTTTGCTTTCTTTTTTTTCGATTAAAATATTTTTCTCGACAATTATTTAACATGTCCTGTAATTTGTCATGCCCTTTAGTTCACTACTTTACAAGACACAAAGATTTCAACAAGTTGAACTGGACAACTTTAAGAATGTTGAGGAAAAAGAGAAATGATCAAACTTCATATTGTTGGAAAAGTTTAACAAGTTCCAAGATTAAAAAATTCTATTAATTTAGTCAGATATAAAAGTTCTTGTCTTTAATATTAATATTTTTTATTTAGAGAAAATCGTGTGAGGATTTAATTTATATTTAAACCCTAGTTCGCGTAATTATAAATTATTGGTTCTAACCGAACTTGCAGAATAAGTTTACCACAAGCTCTTCCATGTATGTGGGAATCTTGCTTTATATTTTTACAAATCAATAATCAACATTATCCCATCCGAATTTTTCTGGTAAGCTTCGTTAAGTTGTTAATTCCTATTTATTTGGCATAAACTAGGGCATGAGAGACACAGAAGAAATTAAAAATATTAGCAGACAGATAAAATCTGAAAATAAATAAAATATAGAAAGTCTATTTCCTTGTTTTTGTTTATGGATAAAAAGAAATATCATTAATTAAGATAAGTATTATCAGTGCGCACTATACGTATATTTATGATATCGAATAACACAGTAGCATAGGTTGCAATTCACGCGACCTATAACGATATAGAGTAAATCAAAAGATTAAAGGGTGTTTGGCTATGAGCTTATAAGCTTTTTATGAGCTTATAAGCTGTTGCAAAGCGTTTGACAAAATAAGTTCCTAAACAGCTTATAAGTTGTGAAAATAAGTTCCAACATCCTATAAGCTCCCCTAAAAATAAGTTGATCAATCCTAACTTATTTTTTCATAAACTTATAAGTAACCATGAATTTACCAAAATAACCTTATTATAGTTCGTTATTTCCTACACATACACTATCAACTTCACATCTCGTCAATTTTATCTCTCTAACTATGATTTTCTTTCTCTAACTCATGATTCTTTCTCTATCTTATAAGATCAAATATCCAAACACTTTAACAACTTATAAGCATTTGAGACATTACATCTCATAAGCTCTTGAAACATCTTATAAGCTCTCTAAAATAAGCTTAGCCAAACACCCCCTAAATCTGACACAAAAATAGAGTGAGCGTCAATAATTTTTACACAGTAACTGACATTTATGTACTGATTATTTCGAGAGTTAATTAATTAATCATGATCTTAAATCACATCCGTTATAAGTTAACTAAAAGGGCTGACTCCTAAATAAATAAACCATTAATGTCTAAGTGGAGATCAGATATTTTCCACATGAAGACGATTTTCACTTCCATTAATTGTTGTAGTATCCTGTATTGTATTGCAAATCAAAATATGCTAAATCCATTTATAATTAACCCTTCATTTATTTATATTCCAAAAAAAAAAGTTGCATCCTCGAATTAGAATGAAATTAAAAACTCAAATTCAGCATCTTTATAATAACCCTAGATAGTTTATTAGCCAATCCAAGAAGCAAGAAAGCGTTGACATAATAATGCATGAATATAGACACACCATTAACATCTGTAAATGAGAAAGCAGGTGTAGATATCTTCACGTGGTGACCTCAACTTTGGTCGGCTGTGGTTAAGGCTCTAAAATATTCCCATTTTCACGCACAATTTGCATTAATTAATCAATCCCAACTTGAAACCCTAGGGATTGGTCTTCCCTCCATAAAACATCCAAAAGCAGCTCCCAAGAAGGTTAGAACGTGGCCTATCGCTCATACATTAATTTAATATTAATCAAGGGAGATTAATACGTGTGTTTAAGATCAGACGAAGATTAATTATGGTAAAAGAATTTGGTGTGTGTAGAGTAAAATTTCTCGAGAAGAGAACATGCAAGACTGTAATAGATTCCAAACTTTAGGTGCACATCACATGGAAGTAATAGTGTCGTTTAAAGTGGTCCACATAAATTAGATTAGATTAGATTAGATTAGCTAGCTTCTGTCAGTTGTTTAATGGGGGATTGTTGGAATCCATTAGATTAATATATGATTAAAGAGTTGATTAAGATAAGCATTACAATCAAGCTTGTCGCGCAAGGGCCAAAGTTTATTTGTTATTATTTAATCTTCTTTTCTCTGCACCATGTTTGAAACTCCCCCCTTCTCCCGTTCACATAGAGGGTGTCCAAATACAATTAGATAATAATAAAATTACAAATATATCATCGAATATTTGGTAATGGTATGACATGATCTATTGTAAAAATACGATATTTAGATTCATAAAACACATTGTTGTGTTTTCCGTGAGACAAGTCATATTTTAGTGTAGATTTAATCGTAGCATATTAATTAAGGAAATTAATCGGGTGAATTGGGGTGAATGGCCCTAAGCGGCTAAGCCTACATGCATACAAGTTTGCACAAATCATTCTTTGAAGAAAACAATCTCGGTCTAAGGTCAAGACTTCTTCCTGGGAAATTGTCCAATAAAGCCTCGTGCAAATTGATGAAAAAGAGTAATATATATCTTATGTACAGGTGATTTTAGAACATGACATACAAGAAATTTCAAATTATTGTGATGCATAATTGAATTTTGTAACTACTATTCATAGGATAAGATATAAATATCCTTCCATTATTTTGAGGGACGATTGTTGTGCCCTTCTTGGCCATTTACCTCAAGAGGCGTATTCATGTGCGCTCCCCTTTACAATGTGTGCATGTCGGGTTTGATCTAAATCGAATCCATTCACTTTTATTTATGAGAACAATTACTTTTATTCATAAGTATTGTCACTTTTATTCAAAACAATTATCACTTTTACTGGACTAGTGTTTTATTGGTAAATAATAATAATAATAATAATAATAATAATAATATGAAGGGAAATAACTATCAGTTTTCTTAATAAGATCTGTCACTTTTATTCATAACAACTATCACTTATATATTCAGAATAATTGTCTCCTTTATTTATAAGAACTGTTCATTTGATTTGAACAACTATCACTTTAATCTTTAGAACAATTATTTTAATCATAAGCGGTGTGACTTTTACTCAAAACAATAGCGCATCCAAATTTTTGTCTCAACTCAAATATCCTCTTAGAATGCAAAATAATGTGTAATGTTCTTTAAGATATTGCAAATCGTTCAATTTTTATACCAATGGCTTCAAGAATTTGAATCTCATCAAGCAACATGATTTCCCTTTTCTCAAAAAAAGAAAGAAAAGAACAAAAGATGTAATAGTATGATTTTCAAGAATATATCCAATTTTAGGGGAAAACTTAATTATTTCACCATTAGTAAAGATCTAACAAATTCAGCTCTCGAGTAACGTCGCATTGCAAAAGATTTCAGAAGAGTTGGCGATCGGTCGAATACTTCCTCTATATATACTAATTTTTTTTTTCTAGTTACATTTTGTTGTAGAATTTCGTATGAAAAAAAGCATATGTTAGCGTGTAAAAAGATAATTCAATCAGAGAGAGGAATAGGATGTCAAAATCCTCAACGATGTTACTAGCATTATCCAAATCAGTGTCTACGTTATCTGTTTAATAATTTTATGACAATATTTGAGCCAAATAATCAAGAAGCTAGGGAATGCTTGAGTTCTTAATATTTGGAGAGTAAATAAATATAAATAACGCAGCAGAAGAATGAAAACATTTGGATCATCCGATACTTACACTAATTTTCTACAAATCTAATTAAGTAAAAATCCTTGCAATTGCAAAATCTACCATCTCGCGATAAAAGAAAGGGGTGGTCTCTCTGCGTGCCCCGTGCACAGTGAGACCCCCTAATTAAATTTTTAATTAATTTAATAAATTTCAATTAAATTAATAGATTATAATTATGAATTAATATATAATAATTTTAAATTAATAAACCTTAATCGTGAATTAATACATTTTAATTTTGAATTAATAAAGCCTACTTAGAAATTAATAAACTCTAATTATGAATTAATAAACCCTAATTATGAATTAATAAACCTTAATTAGAATTAATAAACCCTAATTGTGAATTAATAAACCTTAATTTTAAATAATAAACCCTAATTATGAATTAATAAACCATAATTTGAATAATAAACCCTAATTTTAAATTAATAAACCCTAATTTTAAATTAATAGACCATAATTACGAATTAATAAATTATAATTAAAAATTAATAAAATTAATTATAAATTTATAAAATCTAATTATCTTTACTAATCATAATTAATATATAGTTATTTTAATAAAAAATAAAGGTGAGCTCGAGCGAAATCAACAAAGTTTTTCTAAAAAAATAGTATTGATGAATCTAGCTATGTGAATGTGCGAGATTTATAGAAAGCAATAAAGAACACCTGTGCTTTTACGTGGTTCGATCGTTAATGAGATCTACGTCCACGGAGGAATGGTTCCTCAATACTTTTACTAGAGCTTTTAAATCAGAGTATTGATTCAAGCCTTTGTATTGAAGAAATTGCTAACCCTTCTAACATCGCTTTTCCTTCTATTTATACGACCGACCCTTGTCACGAAAGGCGCCCGACTCTCCATTGGTCGTTGCGTGACTCTTCCTCTGGCGTGCCTCCATTGGCGGGCAGGACCTCTCGCCGCGCGCCGCGTGGAGGTGGCGCGACGACTGGTTCATCTTCTCCATTGGCGGAGGTGGCGGTTGCGGGGCTGGCGTTTGGGCAATGATTAGGGCTCGACCGCGTGGGCACTGCTACCAGCGTTAGGCCCGGCTCGCTTGGGCTGTTAGTGGGCCCGTTGGTTGGGCCATATCCATCATAGCCACGAATAGCCGAGGCACGGCGAGGCGAGGTGGAAGCGGTGCGCGAATGGCGAGTGGGCGATGGTGGCGGCTCGCCAGCGAGGAAGCGGCTGCGAACGAGGTCGGCGGCTCGGCGCGGTGGCGGCTCCGCGTCGGGCGCGATCGCGCGTTCTCGCTATCACGCCGAAGGTGTTGTTATTTAGAACGCGAGGCGCCCGCGAGGTGGAGTGAAGACAGTAGCCGCCGAGGTGAGGTGTGGCTTGGGCGGCGTTGTTTCTTGGATGTGAGGTCTACGGTGCCGATCCGAGTTGGGTTGTTTATTGTCGCGCTTGGAGAAAGATGTGGCACCGATGGAAGTCGGCGACACGGATAACGCGCCTGCGTTGGTTATGCCGAGTGCGATGCGTAGTGGTATTACTCCGTGGTGGCTCGGTGTTCGACCGAGCGACCGCCTTTCGGGATGCCGTGGTGTGTCTCGGGCGCGCAGACTCTGCGGCTGGTTGGCGAGCTCCGATCTAGTTGGCGAGGCCCGATCGATTGGCGAGGTCCGATCCGGTGGGCGCGCGTCCGTCCGATTGACGAGGTCCGATCCGGTGGGCCGCGGTCCGATCTGGTTGGACGAGGTCGATCCGATTCCTCGACATTTGTGGGGAGGCGGTGTGCGACCGAGGCGCCGCCACCTAGAGGACGCCGGGTCCGTATGATGATTGCTAAGTCGGTGGCTCGTCCTATCTCGGCGTCGTCGACGCGCCAGCGGTAGTTAGGCGCTCGAATAGCGTCTTGGTATGTAACGCACATCAATCACGTGTAAGCACGTGTTGAATTTAAACGGCAATTTGCAGGCGCCTTGTCTTATAAATAGGCGAAAAAGAGGCGATGCTCACTTTCTTCTTCTTGACGCTAACAATTACGAGAGAATTGTGAGAGATTTTGAGCGATTTTATTTGAAGTAGCCGTTTACTCGCCTAAAAAGTAAGTATGTCTTCTTCCTCATTTACGAGTGCGCCGCCTGTTTCCGGGTCCGCCGATCATCTCCGCGGAGTTTACGGTTCGAACCGCTCATCCTCCCTCACGATAGTGAAATCGAGGTTAGGGATTATTCTGCTATACCTTGTCGGGTATGTGTAGGAAGATTAGCGCTAGGGTTCGGCAATATCATCTGCGTGGGATGGGGTTAATGTGAGGGACGTCCGATCGTCTGTGATTTTGACGATGTAATAAGAGTAGGAAAGGAATGTCGCATTCCGACGGCCGGTGGTGTGTTCCGCCCATCGATAGGCGTTAGCCCTAGGAGGATTTATAACTATGTATATAGGCGCCTTTAGGGCGGTCTTAGGTTCCGTTAGCCCCGTCTTTTGAGCCTCCGGGGTATTTCGAATCCCGTCGCCAATTTACCCCGAACTCCATTAGGTCGGTGGTTGAGATGGGGTTAGCTGTTATCATGTAGTCGAGGAGTTCTCCTTTGAGCTCTTGATGCGATTCTTTAGCGTCAAGTACTCGAGAGGGTTGTACTATCTTTCGCCTCGGCAGCCGTTTAGGGTGAGTCAACCCTCGAAGGTGTCGGGGTGGCAAAAGAAGTTTTTCTTTTTGAGGGCCGATGGGCATCCGATCTACGGATGGGGGATGGGTAAGGTGACGGATATAAAGCTTAAGCCCCTCGGCTGGGTAGAGGAACAGCTCAACGCGCTCGGTGAAGTTTCTATAAATTCACCGAGGACAACCTTAATGATGCGGGCCTGGTGTGCACAGGTCGCAGGCTCCGGGGACGGGTCCGAGCTGGGTGAGGGCACCCTCTCTTTTCCTTCTTATAGGTTCGACCTCTGTTTGACTAACGCGATTTTCTTCTGTAATGCAGTGAAGCTTAAGCACACGAAGGAGGTGAAGCAGCCGGCCTCGTCTCGACTGCGCCCGGTGGCGGCGAGCCTCTAAAGAGGCGAAGGTGTCTAGGCCCACCTCGCAGCCCGTGGTGGTGGAACACCTCAGCGATCTGCTGAAGGGTCCGCAGGCGATCTCCAGCTCGGGCCTCGAGGTGGAGGCTCGTGCCCATGGTGCGCACGAGGTACCGATCTCCTGCGATCTTCTGCCCTTGTCTCGTCATGCTTTTTTTTTTTTTGCTACTAATCGTTTGATTTGCAGGACTGCCTTGATCGCGGCGAGATCGCCGCATGGCCGACGTTGTTGCGTTCCGCACGAGGTGGAGAAAGGCGGCGGCGGAGTCCTCATTGGTGGCGCGAGGAGGAGGTGGAGGTTGCGGGCGGTGCCGAGGCCGCCCTGAGGAGAAGGCCGTCTTGTGCGGGAGGGCGCCGGGTGGAGTCGCTCGGGAGGAGGTGGCGAGGCGGAGAAGAGGCGGCGGATCGGACGAGTGCTCTGCTGGAGCAAGGCCCATCTTGAAGGCCTTCGCCAGACAAACTTATCAGTCGAGTCCTTCTCGCCTTTATCTCCGACACAGCCGCCGTGATGAGGCCGCGGTGATATCTACCCACCGGAGGGTTGGCGGCCACGATGCAGATTTTGACAAGCGCGGCATGGTGGGGTGAGATTGATCGAGGGCGGTCAACTTGGGTATGCCGGGTCTTGCCGATCGCCGCCTTCCCGTGGTGGAGGCCTTAGCCTCCTCGGCGTCGCTCCCGACGGCCGAGGCCGTGTCCGATGCCGGGTGGATGAAGATCTAGAGCTTCAGGAGCTTCGGCCGAGTGCGGGCCGGCCGAAGAGGAGGAGGAGGGAGAAGGAGCCGAGCTCGGCTCAGTCGACCATGACCCAAGCCAGAATGGAGCGGTAGGAGGAACGGGAGGCGAGGGGCGGCGAGTCCGGAGAGGGGCCGAGGTTAGTGGGCCGGTGTAATAGGTTGAACCATGGGGTCGATAGGACCACGAGCCTTGTAATAAAATTCTTCGATGCTGATAAAGAATGTTTATCACTTTACGAGACTTGTGTTGTCTTTTTATTTATAGCATTCCGCATCTCAATACTTGGGACTCGACCATGAATTCTTGGCTGTGAAAGAGGTCCGAGGTGCCTGGCCGAGAAGGACGAGGAGGTGCAATTTTGGAGGTCGGTGCCGGTGACCCAGTTTTGGCCGCCATGGATGCGAGCTCGGTGTCTTCTTCAGGCGAAGAAGAAGTTGACCGAGGCTGATCGGGAGGTGGCCCGCCTCTGGCCGAACGAGGCATTGAAGTTGAAGGTCGCGAGAGCGGAGTCGAGGCGGACATATCTCGCCGACGCAATCCACGGACGTTTGATGCAAAGGCGAGGAACAACAGGAATCGACCGCGAGAGGCTCGCTCGGTTGTCCGAGGAGCATGCAGAGTACGGAGGCGATCCGCTTGCTGGTGGGACTACCATATCCGGCCGACGACCGAGTCGAGCTTCTTGGCGGAGGGCATGGTCTTGAGGATGAGGAAGGGCCCAACAAAGAAGAAGTTCAAAGCTGCGTCGACTCAGTGGTGAAGTTTATGGAGATGTACGACATCGTCGAAAGCGTCGCATGCCCGGCGGTGGCGAGGCAACGGCGGGCTCTGCCGACCCGATCATAGAAGAACCGGCGGAGGAGGCGGATACTCCGATCACGCCCGTAGTCTTGAGGTTGATGGGTCGGCGGGCGGATTATCGAGGATCCTCGGGACGGGCGGCACCGAGGTCCTCGGTCGGGGAGAGCTTCAGGCGGGCGGTCGCACACGGCCGGTGTCGGTCGGGGTCGGGTGTGACCTCGGGTCGTCCCCGCCGGGATGCCGTGCTTGCGCCGCCTCTTGGTGTCCCGGAGGCGGGTGAAGGTGATCCTGAGTCGATGCTTCGTCAGGGCTGCCTCCGAGTCCGCGCCCGGCGCCGGAGCGAGCCGTGGTGATTCCGGCCTCATCGACCGGGTCGAAGGCACCGAGTTCGTTCGGGCATACATCGTCGGCACCGGGATTTTGTGAAATTGGTGCGGCTTGCCCGGTCTGGCGGCGGGCCGGAGGCGGAATGAGGCCATGTATAGTATAGGACCTTGTATGTAGGTATAAATGTATTTAGACTCGTTCAAGTGTCGTTTTCCTTTGAGAGGTACAAACATAGCTTAGGACTTCGTTTTGGTCATAAATATATTCATCTTGTATACAACGTATTTTCCCAAATAAAGGGGTATAAACGAGCTCGAGCGCGGTTGTCTTGTATATGGCTTGGTACTTTGTTTGTAGTCGTTGATGCATTTTAGACTTTGTACGGTGCATATCTTCCCAAATAAAGGGGTATGAGGTGGCGAGATCGGTTTGGATGTCGCTTGCATGTAGAGCGATCAACTTAATGGGTGTCTGTATGCTTTGCATGTAGGCGTCCAACTTAATGGGTAATCAGTATGCTTTGCATGTAGGCGTCCAACTTAATGGGTAGTCCGTGTCGTACCCTACTTAGTGGGATTTTCATCTTCGTAAGGCGTCCTCGTGAAGGTTTAGATGTGGTATATCCGAATGGATGTTCACATAAATGTAAGGCGAACGCAGTGAAATACTAGATTAGAAAAGCAGATGTTTTATTAGACAAGTAAACACATCGCACATCATCGAAAACAATAGAAGGGCTAACATGTCGCGATCTAAAATCAAAGCTATGTAAAATACCTCCTTAGATGAGTTATGTGCGGGTTCGGGAATAAGTGCCCGGACGGTGGGCGACTTATAGGCCCTTTTTGGAGGTCCTCGTGAGCGGTAGGGTCCTTCCCATGTCGGATCAAGCTTGTTAAGCGCGCTCGGCTTGCTTCATTATTCGCGGACGAGGTCGCCCACTCGGGTGTGAGGCCTTTACTCTTTTGTTGTAGTAGCGCGACACGGCTCTTGTGCTTAGCCGTTTATGAGCGAGCTCGCTTCTCCTCGAGGCGTCAAGGTTGGCCCTTGGTCTTCCTCGTCCCGGCTGGTTGAAGTGGAAGAGAGCGAGGGCTTGCGCCGATCTCGGCTGTATGATGGCCTCGGTACGTGAGACCAGGCTAAAGGGTCTCCCGTGCGCCGTCCGAGGTGTGGTCTGTGGGACCGGAGGACTTGAGGAGATTTTCAGCCCGGTCGCCTTAGCAGATCCGGCCTCTTCTTCAATCCTTGTGCGATCGTGCGGTTCGTCACCTCGGTCGACCATTTGCTTGCGGGTGTGCGCCGAAGTGAAGCGTTGATCGATGTGAAGCTCTTCGCACCACTCCTGAAGTTTTGTCGACGAATTGAGTGCCGTTGTCAGAGACCAGGATGTGCGGTATGCGGCGGCGGACTATATTTCTCCACACAAAGGTTTGAATCATACGCCGTGATGCTCGAGAGTGGCTCGGCCTCGACCCATTTGTGAAGTAGTCTATGGCCACGACTAAATACGGAGCTGACCGGTGCTCGGTCGAGCGGCCGACAATGTCGATCCCCACGCATGAAAGGCCACGGACTCGCGGTGCTCAAATCCGTCTCGAGGCGGCTTTTGGCGTGGGTGGATCGGCACTGGGCACTTCTTGGCGAGCTCGGCCGAATCTTTCACGGTGGGCGGTGGTATCCCGACCTCGGCTTCTTTGAAAGTGCTCGCGACCGATGTGGCTTCCACAAGACCCCGGTGTATTCGTTGAGCACATAGTCGACTTCTTACGGCGAGGCATCTCGGGAGGGTTGAAGGTAAGACTTCCGGTGAGAGAACGCCCTCATGCATGAGATATACGGGACTTTGCCATCATCTTTTTGGCTTGAGCGATCCGAAGGTAGTCGCCGTGTTCGAGTAGGCCTTCGGAGACATCCAGTCGGCTCTATCTCGGTGATGATGCCGGCGTGGGACTCCGCTATGCTTCGGGCGGATCTCCTCCCGGTGGACTTGTTGATGACGCGACTAGCTTCTTCGAGGGCGTCCACCGGCTGTTTTCCTCGGGGATTCGGTGGATCTTGAAGTATCGAGCGAGGTCAACATCTCTTTTGCCTTGTCGGTATTGTTTCATTCGGTCCTCCTTGGCCTCGTATTTGCCTAACACACGGTTCACGACGACACGGAATCGCGAAAATTTGGATCTCCCACCCCAGCTCCTTAGCGGTGAGTCGGAGATTAGGGCCTCATACTCCACCTCGTTGTTGGTGGTGGGAAGGTAAACCGGTGCGTGGGTGACTTCGCATATCCGGGCGAGGAGAGGATGCCGCTCATTGCCCGTTTTGCACGAGGCTCGCCCACGACATCCGCCAACAACCATCGGTGGATGAGGTCCGGTTCCTCCGTGCGGTGGGATGACCGAGGTGGGCGTTAGAGGAGCTAATCTTAGCGGTCGACCGAGCTCGATAAACTTGGCTTCTACCGGAAATCGGCGAGCTTGCCCTTTTATGGCGGTGCCGGGAGTACGAGATATCGTGCTCGCCAAGCTCGAGGCCCACAGCTATTCGTCCCGATGACTCGGGTTTGATAAGACTTGCCTCGAGGCGGTCGGTCGATACTGGATGGAGTGAGCTGAAAGTAGGGTCGGGCCGTCGCTTAGCATTCACCGGTGCAGTCTTTACTTTTCAAGCGGCGTACCTTGTCTCCGGCCCTTTGAGTGCTTCGGTGATGAAGTAAATAGGAAGTGCCGTCCGACCTCGTCCCTTTTGATCATGACTGATTGCCTCGTCAAGGGTGCCAAGTACAAGGAGAGAGTTCGCCTCTTTTTGGGGCGGTCAAGGTGGCGGTCGGCGAGGTCTCTCTGAGGCGTGTGAGGCGGTGATGCTCTTCCCGCCATGCAAGTCAGGGCCCTCCTCAAGATTTTAAAGAATGGGGCCGCTCTCTGCTGCCCGGAGAGGAACCTCTTGAGGCGGCTAGGCACCGGTAAGTTTGTGGACCTCGCGAATGGTTTTGGCACTTGCATTTGAGCACCGTCTTTACCTTGGTGGGGTTCGCCTTCAAGCCTTCTTGAAACCCAGCACCCAAGAATTTCCCGTTTTACCATGAGCGTGCATTTTGGGGTTAAGTTTGAGGTTGGCCGACTGGCGAGTTGGAGGATGGTCTTGAGGTCGTCGGTGCGACTCTCCGTTTCGACTTTTGACTACTATGTCGTCGGCGTGAGACCTCGACGATCTCCCGATGTGGTCTTTGAATGTTGCATCCACCATCCTCGGTAGGTAGCCCGGCGTTCTTGAGGCGAATGGCATCTTCGATGCGCAAAGGCGCGAAGTCGGTGATGAATGCAGTCTTTGGTGCATCCTCCGGGCTCATTAGGATTTGGTGGTACCCCTTGTATAGATCCAGGAAGCTGAACATCTCGTGGCCCACCAAAGCCTCCACCTTCTTGTCAATATCAGGGAGGGGGTAGCAATCTTTTGGGCAGTGCTTGTTGAGGTCGGTATAATCGGCGCATGCGCCACCCTCCGAGACTTCGACCACGATTGGATTAGCCATCCGGTCGGTGTTGACCTCGAACAAGATCTTGGCTTCGAAGTTGAGTCACCTCGTCCTAATGACCGGTTGCGCTCCGCGCGAATATCCTTTTCTTCCGCGGGTGGCTTGGTGGCGGGTCGATGTTGAGGCGGTGAGTTATGAGCTCGGGCGACACCCGGTCATATCGGCGGGGACCAAGCAAACACGTCCTATATTCTTTGAGTCGTTTGGCGTGCGCGGACGTCCATGGGCCACAGGTGCCGACTGGATGACCTCGAGGATCGTCGTCGTATAGTTGGAGGTCTCGGTCGGTCATCCGGGGTGTCGGCCTCAGGGGCGGTAATTGCTATGCTGAGGCGAGGCCGCGTCACGAGTTGAGGCCGTGGGCATTCTTTTGCGCCGTTTGGTCCTCGGATCTTGAGCACTCCCACGGGGTGGGAATCTTCTGGTGGTGGTAGACCGAGCAGGACGGCCTGGTGGCGTCTGACCAATCTCTCCAGGGATAATGTTGTGCGGAGAGGGGCGGACCGGGAAGAATCGGATGGCCTTAGTGACCGACACAGGAGCCCGCCTACGGTCACCGGAAGGGTAATGACCCCTCGGTGGGCTGCTTCTGAGTGAAGCTCCGTGGGCGGGAGGCGGGAAGAACACAGATGCCTCCGACCTCAAGCTTATCCGCGACTCTGGAAGATGATCTTGTGGAGGCTCAATGTCGATATAGACCCGGTGGGCGTTTTGTTGCCCACCGGCTGTATAGTGATGGCGTCACAGTGCGGCATGATCACAGGCACGGGTCCTCCTTGGAGAACGTTATGTTCTCGCCATCCCGGAGTCGCTTGTTCTTCGGCTCTTCCGGGGCCGGCCTCCGGGCGTCGTTCTTGATGGACGACCTCGTCGTCCCGATGGGCGATCCGGTAACAACATAGACATTCCATGGCGTTGGGACCTTCGTCCTCGTCGTCTTCGGGTTGGGTCGCCGCTCGGGTCGGCCCGCAGTTGTTGCCGCCTCCATTCCTTCTGCGCTTCCTGTTCTTCGGACCAGCTCGTCCGAGGTATTTTTTGAGGGCTCCACCTTTGCGAGCTCGTCGATCGTGAGCCAGTTTCTGCGATCCTCGGTATCGTGACCATACCCTTGGTGGTAGTCGCAATACTCGCCTCATGGACTCTCTTGGATCCCCTTTCATGGGGCGGGGCCGGAAGAGCTCGGCGTGGAGCTCGAATATTTCCGCCTTGATTTGAGCGGGGGCGCTCTGCCCGGCGGGGTTGGGCCGAGTCGAGTCCGGACTCCAGTGACCCTCTTTTGATTCTGTCGGAAGGCGCTCTGCGGTCTGCGCTCGACTTGATCGTCCGGCTTTTCTCTCGGACTTACGCCGTCCCGGATCTCCCGCTTCTTCCGATCCGACTCGTCTCCTTGACGAAGTTATCCACCGAGTTCCAAAGCTTACTCGCCGTCTTTGGTTTCTCCACAGTGATTTCTTTATTCGTAGCGGGCGGATCCGTTTTGAGCAGCGTTGATGATGTAGAGATCGTTCTTTGTCGTCGATTTTGGCGACTCTTTGATGAACCTCGAGGCGAAGTTTGACATCGTCTCGTCCGCCCATGGCGGATTGTGAGCAGTCGGAGGAAGGGGCTGGCTGGCGGCATCTTCGATAAGCGCCACTGAGGCGATCCGTGAGGTCCGGAAGCGGTGGATCTTTGTTACGGCGGGCGAGGTGAACCAACGCCGTGCGTTGGAGATCGACACCTCGGGAAGATTTTGCACATGTGAAAATCTTCCATCCTCGATCGCCATGTTGGTGGTGTGGCGAAAAGGAAGTCGGAGGGTCTCCGGGGCCATCGTGAGGTCGCTATGTTGGGTGCCCGATCTGGGCTGGGGGGGCGTGTCTAGAATCTCCACGGAGAAGGGAGATGATTCTCCGTGCGGTCGAACCCGGAGGTCGTTGCCGTCTCTTTACGGAGGGTGGGGATCGATAGCGGCGCCTAACGTTGGTAGCAGCCCACGCGGTCGAGCCCCAATCATTGCCAAAAGCTAGCCCCGAACCGCCACCCTCCGCCAATGGAGAAGATGAACCAAGGTCGGCGCCACCTCCACGTGGCGGCAGGCGAGAGGTCCTGCTCCGGCCAATGGAGGGCACGCCAGAGGAAGAGTCACGCAGCGACCAATGGAGGTGGGCGCGCCGAGGGGCAGGTCGTCGGCGTATAAATAGAAGGAAAGCGATGTTAGAAGGGTTAGCAATTTCTTGAATACAAGGCTTGTAACCAATACTCTCTGCGAAAAGCTCTAGTAAAAGTATTGAGGAACCATTCTCCGTGGACGTAGATCTCATTAACGATCGAACCACGTAAAAGCGCAGGTGTTCTTTATTGCTTTATAAATCATCGGCATTCGCATTAGATTCATCAAGTATATATCACGACGGTCAATGACTCTATTGCAATCTGAACTAAATTTACCATGTCAAGAATTTTCCAACTTCTTTCGAAGGTCTAATAATTGAGTCTTGGAAAATAAATGCAAAACCTGCCAATAGCATGGGGAGGAACTTCCTCTTCTATTTTGTATGTAGTGTAATTACGCGGATAGATTTGAAGTCTTCGAGGGACATATATATAATTAATCAATATTAAATGTATGTCCATAGATTATATTCCAATAGGCTGACGAGGATAAGTCAATTAATTAAGAAAACGCTTATTCGTCAACAAAGTTACTGTTCATTACCAGTACACTATGTTTAAATTAAATACTTTTTGTTTGGTACGTCAATTCCTCCTCAGATAAAAAAGAAATTAAGAAAGTAGAAAAAAATATAAGCACGCAGGCACACACACTCACACAGAGAGAGAGAGAGATTCTAGTTATAAACTAATGCATTAGACTAGGGTAACAGTAGGAGAATTGTTATACTCCAGTCCACCAAAATCGTTCATTGATTTTGATGACATGGGTTTTAATAAATTGTAATGAGTGTAATATAAGTGATTATAAAAAGGTATGTAATTGAGATAATAAATAAATATATTAATGGATATTGAATGTAAAAATGTGGGTCATAGGTGGTTTTTTTGTAAATAAGTAGATAGATTTAGGGTAAAAATATAAGGTTGATGTTTCCAAAAAAGAAAAGTAAACATTTTAGTGAATGAATCAGCAATTAAATCTGCGAATTAGTGGACGGATGGAGCACTTGATAACCCTCTCAAGAGATACAAAATAATTGATAACTAATTTGAGATTTATATTTACCAAATTATGCAGAGAAATAATGTTGTAATGTTAATTTTTGATGAAATTAAACTAATGAATTAATTGTTTGAATAATTTCCATTTTTTTATTTTTCTTTTAGGCAGAAAAGCTTGTGATTTTGAGAACAAGATTGTTATGCAAAAGCAAATATATATTGTAACTACACAACAATATAGGCTCCTCCATCATTCAGCAACTATATAGGGTAACCCTGGATTCTTTTTTCAATTCAGATTAACTATTTTATGTTGGCAGTACCATATATATTACTATTTATATTTTACATACTAAAAAATTACTGACAGAAGAAATTAATCAATTAATAGGAACCAAAAGGGTTTAACCAACGAATGCTATTAAAAAAGAAATCACAATAAATATTATTGTTGGAAATGGGAATTTAAAAAATGCCAACATATATTCCATCAGAAGTATTTTTTTTGGACAAAATCCTAACAATGGGTATATAACTGTTGGTCGTTGGAAAATAGGATATTTACTTTTTGATTAATTAAAATCGCAGTTGGATTTAAAAATAATATAGTAATAGTTTATTTCTGGCCGAAAATTTTATATAACATATATGTTAAGTTTGATATTCTTTTTATCCCATATATAAAGTTGCTACTCTTTTTAACCAATTGTACAATTTTATTCTTTAAAACATAAGAAAACACACGGATTCAGACAGATTCAACCCTCTCTGTACCCCGGCCAACCCTCCCTGGGGACAACCTTCCCAACGACCAACCCCCAGCGGCCAACTCCCAACGGCCAACCCTCTTTCCTGACGGCCAATCTCTCTCCCTCCCTTTCCCTCGGTTTCCCGGCGGCCAATGTCCCCCCTATTTCATTCGTCTGTTTTTTTTACAAATAAATGATATTTATGTAATTTTAATTAGAAATAGATAAAAAGAATAATATATTAATATATGGGTTAAATTAAATAGGAAACTTAATATTTGTGGTAATTTGCCCATTAACACTTATTTCTTTAGGTTAAATTTGTCCTCTTTGAGGGAGGAGTGGGGAAGGAAATAGTTGACTCTCTGCCGGTCTTTGAAAACGACGTTTTGTTGTTATTGTTGCAAATGCATTATTAAGCATTTGATGTGATGTGCGTCTTACCATATTTTTGCAGGAGAGAGAGACTAAAGTTTTGATTGTGAAACACATACTTCATTTTGGATGTATATAATTCATAATTTAAAGATGTTATATTTTCTTAAATAAAATAGTTAAAGCGGAGCATATCAATTTTTATATAATAAAATATGTTAGAGTTGGTTAACACGGACTAACCTCCCGATTTCAAGGAGTTAGTTATTGTATATTGTTTTGCCGTTTCTTCTCTACAGTGTGCGAGTTACGACGTGTTTCAGCGGGATGCGATGGTAGTATGTTGGGGAACGAAGCAGATCGCTACATATCGGAGGACTAAGTGCATTGGTTCCTCTTTCAGGAGCAAGTCATTCAACCAAGTGACATGACTTAGTCACTACAGTGGGCCAAATCGTGGACCACTACTTGCGATCGAGCCTCTTAACATCTATAAAAGCGAGGCAAAGCGGACAAAGAAAGATACGCATTCATTGAAGAAAAATCTGGAGATCTGTTTATGTTGTTGAGTCTGTTTTCGTAACATTTCCAATATCACACGAAGTGTTTTAACTTCTAATGGTGTTAGAAGGTTGTCCTTTTTAATACACGAGTGTTGTGAGGAAATCTTTAGTGTTTTCATATATCTTGAGAGATAGCTTCTTAGCTTTTCATAGATCTCGATAGATAGTTTTAGTACTCAACTTTCCGACTTTATCTTGTGGTAAAGTAGTGAGTTTTGTAACGTTATTTGTAAATTTTATAGTTAATCATTTCGCCGTATTGGCATCTCTGATTATAATTATAATCATGAGAAAAGTTTCTTGATGTTCTTCAAGATTTTAATTCATTTGTTTTACTACGTGTGTGGATAACGATCTACATAATGATTGTGTGTTTAAGCGAAACAACACTTTCAATTGGTATCGAGCTTACACTCGATACCTTGGTGAGATCTGTCGGTATCTTCGCTATAGTTTCGCCATGGCTTCAAACAATTACGGGTATTATCGACCACCAATTTTGGATGGATCGAATTATTCATCTTGGAAGACGAGATTCGTTCATACATCAAGTCCATTGATGTCAAAGCATGGCGGTCCGTGGAGAAGCGGATGGTGGGTCCAAAGACCCGCGATGTTCGGGCGATGTTACCCCAACACCGTGCGCACGGTGGACACGAGATCGGGTTGACGCAAACTTCAGCGAAGGCCCTCAATGCCATTTACGCATCCGTGGACATGACAATGTTCAAATTGATCAAGAAACGGTAGCGTCTGCGAAAGATGCGTTGGATGTTCTTCAATGGCATTGTGAGGGTGATACAAGCATAAAGAGTCTCGACTTCGCATTCTCACTTCCAAATTCGAGAATATGAAGATGGGAGAAGAAGAGAACATCAACGACTACACGAGAGGATATTGGATATTGCCGATGAGTGTCGAGATCTTGGTGATGCGATAAGTAACAAGTTCTTTGGTGTCGAGGCTCTTGAACCTTACCGCAAGATTTGAGATGAAGGTCACGGCTATTGAAACATCTCAAGCGGTTGCGACCATTGAGTTCATGGATCTCGTGAATTCACTCGAGACATCTGAGATGAATCTGGAGGAGAAATGTGCAATCAATAAAAGCCATTGTTGCCTTCATCTGCTGGCGCAACATCCGATGGAACATCGCGGGAGATAATTGAGTTGGATGATGAAGAAGAGTTGCGAGGAGATCAAAGGCGATGATGTTGCTCTAATCACCGGAAATTCAATACTATGGTAAGGAAGATGAACAAGGAGAAAGCTCGAGCCGGGCTATGGATCAAAATCATCGAATGGTAGAGTATCCGTCTTCAAAACCTCAAAGCTTCACTCCACCAAGACCGGTGAGGAAGTCTTTTCCTCGAGACACGTTTAGGTATGATTCCTCCAACATTGAAGGTATCGATGCCGTGAATGCAAAGGTATGGTCACTATGCAAACCAATGTGCAAACACGCTAAGAAAGAGAGGAAAGTCGTCTTGGGTATCATGGAGTGATGACGGTGAGTTCTTGAAGAGGTAAATAATGACAATGACACTGCGACCAACCTTTGCCACAAAGACTCCATGTCGCAGATTGCCAAAACATTGTCGACGACGAGGGAGATGCGATCGGTTTGATCGATGATCAAACGGTATGGTCTCGACTATTATTCAAGTTTGTTTTGCTTAAATGCTCTTGTGAATGATACAGATTGTGAGGCGATTACGATGAAGACTCTATCGTCATAGTACGAGAGTTGAAAAAGCTATCTGACGAGCTACTTGAAAATGGAAAGGACAAAGTCGAGATCTTGAGCTCATCAAGAGAAAACACGGTGAAAGCATCTTTGGCTAAGCTTGAAGTCTTGGTAACACTGAAGGAAGTCGAACTAAACAAGGTGACATGTCGACTTGAAGTGGCACAAGGTGCGTTCGGAAAGTGGAACACAGGTACGTCTAAATTAGATGATGCGTTGCTAATGGGTAAATCAGATACTGCTGGTTTAGGTTTTATGCATGTTCCTAACACTGTTGTACCCACAATTGTCGCCACAAATGGGAAACCATTCGTTAAAGAAGGTGAACCGGTAAAAGGGTAAAAATGACACGAAGAAAACATAGAAAATACATATGTCATTCTTGCTCTACACTGGTCACATTAGGCCTTCATTATAAAGCGAAGGTGATTTTAATGGACATAGGATGATGCCGAGGTCATGTTATATGAACACTTCTTTGCATTGGTCCCAGGCGCTCGTCACTGCTGCGGCAAACACGACCAACAAGGGGCGACTCAAGAGAGTTTGGGTCGGGAAAGATGATATAAAATGCCATGTTGTTTATCTTGCATTGAAAACTAACATTTCGGGTTCATGGTATTTTGATAGCGGTGTTCCGTCACATATGATAACGTAATGTGTCGCTTGCCAACTATGAGTCGTATGATGGAGGTAGTGTATCATTTGGAGGTGGTTCTAAAGGAAAAATCATAAGCAAGGACTCCTAAATGTTCAAGGTTTACCTAGCCTCAAGAATGTCTTTGCGTCTGAGGTTTAATGGCAAATCTTATAAGCATAAGTCAATTATGTGATGAAGAGTTGCAAGTTAAATTGACAAAGATTCTTGTGAGGTCTATGATGGTAAGAACACATGTCTCATGAAAGGACGAGGTAATCCGATAATTGTTATATGGCCGATGAACCAAAGTGCGATAAAGCACAAATAGATGAGAGTGTGTTATGGCATCAAAGTTAGGACATACTAACTTTAGAAACCTTGTGAGTTAAACAAGATGGAAGCGATCGTGGACTACCCAAGTGGCGTGGCGGAAAGGTGGTCTGTGGTGATTGTCGAAGGGAAAACAGACCCATGTTCCCACGTTGTTGTACAACATCGCGAACAACATTATGGTACAACACGATGTTTTGAAGCGCTTCACATGGATTTAGTAGGGCTGTCGAGATCGAAAGCTTGGGTGGAAAGAGGTATACATATGTCATTGTGGATGATTTTCAAGGTACACATGGACATTCTTTCTACGAGAAAAATCGACACGTTTGAAACGTTTAAAATCCTCTTTGCTAGAATTTTTAATATGTTTGGTGTTCAAGTGTCAAGGATTCGATCAGATCATGGAAGAGAGTTCGAGAATATCTCTTTCACAAATTTTGTGAGAAAAGGGAATTTTCAAGAATTCTCCGCGCCAAAAACACCTCGACAAAATGGTGTGGTGAGCGCAAGAATCGAACTCTAATAGAAATGGCACGAGTTATGTTAAGCTCGAAAGGTCATCCAAGCGTTTTTGGGCGGAGGTCATAACACCGCATGTCATATCAACAATCGTGTGAACATTCGACCAGGTTCCTTCAAAACACCATATGAAATTCTGAAAGGAAGGAAACCGAATCTCAAATATTTTTACGTGTTTGGGTGTGTTTGCTACATCTTGAATGATAGAGAATATCTCACCAAGTTTGATGAGAAGAGCGATAAAGGAATTTTCGTAGGGTACTCTCTAAATAGTCAAGCATACCGTATATATAATCTGAGATTACGGACCATTCAAGAGTCCGTAAATGTTGTTTTTGATGATCTTGCTAATCTCGCAGGAAAAGGCGGGATGAAGATGTGGATGAATTAATAGAAGATCTGCCCAGCGGGATGCTAGCGGCGATGATGTCACAACCGCTGAGGCCACGACCCTTTGGAACATTGACGCAAACATCGAAGGTTCCGGTGACACGGAGGATGAAGGCTGGCCGACGTCCAACAACAAGAAAGGCGAGATCCTCCGGGAAGAATACGTAAGAACCATCCAATCTCTCAAGTCATAGGTGGCGTTCAAGATGGTATTCGAACACGAGGCACAAACACCATTGAACTACAGAGATGGTATGCTTTTCATCCATATGTTTGATGCCGGGTTTTATATGCTTCGTCTCTAAAATTGAGCCTAAGAATATAAAAGAAGCCTTGGGTGATGAGTTACGGTAGTTGCTATGCATGATGAACTTAACCAATTTGTTCGAAATGATGTGTGGTATCTTGTTTCGAGACCTGTTGACATGAATGTTATCGGAACAAAGTGGATTTTCAAGAACAAATCGGACGAATTTGGTGTCATAATCCGCAACAAAGCCAGACTTGTCGCACAAGGATACACTCAAGTGGAAGGCATAGACTTTGACGATACATTTGCACCGGTTGCACGCATTGAGTCCATAAGGTTGCTCCTAGCCATTGCATGTTATTTGAACATCAAGCTATATCAAATGGATGTCAAAGGAGCGTTCCTAAATGGTGAACTCAAAGAAGAGGTATATGTTGAACAGCCCAAGGGATTTGAAGATCCACATAAGCCTAACCATGTTTTCAGGTTAAAGAAAGCATTATACGGTCTTAAACAAGCACCGAGAGCATGGTATGGTCATTTAACAAAGTTCTTAATTGATTTGGGTTTGTTCGGGGAATCTTGTGAACATTGTTTATAAAGCAAGTCGACATAACATTCTTATCACACAAATTTATGTGGATGATATGATTGTTGGATCTACCTCACAAAAAATGCTTGATGAGTTTGCAGGTGCTATGTCGTCTAAATTTGAGATGAGCATGGTAGGAGAACTAACGTATTTCTTAGGTCTCCAAGTCAAGCAAATGGATGATGGAATTTTCGTGTCCCAAAGCAAGTATGCACGGATATGGTGAAAAATTCGAGTGGAAGGAGCAAAGCATATGCACGCCAATGGGGTCAAGTGACAATGACCGGAGATGATCTTGGAGAAGATGTTGACCCAACACTCTACGGATCAATGATAGGAAGTCTCATATATCTCGCAACCACACGACCAGATTTGATGTTCAGCGTGTGTGTGTGCGCCAGGTACCAAGCTAAGCCTAAAATGTCACACTTAAAGGCTGTCAAACGTGTTATCAGGTATATTTCTGGAACACTGGACCTTGGCATTTTCTTTTCAAAAGACACGAACCCGAATTTGGTTGGATTTAGTGATTCGGATTGGGCTGGGGATACGGATGATAGGAAGAGTGCAGTGGGGCTGTTTTTACCTTGAAATAATTTGGTGTCTTGGCATAGTCGTAAGCAAAATTGTGTGTCCTTATCTCATCGCCGAGAATCGTAGTATTGGAAGTTGTTGTACACAACTCCTTTGGTTGAAACAAATGCTTAACGACTATGGTATTGTGAGCACCGAATTTGTTGGTATATTGTGATAACATAAGTGCAATCAATATCTCTAAAAACCCTTTTCAACATTCTAGGACAAAACACATAGATATACGACACCATTTTATAAGAGATTTGGTGGAGGATGAGATAATCAGGTTAGATTATGTGAAAATCGAAAATCAAATCGCTGATATTTTCACTAAGCCCCTAGATCACGAGAGATTTATGAGTCTTCGTAGATCTCTTGGTCTTTGCTCTCGCTAATAAAGCTTGAATATATTTGTTTGTATCACAAAATGTAATATCCGAAGGTGATACAACTGTTTTGATAACACTTACTGTGTTGATGGTTGTTATCTAACATGTTCTCCGAACAGACAGCTCAATATGATGAAGAATATCTAGTGTCTGAGAAAAACACCAAAGTAGTTTGGGGGGCACGGCGTTCGCAGCGACGATGCTACCTTACAAAACGGTGCAGCCATGATTGCTTTCGAAAGCCTGACAATAGTGCAATCGAATTTTACATGGGGCTGTATTTATATGTTTTATTCTGATTAAAATGAGCCTATGTTTATGGAGATGTTATGATAACATTTTGTGAAATACCCCTAAAAATCCGTGAGTAATCCCAGAATTTTTGGAATTTCTGTTCCTTAAATCCCCTATTTTTTGGAGATATCAGCGTAAAATTGGTTAAGTGGTATCACATTTATTTGATCGATTTTGTCTCAACAAATCCCATATTTATCTCCTATTTAACCTGGTACCAGTATTATGTGGTGTTAGTTCCTTTAAATTAGGGTTTGTTACAAGATATATTATTTGTTTTTAAATCACATCAACCTGCATGTCTATCCACTTGCCTGCGTACCTGCCTATAAATCTGCCGCTCTGACACAAGATCAAATCACTAAGGCTTTATTCATTGCAAATACTGTGGAAAAGTTTCTTTTTATCTCCTTCATCTTGCTTGGTACGTCTCACATTTTCTCCCCAGAAAAAGAAATGGATCCAGCGACCTCTACTCTCCTCACCGGCCTTGTCAAATTTCTGGAAAATTCCCCAGAATTCCAACAGGCGTTAGCATCGACACCAAAGCCGTCCACAGAGCCAAGCCCAAATGCGGCGCTTGAAATAGCACGGAGAGGACTCTAGCGTTTTCATTGGAACCGTTGAAGCCAACGCTCTTCAAGTCGTGTATCCAGGAAGGCGAGCCTTCTAACCCCTAAAGAGGCCGGAAGAAGAGAAAAGGTCGAGTGTTCCAATGAGGAGATCGGAGCGGATACCTCGCCAACCACGGGTAGGAGGTCCAGGTCCACCAATTCATATTGATATTACGGTGACACACCGGTGATTTCAAAATCGAAAGAAAAAGGACGCCCGCCGCCTGAGAACCTTCTCGAAGCGGTGACCCGCGTGACGGCCAAACACCACGGAGACATCCTCCGAATCGAATCGAAACATTGATATCCCGCGGTGACTCTTGAGACACTCTGGAAGAAGATGATGGTTCGAAATCAAAAGAGCATGGAATCAGATTCACACTCTAGTGATGATGACATTTCACTCGGTGATTTTTTAAAAAGGCTGAAGCGGACAATGATAAAGAAAGGAAAGCAAAAGGAAAGTGTGCGAACCTAAGTCCAAGTCATTGTCCCACGGTTGTTCACGAGGCGATGGGACTTATGATGCCTCCAACACCTCATATCCGTTTTCCGATGAGGAAGATTGGGGCTGCACTCGGAAAATCCTCAATCTTTGTAGATTCGAAGTCGAGGTTGAGAGAGCGATCTCCTTCAAATTCTACTCGAGGAGGTGAAAAGAGATGGGAACAATTAAAACATCTAAAGTGTTTGAATGAGCGAAGGATTGACGAGGTAACCTTTGCTTCAAACATAATCTTATTGAATTCTTGAAAGAACGTTGTCTATTTCGAAGCTATCTCGGCTATTTATCCCTATCCTAAGAATGTGATAAGACATGTGTATGCAAACATGGATAAATCCTTGTTGAGTGTACTTCAAACAAGTATTGTAAGGTGTACTTTAGGCGTCGCGTTTTCACATTCTTGCTCGTGATATCAACGCTTTTATGGGATTTATGAGTGACTAACGATGTGGTGTTGAGGATTTTGATATGGTGGGCGACGAGATAACGGTGGAAGAGTCGAAAGTGGAAGAATCCAATGTCAGTGGTAACGACATATCTTTATTCGTTTCTATAAAATCATGACTTGAACTGGATTGTGTCCTCCAATAACACAGTCGTTACAATGCCCCACGTGTTCGTTATATAAGCTTGGAAAAGGGATTCGATTTAACCTCGGAAATTGATTGTGGAACAAATTGGATCGATTCACGCAAGGTCGAATCACGGATTCTTGCCGTTTCTTCAGCGATATACCAACTGTTGAGCAACAAGGCCTTTCGATGGAGCACGAGATGCACTCTTGAATATTTTGAACTTCACCATAAGCAATACCTTATTTACGGTAACAAGCTCCCAAATCTTCCATGGACTAATCCTTCTAAAGGAATTGATGAACGAGGTTTGGACGCGGCTCCCAAAGAAATGGTGACACTCTCAAAGTCTACGGTTCACTCCATGCTTGGCGCATTACAAAACTGGAGCAAACCCTCTTAGAAACCCTTGGTCGCGTATTGACATGAATGATTTGAAGATCAATTATGGACCTTCTTTCTTCCCAAAGGGGAGTAGAGGCAGAGGCGACAACATCTAGGAATGATGATATGGTTGAAGACCGATGAATTTGAATTTGGTTTTATGAACTCGTGAACATGTTTTTGGTTTTTGGTTGGTTGATGATCATGAGACATCTTATTGTTTTTGATGAACATCGATGGTTTCGTTTATGGAATGCATGTTTTATATATGATGTACGCTACTTTAATGGTTGAAATCTTGTGATGGTGTCATTGTTTGGATAATTGTTGATGAATGTGACAGAGGCTGTTATGATGATATTTCCGTAAGCAGGGAGATTGTTTACAGGGGTAGTATTTTTCCTTTCGGAGTTTATTCTATTCTACATATATGTTTGAGTTTTCAGGGGGAGTTTGTATATTCTGTAAATTGTATGTATATACAGGTTTTGTGAAGAAAGGCAAAAAGGGGGAGTTTGTTAGAGTTGGTTAACTGGACTAACTCTCACGATTTCAAGGAGTTAGTTATTGTATATTGTTTTGTCGTTTCTTCTCTAGTGTGCGAGGTTACGACATGTTTAGCGGGATGCGATGGTAACACCTGGGAACACGAAATGCAGATCGCTACATATCGGGAGGACTAAGTGCATTAGGTTCCTACTTTCTAGGAGCAAGTCATTCAACCAACCGACATGACTTAATCACTACCTAGTGGGCCAAATCGTGGACCACTACTTGCGATCGAAGGCCTCTTAACATCTATAAAGCGGCAAAGCGACAACAAAGATACGCATTCATTGAAGAAAAATCGGAGATCTGTTTATGTTGTTGAGTCATTTTGTAACATTTCCAATATCACACGAAGTGTTTTAACTTCTAATGGTGTTAGAAGGTTGTCCTTTTAATACACAGTGTTGTGAGGAAATCTTTAGTGTTTTCATATATCTTGAGAGATAGCTTCTTAGCTTTTTCATAGATCATGATAGATAGTTTTAGTACTCAACTTTCCGACTTTATCTTGTGGTAAAGTAGTGAGTTTTTTAACGTCATTGTAAATTTTATAGTGAATCATTTCATATATTGGCATCTGATTATAATTATAATCAGAGAAAAGTTTCTTCGGTGTTCTTCAAGATTTTAATTCATTTGTTTTACTACGTGTGTGGATAACGATCTACATATGATTGTGTGTTTAAGCGAAGCAACACTTTCAAAATATATAAAATTTCTTGAATAAAATTGTTAAAGAATGAGTCCAACAAACTCAAGTCTAAACTTTACAAAAGAACTGACGCCAACCAACGACCCAAAGTAAACTACGTAAGACTTAATAGCATGAGATACGTTGGAGTTCTAGTAATTCAAATCCAACAAGGATAATAAAGGAAAAGAATTTAAAACAAACATAATACAAGTCTTGGAATGAATTAAAAACGACATGACACCACTAGGCACACCCACACCGCCACGCCGCTCCACGATCACTGACCTGAAAATATTTTAGATAAAAGGGGTGAGCAAAAAAACATACTCAGTGGTGGGGAACAAATAATATCATTATTTTTGTCCAAACGTGTATACATCGCAAGAAAGTAATAGTTAATCATATTCAACCTCACCGATTTAAAAAACCTACCACACAGGCAATGATACGCCACACAGGCAATGATATGCCACACATGCAATGATACGCCACACAGGCTATGATTCGCCACACAGACAATAATACGTCACACAAGCAAAAATACGCTACACAGGCTTTCACCATGGATGTAACAAAACACAACAATGGTTATCACCATAAAATTACAGATAGAGTAAATCTCACAACAAATATGTTTATTCCAAATCACATGTTTGCAATTTAAAGAGAATTTTACCCACATTAAACATGCTTATTCCAAATCACATATTTACAATTTAAAGAGAATTTTACCCACTTTTTTTGTCGAGCACAATAAATCAATATCAATCAATTTTGGGACGAGGGTCCTAGTTGAGCCGCACCTAGTTCAATAAAAAAAACATTATATATGTATAAGGGCCTATAAAGAAATCTTAAACGTAATTTCTTAAGCAGATTAAATATTATTACAAATCAAGGGCCTAAACCTTGACGTAAAACGTGGGTCTCGATCAGATATAATGGATATCGGTACCCCATGAAGTCGAACTATCTTCCAAACATATAACTGTACAAATTTGTCCATCGAAAACGTCATATGCACTGACATGAAATGCGCTGACTTAGTCAAACGGTCAACAATCACCCAATAACAAACAAAATTAAGAGGATTGGAATTCAAAGCGAAGATATAAATTAAAATTTAAAATAATGATATTTTAATTGTAATTCCTTTCGATAAAATGAAACTAAAAAAATCTAACAATCCAATAATATGGAGAAATGTAGCGAGTGGAACGCGGAGAGGAGAGAAGAAATCGGTCGGTTTTCCCCGGAGGAGGGCCCGCTGGGCAGGTATAAACAATTTAATTATTAAATTTGATTATTATCCAATCACAACATTTCATTTATTTGTTTTCTTTTAATTAATAATCGGTAGGTTCAGGTATGGACATTTGAGCTTACGACGGTTGTCCTACTAAATTTGATGTCACACAAATTTTTAATATATTGACATACATATATCTATATACTTTAACTGATGATTGAAATCCAATTGTTGAACAATTTGATAAATTTATGTTTATATATGTATATAAATTGTGGACAAACCACAAGCTCGGATAATTTCTTATTACGAGGAAAACAGGTTTGACATAAAACAATAATGACTATTTTTATATATATATATATATATATATATATATATATATATATATATAAAGTTTAAATGGTGTTTTGATAATCGCGTGATAATGCAAGTACTAGCAAATGTATCTCCATAAATTAGCTATAATTATTTTCTTATTAAAACTATAAATCTCGATCAGAGCAATTTAAAGTACTTTAGATTTTAAACCCAAGCCGATTGTAGACAATTCCTACTCCAAATGAAGATATCTTCTCATCCTCTTCTGTTTACAAGATAATGTCTGTTGTTGGTAGAGACATATCAAATATTTGACTTACAAAGGAATTGAATTCATAATCTTTTAATAACATAAATCAACCGTCAATACACTAATTAAGCTACTAT
Source organism: Salvia rosmarinus (assembly GCA_036937905.1). Lineage (NCBI taxonomy): Eukaryota > Viridiplantae > Streptophyta > Magnoliopsida > Lamiales > Lamiaceae > Salvia > Salvia rosmarinus. The sequence continues at coordinate 11,880,941 of CM072813.1, read as the reverse complement.
ATTAAATTTGTCAAATTTTATGAGAATGAGGAAAGGACTCTCAAGCATTAAATATCTTACATACTCGAATTCTATTATTATTATTATTATTATTATTATTATTATTATTATTATTATTATTATTATTATCTCCGATTTGAAAAGTTCATATGAGGTTGCTAATTAGCTCTATAGAGATTTATTCATAAACTTCATCATCATATATATATATATATATATATATATATATATATATATATATAGGTTCAATAAAACGATTTTTATCCTAAAAACTAAAAACCAAATGAATTCATTATAAAAGTTGATGAATCCGTTGAGAAAGTTACTGAATTCAAAAATTCAAAAATTTTCACCAGGGTTTGAATACCATGTGGGGCGAAATTTTATTTTTGGATTCGAGAACTTCTCAATAATTCATCAATTTTCACTGTGAATTCATCATTTTTTTTTCTCACGATAAAAATAGGTCTCACGTTAACCATCCTATATATATATATATATATATAAGAATGATTTTTTTGTAAGAAGTAAGAATAAATCCAAATCATTGATTTTAGAAAATCAATGGATAAGATTTATTTATTTTTTGCTACAAATTATAACTATATGTGCAACAAAAAAATTTCTATGGTTATGTCAAAGGTTAAATAAGTAATTTTATCTTTTAAGAATCAGTTTTTTTTTCTTAATTTAAGGAAAAACGTGGTTTTATACTTATTTTTTAGGGATTGGTTGTAACTTATCTTTTAAATCATTATCTCCAATATTATTCAGTTTCAATACCTAATATATAAAAATTATTTGTGATTAAGCTAACAAATTCATGAAAAACTTAGATAAAATAATATATATATATATATATATATATATTGATTTATACGTGTGGTTCTATATAGCATTGGTATAACAGTTTCATAGTAGTTTTTTAATTATTCTTTGCACATACTACTAAAATTTCCAAAAATATTTTTAGTTTATTTTATATGTTGTTTTTGTACATATGTTGTGCTTATTTTTTTTTTTTCGATATATGTCATTGCATTAGTGGAATATTTTTGTAGCATTTTTAGCATATTCATTTTGCACATACGCAGATAAAAAAATGTATGTATTCATTCATACATGTTTTTCAGTACTTATTGAACTAGTGAAATATTTTTATAGCACTTTTTTACTTATTCGTTGCACATAAGGTTTAATCTCATCAAGACAATAATTTTTAAAATTTTAGTGGTATGTGCAACGAATAAGTAAAAAAATGCTATGAACTGTTATACCAGTACTATATAGAACCACACATATAAATCAATATATATATTATTTTACCGAAGTTTTCTATGAATTTTCTAGCTTGAATCACAAATAATTTTGTATATATTAAGTATTAAAATTGAAATAATATTGCAGATAATGATTTAAAGGATAAGTTACAACAAATCCTATAAATAAATATAAAACCATGTTTTCTCTTGAATTAAGGAAAAAAATTATTCTTAAAAGATAAAATTACTTATTTAACCTTTGGCATAAACACAGAAAAATATTTGTAGCACAATAAAAATAAATCATGTCCATTGATTTACAAAAATCAATGGATTATATTTGTTTATTTCTTATATTTATTTCTCATTCTCACAAGAACCATTCCTATATATATATAGATGGTTAACGTGAGAACCATCGTTATCATCAGAACGTGAGAACTAAAAAATGATGAATTCGGTGTGAAAATTGATGAATCCGCTGAAAAAGTTACTGAATCCAAGAAAGGATTCGAATCCTGGGTGAAAATTAAATTTTTTTTGGATTCATTAACTTTCCAGCGGATTCATTAACTTTCATAACAAATTTATTTTGTTCATAACGAATTTTTTGATTCTTAGTTCTCACGTTAAAAATGATTTTTATTTGATCCTCACTCCATACTTTCATGTTTGTTAATAAATATCATAGTTTGCAATTTAAGACTAAAATTATGATATCATTTTCCATTTTAGCCATATTAAATATTTAATTTAATAATTAATATCGTTTATATGATAATTAATAATATTATAAAAACAAATTTTTCTATTTCCTAAGTGTATGTAATTTAAGGGGTGGTTACTGTGCGGGCTGCGCGCACAGTGAGACCACCCTAATTAATTTTTTTAATTAATTAGTTATTTAGTTGATTAATTATCATTAGATTAATTCTAATTAAAAATTAATTAATTTAATAAATCTTAATTATAAACTAATAAATCATAATTTTGAATCAATAAATAATAATTTAATAAATCCTAATCATGAATTAATAAATCTTAATTTTGAATTAATAAAATTAATTTTGAATAGTAAACTCTAATTATGAATTAATAAACCATAATTAAAAATTTAAAAAACTAATTATAAATTAATAAAATCTAATTATCCTTAATCAATATAATTAATATATAATATATAATTAATATATATTGGGTGAGCGCACTTGTCGTAATTTAATGGCTGATTATCCTTATAAGAAAAACTAAGGGCGTATAGTAAGGAGGAAAAGAAGAAGGTAGGGATCTGGGAAGTGTCGGCCAAAAGCAGGCGTGTTTTGAATCAACCCCATTCCTTCCGGTTTCTCATTCCAATGCCACCCTACTTAATCCGTCTCGCACACTGAGGCAACGATTTTTTAAAACGCACTACTCCAAATTTTAAACTACGATACTTCATATTTTATTTTGTAGTTATTAACATATTACAAAATATTAATTGATTGAATTAGATTAACCGATCTATCCAATCATTTTTTTTCTAAAAGTAGTCGCTTAGACATATAATATGAATTAAATTAAGAGGCCAAAGGAAAAAAAAATAACATTAAAAAAGTAAATTACAATTTTGTAACATGATTGTAATTGTCTTCTCAATTAATTACATATATGTAATTATAATACCACTGATCTGATAATATTATTGTAATTTCAGGCCGTCCAAATAATAAAATAGAGTTTTGGAGAAATGTACAACACGATTTTTTAGTATTTTAGTACTAAAAGCATCATCTTTTGTAATTATAACATTGATATGTTTTGGGTAAGTTTAATATCAATATGTTCGACTTTGTAATTCCCGAGGTGTCGATCCTCTCATATTGAATTAAGACCTGATAGTGATGTGGAGATACTAACATTTAATAAATGGAATAAAATAAAATAAATATTCCTGAAGTGATTTTTTTAAGTGTCTCTGCCATCAAATTACACAAATCTATTTTTTTTTACTTTTATAATCTTATCAATTACCATAATAAATACACACAACGAATTATTAAACTCCAATAATATTAAATAAGGATAAAATAATAAATTAATCACACTTTTACTCTTAAATTGTGAATCAAGACAATAAAAAACAAAAGTATCATCAATGACATATTTAACGAGAGTAAATAACAGGAAAAAATATATACTTTTACATGATTAAAATCGAAAAGCACCACATCTTCTTAGAATCAGAATCCCTATTACATTTGAAAGCCCTATTACTCATCTCCACTTGTGAGATTTCCATTTATCTAATTAGGCCATAGATTTGCAATCATTATTATCAGCAAAGTTTACGAACAGATCCCCCCCAAAAAAAAAATAATAATAACAATAAAATTTTCCAAATAGATTCGAGTCACCAAAAAAAATACATAAACCTTCTTTAATAAAATATGAAAACAACATAAAAGGAACACAATGAACGGTTTGCCTTTATTTAATTGTAGCCGCAATTCAATCCTTTGATGTAGTTATGAACTAAGGCACAACGTAAATTAATATTATCCTTTGATGTACTAAAATCAATGGCGGTCCCCAGATAGTATGTAGTACTCAATCTAGATCACACATTTGAACACATGGCAATCCATTTTTTTTCGGGGAAAAATGGAAGCACTCAATGGTATTGGGTGCCGTCCGACTGTTGGTAGGGAATCATGGCGTTGGGGTCTCCATGGCTGAATTTGGGAGAGACACAACAAAACACAGATAATACATATAGAATAACATAACAATGCATTTAAATGAACATAAAGCGCATCGCGCCTATTTATTGGGTGAACTCCGACGCTGGTAGGGCGCTGGTGTGGCCGCCCGTTGGGTAGGGACGTTGGGTTTGGGAAGAGCCACAACAAAACACAAAAAATGTATATGAAATAACATAACACCGCATTCACTTGAACATAAAGCGCATCACGCCCATTGGTGGGTGAAAGCAATGACTGAGTGTGTTTTTCATGCATTAAATTGAAACTCATATGCATTTTATATTCAAGTGAATGCATTTTTGTGTTGATTTAAATGCATAGTTGAGTTCAACTCTATGCATGCTTTGTTTTCGAAATCACATAACAAATCAAATTACTAATCTACCCTTACTATCACAAATTAACGTGTAAAGCTTTTAGAAATCAGGCGCGAATCACAGCCACACGATTAATCGGATGGATGGATGAGATTGAGTACTACATATCTATCGTGGCTCGGTACTATTTGATCCCTCATATATATATATATATATATATATATTTCATTTTTGTTTAATTTATGGATTAAAATATCCAAAAATGCCTCATTTTACATATCTTCTAATATATTTTCTTAGTTCTTTTTGCAGTAGTAATAGTATGCCTTTTCTAAATAGCATGACATTTGCGCAAACAATTAGCATTTTTATAATATTTCTTTATATGTAACATTAGTACTTTGTTTTATGACAGTATTAGATCATATAAAGATCAATAGTGGTGTGTGTGTGTTGGCCTAGTGGTAGAGTGGTTAATGCCCGAGGCCAAAGGTCTCGGGTTCGAGTCCACCGTGACGCAGCCTTTAAAATTTCTGTATTAATTGACCAAAAAAAAAATAAAAAAAAAATAAAGATCAATAGTGCATGTAGATCGATTTTTAGCTACTAAAATAAGAAGAATTTTTGTTTGAGCCGCCATCTCTATATATATGTGTTGTTTATTGTCGTAGCGTATATTAAATTAACGTTTATATGTACCTCCATATGAGTACCTACTGTTGTATCTTTTGAGACTCACGTTATAATTATAATATATCCATCCAAATTTGATTTTGGAAAAAGTAATGAAATCAATTAATCACGTAATTTAGAGGGTGGAAAAATCCAATAAATTCAAACCTTCAGCAATTTTGGGCATGAGTATTAATTTGCGCAATATCAGCAAAACACATTGGAACTCAAAGTTTTCGCCGGATTTTTATGCAAGCACGTCATGTGTCACCCAACTACAATTTTACTGCGATAATTACTTCTTTCAGATTTCGCAAATTGATACTCCACAGTAAATATGAAAATTACAATAAAGCTTCTGCATATTCTTAAAAATACACCAAAACCATATACCAAACAAATAAAAAAGTTATGAAGTACATATATCTGAGTAACCAAACACAATTTAAAAATCATAAACAGCTTAAAATTAAATCACGTAGTAAAATATTGCTACATACGATCTTGCAATTTTCCAAAGTAGCGTCTATATTTACTTTTAGTTTTGTTGTATCACCAAATAACATCTTAAAATATGGAAAACAAATCTAATTTTTAAATTTCTGTTAAAAATATATAATTAAATATAAAGCTATGTGAAAGCAAGATTTTAACACACACAAAACGTCGAAATCAGTGTTGCTAGTGATTAATTGGAGCAATTCAGCAAATTGTTGTGTGTTCCTAAATTTGACCCCAATTAAATGTGCGCTCTCTCCTAATTTAGGGAATATATACATCAAACTAATTCATCCCTTCAAGCTGGTCAAACCTCTCCCTATCAATTATTGTTTCATCCTTGTCTTATTTCAATGCCTTGCCATCCCACAAATTCATCCCTCTTGTTTAATGTTGGACTGCACTACACCACCCACCTAATCCAAATCATACATCCCATTAATTCAACGCTACCCATTTCTTTAATTGTTTATTTTATTAAACCACAGCAAGCCCATCATTTTCACTACCATTAGCATACATTCTTACATGCTTGCATAAATATGTGTGAGCAAGCTAAAACAGCCTCATTTTGAGGCTGTAGTTGTATGGTAATTAGGAAGTTGATGACTACTTTTTCATCACAAATTGTAGTAATTTATCCTAGGTAAGAAAGATGTATGTTTTAGTGAGAGATGAGAGAAGTGGGTCCCGTCCCCACCGCCCATGCGCACGCCTTATATTTACCAAACTCGATACACATCAAACACCCCCTTCGTCGATCCAATCCTCTCTAGCTACTGACCTAACCCTAACCCAAACAATACTTAGCTCCTAAACTAAAGCCCCCAAACATAAAAACATCAACTTTCCAATCTCTCTCTCTCTCTAAATAGAAGCTAAACAAGAAAAATAGAATTGTCACATGAGAGCGGTGGGAAAGGGATGGTTGATTCAGCTCTAATCTTGGTGTGGGATCAATCCACAATTATTTTTGGTGAAGGTTAATTACTTCAACCATGTCTTAATTTCCTACTCAATTCTTCACAAGAAAAGGCTAGCCAGCCAAAAAAGGAAACAACAACACAAGAAGAAACTTCTACAAGTTAAGATAAGTGAAGCGCGATGGATCAGCTAGCTCACGGCCGCCCTCTCCCGCCGCCGTTCCACACCCGAGATCTCCAGCTCCACCACCATCACCAGTTCCAGAACCACCACCACCAAAACCCCGACGACGAGCAGAGCGGCAACACTCGCCCCATAAAGCGGGATCGCGACGAGAATTACGGCCTCCCCACACTCACCTCCGCCCCCGCCCCAGCATCCGAGGGCAAGGAATTCTCCCCCGCCCCCTCGGACCAGAACGAGGTGACCCGGCGCCCCCGGGGACGGCCCGCGGGGTCCAAAAACAAACCCAAGCCCCCCATCATCATCACCCGCGACAGTGCCAACGCGCTCCGGTCCCACGTGATGGAGGTCGCAGGAGGCTGCGACATCCAGGAGAGCGTCTCCGCCTTCGCCACGCGGCGGCAGCGTGGCGTCTGCATCCTCAACGGCAACGGTACCGTCACCAACGTCACCCTTCGCCAGCCCTCCTCCCCGGCGCCGTCGTCACCCTCCACGGCCGCTTCGAGATCCTCTCCCTCTCCGGCTCCTTCCTGCCCCCGCCAGCTCCCCCCGCCGCATCCTCGCTCACCATATACCTCGCCGGGGGGCAGGGACAAATCATGGGCGGCACCGTGGTCGGACCGCTCATGGCCTCCGGCCCCGTCGTCATCATGACCGCCTCGTTCGGGAACGCGGCCTACGAGCGGCTGCCGCTTGAGGAGGAGGATGCCACCGCCGTGCCCGGCGGCGGGCAGATGGAGTCGCCGGGGATGGGCGGGCAGCAGATGATGAATGATCCGAATTTGATTCAAGGAATGCAGCAAAATATGATGAATTCGTTACCGGCTGAAGCTTATTGGGGCACAGGTCGCCCTCCATTCTGATTTATTATCCTAAAATAAAGAAGAAAAAGGAAACCCTAATTCTCGGTAGCTCTTTTGTGATTTCAACTAAGAGTAGCAGCAGCTTCTTACTTTCTCTCTTTTCTTTTCTTTTCTTTTCTTTTTTAAATATGGTGTTGATGATCTGGATAATTTTATTGGCTTGCGGTTTGATTGGAGAGGGGATCGATGTACAAATTCATGAATTGTTTGTGGTTTTTCATGTTATGGTCGATGAGAATAGCTTAATTTAATTTATCTGCAGTTTTCTTTCTTTTACATTGATTTTGTAATCGACTTAGTTTACTAGTTTTGATTATTACATGAATAATTTATTTAAATGTGTTTATGTTGGTCTGAAAATCGCACTAGTAGTAAAAATTGTGGTAACTTGTTTAACAATCATATATATTCATCACTTCCTGCTGAAGGAAACGAGAGACTTTGTTGGTAGTTTGTCTCTTTTAAGTTTCCTATTTTAGTACCCTATGCAATATCATCAAATATATAACTTACAAATACATGTATTTATATATCTTTTCCTCACATATGTTTAATCATCCGTACTTTGATTAATATTTTCAAATATGACAGCATTTTCTGACTTAAAATAATTCGTTTCAAGCTCATTTTATGCGACCTTTTTCTTCCCTCTTTTTTCTCTAAAGGAAAGCAGTCGGTTTTTATGGCTTCAAACATTCTACGTCGAGCGAGACAGCAGTGAAAGAAAAGCTTCAGTTTTCAAGATTTTCGTACTGGATTTAACAGAGAGGTATGGGCTTAACTTTCTGCCTTAGTATGTTGTTTGACTGCAATTTCAGTATATATATATATATATATATATATATATATATATATATATATATATTATGTGTATTCCTCTGTCTTTTAAAGTGTCTACAGCGTTACACAATTATGAAAATAAAAAATATACTTTTATAATCTTATTAATTAACATGATGATGTCATATATACAACTAAAGAATACTTCCTTCGTCCACTAAAAATTCATTTAATTCCATTTTGGTTAATCTACCAAAACGTTCACTTTCACTTTTGGAAACACTACCTTCATAATTTTTATCCAAAATCTACTAACTTATTTACAAAACAATCACTCATGGCTTATCTTTACTCTCCTTATCTGTTAACATATTTATTTATTACTGCCCAACATTTTTATCTCATTACTCATTAATTTATTCATTTATTATTTTCATTCTTTTACACTCATTACAATTTATTAAAATCTCCACCACTAAAAGCAAAAAAACGTATTTAATAGATGGATGAAGTATTGAATAAAAGTAATAAAAGAAGTATATCATAATTTTACTATCAAATTGAATTATGAACTATAATATTAATTAAAAAATAAGAAAAATAACAAGAAGGCACTTATAAAGAAAGATAGAGGAGTATTAGTATACGGTGAATTAACTTCCGACCAGATGCACGAATATTGACTGCATTACACGTGCACTCGTTCGAACCTGGCGCCTTTTCGAGGCAAATTAAACTAACTCTTCCATATTGGTACTTTGTTATTCCATTTCATATATAATAAATTTGTACATATTAATGAGATAAAATATAAGACTCACACCCTATCACCATCATAATTTCGAACTAGTTTTAAACATATTCATTCTCTTTTGTCAAACATAATTTAGGTTTATTAATACATGATGACATTGTTTACAGAATGGAGATTCGTTTATATTTTTTTAGATTATACTAAGCATGTTTATTTTTCAATATCCATACATGTTGCAACCAATGTAGCATGCAAACGCATTATAATATTTTTGCAGCCGCAATATATAGTCCTGTAAATATCAGATGGAAACATACTTCATAAAAATCCTTATGTGTGTGATATACTATATGGATTTGTGTGATATTGCATGTGTACTTAGGAGGTGTTTACTTTGCATGATTAGGTTGGATAGATAAAATTAATCCAACCTAATCAAGTGTTTACTTGAAGGATTAGTATTTGAGGATATCCCAAAGCCCGGGATTATTTCAATCATTTGAATTGTTCTAATCCAACCAATATATATAGGTAGGATTGAAATAATCCTCCAAATAAAGGGAGAATTATTTATCCAAATTTTAATCATTCACTAATCCTTTTGCGTTCTTCTTGACCTTGTTCATATTCATGAAGAACCTCCCAAAGAAATTTCTTCTCAACTTCTAAATTAGTTGCTCTATAATTATTAAATTTTTGGTGTGTTTTTTAGTGGAAACCTCGATTTATACTCTCGTCATACGACTACAAGTTCTTTCCTAAATTATTAATGAAATATGGTAGTGTTTTAGATACATCAAAACTTAAACAAACTGATATTCGCATGTTTCGCGAGTTTTCACAATAAATTGGGTTATCTTCGCAAATTACGGTCAGAAATATTACTTAGATACTTAGATTTGTTCTATATGCCAGTATTTTATGCATGATGCAACATTCCCATTTTTGGGTTGGGGGCCGGGCATGCAACAAAATATCTAGAACAAAATAAGGGGAAAAGGTAATCATGCAGAATTGTTTATTTTTAATTAAAATAGGAGAGGGAAGCGATTTACTTGAAAAGGGAAGTCCATAAAAGAATGCTATTATGACTATATATGCGCTTAATCAGTTAATGGGGGATTTACTTAGAACATGCAGGTGTACTACATCCCCTCTCACATGATAATATTTTATTAATATAATTGAGAGAGGGGATGTAATACACCTGTATGTTATATAAATTTCCCAGTTAATGGTTCGTTCTGACATCCTAATATCTTATTATTTTAATTGGGAGAAAAAGAACCATTGATATATTTAATATTTGCACTATAATTTATTTTTTCACTTGTTAAAAAAAATACACTTACAGAACTTTTAGAGTCTTGTAAGGGGGGTACATACCGTATAGCTATATTTTTTCTTGGCCAAAATAACTTTCAGCTCTTGAGTTTCAATACTATTATATATATAAATCACATAATAACCTAGCTAAATATAATTACCTATTAAGGAAATTGCACAGAACTCGGACGCCCTTACGAGTTCCTTAAAAGCTCTGAGGCAACTCTTTGTGACCATTTTTCCTTTCCATAATTTCATGTTTGTTTGATTCGTAAAATTAGAGCAATTTGTGCCTCCAAACAAGGCCAGTTTTAAATAAACCATACGTCAATATTGAGAAGATAAATTGCCAAACTTCATTGTCTCTAACAAGTTCAATTTTGAGCACTTACTTGTCTTGCCTAATTGGATCGGACAAAGAGATGTCAAATTATTGCAAGTTTAATATTTTCCTTTTCACTTCTCTCCCACCTATTCATATTATGATTTTGACATTACATGTGGCGCTGAGAAAGTGCCATTCCCACAGTTTTTACTTTCTCAGCTACAAATGTAACGTCAAGCTCGTAATATGTATAGGATACGAACTGCGGAATGGCAATAATTTGACAGTTTGCAGTCCATTTTACTGAAAAACTAATAAATAAAATTTTATCTTGTTAGTGACAATGAAGCTCAGGAAAATGGACTGCAAACAATTTGAGTGTGGATTCGACAAAATCTCAGACGGAAAAAATGTTTGAGTTAAGCGCACAAAGAAACTTTGATAAAATATTCTTCATATATACAAACTACACAATGACGAACATTTCACTAGTACCAAAATTTTAGCTGAAGCAACTACATATATGAAATGCCAGCAGCACCAAAGAATATGGGACAATGAAAGAACTAGATGAAATGATCGAAAATAACTATTACGAAATCAAAGCCTACACACTGCCTTAAGCATCTTTTGTAGCAGAAGCTCTATCAGTGTGGTGGTGCAGCAGTTTTAGAGATGGAGGCATTCTATAGAGCTTTCACTTGTTAGCAGATGGGCAACACATATAAATATGTATATATGAGAAGAAACTAGTGCAGTTAGTAACTAAACCTCGATCCTTAGGCGTCGCAATTCAGATTGAAATGTGGAACTTGAGGTCAGAGTTCTACGAGCAAGGGCCCTTATATCCTCCCTAGAACAGTCCCGCGAAATACGAACTAGCTCCCAGAGGGCTCCTCCACTGATCAAGTCTTTTGCATTGACCTCTGTGAAGGTGGAAAATGAATATTTTTATCGATGTCTTGAAAAATGCAATATGCTTGAAAACCCAGAAAGAAGTGGATCTCAAGTCGTATTTGATGATTACCATGCTGTGCGAGGTGGCAGAGTGCAAGTTCAACATGACGTCTGATTAGCGAAGCTTCGCTGTTGGCATTTTGTACTATCCACGGCAATGAACCATCATCTATCAAGAGAGATCGCCCATGCCTTGTTCCTGTGATTGAAAGCACCATATCATTCGTGGGCATGCATCCAATCGTGACAGCCTCTGCTAAGTTGATTGGAATCATCTAAATTCCTATTTAGGTCTTTGTTTTTTATAAGAAAGAGTTTACCTTGACTAGAAGCCCTAGATTCACACTTCGCAAAATTTGCAATACCACGGGCAACTTGAGATAGAACATCTGGATGTCTACATCTCACCATGCCTAATAGAGCTTTGATGCCACCTTCTGACCTCAGCCTCATTTGCAGTTTATCTGAAAACCATAGACACATGGACTGAGAATCGAGAAAATCACTACCAAATACGGATAAGGGATGGTAGGAGGGCAGTGGGGCCATCTTTGAGGGACTAAGTCTGTTAAAATGATATACAGTGCAGATCAAATCAGAGGCAATAAATGCCAATTAACATCTTAACTAAATGTCACGAGAACGAATGTCTTGAACATTCTCCACATAGATTCCCTTGTGTAGAGTTGAAAAAGATGGATCCATATCATATGAAGACCACTAGGATGTTGACTATAAAGCTTAATTAAGAAGCAACACATGATAACCTTACCATTGCCACAAAGATTAGCAATTGCTCCAGCAACCATTCTTAGAGTCTGAGGATCTTCTGCATCAGTAGCTGTCATAGCTAACAAACAGATTCCACCTTGGGCCATTATGAGCTCTTGATTAGCCTCTGAAAGCAGGACAATATTGCAGCATGAGTCAATGATGAAAGCATTGAGCATAGCAGCCTCAATTAGATCATTAAGGTCAAGGATCAATTTTTTAGAAACAAAAGAATTGAAGATGTAACCGAGAGGAAAACTAGAAATATGGTTTAAGTGAAACACAAATACTAACACAAGTACCATTCATAGCAAGATTGGCAATTGCACCAGCTGCAATTCTACGAATTGTTTCGTCCTCGTATGTTCTAAGGAGCATTAACAATGAAGTCAGACCACCAGCTTCAACTATCTTTTCCTGATTTCCTTCTGTTATGTACAAAATATGCTCAAATGTAAGTTAACGTACAGTGTCAAACAGATTCATCACTATATTAAAAATAAAATTGAGGTTCTGATAGGAGGGTATGGAGGGGTGAGCATACGGTTGCCGAACAGACAAAACAAATTGATGATTTTTTTTGAAAAATCTTGATGAACCAACCGACTCAAATGGAGGACAGCTTGGCAGTTGTAGATTTTAATTTAGGAAATCAGAAATACATTGATCATTTCAGATGATGCATGCAAGAGTGAAAGTGAAATACCTTCTGCAGCTAAGTTGGCTACCACTTTTACTGCATGAATCCGTACATTAGGATCCTCTGACTCAAGTAATGATAGTATCTTTTGCAATCCAACTGTTATATCAAGAAGCAGATGAATAGAGAAACAAGAAGATAAGCATAAATGGTATGATAGAAAGCTCTAATCAGCACCTTGTTCATGAAGGTTTGTAATAGATGCTCGTTCTCCATTATTACCGTCTCTAGACCGCATATGATTAACTGGTGCTAAGGAATCTAGACCAATTAGGGGGTTGCCAGAGTTGGATCCATCTGGATAGCTCCTGGTCTGTGGACATAAAGATCAAGAAAAAGTTGAGCCAGTTATAGAAGTAATGTTCAGAAAAAAAATTACGGAGCAAATGAAAAGGTTATTACGTTTATACTAATGAGTTCCCTTTTTCCAAGAAGATATACTAATGAGTTATAATCTACAAAATTTGAAATGATTAACACATTAAGCATACCCAAAAATTAATCAACTTTATCATCTAGTATTTGTTCTAAAAAAAACTACAATACAATTAACAATGTTGGCTAGAAGGGCTATAGCGTCAGAATTTAGGACAATAGGAGCGGACACCAATGGGATAACTTTAAAATAGAAGTAGCAATAGCAAAAAGTACTCGTTATAGAAAGAACCTGATTTAGTGCACATTCAACATAACAGATACTTTAAACCACTAAACACATAAGTAGTTAATATAAGACATACTTGATTAGCTTCGATAGATATTTGTGCCAGTTGACTCCTTAAAACTCTCACTTCTTCTTCAAGCTTCTTTTTCTGACAACTCTCTTCTTCCAGCACTTGCTGAAGGCTAAAGCCATCAGAGTTTCCACCTGCCAACTACACAACATTAGTTAGTCATAGGTAGCTCATCGAGTACACATCCAAGCAATATTCAAACTCATGCTGGAGTCAAAACAAATTTTACCAATACCATACCTCCAGCTTTGACAATCTATATAGCTGACTTTTTAAGTCGTGAATTTCATCTTCAGCTGCTTTTCGTAGACAAACTTCATCTTGAAGCAACTTTTTTAGCTCAGCAACCTCTTCATTACCAGCACTAGTGTTGATCTGCAAGAAAGTAACTCAATAACCTCACTTGAAATTTGAGAAAGTGTCAACCAGATGAAAGGTATTCTCATCTTACTTCTGATCTGAGCCAATTCATTAAATTTCATTGTCTAGTTAAAAATGAAAGGAGCAAGTTAGCACACACTCAGAAATGATTGCAAATCCAAACTACCTCTCCATTAGTTGCATGCTTTTGCTGGTTGATGGTCCATTTTCCTCAAGCTTCTTAATTGACTCCATATAATCCATCTGGCATTTGGTTTTCTCCTCCTAATAGAGAAGGTAGAAAAGGGTCACAAAACTAAACAGATCAAGTATCTTGCATAACTTTTTTTAGAGGATTCATAATGGCCAACAGTGACTGGTGCTGAAACTGCATCTACTAATACAAACCACACCAAATTGTTTCTCTAGAAATTCTAAAAAGTATTATAAGTACAAGGACATATTAAGGAGTTCAGAGGCATATGAAGGCATAACTATACCTCTAAGGCTTCCACATAATTTCTTTCAGCCTCAGCAACACGTTTCTGTGCTTCTAATCTGATTCTCTCAATCTCATTTTCATAAACCTTTTGCTGTCTTTCATTCTCGGCCATAAGTTTATCAATTTCCATCTCAAGTCTCTTGGCCAAACTCTTGTAGTCAAACTCTTCCTTAATCTTCAGCATGTTCTCCACCTTCATAGCCTGGGATAAATCAGAATGAGCACATAAATTATTGCTAACACCTAGTTTCAATAAATAAACCACTTGTGTCTTTACTAATTGAAAGAATGTGAGAACTTCAATATTTACTTAGCTCTGGATCACAATGTCTGCTACAAACAACTCACCCTTTGCCCAAACATTATGGTACTTGCAGTCTCTGCTCGATGGCGTGGAGATGGACCAATTGTGACAACTAATGAAGTTCTGGATGTCCCTACAGCATACCAGAGAACACAAGTCAGTTCAACCAAGTTCAGATCATATCCCAATTCCTTAAATACCGATGGATTATAGGTTAAAACTGAAAACAATGTAATTATGAACAGACATACAATACCAATTTTCCGAAAAGGTTATGAGGAAGTGTGATATTGCTTCACAAAGTGTCATGACAAATTACTGAAGTTCTAAGTAATATAGTTCAATTGAAGCTCACATCTAATATATATATAACAAGCAGAACTCTGACCTCCAAATGAATCTTTAAGTAGCCGTGTAAGCTTTGAATCTCGAACTGGGACGTGAGGACTATTTTCTGCCAAGGCATTTATACATTTCCCTAAAGCACTAAGTGAAAGATTTATAGACTTGGCTTCTTCTAACATGTGTCCCTCGCTTCCTTCAAGAAACAATAAAAGCTTATCAGATTACATTTCAAAATAGTTAGCCACTGAGCACTCACAATATTAATCAATGAAACATGTATGGGCTTGACTGACTCTAATCTAGTGACTGAGAAACAACTTTTTAGATTCAACACCAATAAATTCAATCCAAGACCAGAAAGAAAGTCCACTCAGTTCGTTCCTGTTATGCTTTAACTAGGTTTAGTGGAGCAGGCATGAAGCAGATAGGGAAGTGAAATAAATACACAAGAGGCAGCAGATGGGGATCTTAGGTAGAGAGTTTCAAAAGACCTGATTTGTGAATGCGTTCAGAACCAGCGAGATCTACAACGATCAGTTTGCCTTTACGTAGCATAGGAGGCCTCAAATTACCAATTGAGCGATTTTGTGCTTCAAGAGAAAATTCATCCCTATCGAGTACAGACTTCTTCACGTGTACCTATACTATGACGGATGAGTTTCATAGCTACAGAAGACAAAATGAAAAGGCAACAAAAAATAAAGCAATTAATACTAAGATTTACCATCAGAAGGGCGTGACTCCGTGAAGATTCAGTATTCAGTTTAGTGTTAGCAGCAATCCTATGAGCTTCCCCTAAGCGTAATAGTTGAATGAAACTTTGCTGGTCTCTGATCTCCCAGACAGTCGCCCCTGGCAAAGAAACATCACCAGTTTTCTGGTCCTCAACAATTGCTATATTATCATTTGCTGGGTTCAGTAGATCCTGGATGGATTCCATATAAAGCTACATAAAAAAAAATCTAAATTAGATTAGCCTTTAAGATTATAAAGATCTTCTAGAAATATAGAAATTGGACAAAGAAAGATGTTCATAATGAAGGAATCAATATTCAAGCATGTAGGTAGCATGTGCAACCTGCAAGAATGAAACTGAGATAGAATCAGTCTCAGGTGAGATATTTGCAAGTATATCCTCCATCGCACGAACCATTATACCCCGAGCAGAGGTATCTTCATCACCCAATCGTCCAAGAGTATAAGTCTTCCCAGTTCCGGTTTGACCATAAGCCATCACTGTCCCATTGTAACCCTCTAAAACACTCTGGGCAAGAAAAGAAACAGAATAGGTTTCATGATTGAGAGAGAGTTCAAAACAGCTTCTCTATACAACAGGTATGACACATCAAAAAAAAGAATTCCATTACTAAGCAGTAGCATACTCTTTCAGTCTGATGTTCAATATTAAACAAAAAGAAGTCCAAGAACTTTAAACATGAGCCAAATGCTGAGATAAAAATATAATAGTAGAAATTTAACCAATCCTTTTGTACTCCTCTGTAACCCATGAATACAAAACATACCAAGCCCTTTTCAACTAAAACAGATCATATCTAGCACAACAGACTTGCTTCAAAATGAAACGCTGAAAAGTTAGATAACAATAAAGCTTCGCCAAACTGACCTCAACAACAGGTTTGGCAACAACTTCATAGACACGCTTCTGCGACGCAAATTCAGTCAGGACTTCATCAAACTCAAAAGTATCCGAATCCCAATTGTTTTTACGAAGTTTCAACCTTTTAAGCTGCAAATAAATATGTAAGAGAAATTGCATCATAGCATGATTATTAAAATATAGAGCTAAAAGTAGAATATCTGAGAACGTATAAAGATTAAATTTAGTTCTAGAACCTCTGGTTGCAAATCCACACAATCAGCAAAATCTGCATCTGCTACCAACTCTTCAGTATTTCTAGGTCGCAATCTTACAGCAACTCGGACTCTTCCTGAAACTGCCCAAGTAGCATACAAGAATCGGATTCAGCCTCCTAAAAGATTATATCTTTCTCTAGTACTTTATCATGCCTAATAGCATAAAGAAGCTTAAAAAATGAATGTGTTCGCTAACTCATAAAAGGCTTAGTATTAAGTTCTACTAGTATAACTGTTCACTCACTAATTGGATATCCATTCTACGACTCAGATGACCGGCCAATTGTATATGTTGTATAAACATTTTTTTCAGCTTCCAAAGGAACATGCTACAAAAGAATGTCACTTAAACATGACAATCTAGAAAAGCTCTATGTTAACATCCAAATGCCATAACAATCTCACCCATCCATCTTGTGATTGAGTCTAGAATAAACAGGACAGGTGTTAAACTTGCACAGGGAAGAGCCCCGTACAGTGTAGGTTTGTGTGAATGTAAATGGCATTGCCTCATTGGAGATGTAAACTTCACAAGCATTGGCTTCCACGCACCATCCCAGACCACATTATGTTTCTGAGCGGAAGAAGCTTCAGTCATCATCAATCTTAGTTTTCACGTTGCCAGAAAATCACATAACATTCTCATAAAATGTCAGCTAGCCGTCTTACATTTCACTGAGGTTCCTCAGCTGGTGGCTCCTCCCCAATTCAAACTATAATTACTTTATTTATATATATATATATATGCACAAGCAACAAAAAAGCAGAATGGATATAACACACATAAGCGCATAAGCAGGAGACTTACAAACAATTAATCAATTAATTCAGTACGCAAGAAGAAAAATCCAATGCAATTTATCCAGCAAACTAAACTTGACAAGCTGGAAATGAGAACTAATCCCCAGCGGAAACGATCAGGCAGCAAGCAACTTCCACTACTTCAAGAGTATTCAGATCGCGCTGGAAAATAAATGCTAAGTAAACAACAAGTGATGCAACTCACCGGAATCAGTGCCGCCGCCGAGCGAGGCACCGCCACTGCGGCGGACATTAGACGGCGGGAGCTTCGATTTGAATGAAGCCGAGCTGCGAAGATTTGGAGACTTGTGTACGCCGTTTCTATTACCACCACCTGTAGCCATTTCTCTCAGTGTGTTAATTTTCCTTTGGGGAGATTAATTTAAATGAGAGAGAGAACAACAGAGAGGCAGCAATAACGCAAAATTAAATACATCTACTTATATGAAGTGAGAGAGAGTACTGGAGTGAAACAAACAAGGGCTTTTCGGTAATTTCTTGCGTGCTTTAAGTTGAAAAGAAGAGAAAAAAGGACAAAGCGGGGATGGGGGGTGGGTCCAGCCGCAAGCGGTGCTTTTAGTTTTAGCATTGAAATGGCGGGTCAGGACTCGCCAATTTTAATTAAGACTTGTTTGGGCGTCACTGAACTTACAAAATCAAGGTACACATTTTGGAAGTTTCAGTTTTATGGTTAATCCTAGGTATAAATTTCCAATGTAATGAAACATCAATTATCGATTAAAAAAATAGATAAGTGGGAATATCAAATTATATCTAATTGAATGAGACGAAGATAACATATACTCTTGTGCATTTTGATAGTTTAGTGCAATCAAGAATTGGATTAAAAATTTTAGACTATCTAATCATGTTATGGGGTTTTTTTTTTATTAGCTTGTGCAGCATCACATCCTCACCTAGAGGTGACTGAGTGATGGTGGTGTGAAAGAAACATATGATCTTATTTATGTGCACAAGTTAGAGTTGGATTGGGTGCAACTTGTTTGATAGCGGGAAGATGGAGAAAGGACGAAACTGCCATCGGCAGAAAAGCGTGGAGGATTGTTGTGGAGGGACCGGCCTCGTGGTCGTGGGAAGTTGAATGCAATCGTGGATCGAGTAATTACCAAAATAGCCTTCCATTATCACCACGAAAGGGAGCAATACCTGAAGAAAATGCCTTAAAAGAAGGGCGAGAATCTAGGGAAGTCGTCCCACTTGTCAGTCAAAATGCAGGCCCAATTATTTGCATATCTTGGTGGCTTCAGTCTTCACATTCAGTTGGCCCAACCCCTGCTCCCCACTGTTTCACAATATTATATTCGTTCGTCTATCATATTTATTTATTTAATTTATTTCGATATATCCATAAAATTCATTTACTTTTCTTTTATAGACATGGAGTACATTCAAAAATCAACACTTTTACATACACTCAACCCATTTATTTACAAAAAAACCACTCATCCCCTTCTTCACTCACATAATATATTTTATTATGTGGTTCTCGAACTTCACTCACTTTACACTTATTTCATTTATTAAAACTCATGCCGACAAAAGCTAAAACCATATATCAAAGATGAATGGGTATTTATTATATTTCATCCATACACGATAAGTGTATCATAATTATTTTATTCGACGTCCATCAAAAGTGTATCACTTTTTTTTTATGACACTACTCCTTATTATTCAATCTCATAATCATTCATCATTTACCATAAAACCATATCTAAAACTCACAATCTAATACATACATAGTAAGACTCTTTCTCCACTCAAACAACATTCACCAACAATTTTATTAAAATTCAGTGTCATCCCACAAATAATACATTTATTGTAAAACGAGAGAATATATAATATAATTTGAACCTGTAACATCTGATTTTTCAAATGTAATTTACTTGTTTTGTGTGGTTTGCAGGCTATTGCACAGCAACGTGGGATTTACCCAGTATGTACCGTGTGTAACGACTGCAAGTTCCACATGATATAAAAAAAAAAAACTTCATCCGTCCCCCATATTACTTCCTAATTTTTCTTTTTGGGATGTCCCTCAATTTTCTTCCTATTTATTTATGAAAACTATCTTTCCAACTTTACCTCAATAATATTCTTTATTTACACCTTTTACCATCTATGACCCACCACTATTTCTCTTTTCTACCCTCAACAACCTATTTATTTACATTTTTTACCACCTATGACCCACCACTAACTAACTATTCCATTCAAAATACACTCAACAACTTTTATTAAAACCCACACCTAAGATTCCTATGAAGGAATATGGGGACGAATGGAGTATTATATAATAAATCCTAATTTGTTACTAAAAATATATATTTAATAGTAAACTCTCATGATCAATTATTTAGTTAAAAGTTAGAATTAAATGATAAAAATAATTTTATATCTTAATTGATTATAATGAATTCTAATAAACAATTTAGATAAACTAAAACACAAAAAGTTGAAATTTCAAAAAATTGAAGAAAAAACAAAATTACTAAAACAATTGAAAGTAAGAATGGTGGGAAGCCAATAAGCGAGTAAACGGAGAAGAGACATCACTAACAATATACAGCTCGTGTTTCCTACACCGGTAACCGATAACCGATAACATTATGCACAGAAAACAGAAATAAATAAATTAATAAACAAATAAATCAACTGTCTTGTGCATTCGATACTACTATCCAACAGAGTCGTCTTGGGTGTCATCATCTCCCTCCATTTCAAAGTTAGTGGCTGCTCCGTCGCTACCAACTGTCTCAGCATCCGATGCTTCTCGAGCAGCACCTTTGCCGTCGTCTTCATCATCACTGCAACCTTCTGTATCAGAATTAGAAGCTACTCCTCTTTCAGATCCCACTCGATCATCACTTTCAACAGCGCGACTAAACTGCTCCCTCATATCAGGCGCCACAATGCCGATCATCTCACTCAGTGCCCGACGTTCGTGGTTTCGTCTGGCAGCCGCTTCCGACTTGGTGGACGGGATGTGTTGGCTCTCTGCTACAACACTGCTGGAATCGTGTACAGGCACAGGGCATTCATCGCCGCCTTTGGCCCCACTGGCAGGTGAATCGTTCTCTCCGTGGACTGAAGGACCTGTGCTGCATGCCCAGCTCCCAGCAACTTCGGAAGCCAAGAGGTCCGCCGTCTTGATAGTCCCTCCGCCTTCTGTGTCTTCCATTGGATCCTTACCCTCATGGCGACTCTGTGACTGGGAGTGATCTGTGGACTCTGGACAAATCTTTTGGGCATGTTCTGGTGTTTCTTGCTCGTTGGTGTTGGTGTCAACCTGCATTTTATCCCCATCAGGCGTGCTGCATTTATTCAGATCGATGTTCTTGCAACTCTGAAGTTCTAGGCTTTCCGTCTCCAGAACTTGCTCTGTTTCAACAGCGCCACCTTCCAAGATTTGGGGTGTGCCGACACCTTCAGTCTCAGGAATCTGCTCAGTTCCAATGACATCTCCACACGAAAGGGGTGCTGCGCCGATGCCATTGATGTCGGAGCCAAACCCACCCTTAGCATCATTACATTCCGCACCAGTGAACTCTACCTCCTGTGTTTCTTCACCCTGTTCTTGGCTTTTGGCGTTGCAGTCGTGCTTCTCTGTTACACTTGCTTCATCACTCGATGACAAAACTTGATCCATGCCAAGGACGTTGAGATCACCAGGCCGTGTCTTAGCTTTGTTGTTGCTTTGATGAAGCTCTTCCTTATCTCTCACTATCGATTGAGTTTCATTGCCATTGACTCGATTGAGATCAATATCATTTGATGTCGTCTTGCAGTTCTCTTCATCTTCTAGGGTTCTTTGCATTGCTTTAAGCTGTTCTTGTTGCTTCACAAGCAACACGGATATCTCCTCTGTTGTTGAATAGAAGGCACGTAGCTGTGTTTCACTGCATTAAAATTATCCTGGCATTAATAATCAGCAGTGTGATTCAATGTAACATACCACTCAGGTAAACAAACTTGGAAATGGTTATAAGCTGTCGATATGCATTAAGATCACATAAATATAGCGTTGGTTAGAATCTTTGTTCTGATTTAAACTACTTGTCTGTCAAAAATGCTCATAACAACATCTCTAATGAAATCCATCAAAGATTCAACTCTTCTTACCGGAGCATAATTCTTTCCCTAGCCCCTTTAAGCCTACGCCTTTCAAAATCAAGATCCCGCATTGCAGCACTGATCTCAAGTTCAAGAGCAGACACCTTTGACCATGCTTCCTCACGAGCCGCCTGCTATAACAGCAAGAGAAACTCAGTTTGAGAAGCATAGAACTGCATCAGGCACCTCTGCTTAAAGAAATGGTCTTATACAGTAAATCTCCTACCTTTTCACGCTCAAGTTCTTTCCTCAGCCTTTTCCTTTCATATTCCAGTTCTTCAACCCTCTGAACACAATAGCGAAATATAAGAAATAAAGAACAGGTAGCAAGTTTTGTTACATAGCAGACCGTATCTAGGAACGCCAGCAATAGCATAAATACTTTAATAGTGCTGGCAGATGCTTGCTGCTCCTGGTGGATTTGACCCTCCAATTGACGGACTTTGTTATCGGAGTTGACCAACTTTTGCCGTGCATCTTCCTGCCATCAAAACAAGCAATATCAAAGGCCAAACACTGATATAACAAGGCAAGATGCATAATAATGAAGGAAGAGTGATGGAATCTACCAATTTGGACCTCAAGGTTTCCACCAGTGTACACCTTTCCTTCTCCGCCTCCTGGATAATCAAGTCATAATTAAGAAGAGACCATAAGTGGAAAGCCAAAGGCTTAGAACAAATTATTATCTATACTTGAAGCTTATTTATAATTTCTTCTTGCTCCTTCTCTCGTCTCATAGCAGCATCCGATACTCGTTTTAGCTCCTCCATGGCCTCAGCCTGTATTCTTTGTATTGCCATTTTCATATCTGCCGAAGCTTTCTCTCGCTCTTCTCTTCTCTGGTCACGCTCTTCATCTAATAATGCTTTCAGTTCTGATATAGAAGCCTTCTGGCTGAACAAAGCAAATGAAAGTCAAAAGGTTCAGAACCATCTTTGGACATATGACGCAAACTAGTCATACCAGAATATTCTTGAAGACAAGAACTTTATCTTTTAAAAATACAGATAAAATTGCACATAGATTTTTATATATGCACTTCTATATGCCTAGTAGCAAGAAATGGCCAAGACTTCCACCTGAACTCTTCAAAAGAAAAGGAGAAAAAGGCAGAGGAAGAAGTGGATGGACTTCCACAATCAATGATAATACAGAACAGTTCAATGGACCCAGTTATTTATTTAAGCAACCCAGTTATTTATTTAAGCAAGGTCTCAAGCAAATGTAAGCAAAAAAAGGATAGCCAAACAACAAAGCATAACTGCAAGAAGCAAAAAGGGGGCTATCTGAATGGTTAATTTTTCTATTTAATCTAGCCCAAACTTACTAAGATACAATTTTGACCTTGTAATTATTTCATTGGCCTCTGTGCATGACTGCACAGATGCAATAAGTCTTTCATTAAGGTCCTCAATTCCATGTTTTTGCTCAGCAGATACTCGGCTTAGCTCCGCTAGTTCTTTGTCTTTACACTCCAAAGACTGGTTCAACTGACTGAGCTGATCTTCAAAACATTTTGATACAGATTCTTTCAACTCCTTCATTTCCTGCAAAAGATAATAATATCGCTGACCTTAGGTACTCACATATGCTCATCAATCAAATACTTGAAACAGACGAGTAATACAAATGATGTGACAAGGACATCACAACCATGAAAAAACTCAATGGACAAGAAAACAATGATATACAGTTTCATGCTTCTCAAAAGTTGCACGACTTTCACGGCGCAAGGATTCAACAGTTGCAACTTGATCTTCCAGTTGCTTCCTGAGTTCCTGCACACATTCAACATTCAAAACATCCATAAAGCTGCTACATAACTTTGAAAAAGAAAAGGACTGAAAGTAGAATACACTCTTGATGAAAAAATACAGAAATTGGCAAATTAGCAGCCCACTTAAATACCATATTTGATCTTTGAAGGCTGCGAAAATCGTCAAGAGAGAGTGGACCATCAGAAGCTCCTATCCCAATTCCTTTCAATCTCTTGTTCTCAGCACAATATTCCTCTTCAGAAATAAGTAAGCTATAAGTGATGCATTACCATAAATTTAATGCAATCTATAGTAATGCTTACACAAAAACATGAATTTATAATCTGAATAAAATACCTGGTTTTCTCTTCAGAGATCCACCATCAGACATACAGGAGGATTTCTGGACTTCGCGATATACAAATGCAAAAGCAAGTTCTGCATACATACAGAAGGAAGATCAGCAAAAAAGTAAGAAAATTATTAATAGGGAATAAAATATACACTAAAAATATTCTCTTAAAATACTAATGCAACAGAAAGATCAAATAAAAAAATGAGGCAAACAGTAATTTGTGGCATTATAGTTATTATCCAAAAGTAAACCATGTATGTAGCATAAAATACAGAATGGCAAGTCAACTTATAGAAAGTACAATTGCATCGGTAGAGGAGATAAGAATGAGAAAAAGAAAATGCCAAGAAAGCTAGAGATAAATATTGGTTCACAATTACACACTCCGTAATAGGGGTAGAAATAATTCAGATAGTATAGCCATCAACTCTACCATGGTGCGGAACAAATGCTATTGAGATAATGTCTCCGTGGCGTAGCTTTGCTTCAAAGCTATTTTTGTTCAGTTTCTCCCAGTTTAAATATGTCCCATTTGTGCTACAAAAAAATTAGGAAACATCAGAATACTTTTATCTCAAATACATGAATGGATCCACGATAAGATAACTCACCTAAAATCTTTCAAGAATGCAGAACAGCTTGCAGACTGCTGTTCTGTATCTCCAGTAGCAATCTTCTTCCGGTATATCTTGCAATGATTAGCACTAACTGCTGGTGTAATGATCCGAAAACGTGCATCATCTACTAGCCGACCAATGCAATGCTTAGGTAAAGTCAGAAGCATATTCATGCCCTGATTTACCAAAAGTTGAATCAGCCAAATCTTAAGACGTGAAGTCAGGATAAGTGGCCCTAGAATAGGTACACAACTGTATAGAGAAACATTGCTCTAAAGCTAACGAAATCAAATATAATCTTTTTTATTGAACACTGAGACCAGACATAAGATAATGTTAAATCGTTAACATTCTCACTAGGAGCATATTAGAGATTGACATATACACAAATAGCACAAATTCACCAAAGGGTAGGTTTGCATTGAAGATCGAACTGACCACAGACTTGTCCAAGATAATAAAGAGCTAATGCATAAACCACTCAAACACATTGTAGTTAGAGATAGGCCTCATCCACTAACACCTTGCCATCCACTAACACCTTCAGAGAATCTCGTAGTGAACTTAACTCCGCACTGGTTTCCATACAGCAATTATGTACCGGAGGAAACTAAAAAGAGAAAGAGGCGCCACAGATCAAGGAACATCGAATAATACCATTCAGCTATGTCTATCGTACTGATCTGATCCACAATTTAGATTCACAAAATCTTAAGTCTCAATTAGAAGACAGCATTAGAAAAACGATTTTGTAACTGAAAACATAGCAATAAGCATGTACATTGCTCATGAAACTAGTCCTGGAATATAAAACACTGATCCCAGGATCTGCTTATTCACATTGCTAACTAATTACACGTTATTCCAATTTTAAGCAAGTCACATGTTAATGTGATCTTAAAATGCGGAAAACAGAGCCTTTTCGAACTATAACGAAGATGAAACACCGAAATGCAAAGCAATTGATAAATTAGCAGGGACTTATAATCAGAATCGGGCATGAATTTTCAACTGGCATGGTATAATCAAACAACGGAAAAAGATGAGACCTGGTTGCGCTTGCGCGCCTTCTCAGATATGGCCGTGAGCACTCCCCAAACATCAGGATCAGAGTACTGAAGCGGCTGAGCAGCAATTTTGGCCGCCACCGACGATATGAACTCTTCAGCGCTCTGTAGATTTCTTGAAAGCGGAGATTTACTGCTGGTTTCGCCGAAGCCGGAGCGGGGCATGGAAGGAGACTTTTGGGCCGGGTGCCGGTTCGGGCTGGGCTTCTCGGGCCGTGGAGTTGATGAGATCTCGTCTTCGTCCGCCATTCGCTCGACTGTGTGTGAATAGGACTTCGATTAAGGCGCGGTTTTTGAAAACCCTAATTCTATATCAACAGCTCTGGGTTTTAGCGTATTCGGGAAGCTGAGGGGTAAAGTTATTTACTTTTCCACCCTTTCTTCTTTAATTTTCAATTTTTAGATTTACATTTTCTAAATTTAACAGCATACGGAGATCACAGATAATTGGTCCAGACTATATCTGGGCTAGGTGAGTATATTTGGACGGTTTCAAAATCGAACCAAATTCGAAAAATCTAAGATCCAATTTTTAAAAAAAATCTAAAACGAACCGTATTATATATCCAAACCGAATCGAAATCGAATCAAAATATTCGATTCGATTTGGATATAACCGAATTTAAATTATAATTAATATAAATGTTATTATATTTATAATATATATATATATAATATTAACCAATTTAAATATTAATATATAAATAACATATATATATATATAATATATATCTATATATAAAATATAAAAAATTTATTTCGGACGGTTCGGTTTGAAAATCGATATTTTCCCTAAACCGAGACCGATTGAATTAATTTCGATTTTAAAATTTTAAACCGAACAACTGCTTTATCAGATAAATGTAACCAAACCGCTAATTTGGTTCGATTTTTTCGGGTTTGATTTGATTTTGCTCACCCTTATGTCTAGGCTTTGTGACCAATTTTCTTTTCTACCGGACTCGCAGAGAGCCATTTGCCGACTTTCCTTAAATCGTTTTTGTGATTAGTTATTAGTCACTAAAATGTCTCATTTTTCTTTTTAAATTATTTCATTAAAAATATCTAATTTTATTTTAAGAAATAACTATTTTTTTGAAATATGGACCACACTAAATTTTTATTTACTTAATTATTTTATATTATTCTATACTCATGTCCAAAAGAAAAAAGACATTTTAAATAGAATGAAGTATATTATATACTTTTATTATCAGTAGCAAACAACGAGTCATATATAGATCTTGGATGAGTTTACGATTTTAACTAAAATATTATGTTTTTGAAATTTTATCTCAAGTTTTACAAGTGATGTAACACGGCCACGTTACGTACGGATTTCATGTCATATTAAGCATTTGAGTTACTAAGAAATCCCCAACAATTAAGATCGAAGATGGAGATCAGGCAATATCCAATGCATGGATATCATGTACGTCAGTTGTTGTTAAATTTTATGCATTTCATATATAGAAGAAGGAAAAAAGTATAATATATACTTAAAAATAAATAAACTCAGTCCTAAATTGTCTTAATTAAAATAACAATAGTATAATATATAAAGGCTTCAATTAAATAAGTAAAATTTATCATCTTCCAAGATGCAAGAACTTAAATAATTATCTGAAGTAAACTTGAGACAAACAACCACAAACAAAAATGGTGGTTTTGACATTAAAAATTCGACCAAGGATTATCAAATAGTAGACCTGTTCATGCTACTACTAAAATGATCAATAAAGATCTGACATAGTGACATACATCGTTCAAGTCTAATATAAACTGCAGTGCTCTGCCTAGATCCGTGCATAGCATCTCTAACCATTACAGTAACACGCCTATCAACAATAACAATCCGGTTCAGAATAGCAATATCGAAGTGAAGAAAATATCCAACAGCGATTGCAGTGATCACCAATATAAGCTATATAGAACCATCAAAGTAGCACTTGTTTAAACTGAAAATCGGGTTCTTCAGCCAATTTGTACGAGGCCAAAGTCAGATGATCGAGCACAAAAATCTTCGAACTAGGCACAGCTTCATGTTCTAAAAGCCTTTATTCAACCGGCAAGTGGGTTAGCATGAATTGTTACCCGGTTGATCCTGATCTCCATGAGAGGTTTATCCCCCGGACCCGTTGGAGCCTGGAAAATGCAAACATTGTGTGATGTTTGGATCATGAACCAATACAAAATTAAGTTATGTTTATTGATTGGTCAGTCGGACACCTGGAGAGATCAGATTACAGAAAATAGAATACAAGAAATTTCTAAAGACCATTTCATACTGTATTCTCATACATTCATAGGAGTCGATGAGATTTTTGGGCTAACCTTTTCCATTATATCAAGTATCTCGAACCCATGAATCACTTTCCCGAAGATGGTATAGAGACCATTAAGATGAGGTTGTTTGCCATAGGTAATGAAGAACTGGCTTCCGTTAGTATTGGGCCCACTATTCGCCATAGATAACATACCTCTAGCATTGTGCTGAATCGAAGGAAAAAATAGAACTCAAATCACAAACACAAGTACACAGGTTTATATGATTAACTTCTAGTCTTCAATATGATACCCCCAAACTCAAAGAAAGATACAACTAATTAAAAACACGCTCAATTTTTAGATATTAAATTCATATAAGAACTTGTGCTTGCAGGTTTTTGTCAATTAATTAGCGAATCAGAAAACCATCCTTTGATGTTTAGTCTATTAAAGATCTTCAGCTTTAACCGAACAAACAATTAAGAAAAGAGTCAAAAGACAGTAAGATCTCATCCCACTGATGCATTTATTTTTGCATGTATCGCATGGAAAACGAACCAGAAACTTAACGAACTAAATCTTGCATAAGATACCTTGAGAGACTCTCTTATCTCATCATTGAACTTTTTACCCCATATACTTGTCCCACCCTTGCCAGTATTGGTCGGATCACCACCTTGTATCATGAAACCCTTAATATTTCTATGAAATAAGGTTCCATCGTAATAGCCACTTGCAGATAGCGCCAGAAAGTTCTGTAACAAAATTTTATGAGTTAAAGTAAGAAAAATATATTGCATGAGACGAGGCTTATTCATCAATGTTGTAAATCTTAAGGCATAAATGAGGCTGTTTGTCTTGACCGAGGCGAGGCATATGCCTCGGACTTAAAAAAAATCATAGAAAACAATAAATAAATAGCAAGCCAAACATCAAATTTAATAATTTATCTCTTAAAAACATCAAATTAAAGGCATAAATGTTCATAAACATCAATTCATGGACATTCAATATTCAAGCAACAAAGTCATCCTCATCCTCATTTTCATCAACATTATGGTCTGTGCAAGGATAGTTGTGATTGCACCACGTCGTTCTTGTTCCTTATGATGAGGCTACTGACCAGAGAGGAGGCAGGCCGTAGCCAGCGGCGAAGGGGAGGCTGGCGGCTGCAGGAGAAGTTGAGATGAGAGGAGGCGCCACAACATGAGAAGTGGATGTTCAGTTTTTTTTATAAAAAATTAATTACTGCAGTAAGGGTTAAAAGTTTAAACGGGTATGGGGCTTTAAATTTTAGGCTTAAATGGGTTTTATTTAATTTTGTTTGGGCTCTACAAATTAGCCCGAAACACTTCAAATCCAGTAAACAAATTGAAAAATGTGAGACTTAAGCCTTGAGGAGCCTCGAGGCGCTTCGCACTGAGGCATGCACCTCGGACCTCTGAGGCTCAAGCCGTGAGGACACCTGGAAAAGCTTACGCCTCGAGGCTTTTAGGTGGCACCTCGCCTCGAGGCATGCGCCTCGAGCATTTTTTGCAACACTGCTTATCCTGACCAAAAAAGCACTTGGAAATAGCACGTGGACAGAGTCAACAGTAAACGTGTACATATAAATGACGGCGCATATCTAGTCAAGGAAGAAGCATAGGACATGATTATCGATGGAATAAAGCACCACATATTTCAAGATATTACACATAACTCTGCAGAAGAATATATTTCAAAGTACCAAATCAAACTATTATTGTCGTTCTCGTAGTATATATGAATAAACCCCCTATATTAGTAAAATTCCTCACCAGGATGTCTCCCAAAACAAACACCACCAAACTTGTAAAAACCAGCAATTTCATAAATGTTAGTTAACAAGAACATAATGAGTACACAATCCTACAAAGGTCGAGTGTCTGGATGAACTAATATCATGATCCGACGACTACCCACTAGAAAAACTGATTAACCTCGTCGACTTACAGAAAGAAACCAATAGGCATCCTAATGTCTTATGCAGAAACATTAATATGCAAAATAAGTCTGCATCAATACACGTACACACCCATACATACGTGCGAATCTCAGTTCCTCCAAAAACAAAAAGCGTAGTGAACAAAAAGCAACAAACAATTCATCAAACAGCCACAATGGAAAACCTAAAATTTGATTCTGGGCTTTCATAATTTCTTGTGTGTGCACATCATAGTAGAATCAAACATCACATTATTTTCAGCAATTTTATCAAACTGCAGGCCATTAGCGGTTAAAGAAATTCCCACACCCTCACTCAACAACCAACATCATTTTACTTAGTTCACCCTCGCGATCGCGATAACCAGAGGAAAATTTAACTTGGTCATTAACAGAATAATACCCAAAATTATGGTAGCATTAGAAGCATATATACACTTACAACCACGCAAATTGATTTAACAGAAAAGGCAACAGTTACAGCCACTAAAGAACACGCACCTCAGCTGTCCTCGGAACCTCGTCGCAGAAGATTTCACACTTTATGTCGCCCAAATTCGTGTGGAGCGTCACTGACTGGAAAAACCATAAATAGTTTACAACATAAATTAAAACAAACACAATTCAAAAGCTTCGTGCGCACCAGCACTGCGACTTGAAACTGTTCGATAAAGGTCCTCAAAAAAAACGATATATTAAGGGAAATTACCATTTTGATAGACCGATTATCAGAACTCGAAAAGATTACTGAAGCAACTCTTTGGTGATATAATCCTTAACTGTTTGAAAGCTGGGGATTTTGAAGACCTTTTTTCGTTTTGTCTCCTTTTTCGAGCATTCAAATTTCAATCCATGAGTCGGCGCTAGTTACCTTTGAGGGGAATGTTCTAATCCGCTTTCCCCCATCTCCTTTTCTTTCTTTTAATTAATCTATATCTATATGTATATGATAGTATTAGTAGCAAAATAAAATAGGCACAATTAATTTTCCTTTTTGTTGCTA
Organism: Salvia rosmarinus; assembly: GCA_036937905.1. Classification (NCBI taxonomy): domain Eukaryota; kingdom Viridiplantae; phylum Streptophyta; class Magnoliopsida; order Lamiales; family Lamiaceae; genus Salvia; species Salvia rosmarinus. The sequence goes on along the minus strand of CM072813.1, from coordinate 11,849,772 downwards.
CATATGAAAAAAAATGATTGTATCACTATCTTCAAATATATTTAATATCACGTTCACTAATTTTTATTTCTATTATTATATTATCATATTATCTTCACAGCTCTTCAAATATATTTAATATCACGTTCACTAATTTTTATTTCTATTATTATATTATCATATTATCTTCACAGCTCATAATATATTTATTCGTGCAAAGACAATAAATCAGAGATGAAGCGATTACGGGCCCACCTCTTCAGAAGTCTTTCAAGGCCCAATAAAGGGTGCATAAAATGACTCTCATCAACTACTCCCCTAGTCTGATGGACATATAGCGATGTATGTATGTACAGATGACAATGTATTTCGAATCCGATCCAGATTCATGAATCCAGATTCATTTTTTAAGATCTGGATCTTCAAAAAATTGGATCCGATGGATCTGGATCGAATCTGGATCATATCCCATATTTCGGATCCGAATCGTGATTTAGTTTTGAGACTCGAATCGGTTTAGATCCGATCCACATATCCATTTAGTTTATATATATATATATATATATATATATATATATATATATTATTTTATTATAATTAAATACCTAACCCAACTTAAAACTCTTCAATTTCCTTTTTCAAATTCCCCAAAACAAATATGCTCTCAATTTCATTTTAAATTCTTTCAATTATGTATCAGTCTGTATTCACGGCGGGTCGCGCCACTTATACCACCGACGATCGAGTTGTTTGTTGTTTCCTACCTTATAATAAATTTGTAACTAACGTCTCTCAATGTAGTGATAATTGTAGAAATTCTAAATAATTATTATAGTATTATTGTGTATTTAGATTATTATGATGTTACTGTGAATTATAGTTGATTTAGAATTTATTTTAGAAGCGAAAACATATGGATCCGGGTCTAGACCCTGGACCATGTGGATCTTATGGATCAGGATCTAATTTTTTTGGACCCAATGAATCTGGATCGAATCCGGATCAAAGCAAAAAAAATCAGATCTAGATCTGGACCTAACCAGATCCGATCCAAATCCGACTCATTGTCATTTCTGTATGTCAACTAACCTCAAAAGAGAGATTGATTGGATAACATTCTTTCACATAACATCCCAGTTGTTAAATGGTTCTCAACAACAATAAATAGTATTACGAAATAAATAAGATTAATAAAGTGAATAAAGGGATGATAAAAAGAATTTTACGTGGTTCAACGTCTACGTCCATAGAAGATAGATATGTTATTAATGAAATATGGTGTGTAATAATGCGTATATGATCGTATATAGTGAATGGAAGTGTTAGTGGGTGATATGAGGGATGATTTCTAATGAGGTGGTGAGGGCAATTTATTGGGATTACAAGGTATAAGATGATTATAATAATTCTAGATCTCTTGTAGATATCTCTTTATTTTCCGGATTTAGCCATATCCTGAGTGTATTTTATGAGTCCTTATCGGGTTGGGAGACTATCTTTGTATCGGAGAATAAGTCTTGTCGGCATTGACTTTTTTGCCAAGTCAGATATCATACTTATCAACTTTGTGGTTCGGGTTTGACCATCTTTGGGTATGTCTATGATTATAAGCTAGGTTTTATCTTGCATCTGACTCTAACTTTGGGTTTGACTCTTATTCCGAAGTCTGACTCTAAATGGTTTTGGCTATGGCCTTTGGCTCTGACCATGGCTACGAATTCTGATTACGCCTTCCAAATTACGACTATGACTCTTGGCTCTAGCTATAATTCCTAGCGCTGAGCATGATGGTCCTATCTTCTGGGCTTGACTCTTGGGCCTGGAGTCGTGTGAGGATAGTAAAATCAGAGATAAAGTGGTTATAGATCCACCTCTTCAGAGGGCTTTCTAAGCCCAATAAGGAGTTCATAAACTGACCATCATCAATATTAATAGTTTATGTGAAATTTTTTTGACATAATGTATGTATATGAACACAAAATGTTTAGTATGTATTCTTTCTGTCACATTCGAAATGTCTCATTTTGCTTTTTGGATTGTCACATTTTAAATGTCTCATTATGTTTTAAGAAATAATTATCTCTTCAAAATGTATGGATCATACCTACTTTTTATCTCTTTAATCATTTTATATCATTCTTCTAAATATTTATGTCCAAAAGAAATGAAACATATCAAATGGGGTACAATATACGTTGATAATGTAGTTTTGTGTATTGAATAGTACCATGTGTAATGATGTAATACATATTGATCATTCATTTTTTTAAGTTAAATATTTGATTTAATACCATCATGCTGTGAAAAGCCAAAAATGAAACTCAAACACTTTGAAAAAAATTTCGAATGTATTTATAACAATTTGCATGCATTTTTATTTGTAAAACTATCAATCCTTTTTATTTTCAGATAGTATTTCATATGATTATTACTCTAATTTTATCTATTTATAAGTAAACTTTCACGATTTTCAAAGCATTTAAAATTGAAAATAAAATTATATATCTTAAAAAGAATGTGACTGTTTTATATGAATTAAGTACAGAAGTTGATCAGGCCCAACTTTCAAATATTGAAACCGCTTCTATCAAAATGTCCATTTAAAGCCCGCACATGAGAGCCCGGCCCATCAAGAGCTAATACTAGAATGAAATAATAATCCTTTTATTTGGACATCACAAAACAATAGTAAAAAATATATATATATAAAAAAATAAAAAAATAATAACAATAATAATAATAATGGCGAATTTATCCAAATATACCATAATTATCTGCGTTTAGCTTAAAATGATTAACTCTACCCAATATTCCTCCAATAATATATAAACCTTTGTTTATTTTAAACTTTAATTTGACATCCATTAATTTTGAATGAACAACGCCGTTAGAATCTGGTTGACTCAACTAGGATTGGACGATGTGGTGGCATAAAAATCACGTCATTTTGATTTGTTGAATAAATAGATCTTCTTCCTTGATTTAATATCCAAGACCTTTGCAAAGTAAATTCCTAGAATCCATCTTTCGACCACACGGTGCCAAAGTTGAAGTCGTGGTAGATTTGAAAATGTTTTGATTGAATGGGTTTTTTTCTAAATAATTGTACTATATGATATTCTTTACAAAACTTATAATATTTTAGTTAAATAGTAATGTATTTTTTTCTTTTTGAGGAAAAAAGAACTTATACAAGATAAAATCAAATCCAAGCAGACAAGGTTAAGACTACAATATTCATCCACAATCCAACTCAATCCAACTTTTAAATAAAATTTCTGTTTTTCTCTCATCCACGTTCCACAATTCAATCTATTTTCATCATTTTTGCACTCCATTAATGATACCAATACAATCTAAAATATATTCTTTTTGCTTTATTTATATATACTTATTATTTAAAATTGGACCCATGAACAATATTTCATCCATCTACCATAAGTGTATTACTTGTGGATAGGGGTGAGCATTCGGTCGGTTCGGTTGAAAACCGAACCAAAATCAAAAATCGAAAAATCGAACCATTCAAAAATTTCAACCGAACCGAACCGAATTTTTACTCAAACCGAACCGAACCGAACCTAACCGAATTTTTAACTTCGGTTTCGGTTCTGTTTTTGGTTAACCGAACTTTTAATAATTTAATTATATATATATATATATATTAATTTAATAGGGTTTAATATATATATATATATATATATAATTTAATTTAATAGGGTTTAATATTTTAATAATTTAGTTTAATATATATACATATATATATATAAATTTCGGTTCGGTTCGGTCCGAACCGAAATTTCGGATTACTAAACCGAACCGAACCGAAAAAAGTTCGGTTTTCATTTTTTGCATCCAAACCGAACCAAAGTTTTTTAAAACCGATCCAAACCGATCAAATTGCTACGGTTCGATTCGGTTTTTCGGTTTGAATTCGGTTTTGCTCATCCCTACTTGTGGATGATATAAGTTTTAATAAATTTTTTGATGGGTGTTGTTTGAACAGAGGAAGAGTCTCATCATGTGTTACCATGTGTTTGTGAGTGGTAGGAATTAGTTTTTGATAAATAAGGAGTGTTTGTGAAGTTGAATAATAATGAGTAGTGTCATAAAAAGAAAGTGATACACTTTTCGTAAACGCTAAATAAGATAATTGTGATAAATTTATTATAGACGGAGAGAGTAATAGAGATGATTTATACTCCCTCCGTCCCCAAAATTCCTTCCTGGAATCTTGGGTGCGGGTTTTAATGAAAGTTATTTAGTGTATTGTGAGTGAAATAAGGCTCTCATATTAATGTAATATTAAATTAATTAGTAGTGGGCCATATGTGGTAAAAAGTGTAAATAAATAGGTTGTTGAGGGTAAAAAAGAGAAATAGTGGTGGGCCATGGGGGGAAAAAATGTGTAAATAAAGAATATTATTAAGGGTAAAGTTGGAAAGATAGTTTTCATAAATAGATAGAAATGTAATTGGAGGACGTCCTAAAAAGGAAAACTATAAAGAAATTTTGGGGACGGAGAGAGTATATTTTTTCAAATTATAGAAAATACGTGATATAAAAAATACATGAGAAAAAAGAGAATGTTTGTTTGTTTATCAAACTATAACAAACTAGACTCTATTTATATAGGAGAAAAGAAAAATAAAAATTTTGATATAATATTTTATTTTCTAATGTATAATTATATATAATATAGTGCATTTATATTTTATGTAAATATAATTTCACTGTACCAATAAAATGGTACCATGTGGCAACAATTGGTGGCATATTTTTTATAATCTTAATTTGAAAGACCAATCTAGATTATGAACTTTTGTGCGTGATTTATTATTTTTACTGTTTCTTTTTCACATTTTTTTGTCTTCTAGTAAAATAGATCATCAAAAAATCTTAAATGGAAATAGTCTAAATAGTGATATTTACTCCATACACATATTAATAGGTGACCGACCATGTCGTGTGTCACTTCTTGCAGAAAAACTTCAGAGCAATTTTAATACTCCACTCTCCTATTTAAAATATCTTATTTTCTTTTTTGGGTTGTTTCATTACAAATATTTCATTCTATTTTAGGAAATAATTATCCCCTTAAAAAGTGTGGGTCCTATCAACTTTTTAATACTTTAATTACTTTATATTTTTCTCCTAAATACAAATGCCCAAAAGAAATAGGACAATTTATGAGGGATGGAGGGAATATATAATATATTTAATATATAATATATCAACTAACTTATATATCTTATAGACACGCATATACTTTCTTTATCCTTAATATTTACGTTCATAAAAATCGTTTACTTTCTTTTTAGGGTAAATATCAATTTAAACCCTAAACCATACATGTTTTATCAAAAATATCATGTACTTTCAAAAATATCAATTAAACCCCAAACTAGCATATTTGTATCAATTTAAACCCTAAACTATCCTAAATACAGGGGCATTTTTGATACAAATATGATAGTTTGGGGTTTAAATTGATATTTTTGAAAGTTCAGGATATTTTTAATAAAACATGTATAGTTTAGGGTTTAAATTGATATTTACCCTTCTTTTTATAAACATGGACCTCATACAAAAGTTAATACTTTTATCCACACTCAACCCATTTATCTACAAAAAAAAAAAATCACTCATAACACACATTTTCCACTTACATAATATATTTTACTATGTATGTCTCATTCTCCACTCATTTTATACTCATCTCATTTACTAAAACAAGTATTGATAAAAGCTAGCTAAGAACATATATAAGGACGAAGAGAGTATATATAAACATATATAGAGATATATTTAAAATACATTACGTATTTATGAACCATCTACTAATTAATTACCAAATCACCTAAAATATATATACCATTTCCTTCTAAACTACATATCACTTTTTAATATGCAAATAGACATGTCTTGTGAAAAAGGATCTATTTTTCATTTTTATTTTTATTTTTTGTTCTTGGCTGGTTGGATTTTTTTTCATTGAAATGTGGAGTATACAAAATAGAATTGACATTCTATAGTTCTTATTATTCGCTGTTAGAAACACCCTACAATTTTTTTTAATGATGGAAGTCAGCCTTGCAATCTCACAATGCTCCGACTTAATAATGTGATTATACATGGATCAAATTAAATGTTACCCATATTAGGCATTAGGCATTCTTGTTAGTTTTTTGAAAATAGATTACGACTGATGCATATGGCTGATGTATCGTTGAGCATTTCAAATTCAGGAATGAAATCCAGTTGGTACAAATTGTAGATCATTAGTTTAATTTCGTTGAAAGCATGATTACATTTCATATTAAAAGTTTATTTATGTGAATTTGATCATTGGATATGCATTTATTGACTTATACTTATCTCTTATATGGATTTGTTTTGTTTTGTTGAAAATGTTTCGTAATTGAATTATAAATATCATGTGACTCATATTGTATGTTTATTTTCGACGAAAGAAAATATCGACGATTGGTGGAGTCATTTCTTTGAATGTCACTAACGGAAAAAACAAGAAACAAAATTGTGATTGTGAGAATCCTGCATTTATGGGTTCAAAAAGATCTCTCGGGAGGAAGGACTGAAATTTAGTCGATGAATGGATAATTGTTTGCAATAATTAATAATTACACTACCTTCTTAAGTCACAAATTTATGAAACTAATTGAATTATGTTACTCATAAACAAATCTTATCTTTTTTTTGTAGGGCAACAAATATTCATTTTTCATTAATTTGATATCTCCAATTAGAGATGTCAATGGGTGAGTAAAATCCGGATCGATCCGGAACCGCTCAAAACTCATTAAATTGTAAAGCATCGGTTCTGGTTCTGGTTCTGGTTCTGGTTCCGATTCTGGTTCCAGAACCGCTTTAGATCCATAGTTTGATGGTCCAGTCTGGATCCGATTTCGGTTTCAAAACCAAAATCAATACTTATTTATTGGTTCTGGTGCGAGTAAAACCCGTATATTGATAAACTTAAGTTTAAATAAGCTTGTCAATGAGCTAGTTATATCCATATTGATCTGAAATCACTCATAACCTACTAATTTATAAAGCAACGGTTTCGGTTCCGGTTCTGATTCCAGACTCTCTCAAATTCGGACCGCTTAAGATCTATAGTTGATGATCCGGGTCTTGTCCGGATCCAGTATCTAATGGGTCGGTTTCGAAACCAGAACCATTACTTATTTATTGGTTCTGGTATGGGTAAAATCCACCCATTGACATCTCTAACTCCAATAACCAATTCCTACTAAACTACAATAACCAATTCCTACTAAACTATTTTTTATTCGTGTATAATCATTAGGTATTTGATGAAGGTTCTTGTGAAAAATTGCATTAATTCACCAAAAGTATTTTTCGATTTTTGAGAATTGTCCTCTTTATCTTTTGAATAAAACCGCTAACCAAGTCATGGAAGAAATGGAGGAAGGGATCGTGAATTGTATTTCAAATTTTGTTTCATACTCATATGTTTTTTTTTTTTTGATACCGACAATATCCAAACAATACTATTATTCTACATTTTGCAATCAGACTGGTGATAGGAATGACATATGTGAACTATTGTCCAACATGTTGCAAAGTTAGTCTCTTTAAAGTCGAGGCTTGGCGAACGTATCTACACGGTTAAAATGTAACAGAAGATGCTCATATCATGACTCAGTTTTTCTCCATTGTGTGTTTTGATGTTCTGGAGACTTGTGCCCCGTGAAAGGCTCCCTCAATTCCACTTGCTGAATAAGGGCTGAGAAAAGCTCAACGCAAACAGAAAGAGATATAGCGAGAGGGGTCAGTCCTCGTGTTGGTCTTCCATTGATGAGCAGGAAGAAGGAAGCACTTTGAGAAGGAAAGGCCATTCAACCCGATCACAGGCTTTGGATAAGTCGAGTTTAAGCGCAAAAGATGCTTGTCGGAATACCATCGGAGCCAGGTACCTTATTTGATTAAGCGCAGCAACAATCTCTTTTTCGCAGAGGCATCTCAAATGTCTTCCTGAGGTTCAGTTAAGAAAATATTCTTAAAGTAGGAAAGGAAGATTCAAAGTCATACTGATGGGATATGGCCCAACCTCTCAGGCCCACTAGCAGGTCCAAACGAGCTGGGCCTAACCTAGTGTTGCCCTACTCGGTTACGCCCGAATGACAGCCCCCAAACCCTAATTAAAGGCGGAGTCAAGGACACAATAATGGGGTAACGGTGAAAATCATAGACAATTATGGTGAAGATCATGGTCAGTTATAGAGAGGATCATGGTCCCGCCAATCGAGGATTCGTGGCAAGGTTTACGCTTATGTATAAATAGAAGTTAGATTGAAGGTAAAGGGTTAGCAAATTCATCAATACTAGAGCTCTTTGAGATACTTGTCGAATCCGATTATAGTAAACATCTTGAGGATCATCTCCTCCGTGGACGAGATCTTATTCTCGATCGAACCACGTAAAGTCTCTCGTGTTATTTATCGCTTTCATAAATCTCGCACACTAGATTTATCATTGGCGCCGTCGTGGGAAAACTCTTGAACAAAAGTCGTGTTTTCTACAATCTAATGGCAAGGACACGCAAACGCTAGTCATCGCCGGCGATGTCGGTAACAACCGTGCGAGAGGACGATCGGTGGTCACACAACGCCGGGAAAGGGATTGCAGATGCCACCGGTGATCACACACCGAGGGCTACATGGAGAATGCTTCCATACACCCTCGTGATCGCCGCCCAACGAAGAGGAAGATGCCGACCTCAGTACCGGTGAACAGGAGGTTCACCGCTCCCACGAGGTCCTCGGTCGAGCAGTGTCCGAGTTCCTCAACGCCAACCTCAATCAATTCCAGAGTTTCCTCAACCAGAGGACAAACGGAGCGGGCCCCTCAAGAGTGCCCGAAGTGGTGATTACCGGCAATCGAGGTCGTTCACCTCTCCAAAATAATCAACGTCCACCGCGGCACAATAACCGCCCAATACCGTGGTTCATTCGCCTCGTGCCTCCGCGGAGCCGTTCTCCACCTCGGCGTGATACCCATGTGAATGGGCGGGAAAGAAGGGAGGAAAGACGAAGTCGAACTCCCCCTCGAAGAGACGACAGACGCCGTTATCGATCTCCCACTCCCCCGGAGAGGGATGGTAACGAGCTCCCCGGATTCGACCGACACGGACGAATTATCTCCTTTTCAAGGAGATTCGATACACCTGCCACGCCGATACCGGGCTCGAATATTGCCGCACACGATGGCCTCGAGATCCTTCCGACTTCCTATTTGCCTATACCACCAACATGGCGAACCAAGGATGGAAGATTTCCATATGTGTAAGGTCTTTCCGAGTATCGATCTCCAACGCCGACGTTGGTTCACCTCGCCGCCGTAACAAAGATCTATTGCTTCAAAGACCTCATGGATCGTTCAAATGGCTTTTACCAAAGATGCCACCTCAAAGAACCTTCATCCGATCGCATAATCCGCCAGGCGGGACGAAACAATGTCGAATTTCGCTCCGATTCATCATGGAATCCCTTAAAATAGATGAGAGTAACGATCTCTACATCATCAATGCATTCAAGAACGGATCCGACCGGAGCTCAATAAAGAGATCACCGCAACGACCAAAGACGACTAGTCGCTTTGGACCTTGGTTGACAACTTTGTCAAAGGGACGAGTCGGACCGGAAGAAGAGAGAGATCCGGGATGAGCGGATGAGAGAAGGAAGCCGGAGGATCGGGGCCGTCTTGAGAACGCCAAGTGCTCGAAAGAATAAAAGGGCCCAGAGAATCAAGGTGGGACCTCGCCAAACCCTGGTAATAACGAGCGCCTATTCAAATCCGGTGGAAATATTTGAGCTTCACACCGAGCTATTTCAAACCTCCTCCTATGAAAGGAGGATCGAAAAAAGTCAACGGAAAGTATTGTGACTACCACTAGGGTACGGTCACGATACGTAAAATTGCAAGTCCTTGAGCTCACAGATTGACGAGCTCGTCAAGGAAGGGCGAAGAAGTACACCGCCGACTGGGCCGTAATAAAAAGCAGAGGGAAAATGGAGGTGGTAACAATGCGGACCGACCTCAACGGCAACCCGACCGAAGATGACGAGGACGAAGGTCCCAATGCAATGGAGCAGGTCTATGCTATAACCGATCGCAACGGTTAGTACAGACGAGGTCGCCACTTAGAAATGAAGCTCGGAGGCCGACCTCAAGAACCGAAAAACAAGCGACTTGGGATGGAGAGAACATCGTGTTCTCCAAAGACGACCCAAGATTTAAGATCATGCCTCACCAGACGCCATTACTATACAAGCCGTGGTGGGCAACAAGAATGTACATCGGGTCTACATTGACATCGGAGCCTCGTTAGCATCATATTCCGTAGTCGCTGGATAAACTTGATGTCGGAGGAATTAGTACACCCCGCACCTTCCCAGCCATGAGCTTTACTCAAGAGGCGGTTCAACCCGAAGGTGTCATTACCTTCCGCTACCGTAGGACGTGCTCCCGTGTCTGTTACCAAGGCCATTCAATTTTTCCGGTCCGAGCTCCTCTCCATACAACATTATCCAGGAAGAGATTGGGTCAGATGCAATCAGGGCCGTCCGCGCGTGTACCACTCACCATTAAAATACCCACCCCGGGAGTGCTAAGCATTCTGGTGACCAAACGGCGACTAAAGAATGCCTACGAGTCTCAACCCAAGACGCGGCTTTACCTCGTGCCTAGCAATTACAGAACCCTCCGAAGTTGCCACCTCGGGATGATCCGATCGAGAATCTTCACTATCTGACGACGACCTTCCAAAGTTGTCAAGGTTGGTACCCAAGGTTCACCAATATTCGCCAACAGTCATGCGACTTCTAAGGAATATAGAGATGTGTTTGCATGGTCTCCATCGATATGACTGGGTCTCGCCCGAACTCATAACTCATCGCCTCAACATCGATCGTGCTACTAAACCGGTTCGGAAGAAGAGAAGTTTTGCCGCGAGCGCAGATCAAGTCATAAGAGACGAGGTAACCCAACTCCGTGAGGCTAAAATCAGACGAGGTTAAATACCCAACCGGATGGCTAATCCCGTTGTAGTTCGAAGCCGGAGGGATGGCGATGTGTGTCGACTATACCGACCTCAATAAACACCGCCCAAAGGATTGTTACCCTCCCGACATCGACAAGAAAGTGGAAGCATTGGTGGGGCATGAGATCTTCGGTTTCTGGATTTATACAAGGATACCACCAAGTCTGATGAGTCCGGAGGACGCCCAAAACAAAGATTCATTATCGACTTGATTGTCTTTGCCTACCGAAAGATGCCTTTCGGTCTGACAAACGCTGGAGCTACCTACCAAAGGATGGTGGACGCGATCTTCAAAGATCACATAGGGGAAATTGTTGAGGTCTATGTCGGCGATATAGTAGTCAAAGCAAAAAGGCGAGAACTGCTACCTGCTGACCTCGAAACTATTCTTCATTTCCTCAGTCGGCCAACCTCAAGCTCAATCCCCAGAAGTGCACATTCGTGGTGAAGACGGGTAAATTTCGGGATGCTGGGTGTCTCAAGAAGGCCTGAAAGTCAATCCTACCAAGGTGAAAACGGTGCTCGACATGCAGGTCCCAAGAACCATCCGTGAAATACACAAACTCACCGGATGCTGGCCGCCTCGCAGATTCCTATCTCGATGCCGAGAAGCAACTTCCTTCTTCAAGATCCCGAGGAGAGCTCCAGATTTCACTGGCGCGCGAACACCGTGTCGCCAGACAACAAGGAATATCTCGCCGACCGCCGACACTATCCGCCCCAAAGCAAGGTGAAACTCTATCGTTATATCCGCCACCCTGACGAGGCAATCGGTCAGATGGTGCGAGATGAGACGGGACGCAACTCCCATCTACTTCATTAGCCGGGCTCTCAAAGGACCGGAGACGAGGTACACCAACCTCGAGAAGGTAGCTCGCCTTGGTGAACGCCAAGCGACGCCCGCCTTACTTTAAGCTCATTCCGTCCTGTACTAACGGACTTACCTCTAAGACAAGTCTTATCAAACCGAGTCATCCGGACGATAGCTAAGTGGGCACTGGAGCTCGTGAGCACGACATCTCATACTCCCAGTGCCGGCCATAAAAGGCAAGCCTTGCATTTCCGTGGAGGTCAAATTCACCGAGGTCGCTCTACCAGTGAGGTCACTCCCACCTCACGGCAGAGGAACTCGTCCTTGCATCACCACCGGATGTTGGCGGATGTATGTGGACGAAGCTTCATGCAAGACGGGTAGCGGAGCGGCATCCTCCTCCTCGGCCCGGATAAGCAGAGGTGACATACGCCCCGATTTACCTTCCGACCACCAACAACGAAGTGGAGTACGGCATCGATCTCGTGACTCCGCTTAGCAAAGGAATTGAAAGTGGACAAAGTACGATATTCGAGATTCCCGTGTCGTGGTAAACTGTGTCTTAGCACATACGAGGCTAAGGAGGATCGAATGAAGCAAAGACTTGAGAAGGCAAAGAGATGTCGGCCTCATTTAGATACTTCAGATTAATCAAATCCCACGAGAGAAAAGCAATGAAATGACATCCTTAGTAAATCGCTTCGTCATCGACAAACCGCCAAGAGAGGAAGTTCATTCCGAAGCATTGAGGCGCCCACATCGCGTTATCTCGAGGTCGAACCAAACCGGACGACGCGCCTAAAAGCATACACGGAAGTTGGCACACTACCTCGGGATCGGCTAGAGGCCAAAAGATGATGGTGAAATCCTGTATATCTTGTGTATGAGGGCTCTCACCTAAGTCTTACCTTCAACCCTCCCGAGGTGCCTTGGGCCGTAAGGTTTACCACGTGCTTAATGAGATTCACAGAGGATCTTGCGGAAGCCACATCGGCTCCGGGCTCTTTCAAAGAAGACGCTGAGGTCGGGATATTATCGACCCACCCTTATTCAAGATTCACCAACTCGCGAAAAGTGTCCGGCGCCGCCCATTCCACGGCCAAGAAGCTACCCGGACCGATCCGAGCAGCTGCAGAGCCCATGGCCTTTCATGCAATGGGGATCGACATCGTTGGTCCGCTCGACCGAGCACCGTGTCGCCGATATTTAGTCGCCGCCATAGACTACTTCACAAACGGGTCGGCCGAGCCACCGTCGAACCTCACGAGCAAAAGGATTTAGACTTCGTGTGGAAGAATATAGTCCGCCGGCATACCACACATCTCGGTCTCGGATAATGGTACCCAGCTCACGATAAAAATTTCAGGAGTGGTGCAAAGAGCTCCAGATCGACTAACGCTCACCCGGTTGCACACCCACAAGCCAATGGTCGGACCGAGGTGACGAACCGCACGATTATACAAGGATTAAAGAAGAGGCTAGACCGAGCTAAAGCGATTCAATGAAAACCTTCCCCAAGTCCTCGGTCCTACTGTAATCCACACCCGGACTTGGCGAGAAACACCTTCACTGGGTCTATGGAACCGAGGCCGCCATACCGCCGAAATTGGCGACCGAGCCCACGACTTCACTTTGACCCGGAGGGAACGAGGACGACCTGCGGACCAACCTTGATACCTCAAGAAAAACGCGAACCGCCTTCATAAATGAAGCTAAGTGCAAGGCCAGTCGCGCAGATTACAACAAAAGGGTCAAATCCTCCGCATTGCAAGTAGGCAACCTCGCCCCACGAAATAATGAAGCCAAGCAGAGCCGAACGCCTTAACAAGTTGGATCCGACATGGGAAGGCCCATACCGCGTTCACGAGGACCCTGCAAGGGCCTACAAACTATCTCATCTATCCGTGCGCCTATCCCGAACCCCGACATATTTCTCATTTAAGGAGGTACTTTACATAGCTTCGATTTCATATCGCCTTATGTTAGTCTCCTTACTTGCTTTGCAAGTGCGATGTTATATACTTGTTGAATAAAAATTTATTTTTCTAATGAGTATTCCATTTTGTTGATATGCGAACATCATTTCGATATACCGATTTAAACCTTCACGAGGGACGCCTCACGAAGATGAATAACCCACTAAGTAGGGTACTCACTAACGCGCTACCGCACTCAGAGATTACTCATTAAATTGAACGTCTCGATCTGCAACGCATACATGACTACTCATTAATTTGAAGTCTACATGCACACACACTGATTACTCATTAAATTGAAAAATCTACATGTAAAAGACATCCGATCGATCTCACCAAATTATGCCCAGTATACAAGATAAATACATTTACGACCAAACGAAGTCCTAAGCTATGTTTATACCTCTCAAGAGGAAAACGACACTTCAAACGAGTCTAAATACATTTATACCTACATACAAAGTCCCGCACTATATACACTCATTCGGGTTTCGGGCCCGCCGAGACTCACCGGCCGAGATAGTTCTCAACAAAACCCGTGTCGACGATGAATACCCGGAATGAACTCGGTGCCTCCACCCAATCTATGAGGACGGCACCACCTCGGCCCTCCGGATGCATTTCGACACGACAAGGGCGGATTCGCCGGGGATGCGATCCTGCACTGAGGCCGCACTCGACCCGTGAGCCTAACGCCGCCGAACCATGCCTCGCCCCCAACCGCCGCCTTCCACTCGACTCGCTGCCCGCTCGCCTCGTCTCCGACCGCCGAAAGCGTCCTCAGCACTCTCTCTTCGGTGGACCCATTAGACGAGCACTTCGCATGATCGCCAGCCGCCGCCCCTTCGTGCTCTTCAATTATTGGACCACGGCGCCTCACTGTAGACGCTTCGGGATCGGGGCATGCGTCGCTTGCGATCGATCTCGACATTTGCATGTATTTCGTGATAGAGTCGAGGCGATCTTTAAACTTCGCTATTTGGCCCTCCTCATCCTCGCACTCACGCCTCCGCCAACAAGCTCGAACTCGATCGTCGGCTTCAGATATGGTAGTTCCACCATCCGCGGATTACCTCTCATACTCTGCATGCTCTTCCGAGATCCGAGCCGCCTCCTGTTGTCACTGTCGCCTCGTGATTGCATCGATCGTCCTTGGATCACATCTGCAGAGCAATCAGCCCCGGACTTGAGATGTGTAATCCTTAACTTTAACGCTCATTTCAAGAAGGAGGCGGACCACTGATCGACCTCATGCAACTTCGTTTGATTCGGCCGACGATGCCGAGCCGACATCCATGCCGGCGAACTCGAGTCATTCGGCAGACCGACTTCTCCCAAGGCCACCTCTTCATCCTTCGGCTAGAGCACCCGGACTTCTTTCGGCTTTGTTAGTAACTCATGGTCGAGTCCAAGTATTGAGATGAAGAGTGCTAGAAATAAGACAACACACAAGACATTTTAACAAGATATGTCTATTATTCAAATGGAAGTTTGTACAACACGTGGTCTATCGACCCCGCAAATCGACCTATTACATTAGGTCCATCGACCTCGTGCTCATTGCGGACTCTCCGACCTCCGCCGCGCCGCCGCTGCTCCTCCGCGGTTGCCGATCTCCGAAAGGATGTCCGAGCTCGGTCCCGCCGCCTCGGTTTCGCTCTCAACTCAACAAGGAATGCTTGAAGCTCCACGCCTTCATCTTCCTTGACCGAGTTCTGACCTCCGCCGTCGAGGCGAGGCGAAAGATGCCATGCATCCACCACGGGAAGGAGGTCGCCCAACGATTATGCGGGCATAATTCATGCATACCTCCCGAGGTGCGACTCAACCCAACCGTCTTGGGCCTTGTCAAAATCAGTCTCTCGGCCGGCTTCTCTAGGTGAGCACATATCACCTATGGCCTCATCACATTGTCTGCCGGAGATGATGAGGAAAACTCTCCGACTCGATAAGCCTCTTTGCGAAGGCCCTCAAGATAGGTCCTCGCCTGGCCAAGAAGGCGCTTGTCTGTGCCGCCTTCCTCCGCCTCGGCAGCCTCCTCTGGCGCTCCACTTCGGCACGGGCCACCTGTAGGGCGGTCCTTCTTAAGCGGCGCTCCGCCTTCTTTGCCACTTGTTCGCCTTTGCAGTTTGGCGTCCGCCCGGCAGCGTCGCCCAGCATGGATTCAAGAATGCCTCAGGCGTCTGCGGCGGCCAGTCTTCTCTCCATGGCCTCGTATTGCGAGGCACCCTCAACAACAAGACCGGCCATACGGTGCATCTCACCTGCCATCGAGGCCGCATCCTGAATATAAAACAATTAGCAACACGTAACAACAAAATCACAAGGAGAAGAGTAGCGACTTATACCTTTGGGAAGGATAAAGTCTTTGCCGAAGCCGCACACCTCGGAGGAGGTGGCCATGGACCTCGATCTCCGTGTCGGGCCCGAGGTTGCACGAGGACCACCATTAAGTCCTCGTATGCCCACCACCACGGCTGTTGGGTGGACTCGTTTCGCCGCCTTCTTCCTCGGGCCCTTCGATCGATGGTGCGGGCGCGAGCTCGCTATATTGATTTCTCTGGTAGGGTCAATCTTCACCGCAACAGAATGAGAATTTCGTTAGCACAACGAAATCGACGGGAAATAAAGATAAGAAGGTTGCCTCACCCAAATCGAGACTCGACATCGAGCTTGACCTATGTACACTCATTCAAAGATTGTTCAAGTCATCCTCGGTATAATTGATCGATAGATCTCACCCATATCGCTCAACGACTCCTCCATAGGCCTGTGGAATTAATTTTCACGCCCTTCATCGCACCAAGGCCCCACTCATACCTCGGATACCCTCAACCCGCAGAAAGAAATATCTATTTTGCCAAGGATACCTTCGGGGACGCTATTCAACTTCAAAGTTGAAAGCATGATTACATTTCATATTAAAAGTTTATGTATGTGAATTTGATCATTGGATATGCATTTATTGACTTATACTTATCTCTTATATGGAATTGTTTTGTTTTGTTGAAAATGTTTCGTAATTGAATTATAAATATCATGTAACTCATATTGTATGTTTATTTTCAACGAAGGAAATATCGATGATTGGTGGAGTCATCTCTTTGAATGTCACTAACGGAAAAACAAGAAACAAAATTGTGATTGTGAGAATCCTGCACTTGTGGGTTCAAAAAGATGTCTCGGGGAGGAAGGACTGAAATTTAGTCAATGAATGGATAATTGTTTGCAATAATTAATAATTACACTACCTTCTTAAGTCACAAATTTATGAAACTAATTGTATTATGTTACTCATAAACAAATCTTCTCTTTTTTGTAGGGCAACAAATATTCATTATTCATTAATTTGATATCTACAATAACCAATTCCTACTAATCTATTTTTTATTCTTGTATTATCATTAGGTATTTGATGAAGGTTCTTGTGAAAAATGACATTAATTCACCAAACGTATTTTTCGATTTTTGAGGATTGTCCTCTTTATCTTTTGAATAAAAGTGCTAACCAAGTCATCGAAGAAATGAAGAGGTCGTGAATTGTATTTCAAATTTTGTTTCACACTCATTGTAGAATTTGTAAAGTGTTGAGAATAAAAGATTGCAGGAAATAAAAGAAGGAATAAAACTAAGTGACTACATTGTATAGAATTTTTTATTGTATTTCATCATCTCCAAATGTGAGTTACATGGAGTATTTATAGAAGTAAACAAGCATCTAACAAACTAAAATAACAAGCTAACTTCCCTTAACAAACTAACAAACTAATAACTACTCCTAACAATTTTAACTAATATTTTCTACACCCCCTCGCAAGCTGGAGATGGTGGAAATCCACCAGCCCAAGCTTGAACATAAAGAACTGAAAAACAAGATCTCGAATCTCGTCAAAGACAACCATCACCACCGATTCCGAATAGAGAGAAAATCAAAGAACTACATAGTTCTAGAAATACTTTGAACCGAATACAGAAATCGCAACTCACGACTCCAACGGATTCAAACAAAGCCTAAGATCACCATCGATCTTCACTAAGATCACCATCGATCCTAGTAGAGGCATAGGTAAGAAAGCCTAAGATCACCATCGATCTTCCCTAAGATCACCATCGATCCTAGTATAGGCATAGGTAAGAAAGCCTAAGATCACCATCGGTCTTCCCTAAGATCACCATCGATCATAGTATAGGCATAGATAAGAAAATCAACCGATACACAATCGGTAGAAATGAGTAAGACACTCGTCCATACTCTCGTCATTCGATCGAATCGATCTCCTCGATATCAACTCATCTTGAAGAGCTTCTCTTCAACCTTTGCTTAACAGCTTTCAATAAGAGCCAATTCTCAATCTGCCGCCACCGAATTCTAGATTTTCCATGATGACATTGTCAATGATCTTGTCGGCGGATCCGAGCATACCAAAGCAAGGAGTTCAAAGTCACCAGAGTGGAGCAATTGCCAAGTTTGGCCTTTGTCGTGTTTCTCTGCCTAGCCATAAATTTCGTCCAAACGCCTTTAATTTTTGGCATTCACTACAAAAAAGTCGTTTTTTTACCAACAAATTTAACGGATATAAAACCATCGATAAACTTACTTAGACATGCTTATAAGCTATGTAAAGTGTTTGACAAAATAAGTTTCATAAACAACTTACAAGCTGTGAAAATAAGCTCCAACAACTTATAAGCTCCCCTAAAAATAAGTTGATCAATTCTAACTTATTTTTTCATAAATTTATAAGCAAACATGAATTTACCAAAATAACCTTATTATAGTTCGTTATTTCCTATACATACACTATCAACTTCACATCTCGTCAATTTTATCTCTAATTATGATTTTCTCTTTAACTCACGATTCTTTTTCTAACTTATAAGATCAAATATCTAAACACTTTAACAACTTATAAAGACTCGGCATTCACTCTTATAAACTTCGAATATCTTATGTTCTTTCGAACTTATAAACTCCCTAAAATAAGCTTAGCGAAACACCCCTTACTCTGACAGGTATAAAACCGACTACAAAGTTTCGTGGATAATGGTTGGCAGAATTTAATTTGATGTCTCGTTAACATCGATATTATTTGGTTGCCCCACATAGTGTTGTGTTACATGAGAATAAATGTTGTACAGAAATAGCGGTCACCCAAGAAAAATTGGGTCACGTAGGACTGGTCGTCGGATTAACACTTTAATATAACCACTCTACACGTCAACATGTTTATCATAAATAAGAGAAGCCAAAT